>CM029499.1:35344039-36057382 GCA_017140595.1 Eucalyptus curtisii | reverse complement strand
TGGAAGACAATGGAGCCGTGACGTGACGTACGTGAAAAAGGTGGCCTCCGGAACTAACAGGGGCGTACCTCGTGAGAGAGACAGGGCTACTTGAAATTAACGATCCACGTGGAGGGCACCTGGAGAGTTTGCGGGAGCTGCTGATTAAGAAGTCATTTTCATTTGCTTGGTCTTATCAATGTTAGCTGAAGAATGTTGTCTTGAGAAAGTACAAGGAGATCTTCTTCTTATTCTAGGGTTAAAGGGGCCTCGCTCTATCAACTTCTACGAGATTTTACTGTTCTTGTTTGCCGGAGCAAGTTGGTGGTTTGCTCTCTGCGTAACTTGGGAAACAACATCGGAGTGAGTACAAGAATTTTTCCTGAGCTCCTCATGCAGCCCCCCTTATGTTTCTTGAACCGTTTCACAGTTAGATCGGCAGTTAGAGCTTTCATTTGTCATGTGCAAGAGGGTTACAATCATAACTATAAGGTTAAGACGGCCAGATTTTCTTGAGGTTTCTATTTTTATTTTCCTTTTAATGTGTCAAGACAGCAAAATTAACTCTAGATTATGTAATTCTTCCTAATTAATCATGCTATTCGCTTCTTGATTACAAGGTTCTCATGTGATTATGTGATGAAAGCCGTCGGCCGATCTGCAAAGGCGTATAATGATTTTAAACTCATTGCCAAGTCTTCTTTGCGTGACTTAGTTATCCACATCAATTAGAAAGGATGTTCAAGGTATCTAAACATTTTTTTTTGTTAAGAATTTAAAACAACAGAAATCAACTAGGGGAGAATCCAATTGATAGGTACTCAAAGCAAGGTGAAGAGACGACCCGATTCAGATGGTCAAATTCCATTTCTTCGTCGAAACAAAATTCCAATTGATCCACTCGCCCGATTTCACGAGCTGCATCGACCCAGGATCCAATCTGATAGGCGAATGAATACCTTTGTTTAATACTCCGATCCCCAGTCGCTCTGGCAACTGTGACAACGAATAATGTACGACTTGAGTCGTTCTCAGATGGGGGAAGAAGAAGAAAATAAAGAGAAGGACAAGGAAATGCCACTTCCCAACCGTCCTCAGCACAGCGTGGGGCTCACTGATTTGCCGGTTGTTTAATGAACAGTGCCCTGTCGTGAGGCATTCCCCCTTGGCCGGAATCCCAATCCGTGATGTTGTTTGAGATATTATTGTTATTAATCCGAACTCTCAAACTCCCCAATAATACACCTATTAAATAGAGCTGGTTAGTTCCTCCGATCGCCCGGGGGGGGTAGGGGAATGAATTTTCATTGTTATTGTTTCTATATGGATTGAAAGATAATCTTGAAAATGAATAAATTGGTAATGGTCCGTTAAATTATTCTCTTCTATATACATCCTACCAACCCACGTATCATACCTTTCCTGGGGGGTTTTTGGCTAAGATGGAGTGCTTCCTGCATCCATGGCACTTACACGATTAGGGCATGCCTTACTACTTAAGAACTTCTAAAAATAGCAGCATTAGTGTATGAAATATTGCAATAGGTAAAACCAATCATTGTATACGGAGTGTTCGAGAACCTGCAACAAGATGTGCTTTCATTTTTTTTTTTTTTTGGTCTTCCCCACTATAATTGGGAAATTATGAAGTGAGAATTTTTGTTCGAATCCGTTAACATTCTTAATTGAACTCAAATTAAAAACTTAAAAACAATGGGTAAATCAATTCCTCGGTCAATAGCAAATCCAAGCATCCAAAATGTGGGGCTCTTCCTCATATTCTCACCTAGTACATGCACCCCAAGAGTTGTAGTACAAGCTGAGACTTTCTTCTCTAATTAAATTGATTTCACTTGATACGATGGAAATTACGAGACTTTTGATGTTTTTTTAACAAATCATGTACAGCAATCCTAGGTAAAATTATATTGACCTTTTTTTCTAAATTATGTCAAATCATGTGTAAAAATTGTAGTTTGTTCAAACTAGTCCACAGTGATTGAAGTATATTTAGACATCTAATCATGATTTTTTAATCACTTAAGACACGAATTTTTTTTTTAAAAAAAATTTAGTACATTTAGCATTTCTCAATGATATAGTGGGTACAATATGGATACCTCATTTTTTTCCCTGCTCTACAAGAGTTACTAAATTAATATCTATTCTTTGCAAAAAAAGAAGCCAAGCTATAATAAATTCTCAACTAATATACAGATTTTATCTATCCGTTTCATAGATAATTTTTTTTGCATGTTGTTAATCGATAAATGTAATGGCAACAAAATTGGAGAGAAAAATGGCAAGATGATAGTTTAAGATCATGTGAGTACATATATATTTTAAGTTAACCATGTAGATAAATTTGATATTAACATTATGAGCATGAATCATATATTGTTGACACCCGATTATATGTTATGGCACAAAAAATTATGCCCATATAACATCACTGAATCGTAAGAAAGAAAATTTGGGTCCTTCTCAAATGTTCAATCTTAGGGAGTTATTAAATCACCTTTATATTAGAGCAAGAACCAAATCTTGGTAAAAATAAAAACCTTTCTCGGGAACGAGAATAACGATATTGATTTCATTTGCATTACTACCTGTCCATTGAATAATCTGTAATGTGATTGCAATCTTCAGCTGAAAATAAAACGGACCATGCCACTAAACTTTCAGAGTCGTATGTTTCCAGGCATCACATGCGCTTCATTTCTAAGTACATACTATGGCCAAGACAACATTTGACTATATGCAAGAACAAAAAAAATAATGAGACTTGGCTCAACTGGAGGGGATTCTTGGGCTGAGGGTCAAACTTTGCTGACTCTACCAATCGAATTGCTTCCTTAAACGACAGGTACTGCCTAATGTACTGCGCATGACAAGTACCATTAATGAATATCTTTGGTTTCCCCGTAAGAACAAGGTGTATTCTATGGAGGAATCTGGAGCTGCTCGAAGGAGACGAAATATCATATGTCATTCTGAGCATATTCAAGGGAATCTTCACACAAAGAATGAAGAAATATTTGATACAGGGGTTGACAATCATTTGCATTTCACTATGTCAAAATCTAATGGGCCATTCGCTTAGGGCGCGTTTGGTAACGATTTTGTTCCCGGCAACAAATTCTGATTAGAAATGATACTTTTTGATTTTGTTCTCGAGAATCGATGCGAGTAAAAGAACGTGTTTGATAACTCATGTCAAAATTTACGATTTTGGAATAATTATAAGTTTGGTATCGTACTCATTGATTTTTTTTAAATCAATTTCTTTTAATTTTTAAATAATTTTTTTACTTTTTTACTTTTTTTCTTTACTTTTTTCCTTTTTTTTTTTTTCCTATTCTTCTTCTTCTTGTGGCCGGCTACCTCATAGAGCGTCGCCAGCCCCTCAACGAGCTTCGGCCTTGCCGATGGCTTGGGCTTACCCAGCAAGCCTCCCCGAATTTCAGAGATCGCGATCAAGGGCAAGGCGGACGGCAGCAGCAAAAGTGTAGGCTATGACGTAAGGTGGGTGGTGGTGGATAAGCCGGTCTCGGGATGGCGGAAGGAAGAAGAAGAAGAGTTGGTTTTGATCCTCAAATTTGTTCGGAACAAGAATAAACATTTTTTGATTAACGATCCTACTTCCAAATCATTAACAAGGGAACAAATAGTCAAACGCGATTTTGTTAAAAACTTTTAAGGGAAAAAATCGGTGGAGTATCTATTTGGCATGTTACCAAACAACCCCTTATTTATTTATTTATTTATTTAGTATATTTAAAGTGTTTCTTTTATTTAAAGTGGGCCTTTTATTGCACAAATGGGCCAATAATAGAGTTCTTTGACCAGAATTATGTATATGTATAAACCCCAGCTGCTTTCGTTGCCATCCATTCGCGGCATTGATGGCGACGGGCTGAAAATGAATGAGATCAGATTGAAATGACACGAAAAAGGTCATATCCATCCACTAGCACCCAAAAAGACGAGGGACCATCTTCATGTAACAATCATAGATGCATAATTTGAGATATTTATGAGCAAAGCACAGAGATTACAATTTGATTAACTTAAAAAATGACTAATAAGCGATGACTTTTCTCAACCGTGGTAAGAGTCGGTGAACTATGGTCGCAAACAAGGAGGAAATGCTTGGGCCATCCATTAGGGTTTATACAATATCGGCAATTCCAATTGAAATAACATGAAAGAATGTAAAATCATCTCTGAATGATCTCAGAAATTTATCTCTATTAAAATATTATCTCACATCACTTAATAACTAGTTTTATATGCTTTACATATTTTATGTGATTTCTCTCCATTCATTAGTTTAAGTTTTTTTATTTGACATTTTAATATGATATTAAAACCCGTGGTATCCTTTTCATAAGTGAAATTCTATGTGCCGCTCTTGACTTGCACGTAAGAAGGAATGTTGAAATATTATCGCACATCACTTAACAATGGATCTTTTATATATATATATATATATATATATATATATATATTCATGGAGTTTCCCTTCACCTATTAGTTTAAACATTTGAGTTTGATTTTCTAAGGATCTCAATCCTTTTGCATTAATTGAGCTGTAATTATAAATGTTTTAGACATATATCACATAATTAACCTAATTTTGAGGTACCTAATTAGTACAAAGTTCTCTTTGCCGCTCTTTTGTAAAGTTTTTTCCCCGAATATTTTTTTAATAATCAATTTCATCAAGATGATATAAAAAGGGTTTAAATTAACCTTCTGTTAATTAGTTTTCTTACTTCCGAAAACGAGGGACTCAACCTTGTTCAACAACTTGCCAATGAACACGACATTAATGGGGGAAAAAATACTCTGCAGAGCAGTTTTTCGAATGGATGGTTCGTCCTGTATGATGGCAACAAAGAAAGGTTACGTCCTCTAAATTGGAGAAGATCCCATGTATCCAAAACCCCTGGTCGACCGAAGGGGTTTGACGTGAGTGTTGCTTCCATCAGACGCGGGCGCTTCAGCTACAGTAACATGTCCATGTCGCTTCACTTTGTGCCGGCCTTCCCATTTAAATCAAACGAGAAAACAAAGGATGATGGTCCCCATTTTCTCAGTCCTTCTTCATTGAAGATATGATCTGCCAAGAATTGCCAACCTTAATTCTTTATTATCTTTTATTGTTCGTGGTTCTCGTTCACGAATTATAGCTACACATGTACATCCATGCGAACAAATTTGGTACTTATCATGATTCGTCGCACGATGTGCAGGGACTAAGTAGCTCAGTGCATGGCACGAACCCAATAGTTTTGTTTTCCGAATCGAGTCAGTATATCGAGTTGACTCGTGCTCTTAAGAACATGAACATCTGAGTGAGGATGAGTCTAGTTAGGTAGTGGGTGCTTTACTATATTTCTTTATGCTAAAGGGCAACTGAGTTCTCATTGCAACGTCCCGATGAAATAGTAGATAGTATAGCCAAGTTGATTGGAGGCCCGGTGTCTATCTTTGTGTTGATGGATATCTCAAAGAAGGAATCACGTTGATCATTGTGGTCTTGGGTAAGGGTGGCAATCCTTGATACGATAAGACAACATGGCTTGAACACAACAGCATGGGTTTAAGGCTAATCAATTTTGTGTCAACCCACAAGAAATAACTAGTAACAATGTTAGATCGTATTAACCTGCCACGAAATAGACTTATATTTCCTTTTAAGATAGCGTCCACACGACCTACATGACCCATTAAAATCGGTTGGTTAGGACAACTATTATACCCATGTTATTCACTATTAAGAATTTAAGTGGGCTGTTTAATTCAGTTTCACGAAATTTTGTTAATAGGTTATTGTAATTTGAAAATAAACTATGAAAGATTGAGAATACTTCATGTCAGTTTTATGCTGTTGAGTTGATTTCGCGTCATGCTTTGTCGTGGAATTGTGTTGGCCTGTATACTCGTTATGTAATTGTGTTACATGGATGGCGTAGTGTGAACCCACTAATTTCCATGCCCTGTTTGTGTTTCAAGAGCTAGGTCAACACGATTAACTCATTGCGTCATATTCGATTGACCTATAATGTAATATATTGTCATGTCAACACGACACAAACATGACCCACGAATATAAATTGTCAATCCTTATTTTAGGGTGATGATTGATGTTAAGGGGCATGGTGAAGGTGCTAACAAAAAAGCCCACATCAAGTAATTAATTAGAGATGTAGCACATTATATGCCTATTCTGATCACAATTCATTAGCGTAATTTTTTGAGTGAAAAAAGGGTTTAGTCCACAAATAAAAAGGCATAAGATTTAAGCTATTGTCCCCCAACAAGTAGTATCAAAGCCAATGATTAAACGAAGGGCCTCCATTGTGATTCGATAGTTGGTGAATACTTCTAGGAAGAATTTCACATATCATAACAATTATGATAGTTTGCGTTGCAAAAATAAGTGGTCGAATTATAAAATAGACTAAGAAAATAGATCAAATATCAGATTTACGTAGTTCGATCATAGTAATCTACGTCCACCTTATAGATCAAGCGATACAACGGGGATTATAATTATAATCAAGTCACATAAACAATCTCAGTGTTTTTCCAAGCTCCAATTATACCCAATAATTCATACAGTGTTTAGCTCCATAATTTCTCGCCAAATAATCTCTTAATCTCACGAAGGAATTATACACAAAATCTTACAACAATAATGTAATTGACTTCAACATTAAAATTATTGGTGTAATTCCAGAGAAAAATTCACACCAAGCGCTCAATTGATAATGGCACTTCAAGACTCTTCACATCAACCATGGCTCACTTGCAATATGCATGCATGCTAACAACACTTTATACCAAACCCATGAATATATTTCTATATCAATCACCGTTGGAGAAGTCTAATAAAATTGATCAAAGAAGAATAACCAAGTGAGAATAGGAAACATAGTGGACATGTGACTTTCCTTTGCCGACCTCAATTTGGAATAGAAAGTTAGCATTTTTTTTTTTTTGCTTCACTCAATTTCAGACGTCCAGAGGAAATATAAATTTCTAACTTCCATTTAATCAATCCCGCATTTTCTTATAATTTGTCGTGGACCGGTTTTTGTTTATGGCTCAAACTCGGGATATCTTTTAATAATTTCCACATTGGCTTGATGTTTGAGCCAAGTCATAATCGCTTTGCTAAAAATTCGAACTTTGTCGCTACTCTCCCATAGTCTCCAATGGACTCAATCGCCACAAACATCTTTCAAGTCTAAGACTCACTTGAACTTTGCCATAATCGAGGACCTCATCGAGCACCAACTCCACATTCACATTTAACTACTTAGTAAGGATTTTTCTGACATAATTTCTTCTACCAAAGATAAAGCAAAACCATTGTTGCATAGAAGATCAAATACATGCCTTGTCAATATTAGCAATTACAGTAGCTATTGACTCTATCAGTTTCACCTCAGTACACGAATTATACGTGTCGATTACTCTACTAGTGCTCACTAACACAATCGATAACCCGCTTATCTTGTGCACAATCTAGAAACATGCACTTTCTTGCCCTTTCATTGAGCTCACCATCACTAACTTTAATATAACATGGGCAACCAAATATTCTAATAGTAGAATAATCAACGACGTTATTTGACCGCACTTTTCAGGAAGTCCGACATCCAATAGTAATCAGTAGGGATCTATTCATAAGGTAATTCATCGTACTAAGTGCATATGCAAGGAATCTCCTAGTCATACAAATACTAAAGAATATTTTAAGGGTGGTCTCTAGTAACGTTTCGCTCATCAACTTCGTAACCTGTTGTAGTTCGTTGGCACTAGTGCAGTGTCTTATCATACCTTCCTTCATAAAAAAATTCATTTAAAAGCTTTAAAGAAAACTTTGTTTTATTGTCGGTTCGCATATACTTTATTGTCTTATCAATTTCCTTTTTGGTCAAAGCTCTCAACAACTTTGATCTTGATAACAATATCAAACTTGTGCCCAAGCATAAACAACCATGTTTTCCTTGAGTAGTCATCAACAACTATTAGCATAAATATGGCACTCTTCCTCGAAGGAAACCGCAACAACCTACAAACATCTAAGTGAATAAACTTTGCAATTTTTGTAGTTTTTTTGACAACCGTACTGAAATGCATTTTTTGCCATTGATCTAAATCATAGCACCTAAATATATTTAGTTCGTTAGTAACATAACCACATAATAGATTCCTTTCACTTAGAACCTTTAGACTTCTCTTGCTAATGTGGTCTAAATGCATATGCCACAATTCAGATTCTCGAACAGATGCATCCAACATCTTCGCGGCAAATTCCATCAATGTCACCGGAAGCTCATACAAGCTGCTATGCTTGATTCCTCTCATCATCACTAACTTTGAAAGATTTTCAAAATTCCATAATCTGAAATATATCAACACCTAGCTGAATTCAAAGCACTTAAAAAAAAAAATAGGTTCTTCTTCAACTCTGGAACGTGCTTTACTCCAATCAATGTCCTCACAATATCATAATGTATTTTGGTTCTAACATTGCAACACCCACAACATCACACTTAGTGTTGTTCCTTGATTGCACTTTTCTACTGTCAATGCGTTGATAAGCAGTAAACAAGTTTCTATTTGGTGTAGCATGAAATGAAATACCATAATCCATAATCTATCACTAAACAATGAATAATCAATGACAGACAAGACAAAATTAGCACTATCCAAATTGTCATCAACTAGAGTTGCAGCATCATCTACAAACTCAACTATAGTTCCCTTATCTTTCTCATTTTTTAGCTTAAGGAAATTACTTCTAATATGCCTCCTCTTGCCACAAGTCAAACAAACAGCATCACTAATCCTAGCCTGACTACGTTTGTTCATGTTTATACTACTTTTGCTAACATGTGGATTAGCTCTTTCTCTATTTTCACATGTCAAAGCAATAGATACATGTTCACCGGCTACTCTTCTATGGATGTATTCACTCAAATCAAATCTTGAACTTCGTCAAATGTCAAGCTTGTTGACCTAGAGGAATTATTAACAACAGTAATGGTAGTATTCCAACTATTAGACAATAATGATAACAAAATCAAAGCACATACCTTATCTTCATAATCAATCTCAACTAAACTCAATTGACTAACAATCACATTGAATTCAATGATATGATTTGCTACTGACACACCTTTGCTCATCTTTAATTTTAATAGACGACGCATCAAATTGACATTGTTAATTGCAGAGGGCTTTTCGTACATATGTGGCAAGGCTTTCATCAAACTCACTTTGGTCTTCTCTTTCACGATGTAAAGCGATGTTACGAGTCAATATCAGTTGTATAACACCCAAAGTTCGTCTATCCAATAATTCCTAGTCATCTTGTTTCATTGTCTTTGACTTCTCCCCCAATAGGGCCAAGTATAGTTTCATCTAGTAGAGATAATCCTCAATTTGCATCTTCCATAAATCAAAATCCTTTCCATCAAATCTGTCGATTCCACGTTTCCTTCTTCTATCGCCATCAATTCATTTCAAATCATCTAAGCTTGGTTTTGGTACCAATTGTTGTGAAAGTAAGCGATCGAACAATAAAATAGATGTTATAAGAAAATATATTAGACACTAGATTTACGTGATTCAGTCGTAGTGACATACGTCAATAGTAGCGTAAGAACGAATTCTACTATAGATCAAGTGATACAATGAAGATTACAATCACATTTAAGTCACTCCAACGCCTTCAGTATTTCCTAAACCCTAATTACACCCAATAATTTATACAGTGTTTAGCCCCACAATTCATCGCTAGATAATCTCTCAATCTTACAAAGGATTTATATACAAATTCTTACCACGAGAATTTAATTGATTTCAACCCTTAAACTATTGGTGTAATTTCATAGACAAAAAATCCACGCCAGTGCTTGATCGATAACGGCACTTCGGTACCTCTTCACGTCAACCACGGCTTATTTACAATATGCATGCAAACTAACAACGCGTTATATCAAACCCTTGAATATATGTATCTATCAATCACCACCAGAGAAGTCCAATAGAATTGATCAAAAAAGAGTGACCAAGTCAGAATAGGAAACAAAGTGGACGCGTGGCTTTCCTTTTGTATTTTCCTTCACCGACCTCGATTCGGAATAGAAAGTTAGCGCTTTTTTTTTTTTTTTTTTTTTGACTTCACTCATTTTTAAACTTCCACAAGAAATCCAAATTTCTGACTTTCCTTTGAGTCAATGTCGGTTTTCTTATAATTTGCAATATGCATGCTAGATAACAGTGCATTATATCAAACCCTTGAATATATTTATAGGGAATTGATCAAGTAATGGACCGTTACTCTTTCAACGGTGACGGTGGCATCTGCATCACTAACTCTTTTACTTATTTCTTTAGAAAATTTTAAAAATGATTTGTCATTTGGGATTGCTCCACTTCCAACGTTATTTTGTCACTTATAATTTGATTTTTCTTTTTGTTTGTCTGACATCAAAATCAAGAGAGATTAATGATTTTTTTTTTCAAACTTAGAGAAATTTGAAAGTTCGTGAATCAAAATATTATATTTGTGCTTGATATTTAATTTTCATTATACATGAGTTTTCTTAAGTATGTCATTCATATCATTTTTTTTACCAATGTCTATAATTAAAAAAGAATAGCTCAATTACCCCCATGATTTTCTTCTCCCTTCAAGAAATTCATCCATTCGTTTCTTTACATATGAAACTGGTCATCTTCATCAACAACTAAAATGGGTGGCCAGTATTGCACCGTTACTCATTAGGAGTAACAGTACCGTCACGCTAGTACTGCCCATATTTATATATCAACCATCGCCAGAGAAGTCCAATAGAATTGGTCAAAGGAGTAACAAAGTCAGAACAGGAAACAAAGTGGATTTTCCTTTTGTACATTCCTTCGCCGACCCCAATTCGGAATAGAAAGTTAACGTTTCTTTTTTCTTTTTCTTTTTTTTTTTACTTCGCTCAATTTCAGACATCCACAGGAAATCTAATTTTTTTTGACTTTCCTTTTAGGGTCCGTTCGTTTCGTGGAAAATTGGCCATTTCCGGAAAATATTTTCTCAGAAGTCATTTTCTAGAAAAATGGCAATATTTTCTGGTGTTCGGTTAAAACCTGAAAATGTTTCGGAAAATATTTTCCGATGTTCAGTAAGAAAAATATTTTCTAAGACTTCACCACTTAGGCATACATCACTTACCGACCTATAAATCCATCAAATATGAACTTGCCTTTAAATCTATGCAAACTTACTTCATATCTTTGTCCATTCATTGTCATCAAATGATCATCTACTCTAAAAAATATTCGTATGGATTTTAAAAAGAAGCAAAAGAGCAAAGCATGTACAGCCCTCATAAGAATCTTCCAGTTGAGTGGCCTATTCTCCCCTTGTGTCTTTTTTTTTTTTGGTGGCCCAGGGAACCCGCGCATGGCCCCCTGCATGGCCCCCTACAGCCGGGGGTAAACCACTGGGGGCGACACGTGCTAGCCACCACACACGTGCCACCGGGTAAGTCACTCTGCGACGCCCGGGAATTGAACTCCTCCCCTTGCGTTAGGGGGAGAAGCTCGCCGCCAGCAGCGCCACCCAGGTTGGTGGTTCCCCTTGCATCTTTTGTGTTCTAATAAACAAAAGAAAAAAGAAGCAAAGCATGTAGAGCATTTTACTTGAGCAATGTACAATGCGGGGTAGAATAAATAAAGAAAAGGATAAGCAAGAGTGCGGAGCGCGAGCTTGAGATCGACAAGCTCGAGATTCGCACGGCAACGACCGACGACTAGCCTAGAAAGAAGAAGAAGGGAAACAAAGAAAAAAAAAAGAAAAAGAAAAAGAAAAGAAAAGAAAAGAAAAATGAAATTAAAAATAATTCGAATTAATAAAGAAAAATAAAATTAAAAAATATTTCGAACGAAAAAAGAAAAGAAGAAAAAGAAAGGGGAGGAGGAAGTGAGGATTTGTAGAGGTGTGAGATAAGAGAGATCAAGTGAAGAAAATGTTTTCTTTTTAAAAGCGGAAAACATTTTCCTTAATTTAGAAGACTTTTTTCCTTTCATGGAAAACATTTTCCTCAAGAAATTCATTTTCTGTGAAACGAACACCGGAAAATCCGGAAAACATTTTTTTTGGAAATTATTTTCCCCCGAAACGAACGGAGTCTTAATCAATCCCGGTTTTCTTATAATTTGTCTTGGGCCGGTTTTTGTTCATGAGCTTAAACTCAAAATATATTTAAACAGTTTGGACTCAAAGATGAGACCACTAACAAAGTTAGGTGTTGTGATGTAATAGAGCATCCTTACTTTGGCATGTGATCATAAGTCGATTCAAGAGGGCGTATATGTTTGGAAGTTGGAGATTCCAGATGATTTATGTGGGTACGTTGACATACATCCAGATCAGGCGGGTTTTAGGTTATTTTCAACAGATTAAACTTTAACACAAAAGTGGATCCGACCGGATACATTAACGCGTGCAATCTCGATATCACTTCTGACGGTATTTGGACTTTTCTGGCGGGACCTGACGCTCAATAGAAAAGAATAAGATGAAGGAGGGTGGAAAAGAACAACTTGTCACTATTTTACCGTTCCTGGCTTCTAGAGTTACCGTCCTCGTCAACAGGCTGTTACGTTTGCTTTTGACCGAGTCGCAGTGCGACCTCTTCCGCTGCCGACCGAATTAGGATTTTGATCTGATTAACCCATCGAGTTGACTTTCTCCCTTTATCATCCCCGTCTTTCGTGAACTTTCCTAAGAACGAGATTTCTCTCCTGGCAAATGAGATCACCAAAGAAAGAATAAGAAATTACCAAGACAATCTCAGTTTCCCCTCTATTTTTCTATTATTTTTTGGGCCGTCGTCCCGCCACACGCGCAAGGCACGACTGATTAACCGAGTAGGAATTAAGATGTACCGTGAGACCTGATCAGCACCAGAAGGTCAACAGAATCAAAATTCATCCTTAACAAACACGACTTAGTACTTTCCTCCTCTCCTATAGCTAGTCCCACGCACCGTGGAATCGGAAACTAAGACTACTGCAGCGAATGTGTATGTAGTGGCGATTGAGTAAGCCAATTTCCCCAACACTTAACTAAAGAATCATTCGGGGAACTTATGTTTGCGATGTTTTCATTGTATCAATATAGCGTCAAAGATTGATGCGAGTGGTATTTTTGCATGTGAAACCATCGAACGTGTTGTGGTATCAAACGTTAGACTCGCATGAACCGAGTGGACGCAAGAAGTGGTGACATTGGTTATGGAAACCCCGTTTGGGCGAACATCCCATCTCTTGGGGCATGCCATTTGCTTAACTTGTGAAATATTATTTAAGTATATTTGGTCGAGGACTCGGTTCCTATGAACATTGGGTCATGTTTAGAGAAATTAACAACAAAGTTTTAAACTTATTATGCTTGTGCTATTTGAGTCCTAAACCTTTTAATTTCGCCAATTTAGTGTTAAATCTTTTGAAAATTTGCCAATATAGTCTATCCATCCAATTTTGACAGAAAATTACTGACATGAACGCCGACCATTCTATGTGGCATGGTGGCATTGATGTTGACAATTTTTGTTAATTTTGTTAATTTTCTTATTTTTATATTCATAACTATTTTTTTTTTTCATTCTTCCTCAATCAATCACTTGGCCTTAGCGATGGCTGGCCAAAGGCAATGACTGGTGAGGAGCAATTTTGCTGAATTTGGTGAGGGCAAGCCAAATCCGGTTGTTGTCAATCGTTGGCCATTGCGAGGCTCGGCGATCAGCGAGAGGAAGAATGAAAAGAAAGAAAAAAAATAAAAATAAAAATAAATAAAAAATTGCAATTTTTTTTGTTATTTTATTTTTCATTCTTCCTTCGCCAATCACCTGGCCTTGGCAATGGCCGGCCAAAGGCAATGAACGATGAAGGGCGATTTTGCGGATTTGGCAAGAGTGAGCCAAATTCGATCATTGTCGGTTGTTGGCCATTGTTGAGGCTCGACGACCGGTGGAGGAAGAATGAAAAGAAAGAAAGAAAGAAAATACAATAAAAATAAAGAAAAAAATTGCAAAAATTATCCACATTAACGCTAATCGTATCACGTAGGATGGTCCGTGACCACATCAACAATTTCCGGTTAAAATTGGTTGGATGTACTACATTAAATATCATCAAAAAGTTTATAACTAATTTGATCAAATTGAAAGGTGTAGGATTGAATTAATACACATGGAATAGGTTTAAGACTTGTTTCCTAATTTGTCCGGTCATGTTTTGTAGGCCATGTGGATAAGAATATTCAATCTTCATAGGCAACTAATGAAGCTGTCAAGAACATTGTCTAACCATCATATTTTCCGACACTTTTCCTTTCATATAAGCTAGACTCTACGTATGTAACACAGATCAAGGACATAACCCCACAAAGCAGACAAACTCCGTACAGCGATACAATGACAAGAGGACAATTCTACTCTAGATGATTCTGAATTCATACAATGAAAGTTGCACATTGGCGTAGTGGACAGACAAGAAAAACTCTCATGAATTTCCGGCTCACTAAAAGAGGCATATTTTACATGTTTGATGATAACTATGTATGACCTAAAGGAACAAACATATCAGTTTTAAAACATAAATAAATTTGGCTCCATTAATGAATATGATGAGGAAAAATCAGAAAAAGTGGCATGAAACATGAAGAAATTATTACTTTTATTAGGGTGGAAATTATCTGAAGCGATTTGTCGACTGAGGATATTGTTAGGCTCAAAATGAGATCGCCAACAGCATAATATAGACCTGTTAACTTCAACCAAGATCAAAACTAGCAGGTAAACGTAATTTTTAATTATGTCTATTCTCCTTTTGTCATCGTTGTCAATAGTTTTTACATGTATAATATCCGGGTTCTTTATCCATTGATAATAGACAAATACGAAGTAAAAACAGTAGTCAAATCGGACATGTAAAATATGGCCTGAAAATTTCAACTTGAAATTAACTGAAACCGATGTACTATTGATAATTTAGAAAAGATTAGCTTGAATATTATTTGTTTCTTCACAAATTCGACTCCTTTTTCATTTCAGAGCATGTGGATTGCAGTATTATATTCTCTAAATGACATTTTAATTCAATTTCAAAAGCTAAGTTAAAACTTGAGATTATTTGTCCTTATCCATTATTTAAATTCTCTCATATACCCATTTATTTATGAAGCATTTTATATAATTCTTTTTGTGATGATGCATTTTTGTTTTTTTTTTTATTGATCTACCAATATTGTTGTTTTGTCAAATATGAGATTGATCCTTTAATGTCATTATTTGTGAAACACGAGTTCAAAATTATTTATTTGTAAAAAATAAGCACAATATGAGATTGATCTTTTAATATTATTATTCGGGAAAATTTCAAAAAAGGACCCGAAGTGGACTTTGTTTCAAATAAGAACTTAAAGTGGCCTTAGTTGTTTCAAATAAGGGGCTAAAGTGGCTTTGGTTGTTTCAAATAAGGACCCGACCTTGCTGATCGCTAACTGGCTAAATTTTCCAACTGGTCAAGGGTATTTTTGTCATTTTGCATTTCACTTTTTTTTTTTTTTTTTTCCTAGTTCTTCTTCTTCTTCTTAGCTGGTGGTCAACTGGCCACCAACGATGTCCATAGAGGGCTAAGCGAGGGTCGCCCCCGCCAGCGAGGGCCACCCATGCGGCCACAGGTGAGGGACAACCTCGCCTGAGCATGGCGACCCTTGCCCAGGGGCCATATGTGAGGTCGGCCCTAGCCGGTCCCAGGCGAGGGTGGCCGACGAGGTCGCCCAGCCCTCCTCAGCCTCGCCTGGGGCCAACACGGGCCGACCTCGCGGATGGCCCCTGGGCGAGGGTCACCATACCTAGGTGAGGCCATCCCTTGCCGAGCCTTTTGTGGGCATTGCCAATGGTCGGCTGGCCACCGGCGAAGATGTAACATCCTTGATTTCGACCTTTCTTTTGGTCCCAACTAGGCGGCTAAGCTAGATAGGCTTTAAGTTAGTCAAACTTTCCTAGAAAATAAGTGTGAACAAATGTGAACGTATTAGATAAAGTGAGGAGAAAGATATCCTATAGCCTAGGCCATTAATATCCTAGGATCTAAGTGTGAATGGTAGACTTTGAAACCTACAAAGGAGAAGCCATATGCAGAGAGAGAGAGAGAGAGAGAGAGAGAGAGAGAGAGAGAGAGAGAGAGAGAGAGAGAGAGGAGAAGGCCAAGACAAGTCCAACTTTGGGCCAAGACAAGTCTACCTTATCTCTTTTGGACAAAAGCCAATAAATTACTGAGACAATTGTCCAAACTAGTATAGAGCCTACTTAGGATCTTGGGAGATAAGATTGTACAGCCATGGATGACCCTTGATTCAAGTTCAAGTGAGAACACTAATCTTATCAACTAGAATTTGCCTCATTTAATTTTTGAAATTTTTGGACCATTTTTTCTTGCCAATTTTACAGAGCTTTTTATGTTACGAATTTGAAAAATCTTCTTCATGAAAGTTGTTCAAAACATCTTAAACATAACATTCTTAATTTTCATATTTTTTGAAGTGAAATGGTTGGGACGAAAGCCCGATCAATTATCATATAGAATTTGCCCAGTATAGTGAAAACGGTAACCAAGTTGCTTTCTCGAATTTTTATAAAATCTTCCCTTTCGAATTTGGACATACTTCATTCACAAAATTTTAAATGACATACATTTCTATAACATATCAAAATTTGTGAAGATTTGGATTTCGAAATGAGTCTCTTTTTTCGACCGTTGAATCTGCTTGATAGATGAATTTTTGGGTTGTATTCAATGAATTGTTGCTCTTTCCGTAGAACAAATTTGGCTTGGATTTCTTCATAAAAAATGTTTTCTAAGGTCTTCTTTACAACATATTAAACTTATATAATTTTTCGAGTTCGTTTGATAAGGTAATTGTACTGATTTCGAAAGTTGCTCAATATTCTTTTTGCCTTAGAATGGGAGAACCACACCCCCAACTTGGTGGGGAAGGGAGCTGCATGCCTAACTAGAGGAAGAAGCCAATCTAGAGTCTTCTTGGCTTGAAGATAAGAATGTATTGAATGCTTTTGGAAGCTAGCTAATTTATGAGCTTAATGAGTCATATGCTCATGTGTTTAGCTTGGAAAACAAGTTGTCCAAAGTCCAAGTTTCTTGATGACCAAATCTTGGATAAATCTTAGGGTATGATGGCCCTAGATTATAGCCTTGATGAGCAAGGCAAAAACCAACAAATTAGAAGAAGACATTAGGCATTAAAGGGGCTTATGTGTCCCTTAGGCGCCATAGGCAATAATGAGCCTAGAGTGAGCCTTGGAGGATAAGTAATTAGGTGGACCAATCATAAGCCAACACCAAAGGACCTATGGGCCAACTTGAGAAGATAAGTAGGCCAACTCGTCATTTAGGCATCATCATGAGTTTGCAATAAAAATCTAAGAGGAGGAGGCCTATAAATAGGATGAGCCATCATCACATCTTAACCTTTGGTCTTTCTCTCTTTTCCTCTCCCTTCCTCCATTCTCTTTCATGCCCTTCTCTTTCAAGTCGCCCTAGACGTTGACCGACCACCAAAGAAGTATCTTGGAGCTAGGTTTAAAAAAGTAGTAAGTAGATTTTCCTAACTCTTTGATAGGGCGATCTACTACGCTTACCGATTTTAGGATCATGTCATTGTTTACTTGTGTTGGCTTTGTATTGTTATGCTTGTTGTGTTTCTATTGCTTGTTGTTGCATTAAGTAAGTTTATGATCCCGCATGAGTATCAAGCACACTCGGATGTCGAGGAAAGGTCTTGGTGACAATGGACTATGCTAAAGCCTAAGTGAATGGTTCCAAGTCAAGGTCACGAGCCCGAATCGCATCGGCATGAGTTTGATTTAATAAAACACAAGAGTTATTCATTAGTTCACCCGCATGGCACGCCTTCGGGCCTTTTATTGGGTTAAGAGTTTAAACATGACATGAATCGATTGATGCTTGAAATGCATGGATACACGATGGACCTATATGCCAATGCTGGGGGATGCCGGGTCGTTGCTTGGGGTAAAGCCTCAGATGCCATCCCAGGTGAGGCCGATGCTTGGGGGTCGCCTCGGATGTCGTCTTGATAATGAGATCAGGACGATGCCGGTTGCTAAGGGGGGGACCGATGCTTGGTTGTTACCGGAAGAGTTGATTAAGTTCGACTAATATGATACGGAAAAGGAAAAAAATGAAAGTGCATGTGTGATTCATGACTAATACATGTGTGATGATTGCAAAAGCTAGGTTTATTTGATGTGCATTAGTAAGTCCTTGCATCAATTTAAGCATATGCCTGAATTGGGTCACTTAATGCTTGAATGAGTTTCATGAGATGCGAGCATCCCTTTTTATGACCGAAATGATCATAAGCCATGGATCTTTGGAAAGCTTGTTCATATGCACTAACTCCTTATCTTTGGTTCTTGAAAACATATAGACTGTTGAAAGCCTTTCATATGCATAAGCAGGCAAGGCATGAACCTTGCTATTGATTTGCCATCGACAAGTGGGTGGTGACTTTGTATCCGATGATCGACGTCGAGATGTCCTTCTATAGGAGAATTATGGATTTCTACTTACTGAGTCATCGACTCACCCTTGTTATTCTCACAATTTTAGGTGTGTGATGGATGAACCTGGGTCCAAGAAATAGCATGGGGGCCGCTTCTGGGAGCAGCTCGGTAGAGGAGTTAGGCTACCCCAGCCTTTTGATTGACTATCTATGAAAACGAAAATAAGTAGCCTAGGACTAGGACGGGCATGTAATCAAAACAGCTTTTGATGTGTGAATATATGTATATGTATATGTTGCTTTTATTTGCTTGACTTGCATATGTCTTGCCCGGCTTCTATGTTTGTTTGCACAGGGATTGTTTATTATCGCTTCTGCATGTGCTTAACTAAAGATAAAAGACTTTCGGGACGTTCGACGTTGCCTGGGGCGTCGATGCTAACCCGCCTGGTTATGCTCTCGTGCCAGAGATAGGGCGGGAGTGTGATAGAAGAGGAAGAAGAACCAGCCAAAAAAATGGAAAAAAAAAAGAAAAAAAAGGGGGAAAATGACAAATGATGAAAATACCTTTGATAGCTGGAAAGACCGGTTCTTATTTGAAACGGACATAGCCACTTCGGGCTCTTATTTGAAATAAACATAACTACTTTAGGTCCTCATTTAAAATAACATCCACTTTAGACCCTTATTTGAGAAAATGAATGCACTTGAGGTCCTTATTTGAAATAAGGTCTACTTTGGGCCCTTATTTGAAAAAAAGAGGATACTTCGGGTCCCTTTTTGGAATTTTTCCTTATTGTTTTATAAATATGAGTCAAATAAGAGATAGGTAACCCTAAATTGTATTTTTTAAAATCTCGTCAGAAACAAGTACTTTTAACCATATAATATATAGGTATTTCAAAATAGAATCATACACAAAAAAAAAATGATTATTTTTGAATATTTATTACCATAATATGCATGATTCTGTTATTTCATGTACATTAATTAGAGATTTATTACCAAATTATGTACAAAAATTAGAGATGCATGAGTATGGATTTGCAAAGATTAGAGATTTACTAAAGAAACCATCAAAAGCAAATTACTTCATAAATCTTGTTTGTATCAAAATATTTGTGAAAATTAGATATACAAATTAGATACGGAATTATGCATAAGAATTATAGATGTTGAATTATAGATTTGACGATCAAAAGCATATTCATGGGTAAGTTCGCACATGAGCATGCCAAGTGGCTCAGCCTACATTTATAAGGCATGTTCCATGATTTTGCTATGACGGCGATCTTAAATTTTTTTATTAATCAAATATAAAATTGATCTTTTAATATCATTATTTATGAAATATCAATTTAGTATAATTTACTTGTTAAGTGTGAGTACTATACGAGATTCATCGTTTAATGTTGTTATTTGTCGAATATGAGTTAAATATGAGATGGGTATCCCTAAAATGTAAAATATTTTAAAGCCTCATCATACACGGTTATTTTAGACATGGAATATATAAGTATTTCAAAGTAAAATCTTTTTTTAGATGTTTATTACCAAAGTATGCATAATTCTATTACTTCTTATACCTATTAGAGAGTTATGTATAAGAATTAACGATTCCTAATTAGATACCAAAAGATATATGAGAATTAGAGATGCAAAACTAGATATGCAAGAAGTAAAGAGTTATTAAAATGACTATCAAAAGCAAATTACTGAAAATAGCTCGCACGTAAGCGTGTCTCGTGACTCAATATCGCATAAACTTTATGAAAAATTAGGGTGACATAAGGAAGGATGTAATCTAGAGTTGACCACCTAAGGTTGACGTAGATGATTGGGGGTGTTGGAGAATTTCTAATTTGGGAATTGGAGTTTACTCGTTCACGTACCGCCAGTTTTGTGCTAATACTTCTAGGCACAACCATCTATGCCCATAGGACAAAATTTTGGACTTAATCAATTCGTGGGATTGTAGGGTGTTCCATGATTTCTAAGAAATCGAGCTTCTACAATGTGCCACTAAATTATCAAATATGTATTTTTTTTTTCTCAAATCTAAGTTTTGATATGATGACTCCAGCTTAGGAGAGCCGTGGTGCAGATGTCTGAAATAACTAGATTCACAATTGCACAACCCCATTGTCGCAAATCTAACGTTATTCAAAATGTGTATGGAGATTTAGGCTAATTGATTATGGTGGGGCCCCTGATGTGATGATATCTCTACAGGAGCAGACATTCTTGTGTAATCCGAAAGGGAGAGAAAGCGAACTTAGTGGGTGGTGACTAATGAAGAGGTCGAGGTGAGCCGGTTGGGCCGGCCAGATCCAAGAAGTGGTCGTAAGATCGAAGTTGGAGGTGAGCGAGCCAATTTTGGGGGCTTTTCTTCAACTTTTTGTGAAGCTGAATCGTATGTGACATGGAGGTCGAGCTCATTCTCATGGGAAGTGAGGTTAAAAAGCTTGCCTTTTTCCCCCGACTGAGCTTTCGTTTTGATGATTTCTACGCGAGATGATTGGCTGGTCGCTCTCGTTCCTTAATCCCACTGAAGTTTTTATGTTGATACTCTGCGACGATAGGTCCATCTGCGATTGATTTAGTTTGACCATTCGTTTCTAATCGTTTGCCATTTAGAACATCAATGGTAGGTCGACCCAGTCATTAGCTTTACAAGTAATTCTTTCAGGATCTGTCGTTCCTTTGATGTTGTGAAACTCCACGCGTTTGTCGTATACTTTATCCTTGAGAATTTGCCTTTTGTAATATCTAGTGTCTTATTCTTTTAAACCACTCGAATAATTCCAGGGAAGTTCTTGAGAAAATCACAAGTGGATAGTTAGTACACAAGAGGTTTGGCTTACGAAAAGTTGCTTTCACGCACTAATGAGTATGTTAAGAGTGCCTGGTGAATGATCATATTAGGTTTGAATTGAGGCAATATTCCAAAGAATTTCTTTTGGTGAATAAAATTGGAAACCTATTCATTTTCCTTATTTTTTAGAAAGTTCCAATATTTGCAAAACTCTCATGTCGTGGGAAACATATGATAAAGCTAAAACATAGTATGAATAAAAAGGCCACATTCGTGCACTTGGTCTTAGTTCTAATTTTCCTCTCTCAATACGTCTTGGACCCAAAAAAGGATTTTCGCCTTTGCCTCCTTACGTAAGACAGAGGGAATATGACTTTGACCCAAATAACCCAAAATGCAAGGGCATAACTGCAAAAGCACGGTCATGGCATTATTGAGAGGAATGATTAAGACCTTCTCGAGTGGCTATAAATATACAGCCAAAGCCCATCTTATGGTCCAGCGTATACATCGTAGCTCCTTAATTATAACATCTAACCTCGAGCCCTTCCAACAAACACTGTCTCATGCTTTATCTCCATCCTCTCTCCACACCCTTTTGTGTCTATTAATACACTGCCACAAGCACACCGCCACACGCACCTGACAACCATTTTCTCAGCAACGTCTCCCGTAAATTTCCTTAATGGCTATGGCTATGGCCATTGATGATGCCGTGGAGCTCGACTTCTCGGCTTATAGCACCTCCACCACCACCACCACCACAGCCACCACCACCACCACAGACGATGAATATGGCTGCAACTGGAATGATTGGTCGCCGGTGGTTGATTGGAACACTCTCTCCGGCGGCCAAGATGATTTTCAGGACCTAATTGAGTCCATGATAGATGAGAGTGGGCTTCAACCGGCTCGATCTGCTGTGAATTACCAGGAGGGATGCAACTCTCCATCTAATGACACGACCATGTTCACCGACGAGGAACCCAGCGGAGATGACTTGAAAGGGTTGAGGCTGGTTCACCTGCTGATGGCTGCCGCGGAGGCCCTGACTGGAGTGAACAAATGCCATGAACTGGCTCGGGTGATATTGGTTCGGCTCAAGGAGTTGGTGTCCCCAACTGATGGAACTAACATGGAGAGGTAAACAGTTTAACTAGCTAAAATGAGTCTCTGATTCAGATTGATATGTAATTATGTACAGTCGTCTTCCAAGCAATCACCCTCCCATGAGATTTATTCTCTGTTTCTAATCTGCGGTGGTCCTGTTAACTTTAAAAAGAAAAAACATTATACTTGTCAGAGATGAAATAATGTTGCTTTATAATAATAAAAAAACCATAGAATTGACGTAAAGGCCTTGTTGTTTAATAAACAGATTGGCAGCTCATTTCACGGAGGCCCTACAAGGATTGCTAGAAGGTGCCGGTGGTGGTCACGGCAAGCACCTAATAAGCGGTGGGCCCCAACGACGACCACCACCACCACCACCACCACCACCAAACGGATGTTCTAGCTGCTTTTCAGCTAATGCAAGACATGTCGCCGTATGTCAAGTTCGGGCACTTCACTGCGAATCAGGCCATCCTAGAAGCCGTCACTCAGCACCGGCGAGTCCATATTGTGGACTATGATATCATGGAGGGGATCCAATGGGCGTCGCTCATGCAAGCTCTGGTCTCCAGGAAGAATGGCCCACCGGCCCCGCATCTCAGGATCACAGCCTTGTCGAGAGGCGGGAATGGTCGCCGCTCGATTGGCACCATCCAAGAGACGGGCCGACGCCTGACCGCATTTGCCACATCAATTGGTCAGCCATTTTCGTTTCACCAATGTAGGTTGGACTCGGACGAAACATTTCGTCCGTCCTCCCTGAAGTTAGTGAGAGGTGAGGCATTGATATTCAACTGCATGTTGCACCTCCCTCACTTCAGTTACCGGGCACCCGCGTCCGTGGCTTCCTTCTTATCCGGAGCCAAGACACTGAACCCTAGACTCGTGACTCTGGTGGAGGAAGAATTGGGGCCTATTGGAGACCAAGGGTTCGTCAGTCGATTCATAGACTCCCTGCATCACTACTCCGCCCTATACGACTCCCTTGAGGCGGGTTTCCCGATGCAGCGCCGGGCTCGAGCGCTGGTGGAGAGGGTTTTCCTGGGGCCCCGGATAGTTGGGTCGTTGGGTCGGATATACCGGACGCGTGGCGACGAGGAGGGCGGTTCGTGGCGGGAGTGGTTGGGTGCAACCGGGTTTAGGCCTGTGGACATAAGCTTTGCCAATCATTGCCAAGCCAAGCTCTTGTTGGGGCTATTCAATGATGGGTACAGGGTGGAGGAGTTAGCCAGCAATAGGCTCGTCTTGGGATGGAAATCTCGTCGTCTACTCTCGGTCTCCATTTGGAGTTCGCCCTTTGATTCTGATTCATAGATCTCTTAATTTTACTCAGTTTCAAGTGTTTTTCAGATTAACAATCCCTTGTGAGACGAATTTGATGTGATTGACCAAGTTAAAAAAACTTGGTCTTCCAAATAAATGCGGCTCTACTTTCAGCTTATTGATTTTCATCCATATATAATTAGTGTTGCCACCGGTTAATTTCGTCAACGATGTGGTTTATTACCATCCACTGTCACTCCATCGACATACAACTTCATATGACCGTACCTCTTACATTGGTTTGGCTCGATTGGTCTTGAACTTCACCAAACTACACTTGAAGATCTTCCAGATTTGGGATTATAAGTACGAGTCGGCCGACTGAATAGTCAAGAGATCCTACAGTCAACGAGAGAGAACACATAAATCCACTCTTATGTCTGAATGCGTGCGAGATTCCGGATTACGGTAATCTCTTATGTTGTAGAGAACAAAACTATGTTATCTAGCTCTCAAATCAAGGAGAACTTGAGGTGTATTATATGGAAAAATGGGTTAGGCTTTGTGAAAGTTTGTCGTGAAGAGCCACTATCTGATTTACCGTACTTGAAGATGAAAGATCAATGTCAGATTTCGTATTATTCATGAATCACGTTCCCCACACACTTCTGACAATGATCTATAGTAAACTAATTTCATTTCTTTTTTCCTAGGAAAAGAATCATCCAAGAATCGCTTATGAACTTGTTGATACGAATCTTTGAATTCTAAACTAGCCAAATAATATGGATCGATTCGGATGAGGCTCAATTTGGATATCTTTTTCTTAATGGAGCCACGTATGCTTCCAACTCTCGTCACAACTAACCCTAACTCAATGAGGTTTTCGATATTTTAAACCGCTCTTCAACTTGAACATATCCTTCGAATTCAATCATAAATGAAAACAATTTATTAAGCCAAAGAAAAAAAAATTACAAATGAGAGAGAGAGAGAGAGAGAGAGAGAGAGAGAGAGAGAGCTTGTTGTCGTTGGCAAATCACAGTCGTCTTCCATGTGAAGGTCTTATTTCTTGAAGGGCGAATCACCAAGAACATTGGGAGATTCCTCACAATGTTCTTCCCAATCCTATAAACTAATCTCGGACTTCGCCAAAAAAATGCCCAAATTGAAACTTGGGTCTTATCAACTTGAGGAGGACCACCCCTTGGTACATTGTATTCGGTCCATCTTTATTTTAAAGCTCGAGATGTCACTGTTTCTAGACGGTCCTCTCCCTAAAGATGCTCTTTCGTTTATTAAACTATATCATGTGTGCAATAAATTACACGAAGCGTGCCTTAATCGCTCCAAAAATGACCATGTTGGTGGACATTTGTTTATGTGTACCTTCAGTAGTATTATATGCACAGGCACGTCATAACTCTTCCGCATGTTGGGCTGACGATTAGAGAAATTATCTACGGTAGAGGAAAAAACCTGAAGCACGTCATATACCTGAAGAAACTCGTTAATAGAATCACGAGATATCGCTTTTCTGTGTATTATTTTATGCTGATTTGTGATCAGCTTTTTCAGTATGTCGCTTGTTTTATTGTCTCCGGTTTGTATCCCTTCAGATGAGGCCAGGCATTTTGACAAGTCCACAATTGGAGCAGAACTTGTCCGAGGCTACAGCGATGCTCTCTTCTTGTCATTGGGTAATTTCCGGAATTGGTGAAGTGAATATGAATGGGGAGAACGGGGAAGCACCAAGCAATCGGGTCGGTTTTGGATCTTCAAGACTTGTTCGGTAGGTGTTGGTGCTAAATCGACCCGAGGCAAATTTGAGAGTCGCACGATTGGAAGAACAAACGAAAATCTGCTTTTGTGGTTATAACTCTTCTTGTATTCATGCATGTTGAAGTTCCTTCTTTTATTCCTCTAATCAGAGCGACTCTTAGTAGGTATCAAGTTGAGCTCGAACTGAATATGACTTGGTACATCTTTACTTTGACCTATCTCTTTGGTGCACATTTGTGTCAATGTCGATCTTACATCCGGACCATGATTTTTTGCCACCAACAGTAAAGTAGGGTAAATTTTAGTCCTAATGGAATAAACGAAACAATGGAATTGAAAAATGAAATTAAAAAAAAAAGGACATTTTAATTCCTTTGATGGTGGCAAGGAAACAATTTACGTAAGAGAGATATGACTAGATATGACTAGCTATGATTGATTGGGACATGATTTCCATGATGTACTAAACTGAGCTGATTTGATTCCATAGAGATCAAATCTAATGACATGATTTCATATAATTTTTCAAATCTCATTACATGATCTCACGATGTTTTTTGGGTGCACATGCGTGAGACACGAACACCAAGTGTCTATTCATCTTGTATTTTGTACTTTTTCCCCTCCTGTTCGTGTAATTCAATTGAGGAGGATTGTCGCTTGCTGGTTTAAAATCATAGGATTAAACCGGGATAAATTGCGGTCCATCGTTGGCCGGTTGAGCTTCTACCTTGGCCGCTCAATCATATTATGCCGGCCCCTGTTTTATACGGCTTGCCCTTCTTTTACAATGCAACATGAATCAATTAACCCTAAGTGCATTCTCTTAGAGGTCACATCCACTCATGCGAAGCAGCAATTGACTGATGTGTGTTGCACGGGTGACTAATTGAGTGCTCGAAGAGTCTTATGCTCCCACATTAATTATAAGAAAAAAGTTACAAATAGTAAGTCATTTTTATGTGTTCTTGTGAGATTGTTGATGATTGGATTTATATATTTCAAGCATGCCGGGCCATGAGCCCTCTCAAGTCAAACACGCTTAATCTTTTGTTTTACGGATTTCAGTCGAAAGTTCATTATAAAGTTTGACAAAAAAAGTGTAATATATATTTGAGTCTTGTTAGAGCATGCTCACAAGGCATTTATTAAGTATGCTAAGTAATTTCTTTTAAATGAAGGTTAGCAATAGACATTATTTCAAATAAAGTCATAAAAAGGCTTATTTAATCACATGACTACAGATAGGGCAATTTTCGTCCCGGTCATTTTTCATTATTTTCTTTCTTCTTTTCTCTCTTCTTTTCTTCTTTCTTTTACACTAACCTCCTTTACGCCCAAACAAGCTAGAATGATCGAGATGTGATTTTGATCGAAATTTCGAGATGAAGCACTGTCGCTGTCATTCCACGGGAGATGAGGGACAAAATCAAAGAAAACTGAGAAAATGGAAAGAAAGTGTAGAATCATTTGATGGAAATCTCCCCGTCTCAATCGCAAATTTGGAAATGACTCTCTCCTTTGTCGCGATTAGTTCACTTCACTTTTATCACTTTGTGTTTCTTAACGAGGGCCATCATCGGCACAAATATATTAATGTGTAATTTATATATTATGAGATCTTTTCATAATTATATTTCTATCTGTGTCCTTACTGTAATCAATCACTCTTATAAGTAAGTATCATATAACCCTAATTGGGTTGAGTCA
The DNA here is from genome assembly GCA_017140595.1 of Eucalyptus curtisii. NCBI lineage: Eukaryota > Viridiplantae > Streptophyta > Magnoliopsida > Myrtales > Myrtaceae > Eucalyptus > Eucalyptus curtisii. Next base: position 36,030,089 of record CM029499.1, on the reverse strand, counting down.
CAATAAACATCATATCGTCATTTTCTCTCTGTCTCTAAATATCAACACAATGTGTTGCTAAGGCTATTTGCATGCATTTACTTTGTTAGCTCAAGATCCCCCTTTTTTTCCTCTCATTATTTATTGTGACAACATCTTTGCCACCTATTGTGTCTACAAAATTTAAATACTTTCAATGGGTGGAATGGGTATAAAGATAGGTCTAAGCCCAACACCAATATGTCAATGATCAACATTTTTTTCTTTTATGAACCGGACTCCCGCACCGGCCGCACTATTTTATTTATGACCCGGACTTCCGCACTAGCCACACTATAAGGAACCCACCGTTCGGGCACCAAGTGGAGGAGAACTAGCCCGGTCTCACATACTAACCTCCATGTAAGTCAAGGATGTTGCTAGATGGAGGGATATCGTCATTTTCTCTCCATCTCTAAATATCAACACAATGTGTTGCTAAGGCTATTTGCATTCATTTACTTTGTTAGCTCAAAATCCCCTTTTTTTCCTCTCATTATTTATTGTGACAACATCTTTGCCACCTAATGTGTCAACAGAATTTAAATACTTTCAATGGGCGGAACGAGTATAAAGATAGGCCTAAGCCCAACACCAATATGTCAATGATCAACATTTTTTTCTTTTATGAACCGGACTCCTGCATCCGGCCGCACAATTTTTTTTTTATGACCCGGACTTCCGCACTAGCCACATTACAAGGGTCCCATCGTTCGGGCACCAATTGGAGGAGAACTAGCCCGATCTCACATACGAACCTCCATGTAAGTCAAGGATGTTGCTAGATGGAGGGCAGAGGGACTTGAACTTGAAATCAATCACCCACAAGTCCAAGCTCTTACCACTCCACCAACCCCAAGGAGGCGTCAAAGATCAACTTTACAAAGGATGGTTTTAAATTTTCATTGGGAGAGGCTCTTTCCATAACCTCACTAATTTGGGGCACCGTCTTTATGGTGGAGACAACAATGCCCCTAATATATATATATATATTCTTGAAATCAACAGATTAATTTTACCTTTCCTTGATTCAGAAAATCATTAATTTAATTTCACTTTCTCCCAGACTTTTAGCAGTCAGTCTCTTTCCAAGGTTCATTCTGAGAAAGACAACAAATTGGGCACTTTTATTGCATAATGTTGTTCCTATGCAATTTGAATATTTTATCCTACACCATTGAGTTTTCCACCATCCACTCATTAATTATTTTATGTGAAAAGTCAAATTGTATTAAGGTTCCAATTCCGTCGTTGTAGGGAAAAGAACAAAGCATAGATGATTGGATCCCCTCATAACAAGAAGGAACATTCTTTAGTAGATGATTGGATCCCCTCATAACAAGAAGGAACATTCTTTAGGAAAAAAATTATCACAACGTAATGTGATTCAAAAGAACATATCCAATTGGTCGAACCTCTTTCTAATTAATCGGTAATGTGTTTGTACCTACAAATTGAGAAACTATGCCAATCTTTCTGAATGCTCAACTTGGACTTTTCCGTTTTAGAGTTTTAGAGAGAGAAAAACTACAGGAAGTTGAGCAAAAGGAAATCCAAATTGATCACTATAAATAGATCGTCTCAAACAAATTTTCTTTTCTGCTCAACCTCTCGCCGACATCGATGAGCTCGGATTCGTACAAGGAGATGTTGGTAAGATGGGATTCGAGTTGCTCAATACTGTAATCGAAAAATGATAATTGACTGGGGATGGAAAACTGATGGGCTGGACGAAGAGTAAGTTAGTAGTGGATATCGAAGGATTTTATTGGAGTACTTATTTGAGGGGTACCTCTGTCCATCTGTGGCACCCCTCGACGGCCCGATCCATTGGGGTCGCCACAGTTCGCTTACCTTTCTCTTACTTGACCTGAAGGTCTATCAATCCTGGGGGTTTATATCTTTTAGATCGGTCCCTGCGCATTTTATATGGCAGAAGCGTATCCAACAACTCCCTTCCCTATATTCAGAAAAGATGCACACCAACTAAACACATTTATAGGTAAAAGCCGAACACTTTTATTTACTTAAACCAGATGGACATCATTCGTCGGTACATCAAAATGCCGTAGTCTTCTATACTCGGCTATACTTCAAAAGATGACCGACATCTTTTGCAACAGTCGTATACTTAAAGTCCATCGATCAGTGTCGGCGTCCAAAAGTTCCTTCCTCTGCTGTCCTCCTCCTCACGATCATGTCCAACCACTCGATCCATCTGCTGGTGGCGATGGCAGCAGAGGTAACTTGTCTAGTCTGAAATGTTAGTCCCCAAAAGGGGTGAGTACAACCACTTAGCAGTAAAAGATTCAACAAACTATATAATGCAGTGCTATCAATATCTAGATCCATGTCAAATAGATCAAGAACAGGTAGTCAGAGGATAAGTATGCATCAAAATCATGAAATTCCTTTAATGCAATGGCCAACCGTGATTTCAAAAGAATCAAAATGCATCATGTCCAGTTACACCAGTCCCGATCATAGGGCCAAACTGTAATGACACGTCCCATTCCATGCCATATAATTTAGTCCCATAACTAGACCACACTCACACTTAATATAATCATCAGCTTTAATCATTCAAACGGTTTTATCCCCCCAGAGGACCAATGTTTGCGTCCTTTTGGGATTTTGCACCCAACCTGGTGTCGCGAAAGCCTCCGGGCATGTATTCAAAATACAACCGGGCATCCAAAGGGCATCGACTCATTCGAACCTCTAGGCATCTCGCACCCCACCTGGCATCACGAGGAATCACTGGGGACCATAGACATGGTTACCCCTAACCTCCGGGCATGTATCATAATACAACCGGACATCTCGATACTCCCGAGGAAAACCTCTGGGCATGTATTCAAAATACAACCAGGCATCCAAAGGGCATCGACTCATTCGAGCTTTTGGGCATCTCGACTCCTGGGGCATCGTTGACCCGAGGGCTCAACGGTAACATTTAGCATTTTAATTCACAAAACATTTTCAAATGCTAAAACAAGATGTCTCATGGACCCACTATCACATCTCAATATTGCACAAATATCCACAGCCAATACCATCGTATCACATAGCCATTTGAAAACACCTTCACTTTCGGACACTTTGGTGAAAATTCAAGAACAGAATAGCCCGATTTTTACAATGCACAGTTCTGGTAAAAATTTTGAAATAAATAATAAATGGACTCAGAAAATTATGAAATTTTGACACTTTATAAAATAAACCTAGAGGAAAATATCTCATGAAGAACACCATACCAAAAGAACTTCATACAATTCGGTACGGTCCATGCATCACAGCTTTCAAAATTTCAGCATTACAGTTTGCACAGTTTCGAAAATAATTTCGATTAAATACACAAAAGAACTCGAAAAATTATGAAATTTTGATATGTTACAGAAAACACCTAGAGGTAAATATCTCATGAAGAAATATAAATCCAATTCGTTCTAGGTTAATAGCTATAGACGATTTAGTTCCTCCTATTCTCGGTGCTGTTTTTCCAGATTAAGTCTTTTAAAAGAAAATTCGTTTAACCGACCTAAAAATGTCCATTTCTTCTAAATTTTCAGTATGTTATTTATCAGAATGTCATATACAACTTACATTAAGGGCACAAGATCAAATTTCAACTGGATGATTTTATAAAAATTCACAGAATCATACTAGGTCAAGGTAACGTTTTCCAGATCCAGTTTCTTCCAAGAAAGATGGTTTCACCGACCTCTACTGGTTCATTCCATCTCAATTTTTGATATATTATACTTAAAGAAGTCCTCTACCACTTTCATTAAGAAGTCGAAGTGAGATTTTAACAAAAAAGCTACTTTACAGTCCACGAAATCACTAAAGGTCAGCACAACAAATTCCAGATTTAGTTTCTTCAAAGGAAAATAATTTCACCAAGAGATACTTCTCCGTTTCATCTAAAATTATATTATGTTACTCCTCAAGATGTCCTCTACAACTTTCATCAAGGAATCGAAGTCGAATTGTGGCTAGATAATTACAGAAAAATCAAAAAGTCGCCGAGGGTCACACTGTTCTTCACAAAACAGTTCACAAATCTAACAATAATCTTTCCTACTCCTTGAACTTCGACCTCCAGCATCCACATTCAAATGTATATAAGTACAGTACACCACATCACAGCTTTATCACTTCCAAAATTTTCCATAGTCAGCTTTTTAAATTCTTATTTCATTTGTAAATTTGAACTTTGCATTATATGCCCTATTCTCACCTAGTTTCCTTGATCTAACTCCATCCTACATATCCAAAGTCCCGCATGCAGCTCTAAAATTTTACCTTTCTCACATCTACCAACTCTTCTCTAGGTACTAACAGCATGCAACACATAGATTGAAGAACTTTTACTCGCCTCAAGTCCTACGGTGCTAACGGCGAGGGGTTCGGTGCGGTGGTGCGGCAGCTGTGACTCGAGTGGGACGGCGGCTATGGCGCGACGGGAACGACGGCTACGCGTGCACGGCGAAGGGAGCGGTCCCTTTCTTTCTCTCGTTGCTCACTCTCTAGCTCACTTTTCTCTCTCTCGATTTTTCTGTTTAGTTAATCTCTTTCTTTTGCTCACATCTACGAGCAATTTGGTTACTGGTTTTGTTAAAACCAGTCAACAAAAGAGAGTGTTCCAGCGGCAGAAGGAGGTGAGGACAGGTGGATGGGAACGTGGCTTGCATGCTGTCCCGGACGCTCTCTCCGCTGGCCACCGAAGAAGGAAAGGGGCGCGCACGGCACCAGCTGGAAGAAGACGTGGCCAGCACTTGGGTCCTTCGGCTGCCACTCTCTCCCGTGCATGCATGGGAAATTCTTTCTCTCCGTCCATGACACCTGTTGCTCCATACAGGTACGTGGCTGCAGTCTAATTTCAAGAGCTTCCTTTGCTGGCCATCGAGAATAGAGTCACGTGGCTACAAGGGTCAAAGATTTTTCCTTCGGTTGACCGTCACATGTACGTGTCTTCGTTAGTGGACTCCTATAGTCGACTAGATTGGTCTTGATGGCAGCTTGTGCGTGGAATACCATGCAAGACAAAATAATTCATATGCGAAAGTCGGGATCGTTTATAGACAAACCTCCAGCCATTGTTCTTGTTCTCGTTCGTCTGAAAAACCTGAAAATACAAAGAAAATTGGGCACACGCTACTAACCCAATTCACTCTCGTACTGATGGTGTATTCCCAATGAGAGAGTTTGAGTTAGACCTTGTAGTTGCCCGTTAGAATGAACGATCGTTCCTTTATATACCGCCTCCCATCAAGGTGGTTACCAAATGGGCGGTTGTCACGAAAAGTACGTATGTGGAAAAACTGCATGTTGAATAACCGCCACTTTAAAGAGAAAATGCGGGTTCTAAATGTGGGATCACAAAATAAATAACATTCTCCCACTTGATCCCATCATTTTCATCATACGGATTATCCAACTAATTCCACGAAAACTTAATGCTTAAAGAAAAGAAACAAAACACATGGATCATGGCGACATGTCCTCTAAGAGTGAGTAATATCTTCCATGTATCACAATGCATCTTATCTCTTTAATGTCAGCATATATATGACAACACATCTTAATGAATAAACCTTATGTTTATTCCAGAACCAAGGTTAAATGTTATTCTCATAAACAACATAATGTGTACACCAAAATTGAGAATCAACATTATAATTGAATAAGAGTTTCACACAACAGAAATCGTCCATATGACGACAAATTACAATATGGGACCTACTCCCATACTAGTCACATGATCCTTATACTTCATTGGTGGCATGCCTTTAGTTAAAGGATCAGCTATCATCAATTCAGTGCTAACGTGTTCTATGACCACTTTGTTCTCCTTAACACATTCCCTTATGGCTAAATACTTAATGTCGATATGCTTACTTCGACTGCCACTTTTGGCATTTTTAGCCATAAAAACCACAGTTGAATTGTCACAATACATTCTTAATGGCCTAGAAATAGAATCAACAATTCTAAGCCCAGAAATGGAACTCTTCAACCATACACCATGTGAGGTAGCCTTAAAATAAGAAACGAACTCAGCCTCCATAGTGGAAGTAGCAGTCAAAGTCTGCTTTGCACTTCTCCATGACACGGCTCCGCCAGCTAACATAAAAATGTATCAAGATGTTGATTTTCGTGAATCAACGCAGCCCGCGAAGTCCGCATTCGAATAACCGACCACTTCTAGTTTGTCAGTCCGTCTATACATAAGCATGTAGTCTTTGGTACCTTGAAGGTATCTCATAATTTCTTTGTAGCTCTCCAGTGGTCTAAACCTGGATTACTCTGATATCTTCCCAACATTCCCACAGTAAAAGCGATGTCAGGTCGAGTGCAAACCTGAGCATACATCAAGCTTCCAACAGCAGAAGTATATGGAATGTTGTACATTTGTTCCCTTTCTAGATCGTTCTTCTGTCACCCTTCACAATGGGTGCTATACTTGGTGAACAATCTTTCATCCGAAATCTCTCTAAGACCTTATTAATATATGTTTCTTGAGATAGTCCTAAAATTCCTAGAGATCTATCTCTATGGATCTTAATGCCAATGACATAAGATGCCTCACCCATATCCTTCATATCAAAACTCTTAGAGAGAAATTGTTTCACCTCATGTAGCAACCCCTTATCATTGGTTGCAAGTAATATATCATCCACATACAGCACAAGGAAACAAATTTTACTCCCACTAACCTTCTGGTATATACATTGATCCATGACATTCTCTATAAAACCGAATGAAGAGATGACTTCATGGAACCTCAAGTACCATTGGTGGGATGCTTGTTTCAAGCCATATATAGATTTCTTAAGCTTGCACACCAAATACTCACCTTTACTAGAGAGGAATCCTTCAGGTTGTTTCATATAAACCTCCTCCTCTAGTTCTCCATTGAGGAACGTCGTTTTCACATCCATCTAATGTAACTCCATATCAAAATGGGCAACCAATGCCAAAACAATACGAAGAGAATCTTTCTTAGATACAGGAGAAAAGGTCTCCGTGTAATCGATTCTTTCCTTTTGAGTGAATCCTTTGGCAACGAGTCTAGCTTTATATCTTTCAATGTTACCCAATGAAGCCTTCTTAGTTTTGAAGACCCATTTACAACCAGTGGCTTTCACTCCATCAGGTAACTCAACCAAATCCCGGACTTCGTTAGATGTCATAGAACTCATCTCTTCCTTCATGGCATTGTACCACAAATTAGATTTATCACTATCCATGGCTTGTGAAAACGTTTCAGGATCATTCTCAGCTCCAATATTGTAGTCAGACTCTTGTAAATACATAATATAATCACTAGGAATAGCCGATTTCCTTATTCTAGCAGATCTTCTCAATGTTGCATCAACATTCTCTTGAGGAGCATGTTGCTCAAATGGTTGTTCAACAGTTTCTGGTAATTGCTGAACAACTAGATCTACTAGATCAATATCAACAGGTTGTGGAACTTTAACGATTGGTTGTTCAATAGTCGGCTGAACTGAAGGGGCATTATAAGCAACAACCAGCTTTAAAGTTGAGGTGGAAGGTTGAGTGTCTAAATGATCTTCCTTAGGAACAAGGTCTCTCGATTGATCGCTCCCACTGATCAAGTCATTTTCAAGAAATTTAGTATTTCTTGATTCCACAATCCTAGTGGTATGAGATGGACAATAAAACCTGTATCCCTTAGACCTTTCGGCATATTCAATGAAATACCCACTTATGGTCCTTGGGTCCAATTTATTTTCTTGTGGATTATAAACTCTCACTTCAGACGGGCATCCCCAAACGCGCACATGATGCAAACTCGGTTTCCAACTCTTAAATAACTCAAAAGGTGTCTTTGGGACAGCCTTGGTCGGAACTTGGTTTAATATGTACATTGCCGTCTTAAGTACTTCAGTCCACAAGGATTTAGGAAGTTTGGAGCTGCTAAGCATACTACGCACCATGTCCAATAAGGTCCGGTTTCTTCTTTCCACTATGCCGTTTTGGTCCGGAGAACCAGACATAGTATATTGGGCAACTATCCCATGCTCTTGAAGAAACCTTGCAAATGGACTAGGTGCTTATCCATCTTTAGTGTATCTACCATAGAATTCTCCACCTCTATCTGATCTCACGATCTTAATTTGCTTACCGCATTGTTTCTCTACTTCCGCCTTAAATACCTTAAAGGCATCTAATGCTTCATACTTATTATGAATCAAATAGAGATACATGTAACGTGAGTAATCATCTATGAAAGAGATGAAGTATTTCTGACCACATGAGTCCATATCCGGACTACAAATATCCGTATGTATGATTTCTAATATTTCTGTACTCCTCTTGGCACCTTTCTTAGACTTGTTGGTATGCTTTCCCTTTATGCAGTCTACACAAGTATCACAATCAGTAAAATCTAAAGTACTAAGTACTCCATCATTTACTAATCGCTTAATTCTTTCTATGGAGATATGTCCCAATCTCCGGTGCCACAACATAGAGGAATGTTCTATCACAACACATCGTTTTGTACCAGCGTTATCATGAACATGCATCGCATCATAATAGGCATTGTCTTGTAAATTAATTCGAAAAAGACCATTAGACAAAGTACCACTCCCAACAATTTCAAATTTAAATGATAAACAGAATGTCAAATCTGAAAAGTTAAAAGAGTAACCCAAAGGTACAAGTCTTGAAACTGAAATTAGGTTTCTAGAGAAACTAGGAACATACAAGGTCATTTCCAAAAACAAAGCCACTATTGAGAACTAGTCTGCATGTCCCAATAGATACCACATGCGAACGCATCTTGTTTCTTGAATAGATGCTTTGTTCACTTCCTACTAGCTTCCTGTGTTTTTGAAAATCTTGCAAGGAATTCAAAATGTGGATTGTAGATCCGGAATCAATCCACCAAGTGTTGTGACTTACATCAGCCATATTAGATTCATAACAAACACAAGAGATTGGATTACATTTTTTCTCAAGCCATGCCTTAAATCTGACACAATCCTTCTTTATATGCCCCTTTTGTTTACAGAAGAAACATTTCGATTGTTTCTTAATGTCAGCTTGGGGAGGTATTTTACCTTTTCCCTTATGCTTGCCATGGCCCTTATTCTTTCCTTGTGTTGCCAAATGAGCACCTTCTCCCAATTCCATAATCAGTCTTTCCTCCTCTTGAACACACATGGTCATGAGCTCATTAATTGACCATTTATTCTTATGTGTGTTGTAAGAGATCTTGAAAGGTGCATACTATTGTGGGAGAGTGTTCAGAATATAATATACAAGAAAGGATTCAAATATCTCAACCTCAAGGTTCTTAAGTTGAGCTGCTATGTTCCTCATTTGCATGATGTGCTCACGCACACCTCTAATACTAGTGAGCTTCAATGATGAAAACTTCATAATTAGGATCATGGCATGCGCCTTCTCAGAACTCTCAAACTGCGCATCTATGGCCTCCAATAAGGCCTTAGCATTGCTATGCTGAGCAACCAAACCACGAATACTATGAGATATCTTAGCCCTTATAAACATAGCACAAACGCAGTTAGACCGCTCCCATTGGTTATAAAGGGTTATCTCAGCTGTAGTGCTCAAATCAGTAGGAGTAGGTGGTTCGTCTTTTCTTATAGCATAGTCAATGTCCAACCGCCCCAATTGAAGAAGAATTGGTTCCTTCCAAACTTTATAGTTCTCACCATTCAGTATGAGAACATCAAACTTAAATTCAGAGAAATTCACAGGTTGTAAAGCTGCATATCAAATAATCATGCTTATATCACAAAATTTGAGGCATAATATACATAAATAATGTTTTACCAATGTAAACATGTCACGAATATGAATCACATAACATAAAAACTGCCTGTGGGTTGAGTTTTAAATTTAAATAGATTCATAATAACGTCATGAAGAAACTACCATATTATATACCTTTTCTTAATCCGTGTGGGTAAATTAAGAAAATAATATGATATTTCATCCTAATTAATTATATTAATATAATCAAATTCCTATGGGATAAAATTCATCATATTAATATAATTAATTACAATCAATGTCCATTTCTAAATATGATCCGGAGGCTCTTAATATATAATTTAATTAATTAAAGATGCTGTGGCCACTCTTTAATTAATTAATTAATTATATGGATCATTAGACATTTAAATTTCATGCATAAAATATTTATAAAAAAATGCATGAAATGACATAATAATTAATAAATGTACCAAGGGCAGAACAGTAAATAAATTGGCCAAGGGCAGGACTGCAAAAACATGAAAAAATTTGAGGCAAAATCGTAAAAGGAGCCGCGGGGGGAAAAACGACAGGCGCGTGCGTTTCCGCGTCAAGCGCGTGGTCCGCACGCGCGCGGACCAACGCCCAGGCGCGTGCAACGCACGCGCCCGCAACTGCCGGGCAGTTCCGCGCTCGTGGGACCGTTGGTGCGCGCGTGGCGCGCGTGGAGGTGCGTGGCGCGTGGGTTCCATGCGCCTGCAACTTCAGCGCGCGCGTGGACCCCACGTGCCTTCTTCCCTACGCGACCGAAACCATTTCTTCGTCATTTTTCGCCAGTTTTTCCCGTTTTAAGCCACGATTTCGCCGCCGTTTCTTTTCCGGCAGCCCATCCCAGACACAAATAAATAATGGGTTTTGAAGAGCATGCCGGCACGACCACATGGGTTCAAGTTTCGGCGAAAATGACCAAGAAATTGGCCTCAAATCAAACGAAAAACTCCAAAAACGCAAATCCTCAACCACCATGACTTCCGCCGCTCGATTAGCCTCCGGTGAACACCGATATACCGGAAAAACTCATGGCTAATGATCCTCATGGCGGTGCGACTGTATGGGTTCGAAATCAAGAGGTGGGTCACCGGATTTTACCCGGAATCGGCGAGTTTCTCTCTTGGCCTCAAAACTCCGAATTACTGTTCATGTTCAAAAGTGCCCGAAAATACACCAAAATTTTCGACAAAAACAAGGCAGAGGCAAACTTGCTCTGATACCAAATGTAAGACAAAATAATTCATATGCGGAAGCTAGGATCGTTTATAGACAAACCTCCAGCCATTGTTCTTGTTCTCGTTCGTCGGAAAAACCTGAAAATACAAAGAAAATTGGGCACACGCTACCAACCCAATTCACTCTCGTACTGATGGTGTATTCCCAATGAGAGAGTTTGAGTTAGACCTTGTAGTTACCCATTAGAATGAACGATCGTTCCTTTATATACCGCCTCCCATCGAGGCGGTTACCGAATGGGCGATTGTCACGAAAAGGTACGTATGTGGAAAAACTGCATGTTGAATAACTGCCGCTTTAAAGAGAAAATGCGGGTTCTAAATGTGGGATCACAAAATAAATAACATACCATGCACGCCTCATGCATGGGCTTATTGAAAATTTTATTGAAACCTTTGTGGCTCTTCATTCCGGCATGAATATGGGCTGTAGCTTGGCGCAAGGTATGCGCTTGCTGGCCATCAAAATAGGAATCGTGACAGCAAATCTCGGGGTCGAAAGTATAGTGGTCTAAAGGGTTGAACGGCTAAAGTTAGTATAAAAGATATCTCATTGACACATTACTTGGAATAAACCTCGATCTCGCTTGATCATACGATAGATTTCCGACAAGACCTGTGACATCCCGATTTTTCTCAATTTTATTTTTAGTCCATTGAGTCGGACGATTCATCTGTGCATGTAGTTAGTCTCTCAGAGTTGGCCACTCACGAGGGAACTAATCTATTGAGTGAAGCAATTAAGGAATTTACCGCGTCAGACTTGGGGATTGATCACCCTCGGGTCGGATGCAAGAAAATTTCCCAAAAGCTACCCAGTGGATTAGGCGCGCTGAAATTGCACCAGATTGAATTTAACAGTGAAAATTTGGATTGAATTTAGAAATTAGAAGCCGGTTATGTCACATATCTTATTAGGGTCATGAGATGATTTTGTGGACTTTAATTGGGCTCAATTAGAAGAGAATTGAATGAAAAATTGAAGAAATTGGACGTACAAGAAATGGACCCCGACGGAAAATGAAAGTGCAACCATTAGAGAAGTTGTGGAGGATGTGAGTGAGTGGAAGATGACATGGGATGATGTCATGGTAGTTGGGGCCAATTTGAAGAAGAGCATGACAAGTGGCAAGTGTTGATTGGTCCCCAAAAAGTGAAGAGGTCCCACCATCTTCTTCTTCCTCAAGCTTGGAACCGGTTGGGGGGAGGGGGAAGGGCGGACCATTTCGAACCAGGCAGCTCGCGTCGCCCTTTCGCCCGCTCGGTCGCCGCTCCTCCGCCGTTCGTCGCCGTCGTCGTGTAGCGCCGTCGTCGCCGTCCCGCGCGGCCGCGTGTCGCCCCGTGCCCGTGTGCCCGTGCTCCGTCGACGTCGCCTCCGCCGTGCTCCATCCCATCGGCCCAGCCACTCCAGCCGCCGTTCGACCTCGCCGGAACCCCCTTCGCCGTCACCGTTGAGCCAGCCGAGCCGCCGCCCCTTCCTCCACCCGTTTTGCACGCCCGCACCTCCCGTCGTGTTTCCTTCCGGCCTGGTTCAACAGCTCCATTTGTGGGTATCTCAGCCTCTTCTAGGCCCGCTTTGGCCGTCTTCCCGGCCCCGGAAGCTAGGCCCGCCTTTGGAAAAGTTGATCCCGACGTCGCCCTTGTCGTGGTGATCCAAGCGGCGAGTTAATCAAGTGAATTTACCTCACTAAATCTCGATTAGAGGGTTAATGATGCCTTAAGTGTGTTTAGCTTAGGTTGATTGAGGTTAGGTGGTTAGATTAGTTTATTTAGTTGTGGATTAGATTAAGGTGTTTTAACTAAGTTAAAGTATGTTTAGTTTAAGGCTAAGTAGGTTTATTTTAATATAAGCCTTGATGTGACTTAAAGGAATTTATTTCTGATTTAAATGAATGTTTCGAAATTATTGGATTATTTAATAATATATTATATTCCGAAAATTATTAAAATATAAAAAAAATTCAAAAAAATTATTTTTGACCTCAATTGCTTAGAATTTCGTGCTGATCGCTGCTGTGTATTCAAAATTTGAATTTGATGAGTGGATAATGCAAATTGAGTGTTGATTGTGAAAAATATGGATTTTATCTAGAAAATCCCAAGTGTCGGGTTTGGCATTGAAATTGGATTTTTGATGGTTAATATCGTAATTGGAGTATGTGAGTGAAATGTAAAGTATCTAAGGATCAGTATTGAATTGTCGTGTGCTGGTTGAAAGGCTCGGTCGTAGTAGTGGCTAGGCCAACTGGACCTTTAATCTTTTAGAAATGCCGTCAACTGAGTGACGTGGCTCGGGTCGCAGTAGAGGCTAGGCCAACTGGACCCATGCTCCTTCGGGAATGCCGTCGACGTGGTGACGAAGCCGCGCTCCATGGGGGGGAGGCGATGCCTGGCATTAATGTCAGTAGATAGTCGAACTGCAAGTTGGCTATGCCCTTGTGTGGTAGTGATTACTGATTGAAACGCTTGTTGCGATTGTTCATCGTGTGAGATTGGTTGTGTTTCAATGATTTAAGTTTTATTACTACCTGTGATTGAGTGTTATGAATTGTACTAATATGCAGGAAGGCAATGAGGCGAGGTAAGTCTTCTGTGTTGTGTGGCTAGACCACTCTTGGGCATATTTTGTTTCTAATAGGATTTAGGAGGGGTGAACTTGTTGAGACAAAGTCTCATCCCGGTTTGGGGAAAATATTACAGGGCCGTAGATGGCGGTACCCGCCGGAGAAGGGTGGCATGCCGACAAAGATTCACCAGACGACGCAGAGTGCCCCTGACCCTGGAAGTCCTTGGGTCTATCAGTTGGTTAGGTCCATTGTCTGGGTCCAGGTGACCGTGGATGCCAGAGTACCTTTTATGTTTAGGGCTTGGTTTCGTTCTGGGGCCGATGGCATTAGGGTTGGCCCACTGGATAGCATGGACATTCCGTTGACTGTGATGGACGCCATTTTGGGTGAAGGCGTGGCGGATCTTCCCGACGGTAGGGTGATCAACGCATCGCCTCCGGTCTCTTGGGTGACAGTGAGAGTGCTAGTATGAACACCTAGAGGGGGGTGAATAGGTGTTTAAACTAAACCTTGGCAAATATATGCGGAATAAAATAAACTTCGAGTAAAACAAAGGAGTTAGGGAAGAGAACAAGAACACAAGATTTATAGTGGTTCGGCTTAATCCAAGCCTACGTCCACTCTCCCACGCTAACAGCCTTCTTGGCTGGATTCCACTATGCAATCAACAAGAGATTACAACTTCGAGTGCAAACACTTAGTAGATCACACTATCTCACTAAGTCACTCTTTTGGTATTTCTCTCACGATCACAAACGTTTAAGCTCACAAGAGACAAGTGTATGATCGAAGGTCGCTCGACTTTGGAATTATAAATTCTACGCTCTATCTCTTACTTGCTCATCGGTCCTTCATCTCCTTAAATTCTCCTCCACTTCCAAGCTACCCGTTGGACAAGTATCTTGAGGATCGTCTTCCAATATACCCATTGGACAGCTCGTATCTAGAAGATTTGGTAGCCGTTGAGTGACAAAGGTAAAATCCCAAATTGATTTCGATCACCCATACAAATGGAATCTTGGTTTCCATAAGTAAAGCTTCTTCGTATAGAAAGTTTTTGTCTTCAAGATCCAATCGTCAATCAAATAGATTGAGTCAATCAAATCAATCTTGATGTGGAATCCAAACCAGATCACTAGCCGTTATATGATTGGGCTTGAGTTACATTCTGTCGAAATCTGGATGTAAAGTCTCGAGAGCAATAGACTTTACAATCTGAGTCGAGTGCATTAGACTTTGCTATCTCGAGTCTGAACATATTCTCGCTTCGAACAGATTTAGCTTTAAGGTCGTGGTTCGGCTTCAGCATAAGAGTACGTCTTACGGTTCATCATTCACGTTCGATCTGGAATTTGTTAAAGTGAGCAGACTTCGATGTAGAACAGACTTCGACACTAAAGTCGGCGGTCTTCAAACTTTGACACGAAGTCTGAAAATCTTGAGAATATACTTTGGACATATGTTACGTTCGGTCTTCGGTCGTCTTCACACTTTGACAATATCCTTTACATGTTTTATCATCTGCATGGTCTATTACTTAACCATTAAACATGTTAGTAGCCTTTGATTTATTTTGTCATCTTCAAAACATCATAAGGATTTCCCTAACAATCTCCCCCTTTTTGATGATGACAAAACAATCTCTGAATATGCAGATTTGTAAACATGCTTTTAAAAATATTAATTTAAATCAAAGGATATCATGAGATAGCAAATAAATTGAGCAAATAAATTGAGCATAACAATATATAGAAAAATAATCACAGCTCAATATTATGCCATAGATAATATCAACCAATCAACACATATGCATATTCATATCACAGCTCAATATTATTCCATAGATAATATCAATCAATCAACACATATGCATATTCATATCTTCTCCCCCTTTTTGTCATAATGCGATAATAATGAAAAAAGTATCACATATAGAATGATAACAAATATCTTGCATGAATCACAATTTCCATCAGCTTTTTTTTGATATGCATATAGTTTCTAGATTATATCAGCAAATATCCAATAAAAACCACGGATGCATCATGTAACCCTTTTTGTCATAATAAAATGATAATATCAATGAAAGTTAATGTTGGCATTTTGATTTTTTGAACAAATTGATTTTTTTTTTTCCATAATAAGATCACGATCAATCCAAAAAGATTTTTCCTTAATTGATCAATGCTCCCCCTCAATTTTTGTTATGGGTTTCTTAGATTCACGTTCCCCCGCATGTGCATGACAATATTTGCAATAGAAACAATTGGTTGTTGAACAGAATTTTTTTCAGTACAACATCTGCAACGATACTTGCATTTTAGGCAAAAATTTATTTTCTTCAATTAATGCATCAACTTAACAACATCAACTTAACAAACTTTTTACATGTAATAATACCATAATATATAATGCCCGGGTTGAATAAATAAATTTCATATATAAAATTAAAATTCAAAACATGTCTCATAAGGGATTTCCTCAATAAGCAAAAATTTTGCACAAGGAATAGAATTTTTGAACCTTTAAGATGAATAAAATCTCCATGATTATCCGATCGAGCTTTCAAAATGATATGGAAGATTCTATTGGTGCAAAATCTTGTATAATAGTTAATCATCTTTGCAAAAATGTTGGTAATATCTTCCTTTGATTTGCTGATCAAACTTGCTAGATATAATATATTTTCTAAGAATATGCAAGAATATCCATGATATTGTAATATCTTTTGAGATCAAAGCGATTTCCTTGAGCATAAATTTGATGAGATCAAAAGATTCAAAATTGCAATACCTTATGTTTATGGAATTTGCAATATAACAATCATCCAAAATCATGAGCACGTAGCATGAGTGACCGAGTGCCGAGAGCTACTAGGAAGAGAGCAGTAGGCCCCGTGTTTCGGGGTGGGCCGCCGTTGAGGGTTGGTGCCCATGGTGCCCTTGGGAGAGAGTCGGCTGAGGCTAGCGCGAGTGGTGCAGCATCGCCTCCAGTCGATGTTGGGGTAGAAGCCCCTAAGGATCCAAATTTTGCTAGGATTATGAGGATGCTTGAGCTGATGGGTGACAGAATGGATCAGCAGGCCGCCGCTTCAGTCGCCGCTACCGCTACCGCTACCAATGCCGCCATTGCCGCCAATGCAGCAGCTGCTGCTGCAGTTGCCGCCGCCCCTGCTGCCGCACCAGTTGATGAACCTGAGGAAGCACATGGTGAAGTTCCGCCTGGGAACGTGGCCGCTGGGAGGCCTATGCATAAGCTGGTGGAGCAGTTCCTGAAGTTGAACCCGCCGACGTTCACGGGAGCGGGAGAGCCCGAAGCTGCAGCACTGTGGGTTCAGGAGTTGGAAAATGCCTTTGATCTGTTGATGTGCACAGAGGCAGAGAAGGTTGTTCTTGCAGCCTATCGGTTGAAAGGGATTGCGGGTACTTGGTGGAAGACTACTAAGGGGATAGCTTTCCCTAAAGGCGTAGTTCCAGAGTGGAATGCCTTTCTCGAAGTCTTCAATGAGAAATACTTTTCTGAGTGTGCTAGAGAGGTGAAGATGGCGGAGTTTCAGCGCCTTCGCCAAGTTACGATGACGGTCGATCGGTATGAAGCGAAGTTCGCTGAACTATCACAGTATGCCCTTGATTTAGTTCAGAGATAATCAGCCCGAGCTCAAAGGTTTAGAGATGGACTCCGACAGGAGGTGAAGAGCTTGGTGGTGCCAATAGATCTGAAGGAGTACAATGCCATCTACAGGCGGGCCCAACTGATTGAGAAGAACCAGAATGAGAGAGCCACCACATCTGGGTCGCGGTTTAGCTCGAACAGGGAAGGTAATCGGTTTGGGAAGAGACCGATGCGGAGGAAGGTATCTGTTCCACCCAACAGCGGGGTGGGATAGGAAAGCCGGCGTCGAGACCGAATGGTGTGTGTCGTCTATGTGGAAGAAGACATGGTGCAGCCCCGTGCCCCCCTAGGACGGGTGCCTATTATGAGTGTAGCCAGTAGGGTCACATCGCGAGGTTTTTGATATAGCTAGTATAAACACCTAGAGGGGGGTGAATAGGTGTAAAAACAATTTATCGAGATACGAAAGCAATACTAGGTAGACAATAGAAAGGAAGTTCTCTAAAACAGATTATGATCAAAGTAAACAGAGAGTAGGGAAGAGAAAATTGAACACAAGGTTTATAGTGGTTTGGCTTATTCTAAGCCTACGTCCACTCTTTCGCACTGACAGCCCACCGGCTGGATTTCACTATGAATAAAAGAGATATTACAGCAATGCTTTCCCTTGATTCCACAGTGTAGATATTCTACCACACTTCCTCAAGGTATCTCAAAATATAGACTCTCTTTTGCGTACAAGATTTCGCTCAGCAAATGAATTGACTAAGAATAAGGAGCTTCAGACTTTGGAATTCTTCTATCGTGCACCACCACGAACAACTCGGAACGTCTTCCTTATATACTCCTTTATGCCATCATACCCGTTGGCACTTACCAAAGGAATTCTTCCAATCTTCCCGTTGGACGAGAATCAATTAGGAAGATCATTCGAGCCATTAAAGGAACATGTCGATAGCCCATCAATCCTACTCGCCCATACAATCAGGATCTCGGTTTCCATAAGTAGAACCTTCCAAGTATACTTTGCCAATCATCGGATCTTTAATCAATCTTGATTCGAATAAAGGAATCCGTTATGTCATATCCAGCCAAGAGATCTTCGTTAGTCGATAAGATCAAATCCTTAACGAAACACACAGTCCTGGATAGACCTTCTTCGACAAACTACAAACTGTCAATGAGAATAGACTTTGAGTCTTGAGTCCGCGATCCAGGTCTTTAGACTTTAAAGTCTACAAATCTTCAGACTAGACTAATGGAAACGTTTTGTCAGCTTCAAAATATTCCAGAAAGATTTCTCCAACAGTTTTGTCCCAGGAAACAGATGGGACAACATTGGTTGCCGCCACCACCACCTCTGGGTCAGAATAGAGGAATCGCGCCGCAGATGATGCCGTAGGGTGGGTTGACCCTACCTCCAGCTCAGGGAAGGACATATGCTATCACCAGAGGATAGGCGGAGGATGCGCCTGATGTGATCACAGGTATGGTCTTGTTGAACGACCAACCTGCTTATGCTTTATTTGATCCTGGAGCTACCCATTCGTTTATAGCTGAAAGATATGTTAAGTTGGTAGAATTAATTCCTGAGTTGTTGGAGTCAGTGATTAGTATATCTACGCCGTTGAAAGATAAAGTGTTAGCTTCGGTGTGGGCTGTCTGGGTTGCAAGTTAGTGATTGGTGAGCGAGAAGGGAGGATAGACTTGATAGTCCTGGCCATGTATGATTTTGATGTGATAATTGGCATGGATTGGCTCACCAAGCAACGAGCTAAGATGGACTATTATCGCAAGGCGATTCAGTTTAACCCGTTAGGGAGTGAGAGTTTCGAATTTATTGGGAGTCGAGGAGGACCCTCGGTTTCCTTAGTCTCATCGCTCGAAGCAACTCACTTGCTAGACAAGGGTTGCCAAGGTTACCTGGCGACTGTAGTGGACACGACAGTGGAGGAACTGAAGATTGAAGACATCGCAGTGGTGCAAGAGTTCGCAGACGTGTTCCCGAAAGAATTACCAGGTTTGCCGCCAAAGAGAGAGATAGAGTTCGTGATTGAGTTAGCTCCGGGACGAGCCGATCTCTAAAGCTCCTTATCGGATGGCCTTGTCGAACTTAAGGAAGCGAAGGTGCAGATGCAAGAGTTGTTGGATAAATGATTTATTCGTCCTAGTGCATCACCTTTGGGAGTGCCAGTTATGTTCGTAAAGAAGAAGGATGGTTCCTTGCGCTTGTACATCGACTATCGCCAACTCAATCAGGTGACGATCAAGAACAAGTATCCATTGCCGAGGATCGATGACTTGTTTGATTAGCTTCAGGGAGCATCGATATTTCTAAGATCGACTTGAGGACAGGGTATCATCAGCTAAGAATCAAGAAGGAAGACATACCGAAGTCGGCGTTTCGCACCCGATACGGCCATTACGAGTTTACTGTGATGTCATTTGGATTGACGAACGCCCCAGCTGCTTTCATGGATCTGATGAACCGTGTGTTCAGAGAGTACTTAGATCAGTTCGTAATTGTTTTCATCGACGACATCCTGGTGTATTCAAGGAGTGCTGAGGTTCATGAAAGGCACTTAAGAATAGTGCTTCAGATTTTGAGAGATCACGAGTTGTACGCCAAGTTTAGTAAGTGCGAGTTTTGGCTAACTCATGTGGCTTTCCTAGGTCATGTCATCTCCGGAGAAGGAATCTCAGTCGACCCAGCAAAGATTGAAGCAGTGATCAACTGGCTGAGACCGACGACAGTGACATAGATAAGAAGTTTTCTGGGTTTAGCAGGGTATTACAGACGGTTTGTCGAAGGGTTTTCAGTGTTAGCATCGCCGATGACAAGACTATTGAAGAAGGAGGAAAAGTTTGTGTGGACGGATAAGTGCGAAAGTAGTTTCCAAGAGCTTAAGTAGAAGCTAACTACCGCACCTATGCTTACTATTCCATCTGGTCTAGGAGGGTTTGAGATCTACAGTGATGCGTCATTTAAAGGATTGGGTTGCGTATTGATGCAGCATGGTAGGGTTGTTGCATATGCGTCTCCTCAGTTGGGATCTCACGAGTTAAATTATCCGACGCATGACTTAGAGCTTGCAGGGATCATCTTTGCCCTGAAGATTTGGAGGCATTATTTGTGCGGAGAAAGATTCTAGATCTTCACTAACCATCAGAGTCTCAAGTACTTATTCTCTCAAAATGAGTTGAATATGAGACAACGTCGATGGATGGAGCTCCTAAAGGACTATGACTGTGAGATTTGTATCACCCCGGAAAGGCGAACAAGGTCGCCGATGCACTGAGTAGGAAGTCTTCAGTTGCTAAGATGGTACTCAAGGAATGTGGTCTAATTGAGAGAGCACGAGATTCAGATTTCAAATTCGAGGTAGGCCACCTTTCAAATCTTATGGCCACCCTTAGGATTGAGCCGGGAGTGCAGGTCAGAATCAGAACGCTTCAGCAGACAGATCCGGATATTCAAAAAATCCTGCAAGAGGATGTGGAGAAAAGGAGAGCTGACTTTCAGACCTCTGAGGATGGAACATTGAGGTTCCAAGGACGATTGGTTGTACCTAGCGATGTGGAGCTTAGAGAGGAGATTTTATCAGAAGCGCATCGTAGTAGTTACAACATTCATCCCGGTAGTACCAAAATGTATCAAAATCTGCGTCAACACTACTGGTGGTGTGGCATGAAGGTGGATATCGTCAAGTATGTCGCCAAGTGTTTGACGTGTCAGCAGGTGAAAGCTCAGCATTGCAAATCGGGAGGACTTCTGCAACCCCTTGAGATCCCAGAATGGAAATGGAGCATATCACGATGGACTTCGTGATGGGACTACTGAGGAGCTAGAGAGGAAATGATTCGATTTGGGTAGTAGTTGACAGACTGACAAAATCGGCTCACTTCATTGCAGTTTGAAGGGACTTGAGTTTGGATAGACTCGCAGATCTGTATGTACGTTAGATAGTTCGTGTGCATGGAGTGCCTGTTACAATTACTTCAGACAGAGACCCGAGGTTCACCGCCGCTTTTGGAAGAGCTTGCAATCCGCTTTAGGAACGAAGCTGCAGTATAGTACGGCCTATCACCCGCAGACTGATGGTCAGTCTGAGAGGACAATTCAGACTCTTGAGGACATGCTGCGAGCTTGCGTCTTGGACTTCAAAGGAAGTTGGGAGGAACAGCTTCATCTGGTCGAGTTTGCCTACAACAACAGTTATCAGCAGAGTATTCAGATGGCTCCTTTTGAAGCGTTGTATGGCAGAGCATGCAGAACGCCAGTGTGTTGGGATGAAGTCGGGGAAAGAAAGATCACCGGTCCGGAGTTGGTTCAGCAGTCAGTGGAGGCAGTTGTAGTTATCAGAAACAGATTAAAGACCGCTCAGAGCTGCCAGAAAAGTTATGCCGATAAGCGTCGAAGGCCATTGGAGTTCCAAGTTGGTGAGCACGTCTTTCTGAAGGTGTCACCGATGAGAGGTACTTCCCACTTTGGTAGAAAGGGGAAACTGAGTCCGAGGTACGTAGGTCCCTTTGAGATTTTGGAAAGGATAGGGACTCTAGCGTATCGTCTTGCACTGCCGCCGAAGTTATCACAGGTGCACGATGTCTTTCACGTGTTGATGCTGAGAAAGTATGAACCTGACCAGATTCGCGTTCTAAATTTCGAGGAATTAGACGTGGACGACAGGGTGTCGTACGTTGAAAGCTCGGTTCAGATTGTGGATCGCAAAGAGCAAGTTCTGCGCACCAGGACCATCCCAATGGTCAAAGTGGTCTGGTAACACCACGGCACTGAAGGAGCAACCTGGGAGACCGAAGAATCGATAAGACAGTTGTACCCCTACCTTCTTGTTTAAAGATCTGTAATGGTTTAAATTTCGAGGACGAAATTTTTATAAGAGGGGGAGGGTTGTGACATCCCGATTTTTCTCAATTTTATTTTCAGTCCATTGAGTCGGACGATTCATCTGTGCATGTAGTTCGTCTCTCAGAGTTGGCCACTCACGAGGGAACTAATCTATTGAGTGAAGCAATTAAGGAATTTACCGCGTCAGACTTGGGGACTGATCACCCTCGAGTCGGATACAAGAAAATTTCCCAAAAGCTACCCAGTGGATTAGGCACGCTGAAATCGCACCAGATTGAATTTAACCGTGAAAATTTGGATTGAATTTAGAAATTAGAAGCCGGTTATGTCACATATCTTATTAGGGTAATGAGATGATTTTGTGGACTTTAATTGGACTCAATTAGAAGAGAATTGAATGAAAAATTGAAGAAATTGGACGTACAAGAAATGGACCCCGACGGAAAATGAAAGTGCAACCATTAGAGAAGTTGTGGAGGATGTGAGTGAGTGGAAGATGACATGGGATGATGTCATGGTAGTTGGGGCCAATTTGAAGGAGAGCATGACAAGTGGCAAGTGTTAATTGGTCCCCAAAAAGTGAAGAGGTCCCACCATCTTCTTCTTCCTCAAGCTTAGAACGGTTGGGGGGGGGGGGGGGGGGGAAGGGCGGACCATTTCGAACCAGGCAGCTCGCGTCGCCCCCTTCGCCCGCTCGGTCTCCACTCCTCCGCCGTTCGTCGCCGTTGTGTAGCGCCGTCGTCACCGTCCTGCGCGACTGCGCGTCGCCCCATGCTCGCGTGCCCGTGCTTCGTCGACGCCGCCTCCGCCGTGCTCCATCCCGTCGGCCCAGCCACTCCAGCCGCCGTTCGACCTCGCCGGAACCCCTTTCGCGTCGCCGTTGAGCCAGCCGAGCCGCCGCCCCTTCTCCGCCCGTTTCGCGCGCCCGCACCTCCCCGTCGTGCCTCCTTCCGGCCTGGTTCAATAGCTCCGTTTGTGGGTATCTCAGCCTCTTCTAGGCCCGCTTTGGCCGTCTTCCCAGCCCCGGAAGCTAGGCCCGCCTTTGGAAAAGTTGATCCCGACGTCGCCCTCGTCGTGGTGATCCAAGCGGCGAGTTAATCAAGTGAGTTTACCTCACTAAATCTCGATTAGAGGGTTAATGATGCCTTAAGTGTGTTTAGCTTAGGTTGATTGAGGTTAGGTGGTTAGATTAGTTTATTTAGTTGTGGATTAGATTAAGGTGTTTTAACTAAGTTAAAGTATGTTTAGTTTAAGGCTAAGTAGGTTTATTTTAATATAAGCCTTGATGTGACTTAAAGGAATTTATTTCTGATTTAAATGAATGTTTCGAAATTATTGGATTATTTAATAATATATTATATTCCGAAAATTATTAAAATATAAAAAAAAATTCAAAAAAATTATTCTTGACCTCAATTGCTCAGAATTTCGTGTTGATCGCTGTTGTGTATTCAGAATTTGAATTTAATGAGTGGATAATGCAAATTGAGTGTTGATTGTGAAAAACATGGATTTTATCTAGAAAATCCCAAGTGTCGGGTTTGGCATTGAAATTGGATTTTTGATGGTTAATATCGTAATTGGAGTATGTGAGTGAAATGTAAAGTATCCAGGGATCAATATTGAATTGTCGTGTCTTTGGTTGAAAGGCTCGGTCAAAGCTTGATAGTGGCTAGGCCATTTGGACCTTTAATCTTTTAGAAATGCCGTCAACCGAGTGATGTGGCTCGGGTCGCAGTAGAGGCTAGGCCAACTGGACCCATGCTCCTTCGGGAATGCCGTCGACGTGGTGACGAAGCCGCGCTCCATGGGGGGGGGGAGGCGATGCCTGGCATTAATGTTAGTGGATAGTCGAACTGCAAGTTGGCTATGCCCTTGTGTGGTAGTGATTACTGATTGAAACGCTTGTTGCGATTGTTCATCGTGTGAGATTGGTTGTGTTTCAATGATTTAAGTTTTATTACTACCTATGATTGAGTGTTATGAATTGTACTAATCTGCAGGAAGGCAATGAGGCGAGGAAAGTCTTCTGTGTTGTGTGGCTAGACCACTCTTGGGCGTATTTTCTTTCTAATAGGATTTAGGAGGGGTGAACTTGCTGAGACAAAGTCTCATCCCGGTTTGGGGAAAATATTACAGGGCCGTAGATGGCGGTACCCCCGGAGAAGAGTGGCATGTCGACGGAGATTCACTAGACGACGCAGAGTGCCCCTGAACCTGGAAGTCCTTGGGTCTATCAGTTGGTTAGGTCCATTGTCTGGGTCCAGGTGACCATGGATGCCAGAGTACCTTATATGTTTAGGGCTTGGTTTCGTTCTGGGGCCGATGGCGTTAGGGTTAGCCCACTGGATAGCGTGGACATTCCGTTGATTGTGATGGACGCCATTTTGGGTGAAGGCGTGGCGGATCTTCCCGACGGTAGGGTGATCAACGCATCGCCTCCGGTCTCTTGGGTGACAGAACCTGAGGATGTGGGATCGTCGAACGAGTCCGACCAGTAGTCATAGGACTGTTTTTTTTTTTTTTTTTTTTTATAGACCGATCCCTAGTGTGCAGACTGGCCCTTTTTGATGCACATAGTCTCTAACCCATTTTTGGTGCATATAGTTTCTGGATCCCGTTGGTGTATGTAACCCTGGATTGGTGATATATGAAAGTATGTTGGTTTGATTTTGAATTGATTTTTTTTTTCTGCTGTCCTATCTCGTATGTTTTGTTAGGGGTTTCTTATCACGTTCCACATGCGCATAATAATTCAATGGGGTCGGCGACACTACCTGGGAATGTCGCATTTACATGACCATGGCGGGTTGTTCACGTGTCTCGGGGTTCGGGGCGTGACAAGACCATAGTTTTGTCAACGATCGAGCCATTACTTGAATGCAATGCATCGGTCCAACAATGAAAATAGAATGGTGTCCATAAATAATACCAATGACACAGTTCGACAATACTTCCGTCGATTACTCACGGCCGTCGTATATTTAGGGGTTGTCGAAATTCTCGAATTCCACACCATCTGCCGAAAAGGCTTTGCCGCAGTCGTGGCCGTAAAGTTTGCGGAGAGGACATGAGGAGATACGGTCAAACTCTGATGAGACCTGCATACTTTCAAATGCTAAATGTTGATTCGATCTCCAACTCGGTCAAGTTTCCATGCATGTCTCGAGTCTACTTTGATATTCTGCCTCATTAAATTTTTTCACTTGGACCTGGCTTGATTTTGTATTAAATGTCCTTTGGTTTCTCTCTCATTTGGCATGACATTGTTGGCATCTAGGATTCCATTTGTTTCGAAAAAAAATTAACATTTGGAAAATATTTCCAAGATATCATTTTCCAAAAAATATAATAATATTTTCCGGTTCTTTGTTGAAATATAAAAATTAATGGAAATTATTTTCCATCATTTAGAAAGGAAAACTTGATGCTATCTTCCAAAAGAGACATGCACTATTAATGTGATATAAAGGATATCTAGTAATTAAGGCCCCGGTCACAAGAGAAGGGGTTTATTGGGCCCGGTCACTGGCAACCCGAGCCAAACCTAAATAGACTCAACTGTGAATGCTGATGATATGGGCACTAGAGTTGGATACCTGGGCACGGGCCCTAGGGTCTTTGTAACATCCTCGATTTCGACCTTTCTTTTGGTCCCAACTAGGAGGCTAAGCTAGATAGGCCTTAGGTTAGTCAAACATTCCTAGAAAATAAGTGTGAACAAGTATGAAAAAGTGTGAACAAATGTGAACAAATGTGAACGTATTAAATAAAATGAGGAGAAATATATCCCTATAGCCTAGGCCATTAATATCCTGGGATCTAAGTGTGAATGGTAGACTTTGAAACCTATAAAGGAGAAACCACATGCAGAGAGAACGAGAGAGGAGAAGCCCAAGACAAGTCCAACTTTGGACCAAGACAAGTCTACCTGATCTCTTTTGGACATTAGCCAATAAATAACCAAAACAAGTGTCCAAGTTAGTATCGAGCCTATTTAGGATCTTGGGAAATAAGATTGTACAGCTATGGATGACCCTTGATTCAAGGCCAAGTGTGAACACCCCTCTTTTCAACTAGAATTTGTCTCATTTAATTTTCGAAATTTCTGGACCTTTGTTGTTTTCCAATTTTACAAAGCTTTTTCTGTTACAAATTTAGAGAAACTTTCTTCATGAAAGTTGTTCAAAACATCTTGATATACAACATGCTTAAGTTTTACATTCTTTTGAGGTGAAATAGTTGGGACGAAGGCCCAATCAAATACCGTATAGAACCTACCTAGTATAGTGAAAACGGTAACCAAGTTGCTTCCTCAACAAATTTTTATAAAATCTTCCATTTCAAATTCAAACATACTTCTTTCACAAATTTTTTAAATGATATCCATATCTATAACATATTACAATTTCAAAGATTTTTGTGAAGATTTGAATTTAGAAATGAGTCTCTTTCTCTAACCGTTGAATCTGCTCGATAGATGAATTTTTAGGATGTGTTCAATAAATTGCTGATCTTTCAAAAGAACGAATTTGGTTTGGATTCCTTCATGAAATTTTTTTTCTAAGGTCTTTTTCACAATATATTAAAATTATATAATTTTTCGAGTCCGTTTTGTAAGGTAATGGTACTGATTTTGAAAGTTGCTCAAAATTGTTTTTGCCTTAGAATTAGAGAACCACACGCCCAACTTGAAGGGGAAGGGAGCTGCACGTCTAACTAGAGGAAGAAGCCAATCTAGAGTCTTCTTGGCTTGAAGATGATAATATATTAAATGCTTTTGGAAGCTAGCTAATTAATAAGTTTGATGAGTCACATGCTCATACGTTTAACTTAGAGAACAAGTTGTCTAAAGTCCAAGTTTCTTGATGACCAAATCTTAGGTAAATCTTAGAGTATGATGGCCCTAGATTATAGCCTCGATGAGCAAGGCAAAAACCAACCAATTAGAAGAATACATTAGGCATTAAAGGGGCTTATGTGTCCCTTAGGCGCCATAGGCAATAATGAGCCTAGAGTGAGCCTTGGAGGATAATCAAATAGGTGGACCAATCATAAGCCAACACCAAAGGACCTAGGCGCCAACTTGAGAAGATAGGTAGGCCAACTCGTCATTTAGGCATCATCATGAGTTTGCATAAAAATCTAAGAGGAAGAGGCCTATAAATAGGAGAAGACATCTTCACATCTTAAAAGTGAGCCATTCTCTCATTTCCTCTCCCTTTCTCTCCTCTCTTTCACGCCCTTCTCTTCCAAGCCGCCCTACACGCCGACTGACCACCCAAGAAGCATCTTGGAGCTAGATCCAGAAAGTAGTAAGTAGATTTTCCTAACTTTTCGATAGGGCGATGTGCTACGCTTATCGATTTTAGGATCATGTCATCGTTTGCTTGTGTTGGCTTTGTATTGTTATGCTTGTTGTGTTTATATTGCTTGTTGTTGCATTAAGTAAGTTCATGATCCCGCATGAGTGTCGAGCACACCTGGAGGTCGAGGAGAGGTCTCGATGACTATGGACAATGCTAAAGCCTGAGCGAATGGTTTCAAGTGAAGGTCATGAGCTTGAATCACATCCGCCATGATTTTGATTTAATAAAACACGAGTCATTCATTAGTTCACCTTGCATGGCACACCTTCGGGCCTTTTATTCGGTTAAAAGTTTAAACATGACATGAATCGGTTAATGCTTGAAATGCTTGGACACAAGATGGACCTATATGCCGACACTGGGGGGATGTCGGGTCGTTGCCTGGGGTAAAGCCCAGAATGCCGTCCTGATATTGAGATCATGGACAATACCGGCCCGGGTAAGGCCAATGCCTAGGGGTCCCCCTAGATGCCGTCTTGATAATGAGATCGGGACGATGTTGGTTGCCAAGGGGGGGAGCGATGCCGGTTGTTACCGGAAGAGTCGATTAAGTTCGACTAATATGATACTAAAAAAGGAAAAAAAATGAAAGTCCACGTGTGGTTCATGATTGATACATGTGTGATGCTTGCAAAAGCTGGGTTTGTTTTATATGTATTATTAAATCCTTGCATCAATTTGAGCATATGTTTGAATTGGGTCACTTAGAGCTTGAATGAGTTGCATGAGATGCGAGCATCCCTTTTTATGACCAAAATGATCATAAGCCATGGGTCTTTAGAAAGCTTGTTCATTTGCACTAACTCCTCATCTTTGATTCTTCAAAGCATATAGATTGTTGAAAGCCTTTCATATGCATAAGCAGGCAAGGCACGAACCTTGCTATTGATTTGCCATCAACAATTGGGTGGTGACCTCGTATCCTACGATCGACGGCGAGATGTCCTCTTATAGGAGAATTAAGGATTTCTACTTACTGAGTCATCGACTCACCCTTGTTGTTCTCACAATTTCAGGTGTGTGATGGATGAACCTAGGTCTAAGAAAGGAATGAACTTAGCATGGGGGCCGCTTTTGGGAGCAACTCGGTAGAGGAGTTAGGCTACCCCAGCCTTTTGATTGGCTATATATATGGAAACGAAAATAAGTAGCCCATGACTAGGATGAGCATGTAATCCAAACAGTTTTTGATATGTGAATATGTGTATGTATATGTTACTTTTATTTGCTTGACTTGCATATGTCTTGCCTGGTTTCCACGTTTGTTTGTACGGGGATTGTTTATTATCGCTTCCACATGCGCTTAACTAAAGATAAAAGACTTTCGGGACATTCGACGTTGCTTAGGGCATCGATCCTAACCCGCCGGGTCATGCTCTCGTGCTAGAGATGGGGCGGGGTGTGACATCCTATTTTTGGTATCAGAGCCGGGTTAATTACCTGGAGTGATAAGGTGTGCTGAGAGTTGGGCTAGTTAGTTAGGAAAAATACCAGGCATGTGTTTGCTTGAGTGATTTCTTAGACACTAACCTAACCCTTCTCACTTTGGTATTGCGATAGTTGTGCTCATTCTTTTGCATTGGTATTCTTTAGAAATCTAGTAGAACGCCGTGACTGCTCAAGACCAGTCAACTTCTAAAGCAAAGTAGAACCAAGATCCTCAACTCAATGGAATACTGCAAGCCCTTGCGACCATAGGAGGTTTAATGGAACAACAAGCGCAACAACAAACTAATGGTGATGGGAATGGTGATCGACCGATGCAGGGACTAGTTGAACTGTTCTTGAAACTCAGACCATCAAAATTTGTTGGAACTGGAGATCCTGAGGAAGCAACATCATGGATCGATGAACTAGAAAAGATATTTGCACTACTGAAGTGCTCTGATAAGGACAGAGTTACATTGGCGGTGTATCAACTACAAGGCAATGTTAGCAATTGGTGGAAAGCAACTCAGGGGAGGATATTCCCTGATGGTGCAGTTTTTACCTAGAATGCTTTTGTGGAAGCATTTAATGTCAAATATTCTCGGAGTGTGCCTATGACCGAAAGATGAAAGAATTTTTGCAACTCCGTTATAATAATATGACGGTTGACCAGTACGAGGCAAAGTTCTTTGAACTGTCCAGGTATGTTCCCGATTGGTTGAGCATCCCGTAGATAGGGCTAAGCGATTTCGGGATGGATTAAAGCCCAAAATACGAAGCCAACTTGTACCATTAAATCTTAAAGATTATGGCGAGATATATGAAAGGGCTCAATTGATTGAAAAGGACATCATAGAGAGAGCGGAGGATTGATCTTATTATTCAGCCTTGAAGGATAAGAATCAACGCTTGGGTAAGCGGCTGATGATGGGAGACAAATCTTCCTTTATCCCTAGTAAGAGGAATCGTAATCAGAAGCCCCCTTTTTCTTCAAAAGATGGGTGCCGCATTTGTGGAAGACGTCATGGGAACACTCCCTGTTGTGTAAAGACAGGAGCTTGCTTCGAATGAGGCCAGCAGGGCCACCTCCTTAGAAATTGTCTGCGGCGGCAAGGAATACAGCAGCAGCAGTAGCCACCAGTGAGGGTTACGCCTCATGATAATCCTAATTGTCCGTCAGCACCAGGAAGACTGTATGTGATGACCCAAGAGGAAGTAGAGAATTCCTAGACCATTATCATATGAGTTGGATGATCACATTGAACTTGAACTATTTTGTTATAATATTTATAGACGACATTTTACTGTTCTCAAAAAGTCTAAGTAAGCGTGAGCAATATTTAAGAGTGGTGCTGTAGATACTTCGAGAACACGCAAGATATGCCAAATCCAGCAAGTGCAAATCTTGGTTAAACTGCATGGTAATTTTAGGCCACGTAGCGATCGATGAAGAATAGAAGAAGAATGGTGGAGCCAAAGAAGACATGTTATAGGCCTGTGTCTTGGATTTTAAAAGAAGTTGGAACAAGCGGCTACACCCCATTGAAATTGCCTACAACATTAGTTATCAGTAAAGTGTCGGTGTGGCACCATTCGAAGCACTTTATGGTCGGGCTTGCAGGACCCCAGTGTGTTGGGATGAAGTTGGGGAAAAGAAGATCACTGGTCCAGAGCTAGTTCAACTTACTATAGACGTCGTTCAGACAATCCGAGATAGAATGAGAGCCGCCCAAAGTCGCCAAAATAGTTATGCTGATAGTAGGCGGAAACCCTTAAAATTCCTCGATTTCGATCTTTCTTTTGGTCCCAACTAGGAGGCTAAGCTAGATAGGCCTTAGGTTAGTCCAACATTCCTAGAAAATAAGTGTGAACAAGTGCGAACAAATGTGAACGTATTAAATAAAGTGAGGAGAAAGATATCCCTATAGCCTAGGCCATTAATATCCTAGGATCTAAGTGTGAATGGTAGACTTTAAAACCTACAAAGGAGAAGCCACATGCAGAGAGAAGAGAGAGGAGAAGGCCAAGACAAGTCCAACTTTGGACCAAGACAAGTCTACGTTATCTCTTTTGGACATTAGCCAATAAATAACAGAGACAAGTGTCCAAACTAGTATAGAGCCTACTTAGGATCTTGGAAGATAAGATTGTGCAGTTATGGATGACCCTTGATTCAAGGCCAAGTGTGAACACCCCTCTTTTCAACCAGAATTTGCCTCATTTAATTTTCAAGATTTCTAGACCTTTGTTGTTTGCCAATTTTATAGAGCTGTTTATGTTACGAATGTGGAGAAGCTTTTTTCATCAAAATTGTTCAAAACATTTTGATCTATAACATGCTTAAATTTCACATTTTTTTTTTAGGAGAAATGGTTAGGACAAAGGCCCAATCAAATATTGTATAGAACTTGCCTAGTATAATGAAAACGGTAACCAAGTTGTTTCCTTAAATTTTTATAAAATCTTCCCTTTTGAATTTGGATATACTTCCTTCACAAAAATATTAAATGATATCCATATCTATAACATATTAAAATTTCAAAGAGTTTTGTGAAGATTTGGATTTTGAAATGAGTCTCTTTCTCTAATCGTTGAATCTACTCGATAGATGAATTTTTAGGTTGTGTTCAATGAATTGCTGATCTTTCCATAGAGCGTATTTGTCTTGGATTCCTTCATGAAAAATGTTTTCTAAGGTCTTCTTTACATCATATTAATATGTTGTATAATTTTTCGAGCCTGTTTGATAAAGTAATGATACTGATTTTGAAAATTGCTTTTGCCTTAGAATTGGAGAATCACATGCCCAACTTGAAGGGGAAAGGAACTGCATGCCTAATTAGAGGAAGAAACCAAACTAGAGTCTTCTTGGATTGAAGATGATAATATATTAAATGCTTTTGGAAGCTAGCTAATTAATAAGTTTGATGAGTCACATGCTCATGTGTTTAACTTGGAGAAGAAGTTGTTTAAAATCCAAGTTTCTTAATGACCAAATCTTAGGTAAAAATTTTTAGTATGATGGCCCTAGATTATAGCCTTGATGAGCAACGCAAAAACTAACCAATTAGAAGAAGACATTAGGCATTAAAGGGGCTTATGTGTCCCTTAGGCGCCATAGGCAATAATTGTGGCACCCCTCGACACGGCCCCCGATCCGCTAGGGTCGCCACAGCTTACTTTTACTTGTTCTAATCAATATACCACTTTGATACCATTTATAGTGGGTCCATAAATCTTGGGGGTTAATTTTTTTTTTATATATATAACGGTCCTAGCACAGTTCATATAACGGAAGCATAATCTAATCTCCCTATCCCATCTCCAACAACAATAATGCAATGCACACCAACTACACATCATATAAAAGATAAAGCCGAGTCACTTTTATTTACATAATCATGATGGACATCTCGGGTCGGTACAGCAAAAGGCCAAGGCTTTTAACTATGCTTGGCTATAACTCAAAAGAACTCGACCCTACATCAGACATGTACACCTATCCATCACCAAGTGTCGACTATCCAAAAAGTGTCATCCTCTACCAGTCGTACACGCAATCACACCCAACCCGGTGCATCGGCCGGTGGCGGCGGCAGCATCCCTATCATCACCCCGTCGCGTCGAACATGAACGGACAGGAACTCCTGAACTACATGGCCATTAGCTAGACCCACATCGTACATAATCAAAACACGAACTCGGATAAACACCAGACCAGGAACACTAACACAGGAATGCTCCGAGCACTCAACCTCAACATCATATGGTAAGCCATAGAAAGTACCACGCGTGACCGATGGTAGAGGCATCTTTCAATTTGAAATGTTAATCCCCAAAGGGGTAAGTACAACCACTCAGCAGTAAAGATCCACCAAACTACACAATGTGTTAGACAGAAAAATCAAGGTATCACAATTAAGGCACATATCATCCATGCAAACAAGCATACATCACCATGCAGTCATGCATATATCACCATGCAATCGTGCATATATATCACCATGCAGTCATGCATATATCACCATGCAGTCGTGCATATATCACCATACCATCGTGCATATACCACCATGCAATCGTACATATATCACCATGCAATCGTGCATATATCACCATGCAGTCATGCTTGTTTTTCCATGAGGTTCATTCCATGCCATATGCACATACATACACATGATTTATATCATCCACACAATCATGTGTATATCCCCATGAGATCCATTCAAGCCTTCATGATCGCATTCTCAATGTCATATAGTATCAATTTACTTTCATATGCAGATCATACATCATGCCATATGCACACACCCATACGCATGATTCACTTTTCAATTTTAATTTTCAAAGGATCTCATTTCATTTTTCTTCCTAGGGACCAGTGTTTGCATCCCCCATTTATCGCTCGCACCCAACCTGGCATCGCGAGGAGCCTCCGGCACACACCTCCGGGCATCCTGCACCCTAACTGGCATCACAAGGAATCCCCCGGCACACACCTCCAGGGCTTCCGGCACACACCTCCGGGCATCCTGCACCTCAATTGGCATCACGAGGAATCCCCCGGCACACCTCCAGGGCTTCCGGCACACACCTCCGGGCATCCCGACACTCCCGGGGCATCGTCGGCTCACACCTCCGACGGTATCATCATTATCACAATTTATATTCACATATATGTCTCACTTTCAACATGGCATTTGACGCAATAATATCAAAGGTCTAAACCAGCTTTTGATGTTATATGACATGCTAAATGTCACCACATATGCAGCAAAATCAACCACTCAAGACATTGTATCACATAGAACAATTCATTTATTTTTGAAAATACAGCAATTTTCGGATAAAACGGAATGCACTCTTTTAGTTAGAATTCAAGAAAAATCAGTAAATAGTCTTAATAAATTCTGAAAATTTGACATGTTATAGAAGAGATCTAAAGAAAAATATTTCATGAAGAACACCATATCAAAAGAGCTTCATACAAATTGGTACGGTTCATGCATCACAGCCATTAAAATTTTAGAACATCGCCATTGCACAGTTTCATTCACAAATTCTGTAAAAACCCTAAACCAGCTCCGAAAATTCTGAAATTTTGATATGTTATTGAAAAAACCTAGAGGTAAAAATTTTCGTGAAAAATTCGAAGTCAAATGTTTGATATATTAAAAACTATAATTACCATAACCGTCCCTCACCCTCGGCATCGAATTCCAGATCTAACCATTTCGGATAAAAATCGTTTCACCAACCTACACTTGTCCGTTTCCTCTCAAATTTTAGTATGTTACTTCTCAACATGTCATCTAAAACCTTCATTAAGGACACGAGATTCAATTTCAACCAGATAATTTTATAAAGTTCACAGAATCACACTAGGTCAGCATTACGATTTCCAGATCTAACTTCTTCAAAGAAAAATAGTTTCACCGACCTATATTTTTTCATTTCCTCTGAAATTTTGATACGTTACTCTATAAGAAGTCCTCTACAACTTTTATCAAGAAGTTGAAGTGAGATTCCAACTAGAAAATTACATGCAGCTCACGAAATCATCAAGAGTCGGACTGTCTTTCTAGAAAACAGAATGCTAGGCTAAGACACTTCTCCCCAAAACTTCAAAAATTCCTCACCTCTACCACATCCGAAGTTTACCATTCTCCACACACACATTACAGTAAGCAAAGTGTAGATCGATGGACTCTACTTGCCTCAAATCCAAAGAAAAACTCAGCAAACACACGGCGGGACAAGGCGGGCTCGATCGACGGTCTCCTCCTCCTCTTCGGCTCACGGTCAACTTCGGCTTCCTCCCTCTCGGTTCACTCTCCCTTTCTCTCGATTTCACTCTCTCTCTCTCTCGGTTCACTCTTCCTCTCGCATGACTCCACCCTCTCTCTCTCTCTCTCTCTCTCTCTCTCTCTCTCTCTAATTTTCTTCCTTTCAATGATTAACCATCATTAACCTTGCATGCAATGCGACACTTGGAGGACTCTTCACGCCACTTGCCATCTTTGCCATGCAACATGATGAGCTTCATCCGGCTGGGCTTGGGCCAGCCTTGGTCGACGGTCTCATGGGCTCCTTTGGGCCGGGCTTGATCGGCCGAATGGGGGAAAATGGTGGGCTGGTTTTTGGGCCGGTTTGGCCTAAGAATTTCGGCCCACTTCCTCCTTTAATAATTTACCTTAAATCCTCACTTATAACAAAATACTTAATTGCAAGCTAATTTGGTCATAAAACTTTGTAACATAAATTAATAAAATCCAACTTATAAGGTTCATGGCCAAGAACAAAATTTTCCTTATCAAATCATCCTTTAGCATAATCCTTGATCATCCATGACATAGGATATATTTCCAACCAAATAATTTTCCATTAAAATGCTCAGCCTTAACCTATTGTAATTCATTGGTCTAATGGCTATAACATAATCCGATGGCACTTCCATCACATTTCCATAGGTCATAATGCATCTAGAGGTCGCTATGAAATTCTAGGATGCCACAATAATGAGCCTAGAGTGAGCCTTAGAGGATAAGCAAATAGGTGGACCAATCATAAGCCAACACCAAAGGACCTAGGCGCCAACTCGAGAAGATAGGTAGGCCAACTCGTCATTTAGGCATCATCATGAGTTTGCATTTAAAAATCTAAGAGGAAGAGGCCTATAAATAGGAGAAGGCATCCTCACATCTTAAAGGTGAGCCATTCTCTCATTTCCTCTCCCTTTCTCTCCTCGCTTTCACGCCCTTCTCTTCCAAGCCACCCTACACGCCGACCGACCACCAAAGAAGCATCTTGGAGCTAGGTCCAGAAAGTAGTAAGTAGATTTTCCTAACTCTTCGATAGGGCGATGTGCTACGCTGATTGATTTTAGGATCATGTCATCGTTTGCTTGTGTTGGCTTTGTATTGTTATGCTTGTTGTGTTTATATTGCTTGTTGTTGCATTAAGTAAGTTCATGATCCCACATGAGTGTCGAGCATACCCAGATGTCGAGGAGAGGTCTCGATGACTATGGACAATGCTAAAGCTTGAGCGAATGGTTCTAAGTGAAGGTCACAAGCCTGAATCACATCCTGCATGACTTTGATTTAATAAAACACAAGAGTTATTCATTAGTTCACCTTGCATGGCATGCCTTTGGGCCTTTTATTCGGTTAAGAGTTTAAACATGACATGAATTGGTTAATGCTTGAAATGCATGGACACACGATGGACCTATATGCAGATGCTGGGGGATGCCGGGTTGTTGCCTAGGGTAAAGCCCCGGATGTCGTCTTGATATTGAAATCGTGGACAATGCCGGCCCGGGCGAGGCCAATGCCTGGGTTCACCCTGGATGCCGTCCTGATAATGAGATCGGGACGATGTCGGTTGCCAATGGGGGGACCGATGCTCAGTTGTTACTGGAAGAGTCGATTAAGTTCGACTAATATGATACGGAAAAAGGAAAAAAAATGAAAGTCCACGTTTGGTTCATGATTGATACATGTGTGATGCTTGCAAAAGTTGAGTTTGTTTTAT
Source organism: Eucalyptus curtisii (assembly GCA_017140595.1). Classification (NCBI taxonomy): domain Eukaryota; kingdom Viridiplantae; phylum Streptophyta; class Magnoliopsida; order Myrtales; family Myrtaceae; genus Eucalyptus; species Eucalyptus curtisii. The sequence goes on along the minus strand of CM029499.1, from coordinate 35,993,650 downwards.
ACGTATTGTTAAGTCATTGCATCAATTTGAGTATATGTTTGAATTAGGTCACTTAGTGCTTGAATGAGTTGCATGAGATGCGAGCATCCCTTTTTATGATCGAAATGATCATAAGGCATGGGTCTTTGGAAAGCTTGTTCATACGCACTAACTCCTTATCTTTGATTCTTCAAAGCATATAGATGGTTGAAAACCTTCCATATGCATAAGTAGGTAAGGCACGAACCTTGCTATTGGTTTTCCATCAACAAGTGGGTGGTGACTTTGTATCCGACAATCGATTGCGAGATGTCCTCTTATAGGAGAATTAGGGATTTCTATTTACTGAGTCATCGACTTACCCTTGTTGTTCTCACAATTTCAGGTGTGTGATGGATGAACCTGGGTCTAAGAAAGGAATGAACTTAGCATGGAGGCCACTTTTGGGAGCAGCTCGGTAGAGGAGTTAGGCTACCCTAGCCTTTTGATTGGCTATATATGGAAATGAAAATAAGTAGCCCATGACTAGGATGGGCATGTAATCCAAACAACTTTTGATATGTAAATATGTGTATGTATATGTTGCTTTTATTTGCTTGACTTGCATGTGTCTTGCCCGGCTTCCATGTTTGTTTGTACGGGGATTGTTTATTATCGCTTCCGCATGCACGTAACTAAAGATAAAAGACTTTCGGGATGTTCGATGTTGCCTGGGGCGTTGATTCTAACCCGCCGGGTCATGCTCTCGTGCCAGAGATGGGGCGGGGTGTGACAATCTTGGTTTTGGCCTTGAGGGACTTGGGCCCAGTCTTTGTTGACTCGGCCTGATCATCGAAGAACTAGGCCCAACTGCCTAAAAACCAATAACTAAGGTGGGGAAATCTGCTACTATGTTATGGTTGTGGGGGACTTATGTACATCTATCAAGGACTCTAGCATGGGCACTATGGACTTGGGCCTAGGTGTGGGAGCCGTGTACCAAATCATGCTATTGAGGACTTAAGCACAAGTTTAAGGTCATGAGCCCAACCTCCATGGACCCTAGCCTAAACTTTCTAGACCAAGCCCTAGGCACTAGCCTTGTATGAGAGCTAGGTACTCACGCATGGCCGCCGAAAACCCAATCAAGGACACCAAGTTCCCGAGCTCGACTTCCATAGACTTGAGCCCAGCCTTGTTAATAAACCAAGGCTTAGGCGTTGGTGAGTTGGGGTAGAAGTCGGGTATCTATGCATGGCCATGAGGAACTAAGGCAAAGGCACTAGGGTCTTGAGCCTAGCCCTTTGTAGCTTGGGTTTTAGGCCCACGCACTAATGACTTAGGCACAGGAGTCAAGTAGTAGGGCAAAACCACTAAGGTTTCGTGCACAAACGTTAGCGTCTTGAGCCAGACTTTGTGGACCTGAGCCCAACCTTGATTGACTTGGGTGCAGGTGCCAATGACTTGGTTGTGGAATCCAAGTATCCTGGCATAGCCATCGAGATCATAGGCATAGGCACCAGGTCCTAACCTCGAGCATCGATGACTTGGCCACTAGAGCCAAGTACCTAAGCATGGCACCAAGATCCCAAGTCCAACATGTGTGGACTTAGGGCTTGACTTCGATGGACCCACATACCGGGGCATGGCCGTTGGCCATCGGAGGAAGAATAGGCCTGGCCTTTGTGGTCCCAAGCCATGGCACCAATGACTTAGGGGAGGAAGTCAAAGTACCTGGGCATGGCCGTTAGGTACTCGGGCACCAAGGTCTCAAGCCTAGCCTCCATGGGCCTCCTTTAGGCTTGGTGCTGGTGTCTTGGGCATTGGAGCCAAGTACTCGGGCATGGGAATTAGAGTCTTGAGCCTAGTTATAGGATTCAATCTTGGCCTAGATGGACTCCAAACTGGGCATTGACTACCAAGCATGGCTACCAGGGACAAAGGCATGGGGAATGGGATCTCAAGCACGGGTAGTGGGGTCTCGAGCCCAGGACCTAAGGACTCGAGCACAAGTGTCGAGGTTCTTGTGCCTAGTATTATGAAAAATATTTTTTGATTTTTAAAAGAGAAGTATATATTTTTAATTTTGATCATATGTTCTCTATTGATTGTAAAAAGATTTTCATTTGACTCATTGTTCTAAACAATCCAAACACTAAAAAAAGCAAAACATATTTTTTGGCGAAATAAACTGAGTCGGTATCCATTTAAAATACTTTGTAGCCGTGCTAGCTTGTTCTCATGAATGTCCCTTGTTTCCACTTGCATAACTCCCTCAGTCCAATTTTCAATAGTCTCATTAAAGTACATTTTGAGATATATATATAGTGGTCGACAGTAGGATGACTTTGTGAAGTCAAATAAGTTATACATCAAATTACAAAGACGGATATCTAAATTGGATTTGCAAAGTAACGCTTAAACTAAACAAATGATAGATAATAATACACCTTAAGTAAGACTCCCCCAATCGAAAATCTCTTTTTGGGCCACACCCGTCCAATAGAATTGGCACTCCCACCAAAGACGGTGCATTATTGCTATTTAGCACAAAATACAAGAGTCTCTTTCGTTCTCTTTCCTCTCTTCCTCATCCATTGTATCACAAAGATTCCCACACCTCGCCTCCGGCAAGCACAAGACAAACAGCCCACAACACCTAATGACCAGCCCAAAAACCCCATAAGACAACACCCCATCCCCTCTCCGGCCTGCGGCGGCCACCAACAACGGGCTGAACACACCGCCAAACACCACCGCCTGCCACACCATCGCTATCGCCGAGTTCCGCACACACGTTGGGAACAACTCTAATGTGTATATCGATAACACATCAAGCGCGGTACATCCACCAAAGAAAGACACTAGTTCCAAGCCAATTTGCCACTTTTGCCACACTTGGCCCTCCAAAATGCACATCAGACTACAAAACCCACTAAATGTTGAGAAGAATAGATAGAACTCCTCCCATTGAGCTTCCCTATGAGGAAGAAAGTAACCAGGGTCGAAGGCAGCTCGGCAAGGGCGTTGAGCGTGACGCTTGATAGAGATTGAAGTCCAAGTTCTTGACCCCGAGCGGCATCCCGTAGTACACCATCCCTGTCCCAAACCCGACGAACATGACTGCACGTAGCCGGCGAAAGGCCCATTTCTTCTCCAACGAGGCCTCGATTGCCCATAAGATGTCCATGTTGTTCAAAGGGTCCTCATCAAGCGAGATCGAGGAGAAGTCCTTGGTGAAGGCACTCGCGCTCGGCGGTGCGATGCTCTTTAGGGTTTCCGAGGCCTCTTCCCTGCGTCCCATCACGAAGAGCCATCTTGGTGACTCGCAAATCAAGAAATGGACTAAGACGCAGTAGCCAATGGCTGGGACTGACGTCCAAATGTACAGAGCTCGCCATGACGAACCTTGGTTCCCGCAGGCGATCGCGGCAGTGATAAAAAGCCTAACGTGAAAGTGAAGAAATTCATCAGCCCGACGCTCCCTCGCCACTTCTTGCCCACTAGTTCCAATGCTAGCACCAGAGTACAAGTGCCGATTGTCGCGCATCCAAATCCGGTGACATATCTCAAGCCAGAGTAGATCCACACGTTGGTGGAGAAGACCGTGAGTAGGGATGAGCAAGACATAGCTAACACGAGAGGAAGAGCATGTTTTTGCGACCGAGGGACAAGTCGGCGAGCGTTGCCAAAAGCAAACCGCCAATCAAGCATCCCATGAAGAAGGATGAAGCCAGTAAGCCCCTTATTGCTGAGTTCGCGCAATGAAGGCCCCACTCAGACACTATAGAGGCGTGCTTCAGATAATCCCATTGCCATGAGGAATTGTTCGGTAGTCGACAAACGTCGGACGTGGAGTTGGAATACTCGTCATCGAGATTCACGCAGTGCCACGGCGGTTAAACACCGGTGAAAATGCTGAGGAATGTTTGCTGCGAGTTGAAGAATCCAGCAAGTGACACAAGCGACGGTTGCATAGCTGAGCCCACCCGTAATCTTTCATCGACCGCTCGATCATCGAGTCCAATGACGGGTGGTGCTTCTCGAGCTTTGGAGATTCATTCTTGTCGCTCCTGATGGTGGATTGGGAGAGCAACGGAGTCGGATCGGTCATTCTTTTATGTGCTTTGCTTCTTGTTGGATTTGGAATTTCTTTCTTATAGTGGGAAAAGAGAGTAAAATGTAGGATTTATATTGGTCTTGCTTGTGTTGAGTGGAGTAAAAGATGAACGGTTCAACCGGGTATCAATAACTCCTAGCAAGGTTGCAAACTGAGTTGAGACTTTTGCTTTTTTATTCCAAGTTGTTGGAGAGCGTTGAGGTGGATACTAAACGAATTGTTGTGAATTTGGAAAAAAGATGTAACATCCAATACTTATTTAAATTGGCTTGGCATCATCTCCCCATCTTTGTGGACTGAAACACACTATTTTACGTTAATTGACGAAACTACCCTTCAATCACAAGATTTAGTTTGATATTTATAATTGACATTGCTTCTATCTCTTTCAACAAAATTAACCTCATCATCTCCCCCCTTCACCCACCAAATATCTTTGCTTAGTTTTCAAAAAAAGTAAATTCGCTAACTTATTTCCACTGTCACTTTTGAATCAGCACAAGATGTCTTTCCTATAAATAAAGTTACGTTTCGATGTCAAAGATGATTTTTCCATTTTTTCACTACCCTAAATTCATAATTTTTTTGAAATCATGATGTTTTTAATTTGAGTTGTTAGAAAGTCGTCCATTTCTTCTTTTGCCTAACCTTGAAGTGATTTTGGTAGAAGTCCGAATCCGATCACATCTTCTTCACCTTTAAACTTAATTATATTCATAGAAAAAATTTTTAGGGATTAGTTCACGAGTAAATGTTAAGAACTTTCTTGATGGTTAAACACCATAAAATACCGACACTCTCTGGAAGCCTTTATGTCGTGTTGGAGTATTCGACACTCTCCGACACTCTTCGATATTTAGTTAACACATGTCGGAAAATCCAACACTTGGTCAATTCTTCCACACTTTTTGACACTCAAGTTTGGAATTCTGACATACGAATTCGAAATTTCATTTCGGAATTTCGATATGTAATTTTGATATGCATGGGGGTTAATTTTAAAATTTTTCGATAAATGAGGGGTCAAATGAAATATGTAAAATATAAAAAATAATAAAAATAATAAAGTAGGAAAAAAGGAAAATCTAATCTTCTCCTTTCTTGCTATTCTCATTTCTCGTGATACACAATTTACCTCCCAAGTTTGTTTTTTTTCTCTCCTCTTTGGACACGCTCTGACACATGAGTGCAGAATGTGGATTGCTTGCTTTATTTTCCTCCAGATGTTATGGATTATTGGAATGTAATTGAATTTATCAAATTAAATAATAAATGAAATTAACAAATGGTGGATTACTATTTTTAGGTATAAATTCATTTTAGGCTCTTTATTATTATTTATTTATTTGTGAATTTAAATCAATTTAATTTGATTAAAATAATCATAAAAATGATCATTTATCATGTATATGAAAAAATATATATTTAATATACAACGTGTTGGAATTTTTTACTTTTTGAGAAACGACGTGTTGACATGTTGTGTCATGTCATTTCGTGTCTCTTGTCGAGTGTTAATGTCAATGCTACTTAGGTTAAACAACAAAAACACTCCATCCTTTTCTTTCCATTTTTGTCTTTTTTATAATCTTTTTGTTTTTATGGTTTTAAAATTGGTAGGAAGAGGCAAATTAAAATCTTGAATTGAACCCACCGGTGGGCAGCTGAGTTGGTTCAGCTTTGGGCACTTCATCGAGAGGTCCCAGGATCGAAACTTCACAGCTGCTAACATGTCTTAAGTGGGGGCTATGGTGGTGGGGTCTTGTGCTAGCTTCTCCGAGGTATTGACGCTTGGTCCGAGGTGTGACATCCTAATTTTCAGGTTCTGATTTTGATTGGATAAGTTGGGTCTTTCATCGATGCAACTATAGTGCTTTTCTTCGAGATGGCCACTCATGAGATAACTAGCCTATCAAGTGAAGCCGTTAAGGAATATAAACGCAATAGACTTGAGAATTCGACCAGGAATCGATTGCTCGACCGTGTTAGTCTGCAAGGGTCATTACGGCACATTTGAAAATTGATCAGAGATTAGAGATAGGTCGGTTCGATTGAGATGTATGGCTAAACGTGGGTGGTTCCACTAATTTGTAAAATTCTCATCGATTGGCACTAGATTAATTTTTTCTGTCGTTTTGGCGCCCTGTGTCCGTATTTGAAACCTTGAGGTTTTCACGACAACCGAGAGTCGCCAATGTGTCGATGAGGTACGTGTGGCTCGAAAAAAATCGACCACAGGTCAATTGCATCAAAAATTCCTAAAAGGTATCTAATAGGTTAGGTCTTGCTAAAATCGCATCAGATTGAAATTAACTGCGAATTTAAACTCGAATTCAGAAATTGAAAGTTATGTCATGTCACGAGTTATTTTAGGAACGTCAACTCACCTTTCGAGGAATTTTCGACAAGTTCGGGATTTTTACGAAAAATCGATATAGACGATTCAGAAAACGAACAGAAATTCGGATTGGCCAAATCGAAGGGATTTTTGGCATTCTGTGTGAACTACTTGGTGAAAGGAAGTTGTGTGGGCTTTTTCTTCAACCAAATTGGACATCAATCGGAGAGATTATTACAAAATCAGATTCCGGGGAAAAAGGAAATAGAATACGGAATTGAGGGAAATGGCCATTTTTGCTACTCAAGACTTGTTAATTGAGAGAATTATGGTACAAGAAAGCAAGTGAGGACCAAGCATTTCACATGGAATTTTTTGGGACCAATTTGGATTAAATGAGAGCTTATGGGACCAAGATTGGTGAATATAGAAAATTTTATTAAACTTTCCCCCCTTCCTTCGGTTCCCCTCTCTCTCACGTCTCTCGCACGCATCTCTCTCTTCGCACGTCACTCACTCTCTCCCTCGCACATTTCCCCCAACCGATAGCCCCCTTGCAGCTTGGTCTTCCATTTCTTTTAATTTTTGACTTGGACTTTTCTCATCTCTCATCTCTCATCTCTCTCTCTTTTCCGCACGTTTCTTTCCTTCACAGCTGACAAACCCTGCTGCCTCATCCCCTCACTCTTCTTCAATTTGTCTCCTGATCATGCCAGCTCGATCGACTTTTCCTCATTCACGGCTCCTATTTTGTTTTTCCCTCTACCCTCTCTTCTTCGGCTTTTGTCTGAAGCCCAGCCGACAGCTCACGCCTGCCCATGATTTCTTTCTCTCTTGTTCCATTTTCCATGTAGCTCACCACTTGTCCGCGCCCCCATCCTGTTCGGTCAACAACTCAACAAATCCTCCTCCGCAGTTGACTTCAGAAGTCCACCGAAGCAGCCCCAAAAGTCCACCGAAGACCCTCTGCTGCACGTCCCTGCTTCACCACCGTTTGCCCCTCCACTTCGTGCGTGTCCAACGAAGCAGCCGTGTGCCCCTCCACGTTCACGAGTCCACGAACAGCTCGCGTCTCTCCGAGTTTCAGCCACTAGCAACTCGCGAATCAGTCCAGCCACCCAGCCGCCCCGCCGTTCAACCCCATGCAGATCTGGACCAAGCAGCCTTGCTGTGAGCTTTGTGGGTCGATTTCGGCCTCGGTTTGGCCCTCGTTGGTGCCGCTGCTTCGGAGATTATCGACTGCCGTCGCGTCGCCGTCGTGGTGGTCCAGTCGGATCGTTAATCCAATGAGTTTAACTTACTAATCCCTGCTTAGTAAGTTAGTGACGCTTAATGGTTGATTAGTTTAGACTAACTATGGATTAGGTGGATAGTTAGAGTAGATTAGCAATTTAATTAATCGTTATTAAATGTTAGGTGATTAGAGTAGTGTAATTAGAGCCTAGATAAGCTCTATTATTTATCTAGAATGGTTCGGAAATTTTTCGGGCCCGTCTCGACTTTTAATTAGGCTTTACGGGCCTAAGTGAGCATTTTCGGTATTTATTAATTATTTTTCCGTAATTAATTAATTAATTAATTAATTAATTTCGAGAAATTAGATCGGAATAGTCGGTGACTGGAATTTCGTGTTGATTGCAATGGTGTGATCTGTTTTTTTAATTGAGTTTCTAATTTGTGCTGAATGTGTGTGATTTGTGATTTTGTGAATTTATTCCTAAATTTATTTAATTTCAATAATTAATTGGAAAATCACCACGCATCGGTTTACAATGCCAAAAATGGATTTGTGGACTGTTGAAGTAAGTGGGATTTTTAAAAGAGAAAATTTGTATTTTGGCTAAGGCCAACCGTGTCCTCACACACGATTATTTTTATCGGGTTTGATAAAAATGGTGAATGATTAGATGATCAGGATAGTATAATATATCAGTATACTTGGTAGCTTTTGATGAGTTATACTATCTATTGGCAACTTTTGGTGAGCTATACTATCTATTGGCAGCTTCTGGTGAGCTATACTATCTATTGGCAGCTTCGGATGAACTATACTATCTATTTATTAGCTTAGAGTGAGCGGTCTTGATTATGATCGGACTTTATAGATAGTATCAATTAAGATGACTGGGGAATGGTCTTGATGACATGGAATCGACTGAGTTGATTGATCGATAGTTCAATCTAATTGGTTGAAATGATTGGATGGTTATTTGAATTATATTGACTTGCTGGAAGGAACTGAAGCTAAGGCAAGTCCGCCGAATTGTGCTTGTGCTTAGGCAAGCCCGAGGGTGTATTTTCTTCTTAGTCGGGTTTTAGGGAGTGAACTTGCTGAGACGTCGTCTCACGCTGTTGTGGATAATATTTTCAGGTCCCTAGGATGAAGAACTCGGAGCGTGAGGCGGAAAGGTCAGAAGCATGGATGGCTCAGAAGTTCTTTTGAAGATAGACTTCTTGTACTTAGACCCTAGAGCTGGCCTCTCTTTGTAAACCATATCGTTTGTAAAAGTCGTGTTAATTGATTTGAAAATTGTGGCCCTACTTTTCTATCCCATCTTTATGTCGTCTAGGGATTATTTATTTGCTTCCACATGTGCATTAAAATGATTGGGTTGGTGACGCATCCTGGGACGTCACTATAAGATCAACTAAAGAGGGATGGGCACGCGCTCGGAGGATCGGGGCGTGACACGAGGTGCACCGCACACTGTACGTGTGACTTCCCAGATTTTCAATCCTGTTTTCCATTGAATAAATCGGGCATTTCATTGATGCGCCTATAGGGCTGTTCTTAGAGCTGATCACTCTCGAGATAACTAGACTAAATAGGAAAGTCATTAAGGAATTTTAAGGCAATAGACTTGAGAATTCGACTAGAAATTGGCTACTCGACCGTGCTTATCTTTAGAGGCCATTACGGCCAGTTAAAAATTCATTAGAGATCAGAGATAGGTCGGTTCGACTGAGATGTGTGTTTGATTGTGGGTGACTCCACTAAATTGGAAAATTCTTGTCGGCCGGCATTAGACTGATTTTTCTATCGTTTTAGTACCTTGTGTCCGTATTTGAATCCTCGAGATTTTCACGACAACCGAGAGTCACCAATATGTTGAGTGGGTTCATTGTGGCTCGAAGAAAATCGACCACATGTCATTTGTACTAAATTTTTTTGAAAGTTACCCGGTAGCCTAGGTCACGCTAAAATTGCGCCGAATGGAAATTAACCGTGAATTTGAGTCCGATTTCAGAAATTGAAAGTTCTATCATGCCACGAGTCATTCTAGGAACATTGACTCAGTCTCAGAAGATTTTTCTGCAAATCGAGACTTTTTGGGAAAAAGTCAAGGTGGGGCCGTTTTTGTCCAGAAAAAGTTGGAGATCGTTTTTGATCGCCCAATTAGGAAGCAAGATGGTTCAATTGGTGAGGAAAAATATCAATTTGATTATTGACTTGATAATTGAATTTTTAGAGACCGAATTAGATTAAATTGAGAACCAATTAGTGTCTAACTAGAAGGAAAGCCTTGCAAATTCGTGTGCCCCCACCACCCGTGACCTTTGGACCATCTCAGGCTTTTATAAGTGAGCTTTGTTGGATGAATTTTGTCCAAGTGATGCAGCTGGTGGAGGGGAATGGTCAAGGGGACAAAGAGTTGGACTTGAAGGCTTGGTAGGCCCCCTTGTCCCCTTATCTTCTCCCTCTCTCCCTCAAGGCTGCCGACCAGCCCTTTCTTCTCCATCTTGTGGCCTTCGAAACCTCAACAAAGCCGGAGAAGACTAGCCAAAGTCCCTCGCTGCCGTAGCTGCTCATTGGTTTGTCGCCCGTCGCCAAACCGCCGCCGCTCGTGCCGCCCGCCTCCACGCGCGCGTCGTCGCGCCGTCCGCCCATGCAGAAGTCAGCTCTGCCTCCTGCTCGAACCTAGTGAGTTGCCGAGCTCCACTTGGACTGCCGTGTGCCGTTGCCAGAGCCGCCGTGGAGCCCGCCGAGCCCCGCCTGGACCGCCACCAACTCGGGCTGCCTCCTCTGTCCATCTTCGACCCAAGCCAGCCCTTCTCGGCCCCAAGATCAGCCTAGAACAGAGAGTAAGCCAACAGAGGGTTTCCAGCATGTTTGGCTTGTTTTGACCCGTTTCCCGGCCCTGAAAGCTAAGCCCACTTTGGAGAGAAGTGAGCCTTGTCGCGTCCCCGTCGATTTGCACCGACTGAATCGCCAAACAAGTGAGTTTAACTCACTAATCCTCACTTAGTAGGTTAATGATGCTTTATGATTGATTAGATTAAGTTAAGTATGGTTAAGTGGTTAGTTAGATTAGATTAGTGAAATTTAATTAATTGCCGATGCATGTTAGGTGGTTAGTTAGTGCAATTAGGGCCTAGACAAGCTCTAGTATTTATCTAGAGTGATTCAGAAATTTTCCGAGTTCGTTTCGGCGTCCAATTAGGCATTACGGGCCTAAATTGGATTTATTGGCATTTATTTATTATTTTTCGTAATTATTTAATTAATTATTTATTTTAGTTGGTGACCGAAATTTCGTGCTGATCTCAGTGGTGCTCTCTGTTTATTTAATTGAGTACCTGATTGTGCAAATTGATTGTGATTAGTGTTTGTGGGTATTTATTTCCAAAAATGGACAATTTTGGTAATTAATTGGAGAATTACTGGGCATCGGTCTACAGCACCAAAAATCTATTTTGGGACTATTGAAAATAATGGGAGGTTCAAAAGTGAAAATCTTGTATTTGGCTTAGGCCGGCCGTGTACTCACACACGTGTATTTTTATCATGTATGATAAAATGGTAAATTGATTGTACAATCGGAATAATATACTATAACGGCTCGATGGCTCTATATGTTATCTTGGAGAAAGAACGTTATACTATATTGGCTCGGTGACTTTATATGTCATCTTGGAGAAAGAACATGATACTATATCGGCTCGGTGACTATATATATCATTTTGGAGAAAGGACGATATACTATATCGGCTCGGTGACTCTATATGTCATCTTAGAGAAGGAATGGTATGCAATACTGGCTCGGTGACTCGATAGGTCATCTTAGAGAATGAATAATATACTATTTATTAGCCTTTGGGGCAAGCTACTATCTATATATCACATAGGGTGAGCAATCTTGGATTTTGATCGGACTCATAGATAGTATGAAATGCGCTGATCGGGAGAAGGTTGTGATGACATGTAATCGACTAAGTCGATTGGTCAGTGGTTCGATCTGTTTGATTGGATGATGTGATTGTCAATAATTATGAATTGTACTGATTTGCAGGGAGGAACTGAGGCCAAGGTAAGTCCTCTGACCCGTGTTGTGCTTAGGCAGCCCTTAGGGCGTATTTGCTTCCTAGTCGGGTCTTAGGGGGTGGAACTTGCTGAGACGTTGTCTCACCCCATTGTGGGATAACATTTCAGGTCCTTAGATGGCAGCACCTCCACCTCCTCCCGAGTAGTTTGGGCAGCCCAAGAAGTTCACTGAGATAGGTTATCACATTCCGTTGCACCATCACCTTGAAGGATTTGAGTATGTTTTGGTGAAATCTACCGTCTGGGTTGATGTGGGTGAACCCCACAAGGTGCCCCATGAATATCAAGCGTGGTATCGCCACTACAGTGATGGATGAAGAGAGGGTCCGATGCTGGAATCTGATGTACCTCTGTATGTTTTGAAGATTGCGTTTGTGAAGGGTACAACATATCCTAAGGGTAGATCGGTGGTGGATGCGAAAGATCCTAAGCTTGGTGATGATCATGACTTTTGGGAATACTCAGCAGTGGGCTCCAGCTGGAGCATGGATGAAGGAGAGATATTGAAGAGGAGGAGGACCTGGTGGAGGATTGAAACCCCACCCCTGTCTGCAAACTTTGTTTTCTGAACTGGTTTTTGTAGGACTTGAAGTTTGTGTTTGTATTGTGATATATACAACTTTGGTTGTTTGTATATAAGTGTGGTTGTTTTTAAAAGTTCGAAATTTGGCCCTACTTTCCTAACCCATTGTTTTATTTTCTAGGGATTTTATATTTGCTTCAGCATGCATATTAAAATGAATGGGTCGGCAATGCGTCCAGGGATGTTGCTATTTAATTGACCAGTGATGGATGGGCGCGCATTCGAGGAGCAGAGCGTGACAGTACGGGCCGTGGGCTGGCGATTAGCGTAAGCGAAAGTCGGGCTCGGCGGATGTTGGGTCACCAAAATAAAAAAAATAAAAAAAATCCTGAATTGAGTTTTTAGCATTCAATATACGCCCGCGTATTGTTTTTCCTATTTTGGATTAAAAAGCAAATGGTCCTCTTCAAATCAAGTGCAAGAAAAAATAGGAAGGTAGCCACTAATAGATCATTAATATGCCTAAAAAAAATGTGTTTTCAACCCTCAAATTATTCTTTTACGCTTTTACCTTACGTGTCGAGCAATATATATCTATCGTTCGTGGGTGGGCGTTTAATTGTCTCTCCCTAATTATTGACCCCGTCGTTGGAATCGTAATTGCTGCTATGACGCATAAAATGTCCCAACCAAGCAAAACTCTTTTTTTTTTTTTAATAAACACCAAGTAAGTAAGATCATAGTATTCCACCCAAAATAGCAAGCTGACCAAGCAAACACGTCATGATCTCTCCAACTTCCGTATATACTCAGATTGACATATCAATGCGTGCACGTTGAAGAGTATCTTTAGATACAGCCAATGCCACATAAGCACTAAAAGAAGTTGAATTGCTCGATGATATTTATTCTAGCTCGAGATCACGTACTGTGTTTGGAGTTTTTGAGTAGCCTTCTTCGTGTAACCCTAGCTCGGAATAATTCGTAAGACCCAAAAAAGGTTATTTAGTCTAACGAAATTACAATACCTCACCTCATCAATTGATAAATCGACATAGGCGTACATTTGCTGGCACTTATCACAATCTTTCTAGGGAGTAATATTTATCAATACATCACAATCCGATTTCCCTCATGTTATATAAATCCAATAATCGACTGAATCATGTTGAGCTTTGGTTCGCACATTTGGGTACAATAATATTGGTGGATTCATATGCGTTTAATTTATTTTTCCTACTTAAAAAAATAAAAATACATGTCCTAGAGTAGTGAGTTGAATTTAGATGGCACAGGTCTCCGTCAAGCCGACTGTTGATAAAACAAAGGGCAAGACTTATGTGAATCGAGACAGTGAAAATGGTAAGATAACAGGTGGAAGAAACTTCATGCGACCTTCAACTCGAGGTGATAAACATCATGCAATAATTCATTGCCCCTGTTTCTTTATGCACGTCCCTTTCGTATTCATGCGATTGGTTGACTACAAGAGAGGCCATAGTTATGTACATGGAGACGAAATTAGATAATCATGACAAGAGATGGCGACGTCGTCTAGATTCCAAGATTGGACAAGACCTTGTGCGTTTAGATACGATTGATTCATTTTTCCTTGGTCCCTCTTAATTCTAAGATTGAATGTCGGCCATTAAACAGAGATTCGTTTGTTCATTGATCTCATCATCAGGACATCGTTTCTCTGTAATTTTTTCTTCAATTTCTTGAGCAAGGGACAATCGGATTTGATGTGCCCACATTTCAAGCCCTCAAAGCATATAATCCTTACCTTCGTTGCCCCCTTTGCCTTTGGAGAACTTCCTTTCATCGGATTCTCTGGTTTGCTTCTTTCCCTTTAAGTTCTTTCTTTTTATCACAAGGTTCTTAAACCTCTTGGTTAATATAGCCAATTGTTGCGGCTAAAAGTGCGGCATAGAGGGGGTTGACAGGTTAATTATTGAAATTTGAAATTTTTTTGTGGAATTATCAAAATCAAGCAACCACTCTTCTAAACTATCAGCAACCAACATGGTTAGACTTCTCTAGTAATCCTTGGAGTAGCTACAACAGTAGCTGTGCCGCTTCTACTCGAAGCTAGTAGATCCTACTACCAAATCACAAGCAATACTGTAACCCTCGTGCACTTCTTGGAACGTTCCTCTACTTCGAGAAAGTTTTGATGACCGGACTATTGAGGATATTGTCGCCATACAGCTAGGCTCTGCTTCCACTATAGATCAACTTATATGGACAGGCACGCCGACAGGAGTATACACAGTGAAAAGTGGCTACAATTTACTCAGACAAACAGCTCACAGCCATGCTCCCACCTCTGCATCCACATCCTACCAAACACCATCCCGGTTATGGCGACAGGCTTGGAAAGCGAAGATCGCCTCCAAAGTTCGCATCTTCCTGTGGTCGCTTTGCTACAATGCGCTCTCTACAAGGGATAAGTTATCCGATAACATCATTCCCGACCCGGTATGTCAACTATGCCCATCTCAACTTCCTAAAACCACCGAACATCTATTTCTACTCTGCCCATGGATATAGGGCATCTGGTCCCATCCCAAGGTCAAGTCGACATATCAGCTTACAACACACATCGTATGGATGCTTGGCTAGCAAACATATTTGCAAGTGGAGCAAACATACCTGATCTGGAGACCATCGCAGCCTTCTTTAGCAAATCTGGAAAGCACGAAACCACTTCATCTTCCGACACCAACGCACAAAGCTCGAATAGCTTGTAGATCTGGCGTTCACAGATGCAGAGCTTACTCATCGAACTTAGCAGTCGGCATCGGTTACAGGGTAACCTTCGCTAAACACCTCTTGGCTGTGGACTCCCCCGGAACCAGGAACAATTAAGATCGACATCGATGGGGCTTTTCCTATAGTAGGTCGTATGGGATCCATTGCGTGCGTTTGCAGAGATCACACAAGGACACTGATCGATGGTTTCTCCTGTATAGTACCAGCTTTCTCCCCACTACAAACGGAGATTCAAGCCCTAAATATTACTCTCCAATATTTGCTACAAAAAGGAATGGCAGATGCTCACCTGCAGGTTGAATCCGACTATCTTGTGATGGTAGATACTGTCAATGATCGCCGGTTGCCGCCATGGGATTGTCGAGTGCTATTTGCGGAGAGCGTCGCGCTGATCATCCGATTTCCCCATCTGCGTATCCGACACTGTAGACATGAAGCAAACTCAATTGCTGATTGGGCCGCCAAGGCCCATGGCCGTGGCACACTAGCTCCAAACTGGGCCTTTTCACCTCCTCAGATCATCCTGGATATGCTATGTACTGAAACCCTGAATATGGGTTGTAATATTTTCCCTACTTAAATGAAACGCTACGTATTTTCAGATAAAAAAAAAAACTAACCATTGAATAGTCTTCAAGAGGATTGATGTAACCGTTGAAGAAAAACAACACAATGACTGAAAATCTGGTTGCCCGTACAATCGAATCTTCTGGTAATGCTATAACTTCCACGGATAGAGTTGGCTATATTAGGCAATAATCCTTTTCCTAAGGGATTAACAAGTGATTGGATTCTCCTTCATAATTCTTTCCAGAGTTCTAGGCCTGAGACTTGCTGTCAAATTACTAGAAATTTAGATTGATAGTCAAAGGAATATCTAGGACTTCTTTGAGAAGGTGTGATAACGTGAAACGCATGTTCATCTCAGGTGATGTATAGCTACTCAACAGCTATCCATGGGTCTATTCAAGCTTTCTACTACCAGTTGACTTAGATACTGCTTTCCATTGATGTTCCAGAGAACATTAGTGATTAAGGCCACTTAGAACTATTCACTTTAGCGTACCTCCATATCTTTATAAACTTTTCGTGCTTCCTGACTTTTTCACCTAATATCAAGGTCCATCGAGTCTTCATGAGTCTTTCCACTTTGTACTTCAGATTACACCAAACAGAGTATCATTCATATCGTTGTTGCCTATGATAATTGGCATGTATCGAGAAGCAACGATAAATATGGATGATTTTGTTAACTTCAAAATATTACAGAACGTTTTCTCAATACACAACACTTGCCAAATTTTAAGATCTTGCATGCTCTATTGTAAGTCTTGTGAAACATCTGTTGGAGTATTGTTTGTTAAAATAAAAGGAAAGTGCTTTTTACCTTGTCCCACATGGGAAAGGTGGGAAGAAGTAAACTAATTTAAAAGTGTGGGATTTCCTTTGTATATTTAAAGGAATGATTGGGTGGGGCTAGACCCCATCATACCCGCGTGCGGGTGTGCGAATATAATTGCGCGATTTTGGCGCGATTATTTGGCGCACTTTGCACGCTTGCGCGCCCGCGATTTAATTAGCACTAATCCTTTTGTCTTTTTATTTTATTTTATTTTCATATGGTTGTCTTATTAAGTTTAATTAATTCAAAGGTTGTTTTTGATTATTGAGAATTTTCAGAAATTAATTAATTAATAAATAAAATTTCGAAATTTTTATTTATTAAATAATTATTATTATTTTATTCCGAATTTTTGTTAGTGTCTTTTCAAGACAACCTTTGAAAAAAAATACCTGTTCAATTTGCGACCTTTCCCGAAGGGTTGTATTTGTTCGGTTTTAACTTCTTATGAATGGACATCTTTGTTCATTTGAGCAAATTTTCGAAAGAATGTGTTTGTTTATTTCGCAACTTTTCACGAAGAGTTGTCTTCGTTTTTTTTTTTTTAAGACTATTTTATATATACTTGTCAGATTGAGAAAGAATTGAAGTGATCATTTTTTCCATCTTTTCGAGTCTTCTTTTTGAGGAAAAAACTACAGCCTTCCTTTCAATTGTTTCCTAGAGAGACCCTGGAGAAATACTAGAATTGCTATCTAGTATTCTCGATTTTGAGACTTTGTTGTATCCTGGAGGATTTTTGCCGGTGACCATTAGCAACTTTGTGGGGCAAATAAATCCTTAAAGAAAGTGATATCACGCCTCAAAGTCCGACTCGAGTACTCTAAAGATCCGTCTTCATTGTTCTACCCAATTTGAAGCATATTTTCCCAACCATTTTAAGGATTTATTTCGGAACAATGGAGTCGAAGACAATCAAAGTGATGAATCAAGACATGGTCAAACTGGACCGGTTCGATGGAAACAACTTTCCTCGCTGGAGGGACAAGATGATGTTCTTACTCACTGCTCTGAAAATTTCCTACATATCGGATCCTAACTTGGCGCCTATAGAAGATCCGATGCCCACTATCGAAGGAGGATAGCCAAGTGCGGAAGTCATTGAGAGGGTTAATAAAGAGAAGAAGAAACATGCAGAGGACGAGTTACTTTGTCGAGGACACATTCTGAATACTCTGTTCGATCGCTTGTACGACTTATTCACTGAAATGAAGTCGGCCAGAGAAATATGGAATGCACTTTGGAATTCAAGTACAAAGCGGAGGAGCAAGGTACCAACAAATATCTAATCGCAAAGTACTTTGATTTCAAGTTTATTGATACTAAACCCTTGCTGGAACAAGTCCATGGATTGCAAGTGCTCGTGAATAAAATTCGTGCCCTCAAGATTGAAATTCCAGAAGCTTTTCAAGTTGGAGCAATTATTGCGAAATTGCCTCCAAGTTGGAAAGACTATGGAAAAAGGCCGATTCACAAGTCGGAGGACTTTACTCGGAACAGATACAGAAACATCTTCGCATTGAAGAAGAGTCACGTTTACGTGATAATTCTATTTTGTACAGTTCCAAGGTGAATGTTGTGGATAAAAAACGGAAACTCGGCCAGAACTTCAAAGTAAAAAGAGGGGGGGGGCATAAATTTAAGAGAACACAAAAGAAGAAAAAGGGTTGCTGTTTTGTTTGTGGCAAGTAGGGACACTACGCCAAGGAATGCATTCACAATAAAGAGCATTTCCAAGGACAAGAACATTTCGACGGTGAAAGCAGATGCAAATCTGGTTGAAGAAAATTATGTGGCCATGATTTCAACCATGCTTTCGAACATGAAAATTTCTGAAATTAATGATGCGATGGCTATGGTTTCTGAAATCAATTCTGCCACTGTCCAATCTAGTTGGTGGTTAGATTCGGAGCAACAGTCCATGTGTGCAAGGACAAGTACTTGTTCAAGCAATTTGAGGAGATTGTTGACTCAAATGTTCAAGAGGTCCCGATGGCGAATAATGCTCTTGCAAAGGTTGCTGGAAAAGGCACGGTGGAGATAGACTTCACTTCGGAAAGAAGATTACTCTTCTTAATGTGTTATTTATACCCGAAATTAGGAAGAACCTAGTTTCTATTGATTTACTTTGTAAAAGGGGGTTTCGAGTTTTGTTTGAATCCGACAAGGTTATCCTGTCGAAGAATGGACTGTTTGTTGGAAAGGGTTATGCCAATGATGGCATGTATCAACTGAGTATCAATAATAATATTGCTAGTTCTGCTTATATTGTTGAGTCTTCTTTTTTATGGCATAGTAGGTTGGCACATATAAATATTCGTTATTTAAAGAATATGAAGAAGTTAGACTTGATAAATTTCAATGGCGAATATGATAAATGTGAAATATGTGCTAAGTCCAAACTTACTAAGAAACCATTTCCTAGTGTTGAAAGAAATTCGAATTTATTGGATTTGGTTCATAGTGATATATGTGAATTCAATGGTATGCTAACACGTGGAGGTAAAAGGTATTTTATTACCTTTGTGGATGATTACAGTAGGTTTTTGTATGTTTATCTCATGAGATCGAAGGATGAAGCATTTACCATGTTTAAGAAATATAAGGCTAAAGTAGAGAATCAATTAGAAAAGAAAATTAAAGTTCTACGTTCAGATAGAGGTGGATAATATTTCTTAAATGAATTCTCTTCTTTTTGTGAAGAACATGGTATTATTCATCAAGCCTCAGCACCATATACTCCACAACAAAATGGTTTGGCTAAAAGGAAAAATCGATCTCTTGGAGAAATGGTTAATTGTATGCTTTCAAATTCAAAGCTACCAATTAATCTTTGGGGAGAAGCATTACTTACCGCATGTTATATTCATAACAGAATACCTTCCAAGAGAAATGACATAACCCCTTATGAAGTATGGAAAGGTAGAAAGCCAAATTTGTCATATCTTAAAGTGTGGGGGTGTTTGGCATACTACCGAGCTCCAGATCCTAAGAGAACAAAGCTCGGTCCTAGAGCTATCAAAAGTGTTTTCATTGGGTATGCTGAAAATAGTAAAGCTTATAGGCTTCTTGATTTAGAGTCCAATGTCATTGTAGAATCAAGAGACGTTGAATTCTTTGAGAATAAATGTTTTACAAATTCTGAAATTATTGAAAATAATTCAAAATTTATGGAAACTCAAAGAGATTCTCAAGAGAAAGAAACGAATGATTCTAGAGACATGATTGAACCAAGAAGAAGTACTAGAGCTAGGAAACTAAAAGACTTAGGTCCTGACTTTATTACTCATGTTTTTCTTGTTGAAGGAGATGGAGATAATAACGTGATAAATAAATATCATTTAGTACTAAATCTAGAAGATGATCCTAGAAACCTTGATGAAGCTATGTCTTCTAGAGATGCTTCCTTTTGGAAATAAGCTGTGAATGATGAAATGGACTCAATTATGTCCAATAATACTTGGGTATTAGTAGATTTACCGAAAGGATGAAAACCTATTGGGTGCAAATGGGTTTTTAGAAGAAAATATCATTCTGATGGTACTATTCAAGCTTTTAAAGCTAGGCTTGTAGCCAAGGGATATAGACAAAAAGAAAGAATAGATTATTTTGATACATATGCTCCTGTAGCACGTATAACTTCTATTCGAGTTCTTTTTGCTCTAGCTTCCATTTATGATCTTTGTGTTCATCAAATGGATGTTAAGACTACTTTCTTAAATGGAGACTTAAATGGGGAGATTTACATGGAACAACCGGAGGGTTTTGTTCTTCCTGGAAATGAAAAGAAAGTATGTAAATTGATTAAGTCTCTTTATGGGCTTAAGCAAGCTCCTAAGCAGTGGCATGAAAAGTTTAATTCGGTCATATTGTCAAATGGTTTCATCAATAGTAGTGCTGATAAATGTATATACTCTAAATTCACTAAAGACTATGGTGTC
The DNA here is from genome assembly GCA_017140595.1 of Eucalyptus curtisii. Classification (NCBI taxonomy): domain Eukaryota; kingdom Viridiplantae; phylum Streptophyta; class Magnoliopsida; order Myrtales; family Myrtaceae; genus Eucalyptus; species Eucalyptus curtisii. The sequence continues at coordinate 35,973,270 of CM029499.1, read as the reverse complement.
TTAGTGTGCTTGTATGTTGATGAGATGCTTATTTTTGGAACGAATATGACTAGAATTATTGAGACTAAGAAGTATCTAACTTCCATATTTAAAATGAAGGATTTGGGTGAAGTAGATATTATCTTAGGTATTAAAGTTAAGAAACATAGTGGGGGTTGCTCTTTAAGCCAATGTAATTATGTTGAAAAATTATTAAATAAATTTCAACATCTTGGTTTCAAGGAAATAAGTACTCCATTTGATTCTAGTATTAAATTAAATTATAATACTAGCAAAGCGGTGGCACAACTAGAATATGCAAGTGCTATAGGGTCTTTAATGTATGTGATGCATTGTACTAGACCTGATATTGCTTTTTCTGTATGCAAGTTGAGTAGGTATACTAGTAATCCAAGTATAGAACATTGGAGAGCTATTATTAGAATTTTTGGTTATCTTAAGAGAACTAAAAATTTAGGATTGTTCTATAATAATTATCCGGCTGTATTAGAAGGATACACCGATGCTAGTTGGATTACAAGTGTGGGAGATGAGCGTTCCACTTCTGGATGGATCTTCACACTAGCTGGAGGTGTTGTATCTTGGGCGAGCAAGAAACAGACATGTTTAACTCACTCAACAATGGAATCTGAATTTATTGCTTTGGCGACAGCTGGGAAAGAGGCTGAATGGATTATGAATTTGTTGTTGGATATCAAATTATGGCCTAGTCCTATGCCTCCTATTTCTATCCATTGTGATAGTCGGGCTACTTTGGCAATAGCCTATAGTAGCACCTATAATGGTAAGTCTAGACATATTAGTCTAAGACATGAATATGTGAGACAATTGATTAAAGATGGTACCATAACAATTGTCTATGTGAGGTCAAGTAAAAATCTTGCCGATACTTTGATGAAGGCTTTACCAAGACATATGGTAATAACGACCTCACAAGAAATGGGGCTGAAACCCTTTAATTGAAATCACCAATAATGGTAACCCGACCTTTTTCTAGAACATCACTAGTTACAAGGTTTAATGGGTAAGAACAAGTTATTGAATGTGATTGTTTGATACTGACGTAGCCCTGATATGAGAAGTCAGTATTGTCTGTTACGTTTTGTAGGCTGAAATGAATTCTTAATGAAGTATGATACAAGTTTGTAGTGTGTTGATAGTAACGAAACACATGGTAGATACTTCACCTATATGAGCTTAGAAGTGGTGCCGCTTCTTACGAAAGTTAGGGTTGCTTTCTAGAGAGCTCATGAAATAGGATCAAGCACAAGGCCATAATAGTGCGAAGTAATATAGAACTTCTCGCTGAAACAAGAGGTTAGTATATGTGCGGTATGTCCGGTTCTATTACATAAAAGTACAAGTTTAAAGCCGAGCTACTTGTCACTTTGATAGAGCTTTGATATACTTGCATTAAGTAAAGGTTTAACTCGAAAGAGACATTTATGTATGTATATTAATCTTACTGAAATTTTGGCTGTACGGTTTTAAAATTTATTTTATTTTTATTTTGAAATCTTTGTTTTACAAACAAAGTGGGGGATTGTTGGAGTTTTGTTTGTTAAAACAAAATAAAAGTGCTTTTTACCTTGTCCCACATGGGAAAGGTGGGAAGAAGTAAACTAATTTAAAAGTGTGGGATTTCCTTTGTATATTTGAAAGGAATGATTGGGTGGGGCTAGACCCCACCATACCCGCGTGTGGGTGCGAGAATATAATTGCGCGATTTTGGTGCGATTATTTGGTGCACTTATTTGGCGCATTTTGCACGCTTGCGTGCCCGCGATTTAATTAGCACTAATCCTTTTGTCTTTTTTTTTTTTCATACGGTTGTCTTATTAAGTTTAATTAATTCAAAGGTTGTTTTTTATTATTGAGAATTTTCGGAAATTAATTAATTAATAAATAAAATTTCGAAATTTTTATTTATTAAATAATTATTATTATTTTATTCCGAATTTTTGTTAGTGTCTTTTCAAGACAACCTTTGAAAGAAAAATACATGTTCAATTTGTGGCCTTTCCCGAAGGGTTGTATTTGTTCGGTTTTAACTTCTTATGAATGGACATCTTTGTTCATTTGAGCAAATTTTCGAAAGAATGTGTTTGTTCATTTCGCAACTTTTCATGAAGAGTTGTCTTCGTTTTTTTTTTTAAGACTATTTTATATATACTTGTCAGATTGAGAAAGAATTGAAGTGATCATTTTTTCCATCTTTTCGAGTCTTCTTTCTGAGGAAAAAATTACAGCCTTCCTTTCAATTGTTTCCTAGAGAGACCCTGGAGAAATACTAGAATTGCTATCTAGTATTCTCGATTTTGAGACTTTGTTGTATCTTGGAGGATTTTTGCCGACGACCATTAGCAACTTTGTAGGGCAAACAAATCCTTAAAGAAAGTGATATCACGCCTCAAAGTCCGACTCGAGTACTCTAAAGATCCGTCTTCATTGTTCTACCCAATTCGAAGCATATTTTCCCAACAACATCTCTCAATTACTTGTCGATGTCCATATCCCAAAGCTATCAATGACTGCACCACATAGATGTCCATGTCCATGTCGTATAGTTATCGATTGTCCAATGACTTGAACTATTTTCATCAACCAATCTCACTTGATCAAGTAAACTTCATCATTCGTCGATAAAAAAGAGTTGATTATTTTTTGGTGTAAACAACACTCATTTAAAAAAAAATGAATATTTTCAACTTTGTTAAATATTTTGAAAAGGGTAATGACACATGTTCCTTATAGAGGTATGGCATATGTGTCAGGCCTAGAACTATCATCTAGATGAAGTAAATAGGGGAATATGCGGAATTTAAAAGATAATTGAATTCAATATTGCAAAAGAACTATGCAGTGATAAGATCTTATTATGTGCATGTTCAATAAACTATCAAGAGAAATAAATGAGAGTTTAACGGATAGAAAAATGCGTACAACAATTATAGTGATTCGGCTTATGATAAACCTACGACCACTCTCCTATGCTAATAGCCTATTGGCTAGATTTCAGTAATGTTTCAATTAGAGGTTATAAAGTCTGAGTACCATTTAACTCGAATATGTGTAATCGTATCTTCACACTCAACAACAACCTCTAAGAAATTAGAGGAGAATGTAAAGACGAAGCTTTCTTTTAAACTTTGGAATTTGTAGACTTCTTATCTCTTATCCCTTCAACATCACGATCTCCTTTTGTTGGACAGAAACTTTGAGGATCATTCATTTAGTCAATTTGTTGGACTTGAATGATATAGGAAGATCCAATTGCTTCATGTGTACCAAGATTAGAGTCTCCCTTTGATTCTGTTGCCCATACAACATAAATTAGGTTTCCATAAGTTGAGTTCCTCATTTGGAAAGTGCATCTTGTCTTCATATGATTGTCGCATGGATTACGTTCTTTAACAAGGAAAGATAACGTTGATATGCATCCTTTCTAGACAATCAATATATATATATAGGCCAATTTCCTAGCCATTGTGCTTCACATCATACAGAAACTTGGACAATTCTCCTAACGTCTGATAGTCTTGATAATCCTTGCAAGTTATACAATTGCCTTTCATTATAAAGATATAATCATATCTTGACATGGAGAACCAGATTTAGTTGTTTCTTGAATTTGATGAATAAAATCTAAATATATTTGCTCCAAGAATCATATGTGAAAATATATCATCAGAGTCACAAAATACTTATGGAAAGGTTAGTCAATTTTCAAAATCAATCAAGGAAATTTTCTCTGATAGTGCTAGTATGACCACCTAGAGGGGGGTGAATAGGTGTAAAAATAGATTCTGCAAAATGTAGTGAAAACCTTTACTTTTAACCTCAGTCTGAATAACAACAGACTTTTGAAACTGAGTCTGAAGAGCAGCAGACTTTGAGCGAGATCAGACTTTAGCAATTAAATAGAACTACGAACAAAATAAAGGAGTTCATGAAAGAGAATAAGAACACAAGGTTTATAGTGGTTCGGCTTAATCCAATCCTACGTCCACTCTCCCACGCTAACAGCCTTCTTGGTTGGATTCCACTATGCAATCAACAAGAGATTACAACTTTGAGTGCAAACACTTAGTAGTAGATCACACTATCTCACTAAGTCACTTTTTTGGTATTTCTCTCAAGATCACAATCGTTTAAGCTCACAAGAGACAAGTGTATGATTGAAGGTCGTTCAGACTTTGGAATTATAAATTTTACGCTCCGTCTCTTACTTGCTCATCGGTCCTTGATCTCCTTAAATACTCATCCACTTCCAAACTAGCCGTTGGATAGCATCTCGAGGATCGTCTTTCAATTTACCCATTGGACAGCTCTATATCTAGAAAATTTGGTAGCCATTGAGTGATAGAGGTAGAATCCCAAATTGATTCCGATCGCCCATACAAACAGAATCTTGGTTTCCATAAGTAAAGCTTCTTCGTATAGAAAGTCCTTGTCTTCAATATCTAATTGGCAATCAATTAGATTGAGTCAATTAAATCAATCTTGATGTGGAATCCAAACCAGATCACTAGCCGTTATATCTTCGGGGCTTGTATTATGTTCTGTCGAATTTGGATGTAAAGTCTGAGAGCAATAGACTTTACAATCTGAGTCTGAGTGCGATAAACTTTGCAATCTGAGTTTGAACATATTCTGCTTCTGAACAGATTTAGCTTTAAGGTTTGTACCCAGTTCAGCTTTAGCATAAAGTCTGTCTTCTGGTTCTTCCAAGCACGTTCAGTTTGGAATTTATCAGAGTAGGCAGACTTCTGATGTATAACAGATTTTGACACTAAAGTCTGGCAGTCTTCAAACTTTGACGCAAAAGTTTGGAAATCTTCATAATAGACTTTGATAATATCATTTACATGTTCTATCATTTGCACAGTCTGTTACTCAACAATCAAGCATGTTAGTAGCCTTTAATTTATTTTGTCATCTTCAAAACATCATAAGGGATTTCCCTAACAATCTCCCCCTTTTTGATGATGACAAAACAATCTCTGAATATGCAGATATGTAATCACACTTTCTAAACTATTAATAAATCAACCATCAAATTTTAGATTTTCAAAAAAAATGTGATTTGAATCAAAAGACAGCAAATAGATTGAATAACCAATCAACACATATGCATATTTATATTCTCTCCCCCTTTTTGTCATAATCAAAAAGTGATAGAATCACGTAGAGAATATAAAATGATAACAAATATGTCTTGCATGAAACATAATTTCCAAAAATCAGCTTTTATAAAGTAAGTTGAATATTAAAGATATGCAATATAACTCACTTCGATCATATAAAAATCACGGATGCATTATAAAATTCACTTATCCTTTTGGTCATAATAAAAAGATAATACCAATAAAATATTTGTTAATGACAAAAGGTAATAAAAGATGCACTAACCGGATTTTATAGAACTTAAATTCTGACACATTTACCATTTCCTTCCTTCCATAACAAGATCACAATCAATCCAAAATGATTTTTCCATAAATGATCAACACTCCCCCTCAATTTGTTGCCTTTTTGAGATGATCACGATTATTTCCTTTCTCTTGGATTCGCTTTCTCCCCCTGTCATCATGACAATATTTGCGAATAGCACTAATTGTGGCTTGTGCACGTTGAGTAGAATATTTTTCCATTATTTCCTTCGTAGCAATAGTATCCACAATGATCATTTGCATTTTGAAATTCAAGGCAATTTTTTTTTCTTCAATCAAGCTCTTCCCGAATTCAACCTGCATAAACTTAACGAACTTTTTGCACAAATAAGCTGTAATAATATCCACATAATATATAGTGCCCTTTCTTCAAATAAATAAATTGAATAGCATATACAAAATCATCAATTTAAAATTCAGAACCACTCAACCTTTTGTACGACGCATAAGGGATTTCCTCAATAAGAAAAAAATTTTGCACAAGGAATAGAATTTTTGAACCTCCAGAAGATAGTACAGAATCTCCATGATTTTCATATCTAGCTTTCCAAAATCCATATGAAAGATTCTTTTGCGACCTGCAAATTCTTGTATAATAGATAATAATCCTTGCAAAAATGTCACGTAATATATTCCTTTGATTTGCATATCAAACTTGCTAGATATAAGATATCTTCTAAGAATATAGCAAGAATATCCATGCATATGCAATAATATTTTTTGAGATCAATGGATTTCCTTGAGCATAAATGTCATATGTATATATATATTATTGATGCATTTCGCGTAAAGAAAAATGATATTTCTATCACATGCCAAATCAAGTAAAAACTTGCAATGCCTTATATTTATGATAAAAGATATTTGTAATATAATAAATAATCATTTAAAATTATGATAAATGCACGTAGAAATTTGTATGGCAGGATGATAAAAAAAATATTCTCTTACCCATGGTATATGTTTGAAATATACCATTGATAAAAAAATCATTACCAATCTTCACAGGAGATTTTTCTGATTGCACCAAAATCTGCGTAGATTCGCAATCGTTCTTTCCTTATAGAATTTCCTGCAATCAACTCATTTCCTTTTTGGTATCCATCAATTTGGATCCTTCCATTGACTTTAGAGCAAAATATCAAATCTCAAATATTCTTTCTAAACTCATCATATGATATTATTTAAGAAAAGAACATCTTAATAATATCTTGAAAAAGAAATTCTCACTTAGTCAAAGTACGATAATATCAGAGAGAATAAAATCATTGAGTATCTACGAAAGAATATTAATATGACATATAACAGATTTTCACTTTGTAAAATATGACAAAATTAGAGAGCATAAAATTAATCCAAATAAACTTATTTGTCTCTAAAAATAATCACATGTATTAAATCAAATCTCAACTCACAAATCACAAAAATAAATCACACGATTCTTTCTTCAACAAATCAAAGAATATGATCATTATAAAATCTGAATCAACCAAGAATATTTCGAATATCAAGCATAATGAGAAATTTTAAATTATGTACTCAAACCAAATTGAGAATAAAAATATATACATTCCTTACCAAACTCTCCTTCTTCTCTTCCTTTATTTCTTACAAAAATAACTCATCTTTTCTTTGGTACCCATTTTTTTCTTGGTTCCATGAGAGTTAGTAGAGTTTGCTATTTTTACCCACTCTTCCTTAATAGGTCTCCAAACATTAGGATGTTCTTTCTCAAAGTGTTCTGAATCTCCACAATTTGAACACTTGAGGGCATTTCGACCAACAGGTTTTGTAAAGATCCTTTGAAAATGCTTTTTGTACGCAAGTCTAGGAGGTCTTTGTTTAAGTCTCTCCTCGACTTTAGGAAAATCTATTAGAGAATCACTTTCCTTATGGAAACCAAGTCCCAACTTATTATAGTAAGGAACTTGTATAGAAAGGATATGCTCTAATGTTTTTTATCCATTTGAAAATCTTGTCGAAATATTTGAAAATTCTTTCTTTAAAAAATCATTTTATTTGACAAGTAAATCTCGACTTTCATTTATTTGTAGAAAATATTTTTGCAAAATTTCAAACTTTTCTTTTCGAGAAAGATCTTGTTGCCTAAGCCGAGAATTCTCCTTTTTAAGTTCGGAGATTCTTTTAAGAGAAGATTTGATATTTAATTAGAGCTCATTTATATACTTTGAAACTTTGATAGGAATTTTTGAATTGCTTACCTCGATTTCCTCATCGGATTCCGAGTCTGTGTCTGAGTCGGACTTTGATTCTGAGTCTGTGTCTGAGTCAGACTCAGGTTCCGAATGTGCCATCAAGCATATATTTCCTTGCTCATCATCTTCTTTCATTGTCCTTTTCTGCCCATTTTGCTTGTATTGTCTTCTTCCACTAAATTTGCTTCCTTTTCTACTCAGCCTTTTGAATTTCTTGATCATAAAAGCAAGTTCTTCGTCGTCCACGTCATTTTCTGAGTCTATATCATCAGAATCAGCGTTAGATTTTAAAGCGATGGACTTCTTACCTTCGGGATCTTCGTCGTTGATTTGTTCCACTTCATAAGATTGAAGAGTGCCAATCAACAGAGAGTGACATAATCCGCTGAGTCTCCCGAATTGAGGTCTTGACATGGTTCCAATCTTTTGAGAGACCCCGCAAGAGTTTGTTGACCTTCATTGGGGAAGAAATTAGCTGACATTGATATGCTAAACCATTTACAATTTCTGTAAAACGGCCGAACATATCTCCAATCGACTCTCCTTGCTTCATCTTGAAGGATTCATATTTGCCAAGCAGGAAATTTACTCTTGTCTCTTTTACACGATCAGTCCCTTCATAAGTAACATGAAGTCTATCCCAAACTTGTTTAGCTATTTCACATGAAGAGATTCTATTATACTCAACAGGAGACAAGGCGCAATATAAAGAATAAATAGCTTTTGCATCAAGCGCTTCTCTTTTGGACATATTCGTCCGAGACATAGGAGCAGGGAGTTTGGTTTCTTTGTCTTTGGCATTCTTGTTTGAAGTAGACGCAGCAGTGAGATTGATTCCTTTTTCTACAACATCCCATTGCAAGGGATCTTTGGATCTTAGGAATGCATTCATTATGTTTTTCCAAACGTTGTATTCCTTTCCATCAAAATATGGTGGCCTGGTGTTGCTTTGCCCTTCCATAAGTCCTAATGCCAAGATACTAGCCATAGAAGATCTTTAGCTCAAAAGTAAAAACACTTTTATAAATTGAGCACTTGGCTCTGATACCAATTGATAGTGCTAGTATGACCACCTAGAGGGGGGTGAATAGGTGTAAAAACAGATTCTGCAAAATGCAGTGAAAACCTTTACTTTTAACTTGAGTCTCAATAACAACAGACTTTTGAAACTGAGTCTGAAGAGCAACAGACTTTGAGCGAGATTAGACTTTAGCAGTTAAATAGAACTACGAACAAAATAAAGGAGTTCATGAAAGAGAATAAGAACACAAGGTTTATAGTGGTTCGGCTTAATCCAAGCCTACATTCACTCTCCCACGCTAACAGCCTTCTTGGCTAGATTCCACTATGCAATTAACAAGAGATTACAACTTTGAGTGCAAACACTTAGTAGTAGATCACACTATCTCACTAAGTCACTCTTTTGGTATTTCTCTCAAGATCACAAATGTTTAAGCTCACAAGAGACAAGTGTATGATTGAAGGTCGCTTAGACTTTGGAATTATAAATTCTACGCTCTGTCTCTTACTTGCTCATCGGTCCTTGATCTCCTTAAATACTCCTCCATTTCCAAACTAGCCGTTGGACAGCATCTCGAGGATCGTCTTCCAATTTACCCATTGGACAGCTCTGTATCTAGAAGATTTGGTAGCTGTTGAGTGATAGAGGTAGAATCCCAAATTGATTCCGATCGCCTATACAAACAGAATCTTGGTTTCCATAAGTAAAGCTTCTTCGTATAGAAAGTCCTTGTCTTCAATATCTAATTGGCAATCAATTAGATTGAGTCAATTAAATCAATCTTGATGTGGAATCCAAACCAGATCACTAGCCGTTATATCTTTGGGGCTTGTATTATGTTCTGTCGAATCTGGATGTAGAGTCTGAGAGCAATAGACTTTACAATTTGAGTCTGAGTGCGATAAACTTTGCAATCTGAGTCTGAACATATTCTGCTTTTGAATAGATTTAGCTTTAAGGTCTGTACCCAGTTCAGCTTCAGCATAGAGTCTGTCTTCTGGTTCTTCCAAGCATGTTCAGTCTGGAATTTGTCAGAGTAGACAGACTTCTGATGTAGAACAAACTTTGACACTAAAGTCTGGCAGTCTTCAAACTTTAACGCAGAAGTCTGGAAATCTTCATAATAGATTTTGATAATATCATTTACATGTTCTATCATCTACACAGTCTGTTACTCAACAATCAAACATGTTAGTAGCCTTTGATTTATTTTGTCATCTTCAAAACATCATAAGGGATTTCCCTAACATCCTCAACAACATGCACTTCTGTTGATTCGTGGGAAAAATTCTAGGGTCTTCTTTGGCTCCTTTTCGGTTATCCATGTCCGGGCTCCTCCATACTTTCCCCCTCTATATTCTGAAGACATTTATGTCCTTGATAAATTTAAAGACTTAAAAGATCCAGCGTCATTTCCCAAACAACAATGATTGTCTCTTGCTGAGTCACCCTCTTCTGCCAATCCCATTGGACATCTCTACTTTCAAATATTTCCTGAACTTCTTCTATTTGCACCCCACCGAGGGATTCCATTTTTGCCCCACTTGATTCCTGATTTTGACTTATGTTTTTCCCTTCTAACAATCCAACAAAGCCAAGGCACTTTGGCATCTTGTTCTTATTCCCATCGATCTTCTCTCAAAATATTGTGCAAGTTCTATCCTGGATTTCAAATACATTTGCTAAGACCATGCTAGATAATTTGGGCTCACTCAACCGCTACCCTTGCTGATTCTCTACTTTTTGAAGTATCATTTTGATCATAAGAATGTCTACAAGATGATCTAGCTTTGAATGTTTGCACCATAGTCACTCAAGAAATCTTTATTTGATGTAAACTCTTTCCATTCGAATCACAAACCCAAAAAACATCCCAAGTTGATGACTAGAGGACACTACATATCAAAGAATTCTTTAGTGAAGACAAAGAATTGGTCTTGCCAAAAGTGAAGGAAAGCAAGCCTGTTGAGGTTACCAATGTCAGATAAATAATTACATTTTGAAGAAAAATACGCAATATTGTTTGTTGTAATAAGAAAATTAATAATTTCGAGAAAGCGATAACAAAATAAGGAGGAGGTGAGGTATGACCAACGGAATTTCTTTAAGGCGATTAGTTCCTATCAACAGTGCTAAGTAATTTCACGAACCATACCTCCAAGATACTATTGGAGAAAACTCCTATTAGATTTTGAAGCTGACAAAACTTTTTAAGTTCTATTCTCATTCTGAACAACACAAGACTTCTGTGTAATTCTTCTAAAGTCTATCTTACATCAAAAGTCTGCCCTACTCTGACCAAGACCCAGAATGAACGCAAGTGAAGAACGAAGACATAATCAGACTTAGGATTATTTTTCTTCCTTCAGGGCTTTGGTACAAACATGATATATATGGCTTTTTGGTTGGAAATATCACTTACCATTTTGGATATCATTGTTGGAATCAATCACGGAACGGAAAAATTATTTTTGGAAGGCAAGTTTATTTGGAAAGAATCTACTTATGGAAACCAATATTCTGATTGTATGGGCGATTGGGATTATTGGACTTTCATCTCAATCTTCAAATGACTCGAGATCTCCTTGATTGATTTTGTCCAACGGGTTGATTGGAAGAAATTCCTTTGGAAAGTGACAACGGTCGAAAAGGCATAGAGGAGAATTTAAGGAGATTTTTCAAGTCATTCGATAGAGAGCGTGAAAGAAGAATTCCAAAGTCTGAAGCTTCCCAAATCACATATTCTTCCTCATACAGTGCTCAAACTTGTATTCAAAAAAGAGAGAAGCTCTAAGAGTGACTTTGTGAGAGCAGTAGAAATTCTTCTCTGAGAAGTCAATGTTCTAAGGCTGTAATGCTATTTTTCGATTCATAGTGGAAACCAGCCATAATGCTGTTAGCGTAGGAGAGTGGACGTAGGCTTAATCTAAGCCGAACCACTATAAATCTTGTGTTCATTTTCTCTTCCCTGAACTCCCTTACTTTATTTGATGTGATATCATTCTGTGTTTCGAAATAGTTGTTAAAGTCTGAATCCTTCCGCAAAGTCTGTTGTTCATTAGACTCAGTTTAAAAATAAAGTATTTTTACTACATTTCGCAAAATCTATTTTCACACCTATATCCCCCCTCTAAATGGTTATACTAGTTCTTTCAGATACAACATCTCAAACCTATTTGTATCAGCACTATACGAATAAGACTCTATCGAACACTTCTCAAAACCGGCACATTAAACAATGACAATAAAGAAATCTGAAATTGTACTTTTTGGAGTATATATTCCCTTTTTTGAACTAAGGAGCACGTCTAATTATAGACGAGGGAAATAGCTACAGGAAACTGAAAGGACATAAACTGAAGAGTCATGTTGGTTATGCTCACTTAAGCCATTGACCCTTAATAATAACAATATTAAATTCAAGAACTCCAGCAGTTAGGACATGAGCTGAAGAGGCATAACGGTTGCAGCAACAATTAAGACATGACCAAAGAGACATAACGGTTTTACGATTGAAGAGATGTCTCACTGATCTTAAGCCATTAAAACCTACAATTATAATACTAATTAAAACGATCCCCCATGTTAATAGCTCAACAAAACATTTTTTTATTTGAAGAAATCCAAGTGTGCCTATTGGAAATACATTACATCAATATAGGTAGCACTTTGAACCTTCTTTAGTGAAAGCCTATCGAACGTATTTAACCAGTTGATGGATTAAGCCTTGAACGTCTACTTGCTAGTGTAAGCCTAGACAATAGACATCGCATAGAATATGTCTGAATCAAGATTGATTCTCGGTTATGTTCATTCTTTTAGCCATAAACCTCTCGGGATTCGTGCGTGCTTTGAAAAATCTAGCCTTCAAGGATTTTCATAGAGTTGGCCAACTCCATGCATAGAGGTGCATTTTAATCAAAGGTATGCTATAGTACCTTACTAGGATGTTGGAATTCAGGCTATAAGAATAATTAAACGCATAGCGTATCCTTTAAACGTTGTAGATAGCATTGTTGCATCATAAAAATGGGAGACAATATACACATTAGAGTTTCCAATATTTGTGTTGTCTTGTTGAACCTAGTCCATGGGATTTCGAATTGCTAAGTTAGGTTTCGACCTCGGAACCTTCTTATTGAGTTAAGGTTTTTAACCCAATTCCTTTCGATGCACGATTTATCTGCTCTCTCGATAAATCTTTTGTCAGCAAATTCGCAATGTTTTTCTTTGACTTCACAAAGTCCAAAGAAATTATTCCATTTGAGAGCAATTGCCTTATGGTATTATGTCTACAATAAATATCTTTAGACTTACCGTTATATATGATATTTTGTGTCCTTGCAATCATTGCTTGATTGTCATAGTGAATGCTTATCTGAGGCACAAATTTTTCCCATAACGGAATATCCTCTAAAAATTGCCAAAGCCACTCTACTTTTTCAGTAGCTTTATCCAAAGCAATAAACTTAGATTCTATCGTGGAACGTGCTATTAGAGTTTGCTTTATGGATTTCCACGATACTGCAACACCTCCTAGCATAAAAACATATTCGCAGTCGATTTCAATTTATCTGAATCCAAAAATCTAGTTGGCATCATAATAGTCTTCCTATAACAGGTGGATATTTGCCATACTACAAAACATAGTCTTTAGTTCTTTGCAAATAACCCGACACTCTTAAAGAGCATTTCAATGCTCATGATATACCAACTCAGTTTTCCTACTGAGTGCGTAATATTTGATCTAATGCAGTTCATAATGTACATGATGCTGCCAATCACGCAAGAGTACTCTAGTTGCCTGATACTATTTTCAGTGTTCTTTCTTAAAGCTAAGTGTGGGAGAAAAAGATTATTCGCATCTTTAATACCAAACCCTTTAAACTTCCTAATTTTCTTTTCAATGTAATGAGATTGTGTTAAACCTAAACCATCAGAATTCCTTAGAATCTTGATGCCAAGTATAAGATTCACAACACCTTAGTTTTGCATAAAGTTTTTCTTGAGAACATTCTTGGTGATTTTGATAACCTTGGCGTTATCTCCAAAAATCAATAAGTCATCGACATATAGACAAATAAGTACACATCCAACAGTTGTGGATTTAGTGTATAAGCATTTGTCACACTCATTGATTCTATATTCATTTTGGATCATCACACGGTTAATTTTTCATGCAATTGTTTAGGAGCTTGTTTAAATTTATATAATGATTTAACAAGTCTACACACTTTATATTTTTGTACTTTGGCCTTAAATACGTCAGATTGTGCCATAGAAACCTCCTCATCGAGATCACCATTCAAGAATGCAATTTTCACACCTATTTGATGTACCTACAAATTGTATAATGAAGCTATAGTGATCAACATCTTAAATGATGTTATTCTTGTTACAGGTGAATAAATATCAAAGTAATATAGACCATCTCTTTATCTAAACCCTTTGGCAACAAGTTGTGCTTTATACTTATCAATGGAACCATCAGCTTTACGCTTTCTTGCGAAGATCCATTTACATCTAGTTGGTTTATTTCTCAATGGAAGATCAATCAATTGCCAAGTGTGATTACTTAGGATAGAATCAATTTTATTGTCAACAACTTATTTCCAGTAAAAAGCATCTAGAGTTGATATTGCCTCTTGAAATGTTTGGGGATCACCTTCTAACATGTACATTAGATATTTAGGTCTGAAAGATTTTTCAATTTGTGACCTCTTGCTCCTTCGAAGTTTGGCTTCGTGTGCTACAAATTCATCATTCTCAAATTCTGATATTCTAAATCTCTTTTGAGAATGTTTACCATAATTTCTTTTTGCAGGATAGATATCCTCAAAGAATTTAGCATCCCTTGATTCTAAGACATTATTGGCATGAATTTCATATTTTCATATTTATAAACCAAAAATCTACATGCATTGCTATTTTGAGCATAACCGATGACTATGCAATCCACCGTTTTTGGTCCCCATCAAGCTTGTTTAGAATGAGGAATCACCACCTTGGCTAGGCACCCCTACACTTTCAAATAATTGTGGGAGGACAACCTTCCATTCTATAACTCATACGGGAAAGGATAAACCTATGTATAAATGTATACGTACTGAATACTATCTCAAATGATTACCTTTAGAAGAATAAAGCATAGGCATTTCCCCGCTTCCTTGTGGGGCATTTTATTTAAAATATAGTTTGTAGTTAAAATTGCCCCCCCCCAAAAAAAAAAAAAAAAAAAAAAAAAAAAAAAAAAAAACAAGTTCTAAGGTAAACCCAAACTTAGAAGCATGGCATTAGCCATCTCCTTGAGAGTTCTAATCTTTCATTCAGCAACTCCATTTTGTTGTATGGTGTAGTTGTTTGGAGAATTATCCTCAAACTAGTGCACAACTCCTTTATATTTGAAGAATTATATTCTCCTCCTTTGCCAAACCAAGTTGGTTCTCGACCTTATTTTTATACTTGATAAACATGCTCATAGCCTTATCTTTGCTAGTCAACAGATAAACATAGCAAAATTGAGTACAGTTATCTACAAAAAAGATGAAGTACTTTTTTCCACCTCTACTTTCTACAAATTTTAAATCACATAGATCACTATGGATTAATTTTAGAGATTCCCTCGATCTTTCAATCGATTTGAACAAGTTCTTAGCAAACTTAGCATCAATGCAAGTCTCACACTAGTAATAGGCATCCAACTCAAACATTGGAATTAGCCCCAAGTTTGCTATATTTTTCATTGTATCATAGTTTACATGTCCAAATCTACCATGCAATAGATAAGGAGATACAACAATATAAATTGAAGGCTTCTCTTTATTTATAGTCTTTAGGCACAAGAATTCGAGTTCATATCAATGATACCCATATTCTCTTTGAACTGGTTATTACACAAGTACAATTTTCCCACATACATCCCCCATTGAAAAGTACAAACTTGTTCGTTTTAAATACTATTTTGAAACCCTTCTTGACAAGTATGGAGTCACAAATTAGATTCTTCCAAATCTTCAATACATGCACCACATTTAGCAGGGTGATTCTCTTGCCATATGTGAATTTCCAGATCATGTTTCCTCTTTCGACAATATTTGTTGATGTAGAGTTAGTCATATAAAGCTTTTCTTCTTGTTTAGCCTTCTCATAAGATGGGAATAGGTGTTTATCCACACAAATGTGACTTGTGGCACTTGTATCCAACCACCAATCGGTATTGTTCAATATCAAGGATACCTCATATACCACTACAGTAGTTAGTCTCTCATCATCTATCAGATTCATATGCATGGCTGCACCACTACTATTGCCTTTGTTTGGGTGTTTCTTGCAATCCTTAGCCAGGTGGCCAGGCTTATTGCAAATATTGCATGTCCCTTGGAATTCTAGGACTATTCCTTCTACTTGTCTTTCCCTTGAATGGACTTTTTCCTCTTCCTATTTTGCTTGGAATTGGAGAACTTAATAGTATTGGCCTTTCATTCCATAGGAGGGTTGGCATTCCTCCTATTGTCCTCCTTGATTCTAAGGCACATAATGAGATCTTTAAGGCTCATCTCTCAGTTTTGTATTTCTTTTCTAAGGACTTTCATAACTGGTTAGCAGTTTCAATGTTACAATGAACGTTATACTGAAAGTGGCTAGTGAATACACCTAGAGAAGGGTGAATAGGCGTAAATAAAAATTTCACAGGACTTAATGAGATTGATTGATTTTAAACATAAGCAATATTCAACTTGAAGTAAATAGACAACCAGTAAATAGAAATAATGAGTTTAGGGATAAGAGAAAGTGAACACATAGTTTATAGTGGTTCAGCTTAAACCAAGCCTACGTCCACTCTCATCGCTAACAGCCTATTGGCTGGATTTCACTAAGTATCAAAAGAGTTGTTATAGATCGTGATCTTGACTATCATAGTGAAGAGTCTAACCAAACTCTCACACAGTCACACTAAGAGTTCCTCTCTTTTGTATACAATGTTTTGCTCGATGAAAAAGCAATAGACTAGAAAAGATTCAGACTTTGGAATTCTCTCTCAAGCACCGTATCGAACAACTGAAGAGTCGATCCTTAAATACTCCTTCATGCCTTCTTGACCGTTGGCACTTTCCAAATGAATTCTTCCAATCTACCGTTGGACAGAATCAATTAAGGTGATCTCAAGTCGTTGGATAATTTGTGTTGAAAGTCCATCAATCCTACTCGCCCATACAAATCAGGATCTTGAGTTTCCATAAGTAGAACCTTTCAAGTTTAGCTTGCCTTCCAAAGATCTTTATATCGGAGTAGTTTCCAATAAGAATAATCAATCAAATATTCGTGAATTCCAGCTATAAGATCTTCCAATAAACATACGAAATAAATCTCTGAAGATAACATAGCATCTGGATAATAATCCTGCATTTTGATAAATCTTCATACTTCAACGGAGCTACCGGTGAGGATAGACTTTAAGATAGAATCGGTGATCCGTCGATCTTCGACTTTGATGATAAAGTCTTTAGATCTTCAGACATAGACTTTGGAAAGGTTTTGTCAACTTCAAAATAATATAGAAGTTTTCTCTAACAATCTCCCCCTTTTTGATGGTGACAAAACTTTCTTGTAGATTTTGGAAAACGTTTTTAACCTGCAAAACAATACTTATGCAATATCGAATATCTTATAAATATAGTAAGGACTTTAAACAACCTTGATTCTACATCCACAGAACACAAGTTAATCAAACCAATATGCATTCTCCCCTTTTGTCATCAGCAAAAAGTGGAGACAAAAACGATTGAAAAAGTTGGTTTGAATTAGGGCCGCTTGGGATACGAACAAGCTAGAAATCCCCCATTGACTTTACATTTTCTTCAAGCTTCGCAAAGACTCCTTGAGCTGTTGAATATCCACACCCTTTGTATGTTCTCACTTGAGGGCTTGAATCTGCTCTTGAAGAGAGTTGGTAGATGCTTTGAAGACAGTCATCATGTGCTTCATTTCAAACTCAAAAGCATACTACTGTCCTTTTAGTTCTAAAAGAACATCCATCACTCGCCGAAGGTCAACAAAGTGATCTTTAACAAGTACTAGGACTAACCGAAGTAGATACGGGAGTTTGAGAATGAGGGGGAACATCGTTGTCCTATCACGACTAGGAGAGTATGCCTCGAATTCTGTTTCGGGAAATGAGCGGCATAGACCTCTTCTGGGTCTTGAGGCGGTCTACTAACATCACTAGTGAATATGGGTGAAGAAGTACCTTGATTTGCAGCATCTCCCCCTGTCTTCGTGCTTACAGGTGGAGAAGTATGGTCTTCTTCATGCTCGGTTCAGCACTCTTTGTAGTGATGTTGTTCTCTAGTCTTCTCACTCATTGTCTTCTCTGAATCATCGGATGCAGCCTGTGTTCTTTCTTCGCTTCTTCTTCCTTCTTGTTTCTCCCTTTCTCTTTCCTCTTCTTCTTCCTCTTCTCTTTCTTCTTCTCTTTCTCCTTCTCTTTCTCTTTCTCTGCTCTCTGTTCTTTCTCATTCTCTGATCTCAGTGGGGCTTACATAACTCTGTAGATTCCGCAGGGCAAGAGCTGAAATAGTGAGATCATCTTCATCTTCTTCTTCATCTTCCAAGATGAGAGATCTTCTCTTCTTTACAGGTTTTGTCATAGGCTCATTTCCCTTCCTCTTCTTTGCAGCAGAGTCTTGTTTTGCCTTCACTAGGGACTTTTCCTTAAAGCGCTCGAGCTCCTTGCTCAATTCTATCAGCCTCATTTTAGAAACCATTTTGAACTCAATAACCATTGAAGGAATGATTTTAGCACATAGAAGAGCAGGAAGCTTGATCTTGAAGTGATTAAACAGTTTAGAGATAAGAGCCGAATAAGGGAGCTGTCCCTTGTCTTTCACCACAGATCGATACATGTGCATGAGGATTGTGTGAGGTAGAGAGAACTTACAGCCAGTGTTGATTGCGTACATAAGTTTTGCTTCAGAACGAGACACGTCAATCTTTGAAGTAGACTTTGGCCTGATGCAGTTAATGACCACCTTGTGAAGGAGGATGTTGGAGGCATTCATCCTTGAATAAGAAATTTTTCTTTCGACCATCCTGTCGGTCGCTATGGACAAGGTAGCATGGGCATAAGATGCACCAATTGGTTAGAATCTCCCTCTTTCCGTACCAATCACATCAACCAAAGTGTCCACATCAACTACAAATTCTTTATCCCTTACAGAAAAACTAAATTTATTCGCATCTATAAAAGAAATATTTGAATAAAAATAGGCAGTGAGCTCGGGATACGAGTCAGTTGTCTAGGTACAAAACCTCTCAAGTTGAAGTAGGCCAAGCTTTTCTCTCAAGTTTATCTTTAGAAAATTGAGGAAATCGAAATCCACACTTCTAGGGTTCATAACCCCTCTTTTCAGCAAATTCAAATAGCACCTTTTGTGGTCCTTAGAACGAAATAAGTTTGTCCCATTACCACCAACCTTTGCAGCAATGCCCATCTTGGGCTGAAAACTAACAAACAACTTTTCATCGTCGTCTTTTTCCTCTGGATGTCCAACACTTGGATCACTAGGAAAATTCTCGAACGACCATCTTGCCAAACCTTGTGGCGCTACTCCTATTCTTTTCATAGTTCTCAAGAAATAAGTTTCATTTCTGTAACCGTGCATCTTTAGGAACTCATCGATCAAGTTCATAGCAGAACCACCCCTCTTCAAGTTCGTATACAATCTATAAATAAACTGGGGTTTTTGAGTTCTTACTGCTTCAACATCTTCAATGACTTCTTCTTGCTGAGGAGGAGGATTTTGTGTTGCTTGTTGGCGCAGTTGAGAATGTTGCTTTGACTGTTGCTCTTGAGGAGAATCTTCTTCCTCGGTTATATCAAAATGTGTAGGACCCTCACTCATACGTTGTGGTCCCCGACTCGCAATCCTTGAAGACTTTCTTTGGAAAGACATTGTCAAAGTCTTGGGGAATATCTTGAACTTGCTCTTTCGAAAAGGTTAAAACTTTTGGGGTGAAACACAAGTAAGATCACAGTAGTCTAGGGTTTGAAAAGGTGAGCGTGAATGAAGAAGACAAGTTTCAACAATATATATATATATATATATAAGGTAGGAATACCAAGCGTCGCAAAGAAAGATAAAAACTGCCTTTTTGAAAATAATAAACTGTCTTATAAATAATTACCTTTTTAAAAAATAATAACTTCCTTTTCGAAAACATGCAATCGTTAAATAATATAACTTCTAAAAATAATATAGACAAGAGCAATTAACGAATAATATATCTTTTCAAAATTTTATCCAAAAATAACTTCATATAAAAAAGAAGGATTTTACTTACGGTCTTATCATCTAGAAATTCCGAGTCCGAACCCCTTTAGACTTTACCCGTAAACAATAGAATGTTCAGTCTTGCTTGAATAGACTCAAACAAGCTTTTATCCAGTGGCTTTGTAAATATGTTCGCTAGTTGATCTTTTGAGTCGATGAATTAAATCAATATTTCTCCATTTTGAACATGATCTCTAATAAAATGATGACGTATTTCTATATACTTCGCTCTTGAGTGAAGAATTGGACTCTTTATGAGATGGCGCTTGTATTATCGCATTTGATTTCAGTACATGATTCTTCAACTCCAAAGTCTATTAGATGTTGTCTCATCCATAGGATTTGAGAACAGCAACTTCCAAGTGCTACATATTCTGCTTCAGCTGTTGAAAGAGTTACTGTACTATGTTTTCTTGAAAACCAAGATACCAGCTTATTGCCAAATAGTTGACAAGTACCTGAAGTACTTTTTCTATCCACTTTGCAACCTGCAAGATCTGCGTCTGAATATCCAAAGAGAGTAAAGTCTCCTTCCTTGGGATACCATAGACCTAGCTTCGGAGTTGTTGCAATATATTTGATAAGTCACTTTGCTGCACTAAGATGAGATTCTTTGGGATTTGATTGGAATCTAACACAGACACAAACACTAAACAAAATGTCAAGTCTAGATGCAGTAAGGTAAAGAAGTAATCCGATTATGCTCCTGTATAGCTTTTGATCCACAGTCTTTCCTTCTTCGTCTTTATCTAACTTTGAAGAACTTGACATAGGTGTCTCTGTCTTTTTGCAATTTTTCAATCCAAACTTCTTGATGAGATCTTTTGCATACTTTTCTTAATGAATGAAGATTCCTTCTATTGACTGCTTTACTTGTAATCCCAAAAAGAAATTTAGCTCACCCATCATGTTCATTTCGAATTCATCCTGCATGCATCTAGAGAATTTCTTGCATACACTTTCATTAGGTGAACCAAAAATAATGTCATCAATATAAATTTGAACAAGTAGAAAATCTTTTCCTTCCTTTTTAATGAATAATGTAGTGTCTACTTTATCTTTGACAAATCCATTTTGAATTAGAAAAATACTTAACATTTCATACCAGGCTCGAGGTGCTTGCTTCAGTCCATACAGAGCCTTTTTCAGTCTGTAGACTGAATTTGGCTTTCTTGGGTCTTCAAAACCAAGTGGTTGTTGCACATAGACTTCTTCTCGAATAAATCCATTTAGGAAAGCACTCTTTACATCCATTTGGAATAACCTGAAATTTTTAAAGCAAGCAAAAGCAAGAAGTAATCTAATTGCTTCTAACCTTGTTACTAGTGCATAGGTCTCGTCATAATCTATTCCTTCTTCTTCAGTGTATCCTTTAGCCACAAGTCTTGCTTTGTTCCCGATCACCTTGCTTTTCTCGTCCACTTTGTTCCTAAAAACCCATTTAGCTCCAATAATAGATTTACCTTTTGGTTTAGGAATTAATTCCTAAACATCATTGATGCTGAACTGTCTGAGTTCTTCTTGCATTGCTTCAATCCAGCTTTCATCAGCCAAGGCTTCTTCTATGCTTTTGGGTTCAATTTCAGAAATAAGTGCCAAAGCACTAGACTCTTCTCGCCTTTTGGATCTGGTTCAAATTCCATAATCAATGTTGCCAATGATGAGTTCTTTGGGATGACTAGTGTGGCATCCGAGAGTTTTGATGACCCTCAAATATGCGACCGTCGTGACTGATCGACGGGAGTATCGTCGGACTGTGTCTTTGATATCATTTACGAACATCATACTACTTTCATAGTTGGACCGATGTGTTGTACTTAAGTAAGGGTTCGATTGCTGAACAAGTTGTCGTCTCATCCCTATCTACTACCACTAGTGAGACCGAGGCTCATTCTAAGTGAAGTGTCGACAAGTTACTTATCATTTGGATTATTTTTGCCGTTCCTATTAAGTACGTACCCTAGACAAAGGAGCCAAAAGACCCCATTCCTTGTTCGTCAAGCGGCCCATGCTACTCGAAAACTTCATTCCTCCGGCCATGTACATTGTTATTACCCTGCGCAGCCATTGTATCTTAACCCACACACACATGCTGAAACTAAAAGTAAAATTTTGAGAAGTTGGACTGTGCATGAGGACCATGCACGTCTTTTCTTTGTGCGATTCGGCAAGTGAGGAAGTAAATTTTATCACCATGCCGCTCTGTTGAATTCTTTCTCCATGCGAGAACTTCAGTCACGTACTTGTACATGAGGCGAATTGAATAAGGGGATATTAGTTGATTTCTATGGAAACTGAAATGCCCCATATTTGTGCAGAAATTTAAGGATTTATCTTTGGAGAATTTGGGCCATATATTAGGACCATACTGCCACAAATTCGCTGGCCCAAATTAACCCCCAAAACCTCTCTATTAATTTTCGACCAATCAAGTCAATAATCTTCAAGGTTTCCCCAACTTTGTTGACTGAAGAAGGACCAGCAACTGCCACGTTGCTTCCCATTTGGCTGCCAGCAAGAACTTCAAGACCTGGCATGCGAAGGACACGTTCTCGCCAGCTGCCGCTCATCCAGTTAACCACCGAAAACCCCCCTCTTTGTTGAATGGTTTTTAGCAAAACCAGTCGCTAATTTGCTCGTGTAAGTGAGCTAGAGAGTGTGACCGAGCAAGCAAGTGAGAGAGAGAGAGAGAGAGTTTGAGTGAGAGAGTGAACGGCGAGAGGGAGAAGAAGGAGACCGCCCCTCCGTCCGTGCTCGTGCGTGTTGCCGCCGTCTTCGCCGCCGTTGAGTCACGCTTGGGGTCCCGAACTTCCTGTTCTGTTTGCCGATCAAGCTTAGGAGTGAGGTAAGTAGAAGTTCATTAATCTATGTTATGCATGCTGTGATTATCTGGTGAAGTACAAGTAGACTTGAGGAAATGCTAAAATGAAAACTGCATGTTGGGTTCTTGGATGATTGAGGTGGATTAGGACCATGAGATTGAGGAACAGCATAATTATTTCTATGTGGTTTTGGTTCTTGCTGAAGTAAGGACTAAAAGGTCTACTCATGGTGAAATTTTGAAACAAAATAGCTGTGGTATAGGCGCCGGATCCTATTGGGTCCGTGGTGCTCGAATTCGATCAAGTGAAATTCAGCAGTTTTGTAACTTTTCTAGGGATAATTCTAGTGTGATTTTGGTCTCGACTTTTTCATGAGTGTTGTAACAGATTGTTTAAACTATATCATATAATTTTACTCAGATTTTTCAGAATCCATATAGCGGCATAAGTTTCTGTTAATGAACGGTATTTTCTGCTAGTGTGCGAATTCGGTGATATAAGAAATCTGGAACTGAGTTGCGTGATTTATTACTCTTTATACACAACGAATATGACTTAGTGTCCTTCATGAAATTTCTTTCTTTAGGTCTCATCTATAACATACCAAAATTTTGGAATTTTCTGAATTTATTTAGGGGTTATTTTGAAATTTTCATTAAAACTGTGCATTCTGGTTTTTGAGCTGTTTTACTCCGAATTTGCTCAACTGGTTCCAAAAGATGAATGCATCTTGAGTTGTTATTGGACATGATGAATGCATCTTGAGTTGTTATTGGACATGATGGACTTTGGCATGCGGCATATCATTCAACACCAAAGATTTCAATGAAACTCATGTGATTTCCAATGTCATAGCATTGAACGTGTTTTTGGAGTTTAAGATGTTAATTGTTGCCGTTGGACCCTCGGGTCAACGATGCCCCAGGAGTCGGGAGGCCTGAAGGCTCAAGTGAGTCAATGTCCTTTGGATGCCTGGGGTCCGTAGTGCCCCGGAGGTTTTCCCTGGGAGAATTTCCTGATTATGATGCATCTTAATCCTTTGAAACTGCATTTGCCATTGCATTAAAGAATACTTATTCTTGGATTACTTGTTTTTGTCTATGTTGCATGAATCTAGATATTGATGGTACTGCGTGATATATCTTAATGAATCTTTTACTGCTGAGTGGTTGCACTCACCCCGTTTGGGGACTAACATTTCGAGACTAGAAGATATGCCTCGCTTTACCGGTCACCCCGGCACATTTTACCGTATACCGGTCGACCTTCAGTGTGAGTGTTCGAAGCATCATCACCTCGAGATACGAGGGTTAGTCTTTGTTCGAGTACGGGTACTGGTCTTGTATGACATTGGTTCGCCCACCGGCCCAGTGATTCAGGAGTTTCTGACTGTGTTCGTCCGTCATGATGGGAACATGCTGGGGCCATTACCACTGCTGCCAGCTGATGGACCGGACTTGGTATGACCAAGAGTGATGGTCAGCAGATGAAGCATTTTTGGACCGCCGACACTGACTGATAGACTTATGTATATGACTGTTTGGAAAGAAAAGAAAAAGGGAGTCGGTTATCTTTTGGTATGTAGCCAGGTATAGAAAACCATGGCAAATTTTGATGTACCGACTGATGATGTATATCAAGTCTATGTAAATAAAAGTGTTCGGCTTTGACTTATAAAATGTCTAGCAGGTGTGCATCGTTTTAAATTATGGAAGGGGAATGGTTAATTTTGCTTCCGCTCTATAAACTGCGCAGGGACCTATAGAAAGAATATAAACCCCCAGGATTCATGGACTTCCTGAAAATATCATGGTATCAGAGTAATAGACTTTCAGGTCAAGAGGAAAGGCGGGTGTTCTGTGGCGACCCTAGCGGATCGGGGGCCGTTCGGGGGTGCCACAACTAGACTTATGCTTCCAATTTCTGGTTAATTCTTGAGTCTGCTCATCCTCTGCTTCAGTTGAATCTTTTGGTTCTTCTTGTTGTTGAATTTGAGGAGTTTGAGCTTCTATGAAGAAAGTAGACTTTGTAATCTCTCGAGTAGGTTCAATTCCTTCGAGTTGAGTCTTAAGCACTTGATTCTGTGTAGAGTCTTGAAACTTGACATTCATAGACTCTTCTACACACTGAGTCTTGTTGTTGTATACTCTGTAAGCCTTGCTTGATGTTGAGTAGTCAAGAAAAATGCCTTCATCTGACTTTTCTTCAAACTTACCAATTTGATCATTTGCATTTTTCAAAATAAAACATTTGCAACCAAACCCATGAAAATAAGAAACATTTGGCTTCTTCCCTTTAGGTACTTCATAAGGAGTTTTCTCTAAAATAGGCCTTAAAAATACTCTATTAATGATATAACAAGCTGTAAAAACTGCTTTAGCCCAAAAATGAGAAGAAATATTACTTTCAATTAAAAAAGTTCTAGCCATTTCTTGCAATGATCTATTTTTTCTTTCCACGACCCCATTTTGCTCTGGAGCATATGGCGAGGAGAAAACATGTTGCAAACCATATTCATCACAGAAATTTGCAAAGTCTTGATTCGCAAACTCACCTCCATGGTCGGTTCGTATACTAGTTATAACATATCCTTTTTCATTTTGTATTTTTTTAGCAAACTTTGAAAAATGAGAAAATGCTTCAAACTTACTTGCCAAGAAGAATACCCATGTAAAGCGAGAGTAATCATCCACGATTACTAAACAATATTTCTTTCCACCAATACTTTGTTTTCTGGTTGGTCCAAAAATATCCATATGCAGAAACTGCAGAAAATGATTAGTAGAAACTTGATTTATTGGTTTTAAAAAACTTCTTACATGTTTTCCCAAAACACATGGTGTGCACAGTTCTGACTTTTGATAGCTTAAGTTAGGCAGTCCACATACAAGTTTCTTTGATGAAATTTTGGCTATTTACTTCATGTTGACATGACCAAGCTTTCTATGCCAAAGATTTTCTTCATCTTGAATAAAGATTAGACACTGGGAACTTTCTGGTTTAATGTCCAGTAGATAGATGTTTCCATGTCTTCGTCCCGTGAAAGATTGAGATAAATCTTTACTAGTTCCTGAGCAAATGCCTTCTTGAAAGTTGATTTTGAATCATGTGTCACACAGTTGACTTATGCTGAGTAGATTGTAGTTCAAGCTTTCTACCAAGGAAACATTGTTGATTGTGAGACTTCCAATCTTGACAGTTCCATAACCAATAATTTTTCCATTGTGCTTCCACCAAAAGAAACTTTTCCACCATTTATTTGAGTAGCTTTATAAAGTAGTTTGAGTCTCCTGTCATATGCCTTGAACAGCCACTATTCAATTACCATTTGATCTTCTTCAATAGTGACCTGCAGTTATAAGAAGATTTCAAGTTTTCTTTGGTACCCATATTTTCTTGGGTCCATGGGAGTTAGTTCCAAAAACAATCTTTGCCCAATCTCTCTTAATTGGTCTCCAAACTTTAGGACAATCCTTTTCGAAATGTTCTTAGCTGTTACACTTTGAACATTTAAGAGCACTTCGGCCAACAGGTTTTACAAAAACTTTTTGGAAATGATTTTTATAAAATGTTTTAGTTGGTCTCTGTTTGATTCTTTCTTTAACTTTTGGAAAGTCAATTAAAGGAATAGTTTCTAATGTCATTCCCAAACCTGATTTGTTAAAGTAAGGTCTTTGAATAGAAAGAATTTTATCTAGCTTTTCAGATCCATTTGAAAACTTCTTTGATATATTTGAAATATCTTATTTTAAAAATTGTTTTCTTTTGAAAGAGAATCTGCACTTTCATTTAAGACAACAAAATTTTTGTTTAAATTTTCGAACTTTCCTTTCCAAGAGTTTTCATGTTGCCTCGCATGGAATTTTCCTTCTTTAGTTCGGAAATTCTTTTAAGAGATACCTTGAGATTAAGACGGAGTTCATCAATATATTTTGAAATTTTAACAAGAATTTTAAAATTACTAACCTCAATTTCTTTGTCTGAATCTGAGTCTAAAACTGTTTCAGAGTCTGAATCTGATTTTGATTTTGCAATTAAACAAATATTGGCATATTCTTCATCACTTTCTTCACATTCGGTGTCACTCCAAGTCTCTCGCTTTGAAAGCCTTTTTGAATTTCTCTCGTATTTCCATTCTTTTTCTTCAATAGAGGACATTGGGTCCGATGTGTCCTTTCTTCTTGTATTCGAAGCAAGTCCCATCTTTGTTAAACTCATTGTCTTCTTTTGATTTATTTTGAGATCTCTGAGTACTATGTTTCCTCCAAGTGTACTTTCTTCCTTCTCTCGTTTAACTTTCTAAACTTCCTTATCATAAGTGCTAGTTCTTCATCATCCAAGTCATCATCGAATCAGAACATCATAATCATCATTAGACTTTAAAGTAATTGATTTCTTACCTTTAGGATTTTCTTCCTCATTGATTTGCTCCACTTCATAAGATTGAAGTATGCCCACTAATTCATCTACGATAGAGGTGCAATCCTTTGTGTTTCTCTAATGGAAGTCTTAATGCGATTCCGTCTTTGGAGAGTCCTCGCAGCAACTTGTTGACTTTCATCTCGCCTTGAGATTGGTTGTCCATGATATGCAAGACCATTTACAATTTCTATAAAACGACTAAACATATCGGTGATAGATTCTCCTAGCTTCATTTTGAAAGCTTCATATTGTCCAAGAAGAATGTTGATCTTTGTTTCTTTAACTCGATCAGTTCCTTCATAGGTAATATGCAACTTGTCCCAGACTTCTTTTGTTGTTTCACAAGATGAAATTTTGTTATACTCAGTAGGAGATAAGGCACAATCAAAGAGTAGATAGCTTTAGCATCAAGAGCTTGTCTCTTGGTAATATCTGCTTGTATTATCTCGCTAGCATCTGCCACTTCCTTTCCTCTTTCCGAAGTTGATGTATTTGTAGGAATCACTCATTTTTCTACTACATCCCATTCGAGAGGATCTTTCGATTTTATGAATGCTTTCATCTTGTTCTTCCATACGTTATACTCATTTCCATCAAAGTAAGGAGATCTGGTGTTGCTTTGACCTTCAACCAATCCTAGAGCTAAAATACTAGCCATAGATCTTTAGCTTAAGAAGTAAAACACTTCAATAAATAAGCACATAGGCTCTGATATCAATTGAAAGTTGCTAGTGAATATACCTAGAGAAGGGTGAATAGGCGTAAATAAAAATTTCACAGGACTTAATGAGATTGATTGATTTTAAACATAAGCAATATTCAACTTGAAGTAAATAGACAACCAGTAAATAGAAATAATGAGTTCAGGGATAAGAGAAAGTGAACACAGAATTTATAGTGGTTCGGTTTAGACCAAGCTTACGTCCACTCTCCTCGCTGACAGCCTATTGGCTGGATTTCATTAAGTATCAAAAGAGTTGTTACAGCTCGTGATCTTGACTATCACAGTGAAGAGTCTAACCAAACTCTCACACAGTCACACTAAGAGTTCCTCTCTTTTGTATACAATGTTTTGCTCGATGAAAAAGCAATAGACTAGAAAAGATTCAGACTATGGAATTCTCTCTCAAGCGCCGTATCGAACAACTGAAGAGTCGATCCTTAAATACTCCTTCATGCCTTCTTGACCGTTGGCACTTTCCAAATGAATTCTTCCAATCTACCGTTGGACAGAATCAATTAAGGTGATCTCAAGTCGTTGGATAATTTGTGTTGAAAGCCCGTCAATCCTGCTCGCCCATACAAATCAGATCTTGAGTTTCCATAAGTAGAACCTTCCAAGTTTAGCTTGCCTTCCAAAGATCTTCATATCGGAGTAGTTTCCAATAAGAATAATCAATCAAGTATTTGTGAATTCCAGCTATAAGATCTTCCAATAAACATACGAAATGAATCTCTGAAGATAACATAGCATCTTGATAATAATCCCGCATTTTGATAAATCTTCATACTTCAATCTGAAGCTACCAGTGAGGATAGACTTTAAGATAGAATCTGGTGATCTGTCGGTCTTCAGACTTTGATGATAAAGTCTTTAGATCTTCAGACATAGACTTTGGAAATGTTTTGTCAACTTCAAAATAATATAGGAGTTTTCTCTAACATATACAAGGAATTTACTAAATAGTTAAAGATATAGTTTCAGCATAGGAATTTTCCATGCTTCCAAGCCTTTGACGCCCCGAGCGTCATGACATCTTGCTCACCTGGACTAATTATCAGGCATGCCTGTAATAAGTACTTAACTAGATTCAACGTGGTTCGATAGAAGAACATCTTCTATTGCCAGTGCTTAAAACCCACATTGAAGAATTTCTCTTATTTCTCATTTGGTATTACTAGATTTGGTATCATCAGATTAGGCAAAACCTATTGAACCATCCCTCCAGAAATTGAACCATACGTCATTTGACCTATATTGTTTTGAAAAACAGTCCCGGGTATATTAGTCAAGCGACTTGTACTCGTACCACCAGTGATGGTTTCAACCCAAAGGCTCATAGCATTTGCTATTGCAACACCAGGCTACAAGGTCTAAACCTCATCGATCGAAATGACCATAGGAACGTCCCCAAAAACATTATGGACATCATTGGATACTTGATTGTTATCAGCCATCTCGTGTTGGAGAAAACTTCCTTGAGTGTTTTGAAGTTGACAAAACGTTTCCATCGTCTAAAAGGATGTGAATGAAGACTTGCAGTACTCTTCCATCAAAGTTTGAAGACTCCGGATCCGTCCGGACTCAAGACTCAAAGTCTATCCTCATTGACATTTCTAGACCGTCAAGAAGGCTTATCCAAAACTCGGATGTTTCGTTAAGGATTTGACTTTATCGATCGGAGAAGATCTCTTGGTTGGATATAGCATGTCGAAATCCATTATTCAAATCAAGATTGATTCAGGGATTTTGGATCCGTTGATTGGCGAAGTATACTTGGAAGGTTCTAGTTATGGAAACCTAGATCCTGATTGTATGGGCGAGCATGATTGATGGGCTATCGTCATGTTCCTTAAATAGCTCGAAGATCTTCCTAATTGATTCTGTCCAACGGGTAGATTGGAAGAATTCCTTTGGTAAGTGCCAACGGGTATGATGGCATAAAGGGGTATATAAGGAAGACGTTCCAATTATTCGAGTGTGTGCGTGATAGAAGAATTCCAAAGTCTGAAGCTCATTGTTCTTAGTCAATTAAACTGTTGAGCGAAATCTTGTACGCAAAAGAGAGTCTATATCTTTGAGAGACCTTGAGGAAGTGTAGTAGAGTCTCTACACTGTGGAATCAAGGAAGAGCTTTACTGTAACAACTCTTTTGTTCATAGTGAAATCCAGCCGGTGGGCTGTCAGTGCGGAAGAGTGGACGTAGGCTTGGATTAAGCCGAACCACTATAAACTTTGTGTTCATATTCTCTTCCCTACGCTCTTTTACTTTGATCGTAACTCGTTTTGTTTACAAGAGACGAATTTCCTTTTCATAATCTATTGCTGATTTGAGTTGCATACTTCACTAAGGGAAATTTGTTTTTACACCTATTCACCCCCTCTAGGTGCTCATACTAGCTTTCACAATTGGTATCGAGCTTGTGTACTCACTTAAGTTGAAGTGTTTTACTTCAGAGTTAAAGATCCATGGCTAGTATGTTGGCTCCAGGACTGGTTGAAGGGCAAAGCAATACCAGACCACCTTATTTTGATGGAAAGGAATACAACATATGGAAAAACAAGATGAAGGCATTTCTAAGATCAAAGGATCCTCTGGAATGGGATGTGGTAGACAAAGGAATCATTCCTAAAGCTGCACCTGTCTCAGAAAGAGGAAAAGAAGCCGTTGAGTCTAGCGAAATGACTCAAGAAGAGATAACCAAGAGACAAGCTCTTGAAGCAAAAGCAATTTATTCTTTATATTGTGCATTATCACCTACTGAATATAACAGAATATCTTCTTGTGATACAGCTAAAGAAGTCCAGGATAGATTACACATCACCTATGAAGGAACTGATCGAGTGAAAGAAACCAGAATCAACATTCTACTCGGTCAATACGAAGCATTCAAAATGAAATCAGGAGAATCTATCACTGACATGTTTAGTCGTTTTACATAAATCGTGAATGGTCTTGAAAATCAAGGTCAACCAATTTCTGATCCCATGAAAGTAAACAAGCTACTGCGTGGACTCTCCAAGGATTGGAATCACATAAAGACCTCAATAAGGGAGACACAAAGAATTATGCCACTTTCGTCGATGAATTGGTTGGGACTCTTCAGTCTTATGAAGTGGAGCGAATCAATGAAGATGAAGATCCTAAAGGTAAGAAATCCATTGCATTAAAATCTAATGATGATTCGATGTCACGATTCCAAAGACGATATGGATGATGAAGAGCTTGCTCTCATGATAAGAAGATTCAGAAAGCTAAACAGAAAGGGGAGAAGATTCAATCCAAAGAAACAAAGTTTTCAAAAGCAACAAACTAAGTCTGTTGAGGATGATGAATCCAATAGAGATGTAGTCTATTTTGAATGTAAGAAAAAGGGACACATCAGACCCAACTGTCCCCTTCTGAGGAAAAAGAAAGGAAAAGCTGAGAAATATCGAAAGGCACTCAAAGCAGAAACTTGGAGTGATACAGAATGTGAAGAAAGTGATGATGATTATGCCAATATTTGTCTCATGGCACAATCAGACTCAGATTCAGACTCCGAGACAGACTCAGATTCAGACAATGAAATCGAGGTAAGTAATTTGAAAATCCCTACTAAAGTCTCTAGATACATTGATGAATTGTGTCTTAGTCTCAAAACTTCTCTTAAAAGGATTTCCGAACTTAAAAGAGAAAATTCTGCACTAAAGCAACAGGAAAATGTTTGGAAAGAAAAGGTCAAAAGTTTAGACAAAAGTGTTACTACTTTGAAAGAAAATGAAGACAATCTTTCAAAAGAAAATGCATTCCTGAAAAATGATATCTCAAGTATTTCTAAAAGATTTTCTATAGGATCTCGAGAAACTTGAGAAAATTCTTTCAAAGACAAAGACCTTATTTCAACAAATCAGGTTTAGGAATGACTGCTGAAACTATTCCTCTAATTGATTTTCCTAAAGTAAAGGAAAGAATTAAGCAAAGACCTACAAGAGATGCTTACAAAAATCATTTCCAAAAAGTTTTTGTAAAACCAGTAGGTCGCAGTGCTCTTAAATGTTTTAAGTGCAATAGCTTTTGAGAAAGAATGTCTTATGGTTTGGAAAATTGTTAAGAAGGTATGGGCAAAGACCGTATATTACACTAACACCAATGGACCCAAGAAAATATGGGTACCAAAGAAAGCTTGAGTCTCTTTTCTAAATGCAGGTCACTATCAAGAAAAAGGTTAAATGGTACCTAGATAGTGGATGCTCAAGGCATATGACAGGAGATTCAAATTGCTTCATAAAGCTTGTTCAAGTTAATGGTGGAAAAGTTTCATTTGGAGGAAACAACAAAGGAAGAATTGTGGGATACGGAACTGTAAAGATTGGAAGCCTCATGATCTCGTAATGTGTCCTTAGTGGAAGGACTCAACTACAATTTGCTAAGTATCAGTCAGCTGTGTGACACCGGTTTCAAAATAAATTTTCAAGAGGGAATATGTTCAGGAACCAGTAAAGACTCCTCTCAGTCTTTCACGGGTCGAAGACATGGAAATATCTACCTCTTGGATGTCAAACCAGATGAAACCCAATGTCTAATCTCAATTCAAGAAGAAGCAAACTTATGGCACAGAAAACTTGGGCACATCAACATGAAGCAAATAGCCAAAATTTCAGCAAAGAAGCTTGTTCATGGTCTACCGAATCTGTCATACCAAAAGTCTGATCTATGCACACCATGTGTGTTGGGAAAACAGGTAAGAAACTCATTCAAACCAATAAATCAAGTTTCCACTAATCGTGTACTGTAGCTCTTGCATATGGATCTCTTTGGACCAACCAGAACTCAGAGCATTGGAGGTAAGAAATAATGTTTAGTGATTGTGGATGATTATTCACGATTCACTTGGGTATATTTCCTAGCAAGTAAGTCTGAAACATTTTCTTATTTTACAAAGTTTGCTAAAAATGTCCAAAATGAGAAATGGTATGTTATTTCAAGTATACGGACAGACCATGGAGGTGAATTTGAAAATCAAGATTTTACAAAATTCTGTGATGAATCTGGTTTTCAGCATATGTTCTCTTCTCCATATACTCCAGAGCAAAATGGAGTCGTGGAAAGAAAGAATAGGTCGCTTCAAGAAATGGCTAGAACTCTTCTAATTGAAAGTAACATCTCTTCACGTTTTTGGGCTGAAGCAAGTTTCTACAAGCATGTTATATTATTAATAGAGTCTTTCTAAGGCCTATTCTAGAGAAAACTCCCTACGAGTTATTCAAAGGAAAGAAGCCCATTGTTTCATATTTTCATGTGTTTGGATGTAAATGTTTTATATTGAAAAATGCAAATGATCGGGTTGGTAAGTTTGAAGAAAAATCAGATGAAGGTATTTTCCTTGGATATTCTATCACAAGCAAAGCTTATAGAGTTTACAACAAGAAGACTCAATCTGTGGAGGAATCAATGAATGTCAAATTTCAAGACTTTATGCAAAATCAATCGATTCATACTCATCTTGAAGAATCCGAACCTGCTCCAAACTCTACAAAGTCTAAATCTCCAGAAGCAGTTCAACCTTCAAAAGACGAGCAACAAATGATCAACGAAGATTCAAATGAGGAAAAAGATCAACAGTCTGACAAATCAACCAGCAATTGGAAGCATAAGTCCAGTCATCCCAAAGATCTCATTATTGGTGATATTAATGAAGGAATTCGCACAAGATCCAAAAGGCGCGAAGAGTCTAGTCTTTGTGGCTCTTATTTCGAAATAGAACCCAAGAGCATAGAAGAAGCTTTAACTGATGAAAGCTGGATTGAAGCTATGCAAGAAGAACTCAGGCAATTCAGCATTAATGATGTCTGGGAATTGACTCCTAAACCGAAAGGTAAATCCATCATTGGAGCTAAATGGGTTTTCAGGAACAAGATGAACGAGAAAGGTAAAGTCGTAAGAAACAAAGCAAGACTCGTGGCCAAGGGATATACGCAAGAAGAAGGGATAGACTATGATGAGACTTACGCACCAAAAGTAGCAAGGTTAGAAGCAATTAGATTATTACTTGTTTTTGCTTGTCATAAGAATTTCAGGTTATTCCAAATGGATGTCAAAAGTGCTTTCCTAAATGGATTTATCTAAGAGGAAGTCTATGTGGAACAACCACCTGGTTTTGAAGACCCAAGAAAACCAAACTTTGTATTCAGACTGAAAATGCTCTATATGGTTTAAAGCAAGCACCTCAAGCTTGGTACGACAGACTAAGTAAGTTTTTAATTCAAAATGGTTTTGTCAAAGGTAAAGTAGATACTACATTGTTTATCAAAAGAGAAAGCAAAAGTTTTCTACTTGTTCAAATTTATGTTGATGATATCATTTTTGGATCTTCTAATGAAAATCAGGCAAGAAATTTTCTAAGTCTATGCGGGATGAGTTTGAAATGAGCATGATGGGTGAACTAACCTTCTTTCTCGGGCTTCAAGTTAAACAACTAAAAGAAGGAATCTTTATTCATCAAGAAAAATATGCTAAAGAACTTGTCAAAAAGTTTGGACTAGAAAATTGCAAAAAGACTGATCTACCAATGTCAAGTTCTTTGAAGATGGACAAGGATGAAGAATGAAAGAAAGTTGACCAGAAGCTATACAGGAGTATCATTGGTTCACTTCTTTATTTAACTGCTTCTAGACCTAACATTTTGTTTAGTGTTTGTATTTGTGCCAGATTTCAATCAGACCCTAAAGAATCTCATTTAAGTGCTGCAAAGCGTATTATCAAATACATTGCCTCAACTTCAAACTTGGGTCTCTGGTATCCTAAAGAATGAGACTTCACTCTTCTTGGATACTCAGACGCAAACCTAGCCTGTTGCAGAGTTGATAGAAAGAGCACCTCGGGCACCTATCAACCACTTGGAAGCATGACAGTATCTTGGTTTTCAAGGAAGCAAAGTACAGTAGCTCTTTCTACGGCAGAAGCAGGGTATGTAGCTCTTGGAAGTTGTTGTTCACAAATTCTCGTGGATAAAACAACAGCTAAGAGACTTTGGAATTGAAGATTCATGCACCGAAATCAAATGTGACAACACCAAGTGCAATCAATCTCACCAAGAATCCGATTCTTCACTCAAGAGCAAAACATATAGAGATTCGACATCATTTCATTAGAGATCATGTTCAAAATGGAGAAGTTTCGATTCAGTTTATTGACTCAAAGAATCAACTGGCGGATATATTTACAAAGCCTTTGGAGAAAAATCAATTTGAAGTTATTCGTTCCAGACTAAATATCTTAAAGTCGAAGAAGTTCGACTCAGGATCGAAAGTCTAAAGGCACTCGACTCGACAATCAAGATCTACGACCGTAAGTTATTTCTATTTTAGAAACTTATCTCTCGGTTCAAATCTTGAAAAGGTACGATCATCTATCCAAATTTAATTGGTGTAATTTTCCCAATTTTTGTGATTAGTGCAATCCTTCCTTTTCGAAAAAGAAGTTATTTTTGAAATGACAGTTATCTAAATTTTTAAAAAAGGCAGTTATTTTTAAAAGGCATTTTTATATTTCATTTTTCACGACGCTCCGTATGCCTCGCTTCGACTGCCTTATATACTGTCCGTTCTTCTTCGTTTTACTCACAAAAACCCTAAGAGAGCACCGATCTTCCACTTTTGTCTTCTTCTCTTGTTTAATCCTCGAGAAGTTTTCATCTTTCATGGGAAACAAGCTTGGAATCTCTCAAAGACTGTGAAAGATGTCGTCTCAAAGAAAGTCTTCAAGGATCGGGCGAAGGGGACCACAAGCAAATGCGTGAGGGGCCTACGCACTTTGATCTCAACGAGGAAGAATAATCTCCTAGACAGCAGCAGAGCCCACAACATTCTCAGCAGCGTCCATCTCCTCCATCTAGACCTCAGGATGTTGCACATCAAGAAGAGGAAGAAATCATCGAAGACGCAAAACCCGTAAGAACTCTTAAGCCCGCTTTTACCTACAAGCTTTATCGTGCTTTGAAGAGGAGTGGTACTCCATTGAACTACATTGATGAATTTCTAAAAGACAAAAGGTTTAGAAATGAAACTTTCTTTTTACGCACAATGGAACGATTGGGAATTGCTCCTGTTGGGTCGGCGGAAGAGGCATTGGCAAATATCCCAAGCGATCCACATGTTGGAGGGCTTAGTCAACCAGATGGGAATGACGATGATAGGATGTATAGTCAGTTTAAACCGAGAATGGGTGTTGCAGCAAAAATCCGAAGCAAAAGAACAGACTTGTTTCGATCGGAGGAACACAAGCAACTGTACTCTAAGTTGCTTAAGCGTGGCGTGATAAACCCTAGAAGGGTGGACTTTGATTTTCTTGATTCTGTGAATGTCAATCTGCGGGAAAAATTCAATCTTCTTCAACTCGAACAATTTTGTTTTTAAACTACATAGGCTTATGCTGAACTTACTGCTTACTTCTATTCGAATCTTAGTTTCTTGGATGTGAATAGGTTTTCTTTCAGTGTTCGAGATCAGGACTATGTGGTTGACATGAATACTCTGGCTGATGTGATTGGGGTTGAAAGAGGGAGATATCAACCTATCAGTGTGTCTATCGCTCGTGCAACGTTGGAGCTTGTTCAGGATAGAAGGACGGAAGGAAAGATTTCCTATTTGAGAATGAATGCGTCCAACATCTTGCTTCACAAGATAGTAATTAACTGTCTCAGACCAAAATCAACTTCAAAGACCGACGTTTCAAACTCGGAGGCAAAGTTGATGTACGCCATCAATGCTGGTAAAAAGTTCTCTCTTCCACACACTATTATGTTCCACATGTACAAAGCAGTGGTGAAGGACAATGGTCAACTTCCTTACCCAAAGCACTTGTGACCAAGTTATTAGACATTTTAACGTTCAGCCTCCCGGATTCTTTGTGTTCGAACGTGCGATCAAATGGTGGTGGGACTGAAAATGGTCTCTAAAATGCGTCTCGAAGGAACTCAACAAGGCGTTGGAGCAATTCAAAGTGAAAACCCCTGTCAAGACTCATTCAAGTCTCTTCGGCGGCAAAGCAAAAAGGGAAGGAGCCCATGGTTGCTCCATCCAAGAAAAGAAGAGCTCTCATCATTGAGGATGAAGAGGATGAGGATGATATCACCATTTCGCAATGGCATTGAAGAACTTGAGTCGTTCTCGTTCCAAAACAACGGAGAGACAGAAAAAGACACGGATGAGACAAAAAAGAGGACTGGAGAGAGAGAGAAGATTTGGAGAAAGAAGCAGAGGATAGAGATGCAGAGGAGGAAAGAATTGAGGAAGAAGAAGAAGAGGAGAGAGGAGATCAAGTGAAAGCAAAGCATAAGGAACACTTTTCTCCACCTAAAGGCATGGAAACAGGGGGAGATCCTGAGAAAAGAGGAACGTCCTCATTCCCTGCCACTAGTGAAGGAATAAGTCGTTCTCCAGCAGATCCAGAGGACATCTATGCCTCTCAATTTCCTGAGGAGGGACATGATGTTTCATCGCCCAATTTGCGTGACCATGCTGATTTGCCATCATCTGCCTATACTCCGTCTGATCGTGCAGAAGCCAGTACTCAGACTGATAATTCAGCAGACTTTCGCAGAATACTTGATGTTCTCTTGGAGATGCGGGGTCAAATATATGCTCTGGGATGTGAAGTACAGAACTTGCAAAATGCAGGTCAAATCTCTTCAGTTTCTTTGCATGATCAAATTCATGCCCTTGCTCTTCAAGTTCAAGTAAATGCCAAGGGTGAAGATGTGGCGCAACTGAAGGAGGTTTTGAAAAAGCTGGAAGGGATTGTCTAGTCAATGGGAGATTTCCAGCTTGTTCGTGTTCCCAAGCAATTTTAATTCCATTCTCTTTTCATCTCTACCTTTTTAATGATGACAAAAAGGGGGAGAGATGTGGTGCAGATTTGATTTTAAACTTTGAACTCTTGACTTTTGTGATGTCTTGACTTGACTTGACTTTTGTGCTTGGTCGTTTGGATTTGGACTGGATTTGGATTTTGACTGTTTGAACATTTGTTTATCTTAAGTACTATTGATATCTCATGGCTTTGTTCATTTACATAACTAACCTACTTTCGTGGATGCAGATTCTAGTGTTATTTTTACTAAGCCATTTATCTTTGTGAGATATCCATATTTGTTTGAGTAATGTTTTGCAGGTCAAAGTTATCCAAATCTGCAGGAAAGTTTTGTCACCATCAAAATGGGGGAGATTGTTGGAGAAAACTTCCTTGAGTGTTTTGAAGTTGACAAAATGTTTCCATCAATCTAGTTTGAAGACTTGCATACTCTTCCATCAAAGTCTGAAGACTCCGGACTGCCAGACTCAAGACTCAAAGTCTATCCTCATTGACAGTTTCTAGACCGTCGAAGAAGGCTTATCCAAAACTGGATGTTTTGTTAAGGATTTGACTTTATCGACTGGAGAAGATGACTTTATCGACTGGAGAAGATCTCTTGGCTGGATATAGCATGTCGAAATCCATTATTCAAATCAAGATTGATTCAGGGATTTTGGATCCGTTGATTGGCGAAGTATACTTGGAAGGTTCTACTTACAAAAATGTAGATCCTGATTGTATGGGCGAGCAGGATTGATGGGCTATCATCATGTTCCTTAAATAGCTCGAAAATCTTCCTAATTGATTCTGTCCAACGGGTAGATTGGAAGAATTCCTTCGGTAAGTGCTAACGGGTATGATAGCATAAAGGAGTATATAAGGAAGACGTTCCAGTTGTTCGAGTGTATGCGTGATAGAAGAATTCCAAAGTCTGAAGCTCCTTGTTCTTAGTCAATTAAACTGTTGAGCAAAATCTTGTACGCAAAAGAGAGTCTATATCTTTGAGAGACCTTGAGGAAGTGTAGTAGAGTCTCTACACTATGGAATCAAGGAAGAGCTTTACTGTAACAACTCTTTTGTTCATAGTGAAATCCAGCCGGTGGGCTGTCAGTGCGGAAGAGTGGACGTAGGCTTGGATTAAGCCGAACCACTATAAACTTTGTGTTCATATTCTCTTCCCTACGCTCTTTTACTTTGATCGTAACTCGTTTTGTTTACAAGAGACGAATTTCCTTTTCATAGTCTATTGCTGATTTGAGTTGCATACTTCACTAAGGGAAATTTATTTTTACACCTATTCACCCCCTCTAGGTGCTCATACTAGCTTTCACAATTCTCACATTAGTTGAACCATTCACCCTTAATAATAACAATATTAAATTCAGAAACTACAACAGTTGAGACATAATCCGAAGTGACATAATGGTTACACGACTGAAGAGACATCTCACTAATGTTGAGCCATTAAAACCTGTAATTATAATAATAATTACAACAGCCAAAGCAGCAAAGTGGAGCCTCACCGATCCAATTTTTCTAATGAAACCTCCAGCATAATCGAAGAAGAAGAAATCCAGTAAGAATCTTTTGTCTCGATATTATTCGTCTTCGTTCTGCGTATTGCCTTGCGGTGCTTTATTTCATGCAGTAATAATCAACCTGATGAACGCGACCCCCACCGAGGCAAGTCGAAAACGAACGACAGGAATTCGATCATTGAAAGGCAAGAAGAGCAGAGAGAAGAGGAGGATCCTGCCCCATTAGCAAAACGTAAAAAGGTGGTGGCACAATCTTATAACAACTATAGTTATTATGGTCCCGATTATCACTACTATAGTACCGATTAAAGAGACTATTCCATATACTAGATTCTGGCACTGCAGGGTTGTCACCTGCTGTCTTCTTCCTCTTACCTCGACATTTCTGACCTGGAGTGGATTGATGATGCACTAACTTTGGTCGATCCGAGATGTCTCGACAACAATTCCTAAAGTCAATTCTGGCTTGAAATCTCCTACCGCCCACGAGATCGTGAAAGGTGAATGCGAGGAGTTCTACACACTCACGGCAATCATTTTTGATCTAGGCATTGAGGCTAAAGCCAAAAATTTGATTGTCAAATCGAGCTCTGGCAAAGGCCCCTGGAGTTTAGTGGGGTGTGACGAATTCTCTACCCCTTTTATTGACGGCAGTGTCAAAATTCAAGCAGAGTATGGTAAGGTTTTCGTGTTGACATTGAAGGAGAGGACGTTCAATGCTTTGGAAATTCAATTGCCAGAGCAGAAAAAAGCAATAAAGCAAGATCCCAACTTTACCAAACTATTGTCAATGAAGAAGCTGAAATTTTAGATGAGAGGAAACTCTCGTAATGACTGGCTGCAATCCATCGTCTTCTCGACATCAAGAGGTCTGCTATCGAAAAGGCGGGGAGAATCTTGAAGAGACGCTCCGATGAGTTTGATAAGACTTTGAAAGTATATGATCAGCAGTAAGCGGAGATTGACGAGCACATCGCGATCAAGCAACAATGTATTAGTGAGAACGATGATTTAGATATTCCATTACCTCTGGTATTCCCTGCTTCTCTTATCTTTGATACTTCTCGATAAAATGAAAGTACTTCTTCAAACAATTATTGTCCTCATCATCTTGGCATTATGCCGCATGACAGTGATTGGACATTTTCCATAAACACATCATTTTTTTGGTCAATGAAGCTACCTTCAATCGCGGGAGTGTCCTAGGCTATCTTCTTGCTCAAGTGGTAAAACATGTTCATTCTTTCTAGCTCAAGATCTGGTTTGAACCACAAGACTTTGTACATTCTCTTGTGATGGGAGAACAGTAACAATTCGAACAATATCGAATTAACGCAGCGGAATAAAATAATCTCTCCTCTTGTGTAAACCTAATAAGAATCGATATAGTAGAGTAAAATAAATACCAAGCATGCAAACACAAGACGATTTTTTATGTGGAAAAACCTCATCGATGTGAGGAGATCAAAAACCACGGGACCAGAGTCCACCCGAAAATCTTCACTACCAACAAAATTGGGTGAATAATGTTCTTCTCTAGCAAATACTAGAGATACATAGCATCAAAGACCTCAAGAACATAATTATTGGCACTACACATGAATTTCACAAGAGATCAAGGATAAATCTGATCAAAAGCGCAAGTTTTTATCAATCCACGAAAAAACTGATATAGGGAGCTTCAAACGAAATCAAACCATTCAGTTTCAAGAAAATTGCGCCACAAACATGCTGAAACAATTTCAGCTCAATCAAACCACGAATCGACCTCCGACGCCAGCTTGATGTAAATTAGATATTGCTCCAACCCCGAGATTTTTTGCTTTCTTTTTTTCTCTTATTGCTATATCTTTTTGCAGCTACCACTCTAAAGATAGTAAGAAACCATATTTCTCCATATAACTTATTATATGGGTTCAAGCCATTTTTGGGTTTGCAACTCATTGGGCTTCCTCCACATAGGAGTGAACCCAGCTAACAAATCTCTCCCTCACGACAATGTGGAGGGATTCACCATCCCTGCTATCAATTGGCAATGTTCAATCTTCTCTCTTAGAAGAGTCTTCGTCATCATATCAGAGCCATTATGATCTGTATGAATTTTCTCAAGTTCCAACAACTTTTCATCTAGAACATCCCTTATCCAATGATATATAACATCAATATGTTTTGATCTAGAATGAAAAGATGAATTCTTACCAAGATAAATTGCGCTTTGATTATCACAAAATAGCACATACCTCTTTTGCTTGAACCCAAGTTCTTCTAAGAACTTTTTCATCCATAGCATCTCTTTACTAGCTTCAATCGCTACAATAAATTCAGCTTCAGTTGTAGAAAGTGCAACACACTTCTGCAATCTTGACTTCCATGACACAGCTCCACCCACAAACGAAATCAAATAACCAAAAGTAGATTTACGAGTATCAATATCTCCTGCCAAGTCGGAATCTGCGTATCCAACTAACTCAAGTTTCCCGGTCCCGAAACTGAGCTTCAAATTTGAAGTTCCTCGAAGATACCTCATAATCCACTTCACTGCATTCCAGTGCTTTCTGCCTGGATTTGACAAATAGCGACTAACAACGCCAACTGCGTGCGCCAAGTCTGGACATGTACATACCATCACATACATTAAGCTTCCTATAGCTGAGGCATATGGAACACTTTCCATAAATTTCTTCTCTTTATCATTCGTAGGACTTTGCTTCATATTTAACTTAAAGTGGGCAGTAAGAAGAGTACTAACCACTTTAGCTTTATCCATGTAAAATTTCTGAAGGATCTTCTCGATATATTTTCTCTTGCGACAAAAACAACTTCTTAGCATCTCTGTCTCGGGTAATTCTAATGCCAAGAATCTGCTTCGCTAAGCCCAAGTCTTTCATGGCAAAAGACTTGCTCAACTGCTTCTTCAATAACTCAATTTTTGAAGCATTCCTGCCAACAATCAACATATCATCAACATAAAGCAAGAGAATAATAAAGTCATCATCAGAAAATTTTTGGACAAATACACAGTTATCCGAGGAAATCTTCTTATAGCCCTGTTCTGTCATAACTGACGCAAACTTTTTGTACCACTGCCTCGGTGCTTAGTTTAGGCCATAGAAACTTTTTTTCAATTTGCACACATAATTCTCTTTCCCTTTCACTTTAAAACCCTCAGGTTGTTCCATGTATATCTCTTCCTCTAAGTCACCATGTAGGAAGGCTGTTTTAACATCCATTTGCTCAATTTCCAAATCTAGGGTAGCTGCCAACCCTAGTACCACACGGATAGAAGACATTTTCACTACCGA
Source organism: Eucalyptus curtisii (assembly GCA_017140595.1). Taxonomy (NCBI): domain Eukaryota; kingdom Viridiplantae; phylum Streptophyta; class Magnoliopsida; order Myrtales; family Myrtaceae; genus Eucalyptus; species Eucalyptus curtisii. The sequence goes on along the minus strand of CM029499.1, from coordinate 35,930,610 downwards.
AAAAAATATATCTTCAAAATCAATACCCTTTCTCTGATCGAACCCCTTAACAACCGATCTAACTTTGTACTGTGGTTGTGAAGTATGTTCATCTTGCTTCAACCTATATACCCACTTGTTCTTCAAAGCTCTTTTACCTTTAAGTAACTTCACCAACTCAAAAGTATGATTATCATAAGGTGACGGCATATCATCTTGCATAGCATCAAACCAATTACTTTTGTACTCATCTTCTATTGCTTCTGCATAGCACTCCGGTTCACCTGCATCAGTCAATAATACATACTCATCTTCAGAATACTTGGTGGAAGGTCGTCGGTCTCTAATGGATCTCCGGACTGGAACATCCAGTGGAATATATAATTGAGCCTCTGGTTTAGGAATAGTATTATTAGTTTCAACATGTTAAGGAACATGTGCGTTATTTGAAACATTGACTTCCTTTTGCTCTTCATCAACATGTGTAGGAATATTTGTAAGAGGAACTGGATCTAAATCAACCAAATTATCACCAACTTATGGTGCTGAAATCATCTTTGTTTTTTCAATATCCTATATTGTTTGATCTTCCATAAACACAACGTCTCAGTTTCTTATAATTTTCTTTTCAACTGGATCATAAAATTTGTAGACAAGCATATCATGTCCATAACCAATAAATATGCACTGTCGTGCTTTCACATCAAGTTTAGACAACTCATCTTTGGGAATATGCACAAATGCTTTGCACCCAACGACACACAAATAATCATGAGAAACATCTTTACCCGTCCAAACTCTATTAGGAACATCAAACTCTAAAGGAACGCATGGAATAAGATTTAATACATGCACAATTGTACTTAAAGCCTCACCCCCAAAAGGATCTAGGTAGCTTTGACTGTGAAAGTAAGCATCTTACCATTTCAACCAATGTTCTGTTCATTCTCTCAGCTAAGCCATTTAACTAAGGCGTTTTGGGAGGTGTCTTTTGATGTTGAATACCTTGTTGTCCGCAATATTCATCAAAAGGTCCAATATACTCTCCCACGTTATCAGTTTTGATGTATTTCAATTTCTTTCCAGTCTGTCTCTCAACTGAAGCCTGAAATTGCTTAAAAGCATCTAATACTTGATCTTTAGTTTTCAATGTATGAATCCAAATTTTCCATGAAAAATCATCTATGAAAGTAACAAAATAAAGAGAGCCACCAAGTGATTTTTTTTTCATAGGACCGTAAATATCAGAATGCACTAAATCTAGTATACCTGACTTTCTTGAAGGAGGGGAAATTTTGAATGCAACTCTGTTATGTTTTCCTGCTAAACAGTGAGCACACTTCTTTAGCGCAGAACTTTTCAATCCTGAAAGGAGTTTTTTCTTGGCCAATATTGACAAACCCTTCTCACTGATGTGACTGAGCCTCTTATGCCATAACTTAGATGCATCTTCGTTTCTACTGCATTAATTTTGTATGTGGACAACTTTGCCTGCATAATGTACAACGAAGAATATTTTTCACCTCTAGCCACAACAAGGGAACCTTTGGTGAGCTTCTATTGACCATTACTAAAGGTGCTGCAATACCCCTCCTCATCCAACTTGCCTGTAGAAATCAAATTCAAGCAGATATCAGGTATATGTTTAACATTATTCAATACTAACCTTGAGCCATTGCTGGTTTCTAGGCACACATCACCGATGCCTATAGCTTGAGCTAGCCCATTGTTTCCCATCTTCACAGATCCGAAGTCAACTGACCTGTATGATGTAAAGAAATCCCTATGAGACGTAGCATGAACAGATGCACCACTATCAATTACCCAACTGGTCTCATGAGATACAAAATTCACCACATCACCATCAAAAATAATGAGAAAGTCTTCTTTAAGTGCATCAACACAATTGTCATCACTGTCATTATCACTTTTTTTCTCTTTAGCAACACGATTGTCATCACTGTCATTATCACTTTTCTTCTCTTTACCTTTCTCCTTTTGTTTCTTCCTTTTTAACTGGCGACAAAACCTCTGAATATGTCCATTTCGATGACAATAATGGCACTCAACATTAGCAAATTTATTATACTTACTTATGTTTTTGTCTCGACTTTTATCTTTATTTCTCGGACCTCGAGACTCACTTCTTTTCCTTTTCTCAACAACCAAGGCATCATAATGTGAAGAGGACGATCCTTGTGTCTTCCTTCTCATCTCTTCATTCAAAATACTACTCTTGGCCAAATCCATGGTAATCATACCATCCAGGGCAGAATTAGACAAAGATGTTCGGAACGTCTCCCATGAGTCCGGCAAAGTACCAAGCAACCATAGTGCTTGTACCTCATCATCAAACTTCCTTGAAAAGAATTTAAATGATCAGTCAAACGAGTACCATCTTGATATCTCAGAGCCATCATCTGTTTTATCAAAAGTAACTTATTATTCCCAGTCTTTCGAGCATATAACTGTTCGAGCTTATCCCATAAACTGCATGCATGTGTTTCCTCAATAATACGGTTCAAAACATTATCATCTACCCATTGCCTGATATAACCACACACTTGACAATGAAATATAGACCATTCAGCATCAGTTTTATTATCCGGTTTCTCCTCGGCAAATACGAGCAAATAAAAATCTTTCACATATAAAAGGTCTTCCATCTTCCCTTTCCAAATATGATAATTCAAACCATTCAATGTAACCATTCTACTCATATTCGTTTCCATTGTTTAACACAAGGCAAGAAAATCAAGCAATAACCAGAAGCTCTGATACCACTCTGATGAGAGAATAGTAACAATTCAAACAATATCGAATTAACGCAGCGGAATAAAATAATCTCTCATCTTGTGTAAACCTAATAGGAATTGATATAATAGAATAAAATAAATACCAAGCACGGGAACACAAGACGATTTTTTACTTGGAAAACCTTCTCGATATGAGGAGATCAAAAACCACAAGACCGGAGTCCACCCGAAAATCTTAACTATCAACAAAATTGGGTGATCAATGTTATTCTCTAGCAAATACTAGAGGTACATAGCAGCAAATACCTCAAGAACATAATTCTTGGCAATACACATGAATTTCACAAGAGATCAAGGATAAATTTGACCAAAAACGCAGGTTTTGATCAATCCACAAAAAACCCGATGTAAGGAGCTTCAAACGAAGATCAAACTATTCAGATTCGAGAACACGAACATGCTTAAAAAATTTCAGCTCAATCGGACCACGAATTGACCTCCAATGCCAGCTTGATGTAAATTAGATATTGCTCCAACCCCCAGATTTTCTGCTTTATCTTTTTCTCTTGTTGTTACGTCTTTTTGCAACTACCACTTTAAAGATAGTAAGAAATCATATTTCTCCATATAACTTATTATATGGACTCTTTTGGGCTTGCAACACATTGGGCTTCCTCCACATAGGAGTGAACCCAGCTAACACGTTGGAATCACATCCACCAATGCAAAGCTATATTCACTGATCTCTGCAGCACAGGAGACTAATTGAGCACTCGAAAACTCTCACTCCCTTATTAATACTTCAAAAAAAATGCAAAGCGCTACATGTATGTGAGTCTTGTTAAAGCATGCCCATAAGGCATTGGTTAAGTATGCTAATTAAGAAACCAATCGCCATTTTCCAAATTATAATCGTATATAACATTAGACAGCCAGTGCACTATAAAGCCTAATATTTTCCTTAACCAGTATCTTAACAACTGTTTTTAAGGCATTTGCCAACAAAGTTACAAATACTTTGGTTGATGGATGGACCGAGCAGAAAGCTAGGCATGACTTCACAGCCCGTGAGCCTGCACCAATCTGGTTGATGGTCCACTTTACCAAGAGTGATTCTGAAATTTTTATAAGGAGGGGCTAATTCCACCATCTCACTGGTTTGGGGAAAACAATATCTATTTTAGAGACAAAAATTGCCCCTAAAATACAATATTATGTGTATACCTTATTCTTGAGATTCCTAGAAGACTAGATTAATTTTATCTTTTTTGGTCCAAAAAGTCATTATAATTTTTATGAGTGATATAAGTGATCGTTCTTAGTTTGGAGAAACTATTTTTCTAATCATTCATTTTTCATGAAATAAACAAAGCATAAGAAGTTGCTTATCATTTTTTTGCTAGAAATACAAAGAAGGTTATCCAAATTGGATTTGCAATTAGACATCCCTCTTCGGCCACAGCCATAAGACAGAACTGGCACTCCCACCATCGACTACACATTATCTCTATCTAGCACAAAACACGGTGGTCCCTTTTGTCCTCTTTCCGCTCTTCCTCATCCATGGTATCACAAAGATTCCCACCTCTTGTCTCCGGCAAGCACATGACAAACAGCCCACAACACCCGATGACCAGCCCAAAAACCCCAAAAGACACCACCCTGTCGCCTGTCCGGCCGGCCACTGCCACCAGCAATGGGCTGAACACACCGCCAAACACCACTGCCTGCCGCACCATCGACATCGCCGTGTTCCGCACGCACGTAGGGAACAACTCTAATGTGAATATCAACAGCACATCAAGCGCGGTGCACCCACTGAAGAAAGAGACTATCTCCAAGACAATTTGCAACTTTTGCCACACCTGACCCTCCAAAATGCACATCACGCTAAAAACCCCACTGAGTGTTGTGAAGAATAGTAGAGAACTCCTCCTATTGAGCTTTCCTATGAGGAGGAAAGTGACCAGGGTCGAAGGCAGTTCGGCGAGGGCGTTGAGCGTGATAATCGAGTAGAGGTTGAAGTCCAAGTTCCCGACCCCGAGCGGCATTCCGTAGTATACCATTCCCACCCCGAACCCTATCAACATGACTGCACATAGCCGGCGAAAGGCCCATCTCTTTTCTAATAAGACCTTGATTGCCGAAAAGATGTCCATGTTGTTGAAAGGGTACTCGTTGAGCGAGACTGAGGAGAAGCCGTTGGTGAGGGCGCTCGCACCCGGCGGCGCTATTCTCTTTAAGGATTCCATGGCCTCTTCTCTGCGTCCCATCCCGAAGAGCCATCTCGGTGACTCGCAAACCAAGAAATGGACTAAGACACAGTAGCCAATGGCCGGGACTGCTGTCCAAATGTACAGAATTCTCCATGATGAACCTTGGTTCAAGTAGGCAATCGCCGGCAATGATAAAAAACCTAATGTGAAAATGAAGAATCCAATCATCCCGACACTCCCTCGGCACTTCTTGCCAACTAATTCCGCTGACAGCACAAGAGCACACGTGCCAATTGTCGCGCGCCCAAATCCAGTGACGAATCTCAAGCAGGAGTAGATCCACACGTTGGTGGAGAAGACCGTGAGTAGGGATGAGCAAGACATGACTAAACACGAGAGGAAGAGCATGTTTTTGCGGCCGAGCAATGAATCGGCAAGCGTCGCCAAAAGCAAACCGCCAATCAAGCATCCCATGAAGAAGGACGAAGCCGGCAAGCCCTTTATTGCTGAGTTGGCGCATTGAAGGCCCCACTCAGAGACTATAGAGGCGTGCTTGGGATAATCCCATTGCCATGAGGAACTATTCGCAAGTAGACAAACGTCGGAAATGGAGTTGCAATATTGGTCGTCAAGATTCACGCAGTGCCACGGTGGTAGAGCGTCAGTGAAAATGCTTATGAACGTTTGCTGTGCGTCGAAGAACCAAGCAAGCGACACAAGCAAGGCTTGCATGAGCTGAGCCCACCCGAAATCTTTCATGGACTGCTCGATCATCGAGTCCAACGACGGGTAGTGCTTCTTAAGCTTCAGAGGTTCCTGCTCGCTGCTGCCGGTGGCAAATTGTGAGAGCAACGGAGTCGGATCGGCCATTCGTTTATGTGCTTTGCTTCTTGTTGGATTTGGAATTTCTTCTGCGTTGTGGAAAAGGAGAGTAAAGCAGCTGATTTTAGAGATGAGTGTGACGGAGCAGAATGTGTAAAATTTTATATTGATCTTGCTTGGCGTAGAGCATAGTGAATGATGAGCTGTCTAACTGGGTGATAACTATTAAATGTTGAGAAAACTCCTACTAGGTTTTGAGATTGACAAAACTTTCTTATTTTTGTTCTTGTTCTTATTCTGAAGAATAGTAGACTTCTAAAGTCATATTGCATACTCTTGTCAAAGTCTATTCATTTCACTCTAATGCAATCTAAACTGAAATCAAGTCTAAAACAAAGATATAATTAAACTCAGAATTATTGATCGTGCGATAAGGATTCAGTATGAACGTTATAGGGATTTATTCTTTAATATCTAGTTTTCTAACGAATAATCTCACTTACCTTTTATAAATACATTGATTGAATCAATCATGAATTGATGAAATCAATCGTGAATACAAGTTCCTTTTTTGGGAAGCATCTACTTATGAAAACCTAGATTCCAATGGTGTGGGCAACCAAAATCAACGGATTTTCATCTCAATCTTCAAATGGCTACAAGATTTCCTTAATCGATATCGTCCAACAGATTGATTAGAAGAAATTCCTCTGGAGAATGCCAATGGCTAGTAAGGCGTAAATGAGTATTTAAGAAGATCATTCAGTCTATTTGAGATAGATCGTGAAAATTGAAATTGCAAAATTTAAAGCCTTTCCAACCACTTGTTCTTTAACGATAGCTCTTACAAATTATACTCAAAAGAGAAAATCACAAGAAGAGTGACTTAGTGAGGGAAAAAGAAATTTTCGGTTGAGTGTTTGCACTTGAAACATTGTACTTCTCCGTTGATACTTTAGTGAATTTCAACCAGAAGGTTGTCAACGCGGGGAATGGACATAGGCTTGATCTAAACCGAACCACTATAAATCCCGTGAGCAATTTTCGCTTCCCTTAACTCTTTTTAGCTTTATCCGTTGCAATTTTCTTTTAAATTTCTCAAAAATCTATTCCGTCTCTTATTTGAGTATGAATTTTCTTCAATGGCGCTTTTAATCAGACTTTGACTCATCCACAAAATTTGCTCGCAAAATAATATATTTTGCATTTAATTGTTAAATTTTTTCTAACACCTATTCATCCCCTCTAGGTGGTAGTACTAACATTTTCATTAAATAGTTCCTAGCCTCCTATAGCAAGGTAGCAAATTGCGTTGAGACTCCTTACAAGTTGTTGGAGAGCGTTGAGTTGGATACTAATTATGCACAAAATGCCAAATGAAGTGTTGCGAGTTTGATAAAAAGGCTGTAACATCCAATATGTAATTACTAACACATCCTTTGTATGTTAACTAGCCAAAATTACCCTTCAATCAAAACATTTAGTTCAATATTACCATTCACATTACTCCTCTCGTTCGACAAAAGTAACCTCAATATCTCTCTCCTTCGCATACCATATTTGTGCTAAGTTTCCAATGAAATCAATTAACTAACTTACTTCCATTGTCATCTTGAATCGGTAAAAAATAATCAACGTGTTTCCTCTAAGTAAAGTTATGTTTCAAAATCAAATATATTTTTTTCCTTTTGACGATCATGAAGTTCATAATTTGTTAGAATTTGAGTTGTCAGAAATTCGTTCATTTTTTTTTTTTTTGTAAAGGATACTTCTTCACTAAAACTACTAAGTGATATCGATGGAAGTCCAGATCTAGTTACAACTTCTTCCTGTCCAAACTTAATTTTATTCATAGAAAAAGAAAATTTGACGGCTTAGTTCACGAGCAATGTTAAGAACTTTCTTAATTGTTGAACAATTAAAAATTAGTCTCGCTCGTCCTCTTTCCTTTTCTTTTGCATTTTAAAGTTCTTTTGTTGTTTATGGTTTCAAGATTGGAACGAACGAACAAATAAAGATCTCAAATTGAGTTTCTAGCTTTGAATACACACTCGAACTTTGATTTTTCTCTTTTGGAGCAAAGAGTAAATGCTCCTCTTTTGGACCTCAACTCGATCGTTCGTGGGCTGGTGTTTAATTGATGTTCACCCTTATCGTGGACCCCGACTTCGGAATCATAATTGCTGCTATGGTGTCCAAATGTCCCAACCACGTAGGACTCTACTTTTCCATAAGCACCGACTAATCAAGATCACAAGATATTACCCAAACAAAGGAAGCTTACCAAGCAAGCACCTCACGATCTCTATCATTGATTGCATTTTGAAGAGTATATTTGAACACAGTCAATACCATACAAGCGCAAAAAGAAGTTGAATTGCTCGATGATACTTGTTCTAGCTCAAGATCACGTACTGAGTTTGGAGTTCTGAGTAGACTTCTTCTTGGTACCCTAGCTCGCAATAATACGTAAGACCCAGGAAAAAAAAAAAAAAAAAAGAGTTATGTAACCTAATGAAATCACGATACTCACCTTATCAATTCTTCAATTTCTTATAAGGGAATACTATTAGATTAATACACTACAATCCAATCTTCCTCAGGTTAGATGACTTCAATAATGGACTGAATCATGTGGTGCCTTGGTTAGCAGGTTTAAGTACAATATTTGTGGATCAGCATGTGTATAATTTAATGTTCCTAACTTAAAAAAAGTCATCCGAAAGGTTTAAGTATGGACTGAATCATGTCGTGTATTGGTTCGCAGGTTTAAGTACAATATTTGTGGATCAGCATGTGTATAATTTAATGTTCCTAACTTAAAAAAAGTCATCCGAGAGGTTTAAGTATGGACTGAATCATGTGGTGCCTTGGTTTGCAGGTTTAAGTACTATATTTGTGGATCAGCATGTGTATAATTTAATGTTCCTAACTTAAAAAAGTCATCCGAGAGGGTTGTAAGCTGGATCTAAATGGCACAAATCCACGTCAAGCTGACTTAATTGTTGATATATTTTACCAGTAGGACAAGAGCTCATGTAAATTGAGACAGTAACAATACAGTAAATAAGATGGACGCGAAACCTTTCCCTCGTGGTGATAAAGATCATGCAATTTCCTCGTGTAATTTTCAATCCATGTCCCTTTTGGATAAATGCGCTTGAGGGCACACAATGATTATGTAGATTTAGACAAACAAAGATGATCTTGACGAGAGATGGGGACTTGGTCTAGATTCGAAGTTTGGACAGAACCCTGTGCTGGCTATCGGTTTCACCTTTTGGAGTTTGGACATAAGGGTCTCGGGTTTACAGCCGCCCTCGTCACCCCTTTTGATTGATGAATTGTATGTGGGTCAAACTGGGTCAGCACTGGTTTAAACCAAAAAGAACTGACCCGAGAACTGGACCAGAAATATATCGATGCACTAACTGATCTAGTGCGATATTCAACATGCGCCAAGTTTCAGAAGTCCGGGAAAAGATCATCTGCTCATTTACATGCGATGTAGGAGAAACTAAGACATACATATGTTACGAAATCGCACGTCCATTCCAGAAAAATAACACTCGTAAACAATTCACTAAGCATAATATAATAATAAATGAATAGAATCGGAAGAACACGCCAGAATATTTGTTAACAAAGTTCACCCAAACATGGGCTACGTCTCCGCGCAGAGACACTCTGTGAATCCACTAAACTTCGAAAAAAGTTGGAATACAACGATGATCTTCTCTCAAGATCAAGGCACAAAGAGATTGAGAACTCTCAAAAAAAAAAAAATTCACTTTTTTCTTCTCTCTTTTTCTTGCATCTCTATTTTCTTTTTCAGCGTTTTGACGGCTAGTGTCTTGTCATCGCTAATATAAAGGTATCACTTTTAACCTAAAAGCAAATCTGATAGAAAAGACAAAAAAAGCCCCTAAAAATATTTGGCTTCATCTATAACAATCTTCCACTTGAAAACAAATATAGCCGAGCACCAAGCAACTTTGCATCCATCTTCTTCAAAAAACTAGCACTTAAAAAACTTGTACCTCTGTGATACTCCTCATCAATCAACATGGAGTAATACCAATAGTAGTAGTACAGAAAATATGCTTCTCTCTGTCTACTACCTTGGTCAACATGTCAGTTGGATTCTTTAAGCCATCAATCTTCTGTAGCTTTAACTCATTATCTTTCAATGCTGATTTGATAAAATGATAACGCTTTTTGATATGTCTAGTTCTTGAGTGATAAGCTGCATTCTTTGTTAAGTTCACTGCACTTTGACTATCACTTCACAGTGTATTGACTGGCTGTTTTTGATATAGCTCCTCCATATAATCTTGTAACCACATGATTTCCTTGGAGGCTTTTGTGATCGCCACATATTCTACCTCTGTCATCGATAAAGCCATTACTTTTTATAGTTGAGATACCCAACTTACTATTGTATCTACAATTGTAAAGACATACCTAGTGGTAAGAGTACCACTATCTCGATCACCCGAATGATCTGCATCTACATAACCCTACAACTCTAGAGATATGCCACAATAATAAAGTGAGTAATTGGAAATACCTGCTAGATATCTCAATATCAATTTCACTGCGTTTCAATGCTCTCTGCTTGAATTCTGCATATATTGACTCACAACTCCCACTGCCTGTGTAATGTCTGGTCTCGTACTCACCATGGCATACATCAAACTCCCCACTACTGATGCATATGGAACTACCGTTATCTCATCTTTCAAAGCCTGAGTGCTCGGACACATATCCTTGGAAAGTTTGAAGTGACTCGCTAAAGGAGTTGCAACTGGTTTTGCCTTATCCATGTTAAATCTTTTTAACACCTTGTTCACATAATCTTCCCGCGACAGCCATAATTTCTTATTTTTCCTGTCCCTGATGATTTTCATGCCTAAAATATTCTCGGCCTCTCCCAAGTCTTTCATAGCAAACTATGATGATAACATCTTTTTCACTTCTATGATTCTCTTCATATTGGAACTAGCCATCATTATGTCATCCACATATAAAGATAGATACACAATGTCACCATCATCATACTTGCGAAAATAAACACAGTGATCAAACTCACAATATGCAAATCCTTTTTCTTTCATGAAATCATCAAATTTTAGGTACCATTGCCGCGGAACTTGTTTCAAGTCATACAAACTTTTCTTCAAGTGACATACCATGTGTTCCTTACCTTTGACTTCAAAACCGTTAAGTTGTGCCATGTATAGTTCTTCATCTAAGTTACTGTATAAAAACGTTGTTTTTACGTCTAACTGTTCAAGATGAAGATCCTCCACTACAACTATACTCAGCAGAACTCTAATTGATGTCATTTTCACTACAGGTGAAAATATCTCGGAGTAGTCAATCCCTTCTTTTTGAGAAAAGCCCTTGACTACAAGCCTCGCCTTGTATCTAATACTACCATCTGCTTCATTCTTAATCATGTACACCCATTTGTTTAATAAAGCTTTTTTACCTGTGGGCAACTTAGTCAACCCCCAAGTTTTGTTCTAAAGTAACGAGTTCATCTTATCTTTCATAGCACACTCCCACTGCAAGTGAGACATGTCTACCTTTGCCTCATCGTAAGTCTCCGGTTCCCCTAAATCTGTATATAAGACATGGCTCAGAATAGTATTAGCTGATGGATCAAAAATTACTTTTGGCTTTCTCACATGTGTAGACCTCTTCAATACAGGTACTTCAGGTCGTTAGTTTGCTCCGAATCACTGCGTTCCTCTTGAACTACCTCTTCATTGATAATAGGCTCATCTTAAACCTCTTTTTCAAGTGCACTTTGATCTACTGGAAACATCTTCACGGGCATTGTGTCTAATTCAACATATTGTGGTTCTACTACATTCTCATGCTTTGTCTGACGATCCTTGTACATCTTTTCTTCATGGAATACCACATTCCGACTGCGGATGACTTTGTTATTCTCATAATCCCAACGCCTATAGCCATCCTTGTCAGCACTGTATCCGATAAAAACGCACTTCTGGGACTTAGCATCAAGTTTTTCCTGTCCTCCCTGTCAATCAAAGCATATGCAATACAACCAAACACCTTTAGATGTGAATAATTAATCTTTTTACCTGACCATCGTTCTTGTGGTATTTCTCCATCCAATGCACTAGATGGACTTCTATTGATAAGATAAACCGCTGCATCAATTGTGGCAGTCCATAAGTGTAGCGGGAGACCCGCGTGTAGCCTCATGCATCTCACACGTTCTAGAATAGTCATGTTCATCCTTTTAGCTACACCATTCTCTTGAGGAGTTCTAGGAATAGTCTTTAACCCGTGTATACCTTCTCGACTCAAATATTCTACAAATTCCTTACTCATGTATTCACCACCATTATCAGACTTCAGAGCTTTAATCCGATAACCTTTCTCTTTTTCTACCATGATTTTTTACATTTTGAACATCCTAATTACTTCTGATTTTTCTCTAAGAGCATAGACCCAAGTCTTTCTTGTCGCATCATCAATGAAGGTGACAAAATATCTCTTACCGCCATAAGAGAGTTCTTGAGCAAGTCCCCGTACATCAGTATGAATCAACTCTAGCTTCTAGCCTTTATTTTGTCGCCAATTCAATTGAAAACTAACAATTTTTTATTTTCCATAAATGCAACTCTCACAAAAATCTAACTCAACTTTTTGCAAATCGAAAGTAATTTCTTCGAGTGTAATTGCTTTACACATTTTTCACCAAGATGTCCCAAATGATAATGCCAAAGAGTAGAAAAATTACCTGTAGCCATTGTAGTTGCAACCATATTACTGATATTTTTTCCTTAGAGAAGGTAAAGTGTACCCGTACACTTTCCTGTTGCTACTACTCTTGCCCATGAGGTTATCTTCCACTCTCCACATCCAAAGGTTGTTACCAAACCTTCTTGGTTAAGTTTACTGGTTGAAATCGGATTTTTCTTTAATTTCGGAATATGTCTAGTTTCACACAAAACTAGACGTCCTCCACCTGAGATGTTCAAAGTCACGGTTCCTTTTCCAACAATGGGACACATGTGGCCGTTTTCCACAACCACTTGTCCAAAATCTCCACTAGCATAATAATCAAATATGTCTCTTTGTGAGGTGCAATGAAAAGAAGCACCGGAATCAATAAACCATTTATCTGTCGTCAAGTCAAATCCTGCAGACAAACACAAGTTATCTAGCAAAGATTCATCGCTAACCACATTAGCTCATTGCTTCTCAATTTGTTGCTTCTTTTTGTAGGCTTCACACCGAAACCTCCGGTGTCCGATTTGGTGACAAAACCAACACTCATCTTTTGCATCATGTCTCTTACCCCTTGATTGTGATCTGTCACGCCCGCTGAATTTTCCTCTACTTTTACTTCTTCCACGGTTCTCCACTGCGAGTGCCCTTGAAGATGTAGATGCAGAAAAATTATCTACACCTAAGACTTTCCTTCGAAAAGAAGTTGGAATACAACGATGATCTTCTCTCAAGATCAGGGCACAAAGAAATTGAGAATCCTCGTAAAGAAAAAACTCACTTTTTTCTTCTCTCTTTTTCTTGCCTCTCTATTTTCTTTTTCAGCATCTTGATGGCTAGCGTCTTGCCATCACTAATATAAATGTATCACTTTTAACCTAAAAGCAAATTTGATAGATTAGACAAAAAAGCCCCTAAAAATATTTGGCTTCATCTATAACAACATAAGTCTTATAGTTCGAGTATCATTTGACAAATCAATTTCCAAATTTATAGACAGCCCAAATGTTTATTTGGTAAAATAATCTTTTCGGGATATTCATATATGTCGAATGAAGATTCAACTGTTATATGATTAAAGAATTTTCTATATAAGAATAATATGCAAGTCACCCGATCCATGAAAACAAAGTGATTATCTTTAAAGTACAAGTTTTAGTATTATTCTCTAGAAAAGACCAAGAAATACACGCAAGATATAATAAACACAAAGCGAAAATGCACCTTACAATTTGAATAATTCTTAAATTCATTTTCAAAGTAAAAACGAATTCATACAATTACGTGCAACTAAGGGAGAATATGTGTAGCTAAATTGACATGTAACTGAATTCTCTCACTCGTCACAATCACGTGTAATCTGAAAGTGACTTGATTGAACAAGAAAAATTATGTTTTCGAAGGCACCTAAAAATTTCCTCACATGGTGGAAGTTACGGGGCGCTCGCCCACCAACCACTTTGGTGGCGAAGCAACTTGCGCCAATGGTCCATGCAAGCGCCCACCAACCACTTTGGTGGCGAAGCAACTTGCTCGCCAGACGAATCTTAGTCTCAAAACCACAACATATCCACACGTTGTTTATACAAAACCGTGATCATCGTTCCTGGTCGGTGGTCCCACTGTCAATATTTTTCAAATGCTAGGGGTCCCGACTCTAGATGGAATCTAGAGTTTGAGATGCTTCCGAGGAGCATGTGCGTGCCCATCAGCAAATGCGTCGAGTCGTTTTAGTCACAATAGAATGCATTGTTAAGTCCAAACCGGGCCTGATAGGTAAAAGGAGCTCACCCATTTCATATTGATGGTACCGTAAGGCCGAAAAGGTCTAAGGAGGTGAATAAAGCCCATTGAGTTTAGGCTGATATATAATAATCATTTTCCAAACTATACTTGATTTAAATGGGCCGAAGCCCTCTAGTGACCCAATTAGAAATAAGACCAAATTCATCCTAAAACGACCATTATAGTTACATTTAGGGCGTGTATGACAAAATTTCTGGAATAGAAATTAATTTCTGATCAAAAATTGATTTCTCTATTTCTATTCCATGGACAGTGATTAGACATTTTCCATAAACGCATCATTTTTTTGATCAATGGAGCTACCTTAAGTCGCAGGAGTGTCCTGGGCTCTCTTCTTGCTCAAGTGGTAAAACGTGTTCATTTTTTCTAGCTCCAGATCTGGTTTGAACCACAGGACTTTGTACATTCTCTTGGAAATCACATCCACCAACGCAAAGCGATAATTCACTGGTCTCTGCAGCACAGGGGACTAATTGAGGGCTCGAAAACTCTCGCTCCCTTATTAAAAAAAAAAAAAAAAAAATTGCAAAGCGCTACATGTATGTGGATCTTGTTAAAGCATGCCCATGAGGCATTGGTTAAGTATGCTAATTAAGAAACCAATTGCCATTTTCCAAATTATAATCGTATATAACATTAGACAGCCAGTGCACTATAAAGTCTAATATTTTCCTTAACCAGTATCTTAACAAGTGTCTTTAAGGCATTCGCCAACAAAGTTGCAAATACTTTGGTCGATGGATGGACCGAGCATAAAGTTAGGCATGACTTCACAGCCCGTGAGCCCTCACCAATCTGGTCGATGATCGACTTTACCAAGAGTGACTCTGAAATTTTTATAAGGAGGGGCTAATTCCACCATCTCACTGGTTTGGGGAAAACAATATCTATTTTAGAGACAAAAATTGCCCCTAAAATATTATATGTATACCTTATTCTTGAGAATTCTAGAAAACTAGATTAATTTTATCTTTTTTGGTCCAAAAAGTCATTATAGTTTTTATAAGCAATATAAGTGATTGTTCTTCATCTAAAGAAAATATTTTTCTAATCATTCATTTTTTATGAAATAAACAAAGCATAAGAAGTTGCTTATCATTTTTTTGCTAGAAATACAAAGAAGGTTATCCAAATTGGATTTGCAATTAGACATCCCTCTTCGGCCACAGCCATAAGACAGAACTGGCACTCCCACCATCGACTACCCATTTATCTCTATCTAGCACAAAACACGGTGGTCCCTTTTGTCCTCTTTCCGCTCATCCTCATCCATGGTATCACAAAGATTCCCACCTCTTGTCTCCGGCAAGCACATGACAAACAGCCCACAACACCCGATGACCAGCCCAAAAACCTCAAAAGACACCACCCTGTCGCCTGTCCGGCCGGCCACTGCCACCAGCAATGGGCTGAAAACACCGCCAAACACCACTGCCTGCTGCACCATCGACATCACCGAGTTCGGCACGGACGTAGGGAACAACTCTAACGTGAATATCAACAGCACATCAAGCGCGGTGCACCCACTCAAGAAAGAGACTAGCTCCAGGACAATTTACAACTTTTGGCACACCTGACCCTCCAAAATGCACATCACGCTACAAAACCGAGTGTTGTGAAGAATAGTAGAGAACTCCTCCTATTGAGTTTTCCTATGAGGAGGAAAGTGACCATGGTCGAAGGCTGTTCAGCGAGAGCGTTGAGCGTGATACTCGCGTAGAGGTTGAAGTCCAAGTTCCCGACCGCGAGCGGCATTCCGTAGTACACCATCCCCATCCCGAACCCAACCAACATGACTGCACATAGCCGGCGAAAGGCCCATCTCTTTTCTAATTAGGCCTTGATTGCCGAGAGATGTCCATGTTGTTGAAAGGGTCTTCGTTGAGCGAGACTGAGCAGAAGCCCTTGGTGAGGGCGCTCGCACCCGGCCGCGCTATTCTCTTTAGTGTTTCCATGGCCTCTTCCCTGCGTCCCATCACGGAGAGCCATCTCGGTGATACGCAAACCAAGAAATGGACTAAGACACGGTAGCCAGTGGCCGGGACTGCCGTCCAAATGTATAGAATTCTCCATGATGAACCTTGGTTCAAGTAGGCAATCGCCGGCAATGATAAAAACCCTAATGTGAAAATGAAGAATCCAATCATCCCCACACTCCCTCGGCACTTCTTGCCAATCAATTCCGCTGACAGCACGAGAGCACACGTGCCAATTGTCGCGCGCCCAAATCCAGTGACGAATCTCAAGCAGGAGTAGATCCACACGTTGGTGGAGAAGACCGTGAGTAGGGATGAGCAAGACATGACTAAACACGAGAGGAAGAGCATGTTTTTGCGGCCGAGCGATGAATCAGCAAGCGTCGCCAAAAGCAAACCGCCAATCAAGCATCCCATGAAGAAGGACGAAGCCGGTAAGCCCTTTATTGCTGAGTTTGCGCAGCTTGGGATAATCCCATTGCCATGAGGAACTTTTCACAAGTAGACAAACGTCGGAAATGGAGTTGCAATATTGGTCGTCAAGATTCGCGCAGTGCGACGGTGGTAGAGCGTCAGTGAAAATGCTTATGAACGTTTCCTGTGCGTCGAAGAACCAAGCAAGCGACACAAGCAAGGCTTGCATGAGCTGAGCCCACCCAAAATCTTTCATCGACTGCTCGATCATCGAGTCCAACGACGGGTGGTGCTTCTCGAGCTTCGGAGGTTCTTGCTCGCCGCTGCTGGTGGCCGATTGTGAGAGCAACGGAGTCAGATCGGCCATTCTTTTATGTGCTTTGCTTCTAGTTGGATTTGGAATATCTTCTGTACAGTGGAAAAGGAGCGTAAAGCTGCTAATTTCAGACATGAGTGTGACGGAGCAGAACGTGTAGGGTTTTATATAGGTCTTGCTTGGTGTAGAATATTGTGAATGATGAGCGGTTCGACTGGGTGATAAATACCTACTGGAAAGGTTGCAAATTGCGTTGTGACTTTTTCTTACGAGTCGTTGGAGAGCGCTGAACTGGATACTAAGTATGCACAAAATGCCAAATGAAGTTTTGCGAGTTTGATAAAAGGCTGTAACGTCCTATATGTATCTAAATCAATGCAGCACTGCCTCCGCGTTCTTTTTCACTAAAACACATCCTATTTATGTTAACCAGCCAAATTACCCTTCAATCATAAGATTTAGAGTCCGTTTATTTTGTGAAGAACGTATTATTTTTGAAAATATTTTTCCGGAAAAAAAAAATGACTTTGTGGTATTTGGCTGGAACTTGAAAAGGATTAGGAAAATTGTTTGTTAAGGAAAAAATCCCGTAGGAAAAATTATCAAAAAATTTATTGTTTTTATTATCAATTTTTTTTATTTTTATATATTCCTTTCTTTTATTTATTTTCTTTTCTTTATTTTTATTTTTATTTTTATTTTTGCTTCTTCCTTGGCCAATCATCACCATCACCAGGGCTAGCAACCGGAAAATAAATATAATTAAAAACTAAAAAATCAAAAAATAAATAAAAAATAAAAAATTTGCTTTTTTCTTAAATATTTTTGTAAGAACAAATGTCTCATTAACCAAGGATCCAAATTCGAGCACCAAGAACCTGCACACATCCTTTGTGGACCTAGGCCTAAGGGTTGGGACTAGAGCTTGTGCACCAAGGACCCAAGCACAACCTTTATGTATCGAAGCTCGGGTGCCAAAGTATCATGTACAGCCACCGAGATTCGAGCCCAGCCTTGATGGACTCAAGCATGGGCACCAAGGATCTAGGCCCAAGCACTGAGGTCCTAAGTCGAGTCTCGATGGACCCAAGCCTAGCTGCCGAAGAGCTGGTCCTAAACGCCAAGACCCCGGAATCAACGCTAGGGTTTCCATGCCCAAGCATAGAATTTCAGGTTCAAGCACCGATACTTAATCATATTTTGAAAAACATTTCCCTATTCTTTGAAAGAGAAAATCATTTTCCTGAATTTAAGCTTTGGTAGGAAAACATTTCCATTAACTCATTTTCCTAAATGAATCAAACGCCAAAAATGAGGAAAATATTTTCCTGTAAAATATTTCCATAAAACAAACAGACCCTTAGTTCAATATTTACAATTCACATTACTCCCGTCGCTCAACAAAACTAACCTCAACATCTCTTTCCTTCATATACCATATTTGTGCTAAGTTTCCAATGAAGTCAATTAGCTAACTTCTTTCCACTATCATCTTGAATCGGTATGAAATGAGATGTCTTTCCTCTAAGTAAAATTTTGTTTCAAAATCAAAACTAATTTGCTGTCATACATTCGTCCATTTCATCTTTTGCAAAACCTTTAAGTGATATTCATGAAAGTCCCAATCTAGTTACAACTTCTTTACTTCCAAACTTAAATTTATTGATAGAAAAAAAAAATTGACGGCTTAGTTAACGACCATTGTTAAGAACTTTCTTGATTGTTGAACAATATTAAAAAAAAAAAAAAAATTGAACTTTCTTGATTTTTGAACAATAAAAAGAAAAATTAGTCTCGGTCATCTTCTTTTCTTTTCTTTTCTTTTGTATTTAAAAAAAAAATTGTGTTTATGATTTTAAGATCGAAAGGAACTAACAAATTAAAATCCTAAATTGAGTTTCTAGCTTTGAATACACACTCAAATTTTGTTTTTTACTATCTCGGAGAAAAGAGTAAATGCCTCTCTTCGAGATACGAAAATAGTAACTCATAGATCATTCCTCTGCCTGAAACAAATTGCGTTATTAACCCTTAAATTATGATTTTTGCGACTTTAGCTTGCGCGTGGAGCACTATTTGTCTCGATCGTTCGGGGGCTTAATCGGCGTTTAATTGATTTTCACCCTTATCGTTGACACCGACTTCGGAGTCATAATTGCTGTTATGATGGCCAGATGTCCCAGCCGTGTAGGACTCCACTTTTCCATGAACCCCAGGTAATCAGAAAAGTAATCAAGATCACGATATTCCACTTAAACAAAGTTAAGCTCACCAAGCAAGCAAGTCACGACCTCTATCATGGATTGCATGTTGAAGAGTATATTCGGATACAGCTAATACCACCCCAACACAAAAAGAAGTTGGATTGCTCGATGATACTTGTTCTCGCTAAAGATCACGCACTGAGTTTGGAGTTTTGAGTTTTCAGTAGACTTCTTCGCGTTACCCTAGCTCGCAATAATGCACAATACTGTAAAAGAGTAATATTTTATTTATACACTACAATCCAATTTTCCGTATAGCTAGACGATTCCGATAATCAACTTAATCATGTCAGGCTTTGGTTCGCACATTTAAGTACGGTAATATCGCTGGGTTAGTATGTATTTAATTTAATTTTCCTACTTAAAAAAATACATGCCTTAGAGTTGTGGGTTGAATTTGTTAGGGTGCATGTGTAAGTGAGTTGTGTTAAAAAAATCTCACATCGGAGAATTGATATGGTATTGAGCAATAAATATATCGTACTTGGCCCATAACTCATTGGCTTAAGTTTTTGAGTAAAAATAGATTCAACTAGATATATTATCGAATTCGGACTTATTTCCCTCTTGACGATCTCCCAAGAAGAAGGTATCGTACTTCTACTGCATGCTCCCAATAGAATTTAGATGGCCCAGATCCACGTCAAGCTGACTAACTGTGGATAAAGAAAAGGATAACAGGTGGAAAGAAACCTCGTGCAACCTTCAACTCGAGGTGATAAACATCATGCAATATCCTTTGCCTGCGTTTCTTTATGCATGTCCCTTTCGTATTCATGCGATTGGTTGACCAAAAGAGGGACCATAATTATGTAGACCAAATTAGAATATCATGGCAGGAGATAGCGACTTCGTCTGGATTCCTAGACTGGACAGAACCTTGTGCTTGCTAGCCGTTTCATCCACTATCACGATATCATTTATTATTTTTCCTTTGTCCCTCTTCTTTTTAAGATTGAACGTTGGCCGTTAAACAAAGATTTGATTATTCATCAACTGGATTCACATTATGCGTCATTATAAGTTTCTGTCTTTAGGGCCTTCTTCTTTTTCTTCAATTTTTTCTTCGATGTCTTGAATAAGGAACAATCGGGTTTGATGTGCCTACGTTACCTGCACTTAAAGTATATAACATCCTTCATTTGTTGTCCTCTTTACTCTTAGAGAACTTCCTTTAATTGGATTCTTTTGTTTGCTTCTTGCCCTTGAAATTTCATTCGAACCTCTTAATTTTTAAGCCATCTCCTCATCGTCATCATCTTCATCTAATGATGTTAAATTATCTGGATCATAAGTGTCGACCTTAAATGAAATGGACTTTTTTCCCTTTTGGCTCATCTTCATCATATCGTTTAGCTTCATAAGCCATTAAGGTTCCTATTAAGTCGCCCATGATAGATGATCATTAGTGTTTCTCGACTAGAGGTCTTCACATAATTCATTCGGGAGAAGTGCCAAAAAAGTCCTAAACATTTTGGCTTTGTGCCGATTTAGTCCTAAACCTTTTTTTGGTGCCGATTTAGTCCTAAACATTTTTATGTTGTGCCAATTCAATTCTTTCCAGCCAATTTTGACTGGATTTTGCTGGATCGGACGCCGGCCGGCCGACGTGGCCGATCGACGCTAAGGTGGACAACTTTTAATAATTTTTTAATTTTTTAATTTTTTTCTTTTTTCTTTTTTCTTTTTTCTTTTTTCTTTTTTTTTTTTTTTTTTCTTTTTTCTTTTTTTCCTCCAGCCGGTCACCGGAGCTCGGCGACCGACCAGAGGCGACAACCGGCGAGGTCGACCTCAACCTCGCCGACCACCCCGCCAGTGGCCGCGAGGGCGAGCCTCGCCCGACCGGCGCGAGGCCGCCCTCAAGGCCTAGGCGGTGAGGCTCGCCCTCGTCGGATCCGGGCGAGGGTCGAGCCTCACCCATGGCCGACGAGGGCGAGCCCCGCCAGCTCTCGGCGTGAGGCCGGCTCGAGGCCGCCTCCTCGCGCCAAGCCGGGCAAGGCTCGCCCTCATCGACCATGGGCGAGGCTTAACCTTCGCCAGATCCCGTGAGGGTGAGCCTCGCCGCCCAGCGCGAGGCCACCCTCGTGGCCACTAGTGAGGTGGCCGACGAGGTCGACCTCGACCTCACTAGCCGTCGCCTCTGGCCAGTCGCCGAAGCTCGGCGACCGGCTGGAGGAAAAAAAGAAAAAGAAAAATTTTAAATTTTAAATTTTAAAAATTTTAAAGTATTAAAATATTATTGAAAGTTGTTCATGTCAGTGTCGATCATGCCACGTCAGCTGGCTGGCGTCCAGTCAGCAAAATTCGGCCAAAATTGGCCGAAAATGACTGAATTGGCACAACGTAAAAAGGTTTAGGACTAAATCGGCACCAAAAAAATGTTTAGGACTAAATCGGCACAAAGCCAAAAGGTTTAGGACTTTTTTGACGTTTTTCCCTAATTCATTCCTTTGGGAGTGCTCTTAGGAACAAGTTCATATTTTATTCGTTGGTAAATGCCTTTCCTTAATAGGCAAGACAATTTATAATTTCTATATACCTTGTATTCATTTCTATTATAGTTTCGTCAAACTTCATCTTAAAGGTTTCATACTTTTCCATAAGTATGTTCATTTTTGTTTCCTTAACTCAACCAATTGCTTCAAATTCACTTGAAGTTTGCCCCAAATTTATTTGGTTTTACTACACATAGAGATACGATCAAATTCAAAATGATATAAAGCACAATATGGAGATTAAAAGGCTTTGGCATCTAAAGTTTGTCAGGATAAGTACAGTATAAGTGTCAAATACTTTTGTATAGCGCTTACTTAAGTGCCAAAATCTTTTTTTTCACTTACTTGAATACCAAATTAGAGTAAAATTGCTCACTTAAATGTCATTTCCAGTCAAACGTCCTACATAGATTTTTTAGTTTTTTTAATGATTTTTTCTTTTTTCTTTTTTCTTTTTTCTTAAGGACCGGCAAAGGTCACTGGCCATGAAATCCTCCCCCTTGGCCATAAAGGCCTTGGACGAGGCCGTCAGGGCCTCACCTATTGCTGGTGAGGCCGTGAGGGCCCTCATTGGCTTTGGGCAACTATGGGCAAGGGTCCTTGCGGCCTCGCCCGCTGTCAATGAGGCCTCGACACCATCACCCAAGGCTTTCACGGCGAGAGCGAGGTGATGAGGGCACTCGCAAGCTATTGGCAAGGCCGTGAGGACCCTTGTCAGCTTCGGGCAACCATGGGTGAGGGTCCTCGCAACCTCGCTCACTATTGGCGAGGCCCCAATGCCGTTGCCCAAGGCCTTTGTGGCTAGAGCGAGGTGGTGAGGGCCTTCGCCAACTGCTAGTGAGGCCGCGAGGGTCCTCATTGGCTTTGGGCAGCTGTGAGCGAGGGTCCTCACCGGCTGCCAACAAGGCCCCAATGTCATCACCCAAGGCCTTCGCGGCAAGAGCGAGGCAGTGAGGATCCTCGACGGCCTTGCCCAAGGCCTTCGCAGCTAAGGGCGAGGATTTCACGACCGACAAGGGTCACCAATGACCCTCGCCGGCCCTAACGAAAAAAGCAAAAAGAAATGCAAAAAAAAAAATAATAAAAGTAAAAAATTCAAAAAAAATAATACAAAAATATTAGAAATATTAAAATAATGTTTTCCGTTGGCCACGTCGAACAACCAATGACCATGTCAACTTTTCTGGCAAAACAAATCGGAAGTGACACTCAAGTGATCGATTTTTTAAATTTGTGGTATTCAATTGAGCAAAAAAAAAAGTTTTGACACTTAAATGAGCGTCGTATGAAAGTATTAACACCATTTATGCCATCTTAGACAACATCCTTCGTTGCGAGATCTGATAAATGCTTTCATCGTCCATTTTCGATAGTTTTAATTTGTTCCGTCGAAATATGGAGGTCATGAGTTGATTGTCTATCATGGACTCCTACATCGATATGACTAGCCATGAAACATTTTTATGATCTTAAATTACAATTCTTCAAAAATATGTGAGCAAATTATTCTGATTCCAATTTTTATGGCGGAAAGTGCAACCGGGGAGTGGATTGAATAGATTGATCATCCAAACTTGATAACTTTTTGCAAAATTATCAAAATCAAGTTTGATAGATGCAGGACCAGTTTAACATATGCAAGAATAATGTGATGATATCAAGTGCAATATGATTCTATCGGATAAATGGTGATAGAAGACGATGCACATAGATCTTTATAGTGGTTGGACTTAGACCAAACCCATGTCCATTCTCCCAAACTAAAAGCCGCGATAGGGTCATAATCCACTAATAATCCTTTCAGTAGTTACAATCCTAGCTTATGCTGCTTCCACCTGAAAGTGGTAGAACCCACTACTAAATCTCAAGCGCTATTGTAACCCTCGTGCATTTTTCGAATGAAATGACTCTCAATGGATGAACTTCTTACTCAAAACACAACAAGAGTATGAACGTATCAAAATATGAAGCTTTGTTTGTTTGTAGTCGTCGTGTCTTCTTCAGCATGCGTTGATCTTTTAATGTAGTCTTCAATCTCCAAACTAGCCGTTGTATAGTTTTCAAGAGGATTAGTTAGCCATTAAAGATAAAACAACACAATCACCAGGGATCCAGTTGTCTATATAATCAAATCTTCCTCGTAATGGTGTAGCTTCCACGAATACTGTTGGCAATATTATGAAATCATTTTCCCATGTGATTGACGATTGATTGGATTCTCCTTCATTTAGTATTTTCGGAGTTCCAAGCCTAAGGCTCAAATGAATATCCGGGTCTTCTTTTCAAAATCTGTATCAGGTGAAACGCATATTTATCTCATGGGATATAAAGAGCTGCTCATATCAACGATCCATGAGTCTAACGAAGCTTCCCATTGATAGTGACTAACGTCATGCTTTCCATTTTATCTTCCAAAGTACATTAGTGATCAAGGCTTCATGGAAATGTTCACCTCATAATACCTCCAAGTTTTCGCAAACTTCCTATTCTTCTAGACTTGCTCACCCGGTTTTACTAAATATCTTTTGACTACATGTTGAAGTCAATATCATGCAGCTAACAATGACTCAATTGATTGACAAAATTCTATCATTGGTTGATTACAAAAAAATTGATTTGTTTTTTGGGTAAACTTATGCCCACTGTTAAAACAATTCAATATTTTCAATTATTTTAAATATTTAGAAAGGGGTAATGATCACCTCCAAGGAGACGAAAGGACGTGCATTGAAGCCCCCATCATTTTGTTACCATGATCGGAAGAGAAAAGATTAGATACATCAAATTTGTCAAATCGATAATAAAACACTCTATTCGTTCAACATGTATCCGATGGGAGTCCACATTTTATATTTTTCATAAATTCTGGCGATAGAGCATCCTACATATCATAATACATAGAATAAAATAAGATCTACATTTATTTAATAGAAATGAAAATATTAGAAGAGGTTTTATCGACATTCAACACTTAGCTAAATTTTAAGATGGCTAAACCCCTATATGCTTTGTTGATAAGTTTTACTAAACAGCTTTCGACTATTTGTTGATGTCAATATCATGTAGCTAACAATGACTCAATTGATTGACAAAACTCCATCATTGGTTGATTACAAAAATTTAATTTGTTTTTTGGGTAAATTTATGCCACTATTAAAATAATTCAATATTTTCAATTATTTTAAATATTTAGAAAGGGGTAATGATTACCTCCAAGGAGTATGAAAGAACATGCATTAATGCCCCCATCATTTTGTTACCACGATCGGACGATAAAATATTAGATACATCAAAGTTGTCAAATCGGTAATAAGAAAACTCTATTTGTTCATCAACACATATCCATGGGAGTCCACAATTTAGATTTTTCATAAATTCTAGCGATAGAGCATCCTTCATATCATATCACCTAGAATAAAATAACATCTACGTTTAATGAAAATATTATAAGAGGTTTTCTTGATGTTCAATACTTAGCTAAATTTTAAGATGGCTAACCCCCAATATGCCTTGTTGATAAGTTTTACTAAACATCTTTCGACTACTTGTTGATGTCAATATCGTGTAGCTGACAATGGCTCAATTGATAAAACTCTATTATTGGTTGATTACAGAGTTTTATCAGTAAACTTATGCCCACTATTAAAACAATTCAATAATTTCAATTATTTTAAATATTTAGAAAGGGGTAATGATTACCTCCAAGGAGTTAAAAGGACGTGCATTAAGCCCCCATCATTTTGTTACCACGATAAAGACAAGAAAATATTAAATACACCAAATTTGTCAAATCAGTAATAAAAAAAAAAACTCTATTCATTCATCAGTACATATCCAATAGGAATCCATATTTTAGATTTTTCATAAATTATTTTCTCACTCACCTTCTCTCTTCCATGAACGCCCTCACTTTATCTCTATCATCCATCATGCACGATATTTTTGCCTCCTCTCTCTCTCTCTCTCTCTCTCTCTCTGTTTTAATTGTGACCGAAGCCCATGCTCTCCCTCTCTCTCTAGCACCGAAGCTAAGCTTTTGCAGAATTTCCTATTGAAGCCAAGCATCAGCCTCTCCCTATCTTCCTCCGTATTTTAGGCCATCTTTCAAGAGTAAATCAAATAGTTCATCCAACTTAGTAACATTGAACAAGTACACTTGATTGTCTTTAGCCCTAGCCATAGTAGTTTCTTTTACTTTGGCCAATTTTAAGGCCTTAACAAGTATGATTTGTTGAGTATCATTTTATCCACAACTATTTCGATATTCTCATCTCAATCAGATTCTCTTTTAGTCTCATAATTCTTAATTAGAGCC
This sequence comes from Eucalyptus curtisii, assembly GCA_017140595.1. NCBI lineage: Eukaryota > Viridiplantae > Streptophyta > Magnoliopsida > Myrtales > Myrtaceae > Eucalyptus > Eucalyptus curtisii. Next base: position 35,904,480 of record CM029499.1, on the reverse strand, counting down.
ACATCCTGTTCGAAATCTTTTTGTGACTTTTGTCATTCTCATATGGATTAATCTGATAGGATTAACTTGCTTTTCCCATTCACTAAACAAATAGAATTTGCACCATATTGACTTCTTCAAGTGATGCTTATAAACATATTAAGTCCTACGTTAATTGAAGTGCCCTAGTTTGAAGATATTTCTATAAAAAGACGCAATGTAGGCTCAATTCATGTGTAAAAGTATGTAAGTTGGTGATTGTCTTGGCATTATCATCAGTCTTTCTTCTCACCATTGGATATTATCTTCATGGAGGCTCCATCAATTGAATCATGACAGCAGCTTTGCTTGAGAGTACAAATGGATGAAATTCATTTTTTTTGTCTGAGAGCGTCAGCCTTGGCTTTTATTAGGCACACTAAATTTCATACCCTTAGTTTTTAATCCAATTTTCTTATCTATGGGCATTGACTTTGCTTTTACTGGCACACTGCACTTTCATGCTCCTAGTTTTTCATTTTTGTTGTTTGAGGACTGACCTAGGCAAGTTCAAGCAAAACACTGCTATTAGACTCTTGGAGTATTCATCTTTAGTTAGCGCTCCGAATCATGCTGCTTGAATGGTAGTAACTCCTGCTTTGCCTCAATGTGAGGGTGGAATTACAGACTCAATTGAGCTGTACAACGGATACAAGTGCATAGGGTAGAGAAAGAATTGTTCTTTGTCATTTTATGGCACTTAAATCATCGTTCATATGCAATAAAGACACACAAAAATTGATGCAAGTGCGAGTAAGAAATTTTATATCACATTTCTCACCTTGCGATGCCACTTCGCCTCCAATCTGCCCTAATGTGGAATGGTTCTTGATAGGGGTATGAAAGAAACTTCGCAAGTGTATGGGGCTCAAAGGAGGTAAGCAATGGATAACCTGTAATGTTTAAGGTAGAGAAATGAAATGCCCCTCATTACTTTGGTTATCATACCATTCGTAGGAGAACCATTTACCCTACAAACATACCTATGTTCATCTCACAAGTGTACAAACAGAGAACTGTGTATGGGATATGGCTTACCTTTTATCATTTCGATGCACCTCGTTTGGCATGCTCAATCGTTTTTCATCATTCATTCAACCGTCTACTTTGATAATCATCAATGGAATCAGTGGCTTAGACAGACAAAATCATCATATAAAATCCGTTTGGAAAAGGCATGGAGTATTTTAAATATGAGGGATTCATCAAAAGCATTTAACAAAATTGCCTCTACAAACGTGTTAAATCTTGAACATAAAGGGGATTATTAAAAAAAAAAATGAATGCTCACGGATTGCCCCTATTAAAAGGGGAAATAACACAAACAATTAACCAGGGCTAATCTTTAATTCAATGTATACGTCTGCTTTTGCATCTGCATATGAGAAGATATAAAAATAGATCAATAAGTAGGGCTGAAAGCAAAAAAATGCAAATTGAGGCCCCCAATCTTCTTGGGATTTGCTTTGGTGATATTTGAGACATCATTCGCTTGGGGAGAATTGATCAGAGTTTGACATACCCCTCATTGATTTGTCATCCGTACCTTTGGTAATAAGTTGATCCTACAACTGATAGAAGGAAATACATTAGTGTATGAATTCTCAGAAGTTGAATAAATGGGAGTAATACAACATTACCCTCCATTGGTCAATTGAATAGGCCCATTATCCTAAGGCTTGAAGAGGGTATGAAGTTCTTCACTTTTGATCTCATTAGGTCAAACACTTTCCCATTTTTGCAAAAGCAAGAGACATAAAATAACTTTATTAGGTTTTTTTATATATGGCAACCTAGTTGCCACTTCCAAGGATCGAACCTTGATCGTTCCCGGATCGCTTCATCCCCCATACCACTAGGCCGAGGCACTAGAAGTGTCCATGGCTTTTCATTTATCCAAACCGGCTCTAGGACGATATGTCTTTTCATATCGAGTTAGGTGAATTTGATATGGGTTACTCTCATGTGTTTGCTTGGCCAGTATTAATTTGCTCAAATCAACCTATTGAGTTTGTTCCTCAACCAATGTTTTCTGTCAAATAGAGAAACTATGTCAAAAGCGAAGTTAGAGGGGAGAATATAGGAAATGCTACTAAATTACCCTTCCCTAGAGTTTGTATTTAATGACTTCTCAAAATGTCTTAAATTATGGTGACGGTCATTTTGTCTTGTCACGGTTCAGCATCTCTTTTGATTAGCCTTTCCCATTGTGGTCAAGTATGTGCAGCCAATGGTCATTGATCCATCTTCAACTTCTTCCTTATGTGGAATTTGTTCTTCTACCTTTTATCATATTAACATCGGCAACATTAGGCAAAGTCATGTACCTCAAGCTTCCATGGAATCTGAGATGGATAGTCAAAACCTTCATTTTTCTAATGGCAATCACTTCTTAGGAGAGTATGCGTCTGGAACAAGAAGTAAGATTTCCATATTCTAAAATCATCATCTAGAACAGGGGGCTAGAGATCGCCTCGACTATCTGGATTTTCTCCTTATTGACAATAGCCAATTCAAAGGAATAGAATGAATTCCTTCTCTGTGCTTCTTGGCTTGTCGAAGCTAAGCATCTCATCACTAAAACTGTAATATCTAGTCTTTAGGGTCCGTCATGCGAAAAAGGCACTGCTTAGACTTAAGGCAGAGTTGTGCAAGTGCAAGATGGAGGTGCAAGGCTCCAGGGATTACTCACTAAGACAGCTCACAAAATGGGGAGATTGAGAGCAGCGTGGAGGAAGATTCCCAAGTTACATCCCCTTAAGCTACCATAATATGCATGCTTTGAGTTCAACCGTGTGCTTGTGCCTATTATGTCATATCTTTTCGTCTCCTATAAATGGAAGAGAGAGAGCATCATTCCTAAAATTATGTTCAGGGAACAAGAGGTACCTTTTTTTTTAAACGATGTGATCTTTTCTGCTTGCCCCTGCTTTATTGAAAGAGTGTTTTAGAATCTTATGAGTCCACATGATGTGCTATTTTCAAATGCCCCCTGTCAAGCTAAGTCAAGGGGATGATGTTTTAAGATATGAAGTAAGTAATTCAGAAAAACAAATAGGGTTAGATCTTACACATGCTTTGGAAAAAGTTTTTGGCAATGAAATGTATTTTTTTTTCTAAAAGATTTGTTGGTTTTTTTTTTTTTTAGGAAGCATGAGGAAGCTCAACCCTTATAATTCTCCTTGAATTATATTTTCTTTTCATGGTTGAATAGCATCACCAGGCTAGTTTGAGATATTACCTCATGCTCTCAAAATGAAATATTAGAACTGTACATTCACTGAGTGAAAACAAATTAAATTACTGGAATAGAAAGTGCAGCAGTAACATACTAGACAGGATAGAAAACATGAGGTTATAAAAAAAAAAAAAAAACCAAAATCCATGAGCCTTTGAGTTCTTTGCCCTTAGTAGACTCGAAATCTTCGCATGAGAGGATCACTTCATTGAAGTTACGGAAGTGCAATCTATGCAACCAAAAGCAATGCTTACAGGGTAAGGCTTTTATGAATAGCTTCATTATTTCTTTCTCGGCCAAGTGAGGATTAGTTTGTATCTCAAAAGCTTCCCACATTTACATTTCTCATTTGCTTAGAAATCCTCCATTGGTCTTCTTTTGATGCAAACCAAATCTTTGCTGGGCAATTCAGTTCCAAGCTTGCTTTGGTATTGATATAGGAATGCGGAAAACAGCTCACTCCAATCCCTCTTAAGGTAGATCCTTGCCATGAAGAACTATTGCAATGCGGGCCTCATGAAACTCTCTTAGGAGGCCTGAGTTATGAATGGCCTCTGGTTATAGTACCGACTCATTTTAGTTTGAAAATATTGCAAGTGAGTCATAGAACAAGTCGTGCTATTATATTTACGAAGATTAGGTACTCCCATTTCTCTGAGAATCGTAATCCTATAGAGGCAAGATGGACCTGTCGTGTCTTGGTTAGGCAACTGGTCTTCACATTACATTTACATTCCATTCATTGCGGAAGTAAATTATGCTACTTTAGGGAAGTTGGACTCTTCTGAGATCATTTCATTACTTTTTTCCGGGTAGAAGTTTCCAACCGAAGATGAGGTGTCTATGTCACCCTCATGGTCGAGTGACCAATTGAGCAGCCCATTGGGAGATAAGCCCTAAAGAGCAAGTGTTCCCCCTTCTAACAAGCTTTGGACTCTATGCATGGGTAGGAGGCAATTATTCGATGAATAACTGATCTCATATGTATAACAATGATAGCTCTTGGGACTATATCACATGCGATGTTCAAAGCCTTGGGGTGGCAGCTTATTTGCCTACGTTAAGTGGCAAGCGTTGGCTCGGATTGCTTAGACTTTCTTTTATTGATACTCGGTCCTAATCTTTTGAGTAAAGCCGTTCGTTTTGCCAGCTTGAGTTTTTCAAGGGGATTGGGAGATGGTGGAGTTTCACTTCCTAGGTCAATGGGGGTCGGCACTCTTTGGACCCTAGCTCTTGCAATAATCTTGGGAAGCTGCACTGCCGTGCTCCGATCTGAATACGTTTATAGTGTTGACCTCGTCCGCGGGCTCCTTGCCTTTTTTAGTGGGAAGCTTTTCAATTATAGGATACTGCTCAGTAGTCCCTTTATCATGCAATACTACATCGACATTTTCTCCGATCGATCCTTCTTCTATTAGCTACGGGTCAAACTGGGCGGTCAGGCTCCTCCCTGACGCGACATATGTCTTTAAGAACTTTTTATCCTTCGTCTCCACGACTATCGGCTCTTTGTGAGGCGAGGTAATATCAATGTCAATGTCAACATTATATTCTTAGCGAAAAGCATTGGTCAGTTCCCCCCAAATCTTAAGGAGATTAATCCTCCTTACAATGTACCACCGTAAGGCGAGGCCAGTTAGATTTGATTGGTATAATTGAATTATCCTTTGGACCGGGTAGGCTTGCAAATAAGCCTCTAAGCAAGAGGCATTGGCATACCCCTCACATTTAGACACTTTGAGTTCTTCTAAAATTTTAACAATGACATAGTTGGACATATCAATGGAATCTTAACCCTGCCATTGGCTTAACTTCTTCATAATCTTTGCAAAGTGTCTATCCTATTGGTCATCCTTTGGCAAGTTTGCAGGTGTCACGAGTGTGTTTAAAGCAGTTACGAGATTAGGCTTGGCCTAAGTGGACTCCATTTTCCTTGAGAGTTGTCGAAGGACAATACACATCTGTCGTACGCCATCTTCAATATTAGCGAGACGATTTTGTATATCACTCTAATCGGCCACTATTGCTCGAGGCCATTCACAAGCGATTGATGATCGGCGATTCATAATTACCTGACATCGCAAAAAAATAAATGAGCACGAGAGTAAATAAAAATTGACCCATGACAACGGTCTAGCTGTTTTTATTTATCAAAAGAGGATTTCATAGACAGATTTTGACATCTAAACTTGGAATTAAAATGATAGAACGAAATACTAGACATTATGTAAAAGTCCCTAAACAATGGGACTAGGAACAAGACAAAGCTTTCAAAATATTGTCATTAGGGGCCATGTGACCGCTATTTTGTATGTGACGGAGAGCCTTGGTCTTGCGAAGCTGTTTGCTTTCTTGGACTGGCTCTAAGACTTGTACCCAACTTATTCCCAAGCCCCTTCGCATATGCTCAATCTACTTATGTTGACTAATTTTGCTGGCTAGGTCAGGGACCAACGGTCGTAGTCTTGTCGGGATACGATGGTTGTGGATGTACGATTTAGAGGCATGATGGGCCTTTTCCTATCCCTCAAGCCTTTCAAGCAACACAATCCTTTTGCGATGGCACTTGCTCCATGTATCCTTGACAATATAAATCTCGAATGCGTAATCACAACTTTTATGGGTTAAAAAGATTGGAGAGATCTTCATCTTGAGAGGCGGCGGGATCTCCTTAAGGGCTTCGTACTGACGTGCCACCCTATATGAGTAATAGGGAGTGACACTGGTGAGGTCGAGCAACGAGATAGAATTGCAATATTTGTAAGCAAAGCGAACTCTCTTTTCGTGGAACCAACCAGCACACCATAGGAATGCCTCATGAGCGAGGTCCCTTAAGGAATTTATCCAGTTAAAGTAGCTTTAGTTGGGAGACCACAAATCTCTATAGTGGAATTTCAAAATCATTTATTTCAAACAATTGCATGAGGCATACAAATTCGCTTAAGTGAGAAAATAACCAGACCCGTAAAATTTCGAAGAGGCCCATATGATTTTTTCCATTTTTTCTTTAGAACGATTAAGAGATAGGAATGCTTAAGCTAAAACCATGTTGACATGATTTTGCCCCCTTAAGACCCGATCAACCACCGATGCCATCGAGGGACTTATGGCATCTTTTTGATGGGGGAAAATGATGAACCTAAAAAAGGCTAGAAGGAAAATCTCACTTTTTTGGATCATCGGTTGTTTTTTAAAACAATCAGTCAAAAATAGTAGTGGGTAGGTATTATGGTTGGTTTCAAGAATTTGCCTCACAACATGAATTTCGGTTCTTAAAAGTCACGCTAACCCATGTAGAGGGTCAAAACCTATTGGTGGCCTGACAAGCTTACTCTCGAGAGGCATTCCAATAGCAGTGTTATATTCCTCCAGAGTTGGGGTTAGCTCGAACCTACCGAACATAAAAGTGGATGTTCTAGAGCACCAAAAATATGTTATTGCCTGCAGAACTTCAGGATAAATAGGGATTTGGAACAACGATAGAAGATGACCGATTTTAACTTTCACACGCTTTTGGGCAAATTGGTTCAAAAACCCCACCATCCAAACAGCTTTGCTTTGGGGGCGGTAATAAACTAGATATCGTTTCTTCCCATTGCATATAAACTAGGACCCGAAAAACTAACCTAAATTGCCATGGGCCAATAAAGTAAATAAACTGAGTAAAAAATGGTAAAGAAATCACTTTACTTTTCAAGAAAATGGCAAGTGCATAGACATGCGTATGATATGTGCGGCTTAATGTCTAACTGAGACTGTTTAGAGAAATTAAGAGAGTGTCTGCCCATCGCAGTCTCGCGTTGGCATCATACATTCTTAACCTCGGCTTTACCTAAATAAATTCGGGGAAAAGAAAAGCAACATCTACATCGCAGTCTCGCGTTTAATGCCATATCTTTCTTAATACCATCCTAAAATATTCTATGGCGGCCTAAGTCCGGCGGTCGGGTTGTGTGTGCCACATGTAGTGCTAAAACATTAAAACATGCATAGCAGTTTATAATCACAAGACATTTATTTTAACAAATTTAAAATTGATCTTTAAGCTACTAACCTACACAAAAAAAAAAAAGAAGTACTCAAGTTAGCAAAGCATTTAAACAAGATAAAAAGGCCTAAGTCCACAAAAGATGGTTCCTAGTGGAGTCGCTAAGCTATCGCGATCTCATTTTTTTCGAGCGCCTTTACGGACGGGCGCATGAGAAGAGGAAGGAGGAAGGAGGAGGCGGAGAGGCTAGGCCTAGGAAAAAATGGTGGAATGAGCCCGAGCCCACTCGTGGGGAAGAAGAAGAAGAGGGGGGTTGGGAGGCCTTTATTTAAAATATATATATATATATATATATATTTCAGAAATAAGGTAAGAAAAAAGGAAAATAAAATAGAAAATAAAACCTAATGGATGCAAATAAAAACTAAGATCTAGGTGATGCGAAAAATATTTTTGTTATGGTCAAATCAATCCCCAATTTTTTATACAATTTAATTTCAAATATTTAGCCAAAATTTAGGTGTCAACAATAACAATCCAAAAGACTTGCTCAAATGGTAAATCTATTCATTCTCCTTGCTCAAAGCCTAAGTATTAAATCAACAAACTTGTACATTCTCTTGGAGATCGCATCAACAACGTAAAGTAATAATCAACTGATATGTGTAGCATGCTCAAAGAGTGTCATGGTCCCACATTAATTTAAAGGAAAAGTTGCCATTGCTAAGATTTCGTTTATTTCGTGGAAAACAAATAATTTGCAAAATATTTTCCTAAATGATCGCTTGATCTTGAAATAATTAGTCAATAGAAAATATTTCATTATAATAACAACTTATGTCTACATATTTTTGAGGACGAGAAATTTTTTTTTCACATGTTCATCTTTATAAGCTATATAAACGATTAATTTTAGAAAAAAAAAAGATTTTTCAATTATTTATTTTTTGCAAAACAAACATGCCATTAGTCACATTTTAAATGTTTCAATAAGACGGTTTGCAAATAGATTTACATAGTTTGGGCATGATGGGCCACTAGCCCACTAAGGTCAAACGCACCTGAAAACCTTTTGTGGATTTTTAGTTGGGAATTAGCCATAAAGCTTAACATAAACAGTTTATATATATATTAACATAAACAGTTTATATATATATAGTATGTATTTGAGTCTTGTTAAAGGATGCTCATGAGGCATCTGTTAAGCATGCTAATTAAAAAATGAATCACTTTTCGAAATAATGGTGAGTGATAATTTCATATAAAGATGTAAAGTAAAGTTTATATTCTTAAAAAAAAAAAAAAGGTTCATAGTGAAAGTTCTCCTAAATTCTCCCACTTTTATTTTGTGAATAAAGTCCACGAAGAGAGCATGGTGGAGGCACCGTTGAGGAGTTCGGATAGAAGCTACAAATATTCGACTGCGTTAATTTGAATGTTGATTCAAATTCAAGTCTTTCCACGTATATTTCCAGTCAATTTTAAGATTGCGCCTCATTAAATTTTTCAAACCGGACCTGGTTTGATATTTGTATCTAGATATCCTTTCATTTATCTCTCTTTTGGCATGATTTTGTTGTCTTTAGTGTCACACCTTGCATCCTATATGAATAGGGAATTACACAATCGTCTTTCCACTTGAAGAATGTAGCTCAAGTGAGGCCCAAGCCTCACCTAGCTCGCCGGATTTGGTGAGAACTGAGCTCGCCAGCCTCACCAGCCTAGGGCTAGGCTAGAGCTTGCCAACAACCAGTCGATAGCCATTGCCGTAGCCGATGACCGGCTAAGGCCAAGGAAGAAGAAGAAGAAGAAAAAAAAAGAAAAGGAAAAAAATTAAAAATTAAAAAATATAATTTAAAAAAATAATAAAGTAATAAAAAAATTATTGAAAATGAGTGTATGTAGAAAAAGATTGCAGAAATTTTTTTCTATTTATTTTCAAATTTCAACCAAACACAAGAAAATATAATTATTTTCCTGAAAAATGATTTCCTAGAAAATAATTTTTAGAAACGCCACATTTTTTGCGAAACTATCACACCTTAAGGTGTCCATTTTACCTCCATGTAAGATATCTTTTGCCTCATTCCAAGTCATGGAAAGATTGAGCTTTTCTTTTGCTTTCTAGCTGTGCAAATATGCTCTCGTGAATTTTCCCCGTTTCCACTGCATGATAACCTCTGTTCAATTTTCAATGACCTCATCAAAATATTTCTTTCACTTATATAAGACCTGAGGTAAAGCTATCTTAAAAAAAGATAATGCTGGCAATACGGAGACGATATCTAAATTGAATTTGCAAAGTGATGTAAGTAAATAAATTCTGCCAAACCATCTTCTCTTTTATAGCATTAACATTCGACCTAAATCAAAGGATAAATAAAACACCATAAGACGGACCCAACAAAGATCTGTCTTACAACCACAACGGGAGAATTACCAAAAAAGTCATAAACCTATTGCAATTGTGTCAATTCAGTCCTAAACTTTTTTTTTTTGGCCAATTTAATCCTAAACCTTTTATAATTGTGTCAATTCAGTCCTTCCGGCCAAAATTGGCCCATCGGTCTTGATGTGGACGCCGCGAGGGATAGCCGGCCGTCGAGGCAATTTTTTAATTTTTTTTAATTTTTAATATTTTTTTAAATTTTTTAATTCTTTTTTCTTTTTCTTTTTTTTCACCTCCTTCTTCCTCTGGCCGGCCGACGCGGGCCGAGGCGGGCGGGCGAGGCGGATCGGGTGAGTCAGCCTCGCCGGCCCGGCGGGCGAGGCCCCGCCCGATCCGCGATCGGCCCTCACCAAGGCCGGGCGAGGCCAAGCCTCGCTAGATCCGACGAGCTCGGCCCTCGCCAAGGCTAGGCGAGGCCGCCGTCGCCAAGGGGCTGCGGCGGAGGCGGGGAGGGAGAGGATGAGGAGGAGGCGGAGGAGCGGCTGCGGAGATGGGGCGCCGCTCTAGAGCCGAGAAACCCGACATCCCCGTCATTATCGTCGTTGTCGTCGTCGTCCCCACACTCGTACACAGATCTCCGCCCCCACCTCGCTCTCCCCACCGCCGCCGTTGTAGCCGCGGCGCCCTCTTCTTCGCTCTCCCACGGCCGCTCCGCCGCCTTCGCCTCCTCCTCATCCTCTCCCTCCCCGCCTCCGCCGCACCCTTGGCGAGGGCCGAGCTCACCGAATCTGGCAAGGCTCGGCCTCGCCCAGCCTTGGCGAGGGCTGACTCGCCGGATCTGGCGGGGCCTCACCCTCGCTAGTGGTCGGCGAGGCTGACCTCGCCAGATCTGGCAGGGCCTCACCCTCGTCGGCCCTTGCCTCCGGCCGGCGGGGGCGAGCCTCGCCAGTGGCCGGCGAGGCTGACCTCGTTGGCCGGCTGTCCCCCGCCGGCGTCCACGTCAACGCCAGCCGGCCAATTTTGGCCGGAATGACTGAATTGGCATAATTATAAAAGATTTAGGATTAAATTGGCCAAAAAAAAAAGTTTATGACTGAATTGGCACAATTGCAATAGGTTTAGGACTTTTTTGGTAATTCTCCCCAACCACAACCATACAATAGAATAATAGTCACGCTCATCAATGACGACATGGATTAGTGGTGTTTAGCACAAAACACGAGAGTCCCTTTTGTTTTCTTTCCTCTCTTCCTCATCCATGGTATCACAAAGATTCCCACCTCTTGTCTCCGGCAAGCACATGACAAACAGCCCACAACACCCAATTACCAGCCCAAAAACCCCATAAGACAACATCCCATCCCCTCTCCGGCCGGCCGCCGCCACCAGCAATGGGCTGAAAACGCCGCCGAGCACCAAAGCCTGCCGAACCATCGATGTTGCCGAGTTCCGCACGCACGTCGGGAACAACTCTAATGTGTATATCAACAACACACACACAGCGGTGCATCCACTAAAGAAAGAGACTAGTTCCAAGCCAATTTGCAACTTTTGCCACACTCGGCCCTCTAAAATGCACATCACACTACAAATCCCGCTGGTGTCGTGAAGAATAGTACAGAACTCCTCCTATTGAGCTTCCGTATGAGGACGAAAGTGAGCAGGGTCGAGGGCAGTTCGGCGAGGGCGTTGAGCGTGACGCTCGAGTAGAGGTCAAAGTGCAAGTTACCAACCCCAAGCGGCATCCCGTAGTACACCATCCCTGTCCCGAACCCGACCGACATGGCTGCACATAGCCGGCAAAAGGCCCATCTCTTCTCCAACAAGGCCTTGATTGCTGAGAAGATGTCCATGTTATTCAAAGGGTCCTCTTCGAGTGTGATCGCAGAGAAGCCCTTGGTCAGGATGCTCGCGCCCGGTGATGCTATGCTCTTTAGGGTTTCCACTGCCTTTTCCCGGCGTCCCATCAGGAAGAGCCATCTTGGTGACTCGCAAACCAAGAAATGAACTAAGACACAGTAGCCAATAGCCGGGACAGAAGTCCAAATGTATAGAACTCTCCATGACGAACCTCGGTTCACATTGTTATAATATGTAATATATTTTTATTATTCTAAATATGATCCCAATATTGTATTCCCAATAAATTTCGATTTATTGCCCAATTTATACCCACGTGTATTACGTGATATTTGCCCGTTAATATATTACCATAATGGTCTTGATGGAAGATATCGGTAATGTAATAAATGGAATAAAAAACGTCAGGTCGTCTAGTTCAAACCCAAGCACTACAGAAAACCACACCATCGGGTTTGAGGGGTATTGACTAGTAGAAGGACGTACGGATCTGGTGTTCCCATATTGTAGATCGTTCATACTACGAGGATCGTCGAAGGTTTTGGGGTCTTCTGCTTTCGCAAATTTCATCAATGGCTGGAGGTATGTTGATCTTTACGTTTCCGCAAATTTGATCCCGAATTATGTTTGAATTTATCTATGATTCATAAATCGGGATCGTCAAGGTTTTATTTATATTTAGTTTAACAGTTGGTATCGAGCATGTCTACCTCGCCTTGATGAAATTTTGGAATTTATTTTCATTGAATTATGTATGGGTAAATTCGGATTTGTATATGGCTTGGATCGGAATTTATAATTCCAGCCAAATTCGGGCGACCCACCACGTGATAATGGATCGAATGATCACACCGCCATTAGGAAGAGGAACCCTTAATTTTTCGACATATTACTGATCGTCGGAGGTTAATCGAGCGGTGAAATTTTGCTGGTTAGGGTTTTATAGGGCAGATTGTTTTTTTTTTTTTTTGGCTTAATTCTGGTTCATACATGGCCGTTTTTGCCGGATCTTAAAGTTATTTGTTCGTGCCAACGTTCTCTTCGAAACCCATCAACCAATTTGGTCGGTCATGGGCTGTGGAAGAAGACCCGACGGCGGAATGAGGCGGTCGCGGCGGAAGAAGCGACGGAAGAGAAAGCCGAAGGAAAGACTCCGGCGCGTGCAACGCACGCGCCCGAGGGCGATAAGGCGCGTGCGACGCACGCGCCCGGGGCTGCAGCGGGCGCGTGCGGCGGGCTGCAATGAGCGCGTGCGACGCACGCGCCCGAGAGGCCAAGCGGGGGCGCGTGCGTCGGGTGAGGCGGGCGCGTGCGCGTGCACGCGCCCGAACGGGAAAAGCGCGCGTGCAACGCTTTTCCAATTTTGCCCCTCAGCCTTTTAGGAAAATTGCGATTCTGCCCTTGCCCGCGTAAAATTCCGATTTTGCCCCCCTGGGGTATGTAAACTTACGATTTTGCCCTTTTGGGCGTAAAATTCCTGTTTTGCCCCTTAAAAGTAAAATTCCAATTCTGGCCTTGCGTGCAAAAATTCCAGTTTTACCCCTTTTTGCACGTGATTTTACTGTTCTACCCTAAAGTGCGATTTTATGAATATATATATATATATATATATATATATTTATTTATTTATTTATTTATTTATTTATAAAATTAAATGTCTAGTGATCCGTATATATTTAATTAATTAAGGATTAGCCACAGCATCTTTGATTATATTAAATTATATACATTAAGAGCCTTTGGATCACATATAGTTAAAGACAATAATTGTAATTATTCACATTAATATTATGAATTTTATCCCACAGGAATTTTCAATATATTAATGTGATTAATTAGGATGAAATATTATTTTATCTTTCTTAATTTACCCACAGGGATTAAGGAAGGGAATATAATTTAATAGTTTCATTGTGAAGTAATTATGAATCAATTTAAATTAGAAACTTAGCCCACAGGTAGTTTTTGATGTTACGTGATTCATATTTTAAAACATGTTTTACATTGGTAAAATATGATTTAAGTTTATTTGCCTCAAATATATTGATACATAAGTTTTCTTTGATTATGATGCAGTCTTACCACCTACGATTAGTTCTGGTATAATTGTTCCCGAGCTTAATGGAAATAACTTTAAAGAATGGAGAGAATTAGTTCTTCTTCAATTGGGGTGCATGGATCTTGATTATGCTCTAAGGTTTGACGAACCAGCTGAACCTATCGAGAATAGTACTCATGTTGAACGTACTCATTATGCTCAATGGGAGCGGTCCAACCGTCTCAGTGTGATGTACATAAAGACAAAACTCTCTACTAGCATTCGTGGTTCAGTCATTGAGCATAACAATGCCAAAGTATTGCTGGAGGCTATTGATGCACAATTTGAGTCTTCAGAAAAGGCGCATGCCATGACCCTAATTATGAAATTCTCATCATTGAAGCTTACCAAAGTGTAAGAGGTGTGCGTGAGCACATCATGAAGATGAGGGACATTGCAGCTCACCTGAAGAATCTTGAGGTTGGGATATCAGAATCCTTTCTTGTATACTATATCCTAAATACTCTCCCACAAGAGTATGCCCCCTTCAAGATCTCTTACAACACACATAACACTAAGTGGTCAATTAATGAACTCATGACCATGTGTGTTCAAGAGGAAGAGAGGCTGCTAATGGAGAAAGGAGAGAGTGCTCATATGGCAACACAGGATAAGTATAAAAGGCAAGGCAAGCAAAGGGGAAATGGTAAGATGCCTCTACCTCCCCAAGCTGGCATTAAGAAGGAATCCAAGTGCTTCTTCGTAAAAAGAAGGGACACATGAAGAAGGATTGCGCCAAATTTAAGGCCTGGCTCAAAAAGAAAGGTAACCAACTCGCATGTGTTTGTTATGAAACTAATATGGTTGATGTGAGTCACAACACTTGGTGGATTGATTCTGGTTCTACAATCCACATTTCGAATTCCTTGCAGGGTTTTCAGAACCAGCGAAAACCAAGTGGGAAGTGAACAAGGCATCTATTCGGGAAACAAGATGCGCTCGCGTGTGGAAGCTATTGGGACATGCAGATTAGTTCTCGTAGTGGTTTTGTTTTAATTTTGGAAAAGACCTTTTATATTCCTAGTTTTTCTAGGAATTTAATTTCAGTTTCAAGACTTATACCTTTGGGATACTCCTTTGAATTTTCAGATTCAACATTCAAATTATCGTATAAATCTGAAATTGTTGGGAGTGGTATTTTGTCTGACGGTCTCTTTCGAATTAATTTACAAGACAATGCCATTAATAATGCGATGCACGTTCATGATAATGCTGGGATAAAACGATGTGTTGTGAATGAGGATTCCTCTATGTTGTGGCACCGGAGGTTGGGACATATCTCCATGGATAGAATTAAAAGACTAGTAAATGATGGAGTACTTAATACTCTAGATTTTACTGATTATGACACTTGTGTGGACTGTATAAAGGGAAAACAAACCAACAAGTCAAAGAAAGGTGCTAAGAGGAGTACGAAATATTAGAAATCATACATACAGATATTTGTAGTCCAGATATGGACTCAAATGGTCGAGATACTTCATTTCTTTCATAGACGATTATTCACGATTCATGTATCTCTACTTGCTTCGTAATAAGCACGAAGCACTAGATGCCTTTAAGGCATTTAAAACCGAAGTAGAGAAACAATGCGACAAGCAAATTAAGATCGTGAGATCGGATAGAGGTGGAGAATACTATGGTAGATACACTGAAGATGGACAAGCACCTGGTCCATTTGCGAAGTTTCTTGAAGAGCATGGGATTATTGCCCAATACACTATGCCTGGTTCACCGGACCAAAATGGTGTCGCAGAAAGAAGAAACCGAACATTATTGGACATGGTGCGGAGTATGCTTAGCAACTCCAAACTTCCTAAGTTTTTGTGGACCGAGACTCTTAAACGGCTGTGTACATATTAAACCGAGTTCCAACCAAGGCTGTTCCAAGGACGCCTTTTGAATTATTCAAAGGTTGGAAACCAAGTTTGCGACATGTACGTGTTTGGGGATGCCCATCTGAAGTAAGAGTTTACAATCCACAGGAAAAGAAGTTAGATCCAAGGACTATAAGTGGGTATTTCGTTGGATATGCCGAAAAGTCCAAAGGATACAGATTTTATTGTCCATCTCACACCACTAGGTTTGTGGAATCAAGAAATGCTAAATTTCTTGAAAACGATCCGATTAGTGGGAGCGATCAATTTAGGGACTTTGTTCCCGAAGAAGATCATTCAGATACTCAACCTTCCACCTCGATCGGATTGGTTGTAGCTTACAGCGCCCCTTCGTTCAACCGGTCGTTGAGCAACCAATCGTTGAAGATCCACAACTCGCGATATTGATCCGGTAGACCAAACTGTTCAGCAATTACCGATATTGTTGAACTTCCAAAGTAGAACAGCAAACTCCTCAAGAGGATGTTGATGCGACATTAAGAAGGTCTACTAGAATGAAGAAATCGGCAATTCCTAATGACTACATTGTGTATCTACAAGAATCGACTATAATGTTGGAGCTGAAAATGATCCGAGTCGTTTTCACAAGCCATGAGTTGTGATAAATCTAATTTATGGTACAATGCCATGAAGGAAGAGATGAATTCTATGGCATCAAACGAAGTCTGGGATTTAGTTGAGTTGCACGATGGTGCGAAGGCCATTGGTTGTAAATGGGTCTTCAAAACTAAGAAGGATTCATTAGGCAATATAGAGAGATACAAAGCCGACTCGTTGCCAAGGGATTTACTCAAAAGGAGGGAATCGATTACACGGAGACGTTTTCTCCGTATCCAAGAAAGATTCTCTTCGTACTATTTTGGCATTGGTTGCTCATTTTGATATGGAGTTACATCAAATGGATGTGAAAACGGCGTTTCTCAATGGAAAATTGGAAGAAGTGGTTTACATGAAACAACCGAAGGATTCTTCTCTAATGCTGGTGAGCATTTGGTGTGCAAGCTTAAAAGGTCTCTATATGGCTTGAAACAAGCTTCCCGCCAATGGTACTTAAGATTCCATGAGGTCATCTCTTCATTCGGTTTTAAAGAGAATGTCATGGATCAATGTATATACCGGAAGGTTAGTGGGAGCAAAATTTGTTTCCTTGTGCTATATGTAGATGACATTTTACTTGCAACCAATGACAAGGGGTTGTTATATGAAGTGAAACAATTTCTCTCTAAGAGTTTTGATATGAAGGATATGGGTGAAGCGTCTTATGTCATTGGCATTAAGATCCATAGAGATAGACCTCGAGGTATATTAGGACTATCTCAAGAAACTTATATCAATAAGGTCTTAGAGAGGTTTCGGATGAAAGATTGTTCACCAAGTATAGCACCCATAGTGAAGGGTGATAGGTTTAATTTAAACCAATGCCCGAAAAACGATTTTGAAAGGGAACAAATGAAGAACATCCCATATGCTTCTGCTGTTGGAAGCTTGATGTATGCTCGAGTTTGCACTCGACCTGACATAGCCTTTGCTGTGGGAATATTGGGAAGATACCAAAGTAATCCAGGTATGGACCACTGGAGAGCTGCAAAGAAGGTGATGAGGTACCTTCAAGGAACAAAGGAACACATGCTTATGTATAGACGGGCGGACAACTTGGAGGTAGTTGGTTACTCGGACTCGACTTTGCTGGCTGCGTTGATTCCCGTAAATCAACATCGGGATATATTTTTATGTTTTGGCGGAGCGTATCCGGAGGAGTGCAAAACAAACCTTGGTTGCCACTTCTACTATGGAGGCAGAGTTCGTTTCCTGTTTTGAGGCCACCTCACATGGTGTGTGGTTGAAAAGTTTCATATCGGGGCTTAGAGTTATGGATTCCATCGCTAGGCCATTAAGAATATTTTGTGACAATTCAGCTGCAGTGTTTATGGCTAAGAACCACAAAAGTGGTAGTCGAAGCAAGCACATCGACGTCAAGTATTTAGCCATCGAGAGAGCGTGTTAAAGAGAAGAAAGTGGTCATTGAACACATAAGCACCGGATTGATGATAGCTGATTCTTTAACTAAAGGCATGCCACCAATGAGTTATAAGGATCATGTTTCTAGAATGGGCATTGGTCCAATCATGTAAATTTTTCTTTATATGGAAGAATTTATGAGACTTTTATTCATTTATAATGTTTTTCTCAATACAGTTGTATACATTCAGTTATTATGAGAAAAACAATTACGTTTGACCTGGAGTAAACATAAGGTTTATTCATTAAGTTATTTGATCACATATGGGCTGATAAAATACATTGTGATACACGGAAGATAATACTCGATCTAAGAGGACTCATCGCCGTGATTCATGTGTTTTATTTCAGTATGAAGTTTATGTGGGTTTGGGTTAATAACTCATTTGATGAAATATTGGGATCAAGTGGGAGAATGTTATAATATGTAATATATTTTTATTATTCTAAATATGATCCCAATATTGTATTCCCAATAAATTCCGATTTATTGCCCAATTTATACCCACGTGTATTACGTGATATTTGCCCGTTAATATATTACCATAATGGTCTTGATGGAAGATATCGGTAATGTAATAAACGGAATAAAAAACGTCAGGTCGTCTAGTTCAAACCCAAGCACTACAGAAAACCACACCATCAGGTTTGAGGGATATTGACTAGTAGAACAGGACGTACAGATCTGATGTTCCCATATTGTAGATCGTTCATACTACGAGGATCTGTCGAAGGTTTTGGGGTCTTCTGCTTTCGCAAATTTCATCAATGGCTGGAGGTATGTTGATCTTTACGTTTCCGCAAATTTGATCCCGAATTATGTTTGAATTTATCTATGATTCATAAATCGGGATCGTCAAGGTTTTATTTATATTTAGTTTAACACACATAGGCAATCGCAGGCAATGATAAAAACCCTAATGTGAAAGCGAGGAATACGATCATACCAACACTCCCTCGCCACTTTTTGCCCACGAGTTCCGATGATAACACAAGAGCACACGTGCCGATTGTCGCACGTCCAAATCCGGTGATGAATCTCAAGCAGGAGTAGATCCACACGTTGGTGGAAAAGACCGTGAGTAGGGATGAGCAAGACATGACTAAACACGAGAGGAAGAGCATGTTTTTGCGACCAAGCGATGGGTCAGCAAGTGTCGCCAAAAGTAGACCGCCAATGAAGCATCCCATGAAGAAGGATGAAGCCGGTAAGCCCTTTATTGCTGAGTTTGCGCATTGCAGGCCCCACTCGGATACTATAGAGGCGTGCTTGGGATATTCCCATTGCCATGAGGAACTACTCGGAAGTCGACAAACGTCAGAAATGGAGTTGCAATACTCGTCATCTAGATTTGCGCAGTGCCACGGTGGTAGAGTGTCAGTGAAAATGCTTATGAACGTTTGCTGCGCGTCAAACAACCAAGCAAGCGACACAAGCAAGGCTTGCATGAGCTGAGCCCACCCCAAATCTTTCATCGACTGCTCGATAATCGAGTCCAAGGATGGGTGGTGCTTCTCGAGCTTCGGAGGTTCCTTCTCGCTGCTGCCGGTGGCGGATTGTGAGAGCAACGGAGTCGGATCGGCCATTCTTTTTTGTGCTTTGCTTCTTGTTGGATTTGGAATTTCTTCTGCGTTGTGGAAAAGGAGAGTAAAGCAGCTGATTTTAGAGATGAGTTTGACGGAGCAGAATGTGTAGGATTTTATATTGATCTTGCTTGGTATAGAGCATAGTGAATGATGAGCTGTCTAACTGGGTGATAACTATTAAATAGTTCCTAGCCTCCAATAGCAAGGTTGCAAATTGCGTTAAGACTTCTTACAAGTTGTTGGAGAGTGTTGAGCTGGATACTAATTATGCACGAAATGCCAAATGAAGTGTTGCGAGTTTGATAAAAAGGCTGTAACATCCGATATGTAATTACTAAACCACATCCTTTGTATGTTAACTAGCCAAAATTACCCTTCAATCACAAAATTTAGTTCAATATTTACCATTCACATTACTCCTCTCGTTCGACCAAAGTAACCTCAACATCTCTCTCCTTCGCATACCATATTTGGGCTAAGTTTCCAAAGGTATCAATTAAGTAACTTATTTCCGTTGTCATCTTGAATCGGTAAAAAATAATCGACATCTTTCCTCTAAGTAAAGTTATGTTTCAAAATCAAATACATTTTTTTTTTTCCTTCTCACGATCATGAGTTCATAATTTGTTAGAATTTGAGTTGTTAGAAATTCGTTCATTTCTTCTTCACTAAAACTATTAAGTGATATTTATGGAAGTCCAGATCTACTCACAACTTCTTCCTGTCCAAACTTAATTTTATTCATAGAGAAAGAAAATTTGACGGCTTACTTCACAAGCAATGTTAAGAACTTTCTTAATTGTTGAAAAATTAAAAATTAGTCTCGGTCGTCCTCTTTCCTTTTCTTTTGCATTTTAAAGTTCTTTTGTTGTTTATGGTTTCAAGATCGGAAGGAACGAACAAATAAAAATCTCAAATTGTGTTTCTAGCTTTGAATACACACTCAAACTTTTTTTTTTATGCCAAGGATCCGGCCTAACTCACCGGCCTAGCTCACCTTCGGGAGCACAGCACCGACTATACCTCGGGGGAGACTGGCCTAGCAACCCACCACCAAGGCCCCCCGCTTAAATCACGGAACTACTTTGAGAGTCGAACCCCTAACCTGGTGACAAATCAAGGGATATGCCTCAACCGGCGCAGCCATGCGTGGGTGGGTCACACTCGAACTTTGATTTTACTATTTTGGAGAAAAGAGTAAATGCTTCTCTTCAAGCTAGGTGCAAGCAAGAACGGTTTTTTTTTAAGTAAATTAAATCGAGATACGAAAGTAGCAACGCATATATCATTCATTTGCCTGAAAAAATTGTATTATTAGCTTACGTGTTAAGCAATAGGTAACTCGATCGTTCGTGGGCTGGTGTTTAATTGATGTTCACCCCTCATCGTGGACCCCGACTCCGGAATCATAATTGCTGCTGTGGTGTCCAAATGTCCCAACCATGTAGGACTCTTTTTTCCATAAGCAACAAGTAATCAAGATCACAAGATATTACCCTTCTGGAAGCTTACCAAGCAAGCACGTCACGATCTCTATCATTGATTGCATTTTGAAGAGTATATTTGAGCACAGCCAATACCGCACAAGCACAAAAAGAAGTTGAATTGCTCAATGATACTTGTTCTAGCTCAAGATCATGTACTGAGTTTGGAGTTCTGAGTAGACTTCTTCTTGGTACCTTAGCTCTCAATAATACGTAAGACCCAGGGAAAAAAATAGAGTTATGTAACCTAATGAAATCACGATACTCACCTTATCAATTCTTCAAATTCTTATAAGGGAATACTATTAGATTAATACACTACAACCCAATCTTCCTCAAGTTAGATGACTTCAATAATGGACTGAATCATGTCGTGCCTTGGTTCGCAGGTTTAAGTACAATATTTGTGGATCAGCATGTGTACAATTTAATGTCCCTAACTTAAAAAAAGTCATCCGAGAGGTGTAAGCTGGATTTAAATGGCACAAATCCACGTCAAGCTGACTAATTGTTGATATATTTTAACAGTAGGACAAGAGCTCAAGTAAATTGAGACAGTAACAATACAGTAAGATAACAGATGGACGGACCCTCGCGCAACCTTTCCCTCGTGGTGATAAAGCTCATGCCATTTCCTCGTGTAATTTTCAATCCATGTCCCTTTTGGATTCATGCGCTTGATTTACCCAGAGGGCACACAATGATTATGTAGATTTAGACAAACAAAGATGATCGTGACCAGAGATGGGGACTTGGTCTAGATTCGAAGTTTGGACAGAACCCTGTGCTGGGTATCGGTTTCACCTTTTGGAGTTTGAACATAAGGGTCTCGGGTTTACAGCCGTCCTCGTGACCCCTTTTGATTGATGAATAGTATGGGGGTCAAACTAGGTCAGTACTGGTTTAAACCAAAAAGAATTGACCCGAGAACTGGACCGAAAATATATCGACGCACTAAACTGATCTAGTGCGATATTCAACATGCGCCAAGCTTCAGAAGCCCAGGAAAAGATCATCCGCTCATTTACATGCGATGCTGGAGAAATTAAGAATACATAAGTCTTATAGTTCGAGTATCATTTGACAAATTAATTTCCGAAATTTATAGGTAGCCCAAATGTTTATTTGATTGCAATCAATAGAGTAAAATCATATTTTTGGGATATTCATATGTATTGAATGAAGATTCGACTACGGTATGATTAAAGAATTTTCTATATAAGAATAATATGCAAGTCACCCAATCCATAAAAAAAAAAGTGATTTTCTTTAAAGTACAAGTTTTAGTATTATTCTCTAGAAAAGACCAAGAAATACACATAAGATATAATAATACTCTTCTAGTGACAATAAACACAAAACAAAAATGCACCTTACAATTTGAAGAATTCTTAAATTCATTTTCAAAGCAAAAACGAATTCATACTATCACGTGCAACTAAGGGGAATACGTGTAGCTAAATTGACATGTAACTGAATTCTCTCACTCGTCATCAGCCATGTGCAATCTAAAAACGACTTGGTTGAGCAAGAAAAATTATGTTTTCGAAGGAACATAAAAATTTCCTCACATGGTAGAAGTTACGGGCGCTCACCCGCCAACCACTTTGGTGGCGAAGCAACTTGCGCCAATGGTCCATGCAAGCGCCCACTCAATAGCTTCTCTAGCCATATCGCTTTGATCATTGGTTGTATTTTTATTTGCTCGTCAAACGAATCTTAGTCTCAAAACCACAACATATCCACGCATTGTATATACGAAAACGTGATCATCGTTCCTGATCGGTGGTCCGACTGTCAATATTTTTCAAATGCTAGGGGTAACCACTCTAGATGGAATCTAGAGTTTGAGATGCTGCCGAGGAGCATGTGCGTGCCCATCAGCAAATGCGTCGAGTCGTTTTAGTCACAATAGAATGCATTGTTAAGTCCAAACCGGGCCTGATGGGTAAAAGGAGCTCACCCATTTCATATTGATGGTACCGTAAGGCCGAAAAGGTCTAAGGAGGTGAATAAAGCCCATTGAGTTTAGGCTGATATATAATAATCATTTTCCAAACTATACTTGATTTAAATGGGCCGAAGCCCACTAGTGACCCAATTAGAAATAGGACCAAATTCATCCTAAAACAAGAATTATAGTTACATTTATAGTCATTGAATTGATCTAGTGGAGCCTCAGGTACGATTCCTACTCGACCCAATTACTTGGGCTCGGGTCATAAAGAAACAATTCGTTGTAAATTCCTTGGCTCGGATATAGCTGACCTGCTTTTGATCAGATCAGGAGGTGCGGTTAATTCGATGCACAAGAGCTAACTCAAGGTGCAACCGGATTGCTAAACTAAAAGGGAGATATCATGCATTATTATCATTTAACTTCAACGTGACTTCTATGTTCGCATACGTAGGCACCTTACAATTTAAAGATGGAGATGCAATGGGAGAAGTGCTCATTTGCGAGTGAAGTTCCCACCATCTTTAGGCTTTATATGAAACCATGACCCAGAAACGAACGTTGGAAAGAAAGACAGAAGATTGTCTTTCTTTTTTTTTTTCTTTTTTTCCTTATGAGTAAGTCCACCTTAAGTAACTTAATTTCAGGCAATAAGATATATCACCGTTTCAAGAACAAGATGAGATGTGAGTATAAAGTTGGGTAGTTTATGCAATCGTGAAATTGTTTGCATAAGTGATGTGGAGAATCGAACTTGCGTCATGCACCTGATCAAGATATGGAAATTAAATTTGTACCTATTAAGTCAATCTCCTATGATTAACACAACGGTACAAGAAGAATGAAAGTTGCCAAATTCCTGTAGCTGGGGAAACCTTTTTGTACCGTGAATGGAGATATCCTTTACTTCTTTGAGGAGGAACCTATACCAATATGGTCCTAAACACATTCATGCAAAAACGTTGTCTTGCAAGAGAAGTAGCAGCAGAAAGTAACCCACAGGAAAAGCATATCTTCCCAACACACCCAAAAGCCATTCTTTTCTTTCCCAAATATTCATGCAGAAGAATGCATCATCGCATATATAAGCGTGAGCTCTCTTCCTTCTTCTTTTCTTCACCAACTGATTCTCTTTCCCAATACACGACTTCTAATCACAAGCCTCATTATGTCCTCGAATCCAGCCGGCGATGGCCCCAGCACGACTCCAAACTACCAGCTCTATTGGTGCTACCAATGCCACCGCATGGTCAGGGTGGCAGCCGCCAATCCGTCCGAGGTCATTTGCCCGCGATGCTTTGGCCAATTCCTTGGGGAAATCGACAATCCTAGCCCGAGATACGTGATTGACTTCACCCAGTTTGATCCTTCTCCAGAAGCCCGGTTGCTTGAAGCCCTGTCCCTCATCCTCGATCCTCCGATTCGGCGATTCAACAACCTCGTTGTCGATGCTCAGGGATCCGACCTTCGAGGCCGATCGCGACGTAGACAGCGGGGTGATGTCCATGGCCATGTGGAAAGAGATTTCACAAATCCTGAGGGTGATTTCATAGAGCTGAGACCAAGGCCGAGGCCGAGGCCGAGGTCGATGCCAAGGCCACGGCCGAGGAACCGAAGTCTTGACAGTAGAGAGAACCTGGACCTGGATGGGAACGGCATCTATGACAGGCCCTTCACTTGGATCTTTCTCACGCCAGGCGATCCTTCTCGTCCGATCATACTGCCTCCTGGGAGAGAGGGCCCAGGAGCGAGAGGAGCCGATCCTAGGGATTACTTTCCAGGGCGGGGGCTTGAACAGCTGATAGAAGAACTGACGCAGAACGACCGTCCCGGCCCGCCGCCAGCCCCTGACTCTGCCATCAATGCGATACCGACCGTGACAATCGAACCAAGCCACTTAAACAACGACACGCAGAGTTGTCCCGTGTGCAAGGAGGAGTTCAAGGTCGGCGGGGAAGCGAGGGAACTGCCTTGCCATCACTTGTACCATTCGGATTGTATCGTCCCGTGGCTGCGGCTCCACAACTCCTGCCCAGTCTGCAGGCAGGAAGTGCCAATTGTTTCTGATCCCGAGGTTCCAGGAGACGACTCGGAGACGCACGAAGGAGAAGGAAGGTGCGCCAGATGGCTGCGACGGAGGCATCTGTGGCCGTTTCGAGCCAGGCACGGGCAAAGTCCCCCACCAGGTAACGCTCCTCGTGCTTCCTCACCCATGTAATCGACACGATAATTGAAACCGCAGATCAAAGCGCCATGCTTTTGATCCTTCTCAAATCCTTTCAATGTCTGTCCAACTACTAATTTGATGCGAAATTACTTCAAAGCTTCTCAATGTATGACACTCTGTATCGATGCAACAGCCAATAAATTCTTTAGCCGATTCCAACGTTACTTCTCGGTGAAATAACTTTTATTTCTGCCGGTCTTTCGGATGGCCATGCTTCGATACTTCATAATCTTTGCAGCTGCATGCGCGTCATCGTAATCTTTATACTGTAGCTCTTTCTTTTCATTTCACCGTCCTCTTTTTCCTTTCGGCAGCTAACTCGTGGTGGAATTCCTGCAGCATTCTGTAGCTCGTTAGATTTCGCCATTGCCGCCATCAAGGAGTGTTCTTTAATCGATTTGTATGATAGAAAACATTGGGTAGGATTAAAAGCACAAAATGTATGTCGGTATTTCTATACAGGGTGTGCTACGTTACAGGATGATCATCATCAAATCCTAGTACGGTATGGATGGACAGATTGACTCGGTACGTGACCTCTTGCTTCAACGATTAACATCTCGTCATATTAGAAAGATCATTCGAATCTGTGATCATAGCAAAGCCGTTGCAAAGTTTGATCACACGCAAACTTAAATCTACAACTGACCCCGAGAACCATCATACTCTGAAAGCTGCATCGCTCCCTGGGGCTTCGACATGCTTGTTCATCATGAATTGATAATCGCAAAGGCAGCAGTTTCTTTGAAGTTCACTTGAGCTCTATTTGTTTCACAAAAAATATTTTTCGGTGTTTGCTTTGTTTAAAATAATGAGTCGAGTGAATATGTTTTTCTAGTCAATGGAAAACTTATGCTTAAATTTCAGAGAATGATTTTCGCGTAAAATTTCGGGCTTAAGCACTAATACTAAATCATATTTTAAAATTTGGGAAATCTTTTTTTTTTTAAATATGACTAAGTATCAACGCTTAAACTTTGGGCACGGAAGTTCCTTACGTTCAGGATTAGGTCTTCTGTGCTTAAACCCTTGTCCATCAATGTTGGGCGCACCATCCCGGCGCTCGAGCCCATGTTCCTATCCATCAAGGTCAAGCCTAGGAGCCCATTGTCAATGTTTGGGCCTCACCACCTACCCAAGTCCATCGAAGTCAAGCCCAAAGCCCTAGTGCCCTTGCCCAATGCCCCGGCACTCAAGCCAAGGTCCATAAAGGCTTAGCACGAGATCTCGATACCCGAGCTCGAATCCCCTAACACTCAAGCCTAGGTCCTTGACACTCAAACCGTGGTCCTCGACACTAGGGCTTAGATCCACAAAAGTCATGCCTGAGTCCATAGTGCTCAAGCTTGGTGCCCAAGCCAATGTCTATCGAGGCCGAGGCCTCAGACCTTGAGTCCATCAAGCCTAGCTCAAAACACAATGCATGCGCAGATCCATCAATGTTAGACCTAGTAAGGAGTGAGCGCGGCTCCCAGGTAGAACCGGGAATAGAAGAACCGAACCGGAGGTGCAGTTTGATTCTCGGTTCTAAAGGGACCGGTTCCGGTTCCCAGTTCATTTTTCCTGGGAACCGGTTAGGGCTCCAAAAGAAGCCCCAAATAGAAAATGCCCCAAATCAATTACCCTTCCCACTTTCACACTCACAGTTCCCTAAGTCTCTCGCGTTCTCTGCCTCTGCCCGTCGCCAACGCAGCTCGCCGTCGACGCCGCCGCCGGACATTGCTCGCCCTCAACGCCGCCGCCGGACATTGCTCGCCCTCAACACCATCACCGGATGCCCTAACCCTCGACGCCGCCGCCGAAAACCGCTGGACACCAGTCACCCCGCGCTCGTCTCACCCTTACCTCTTGCTCCCTTGACGCCATCACCCCTCACTTGCCTCGCCGCTCAGCCACCTGCCGTCGACGCCGCTAGTGGACGCTGCTTGTTCCCTCGGTGGAGGCCGCTCGCGCACCCTCGACGCTGCTCACCCCCGACGCCATTCAGCCAGCCACCCCCAACACCGCTCGGCCAATCGGCCCTTGATGCTGCTCACCAATCGACCCTTGACGCTGCTCAACCATCCCAAAGGCAGCTGTTGCAACCATTGTGTTTTACCATTTAGAACTTTGAGCTTCTCTCAATTAACCCATGGAAGTCTGATTGGTGTCTCAAATGTCGTTTTGCAGCCAATCAAGACCTTGTCATTTGTAGGGCAGTCAGGTTACATTGTATCAGCATCTAGAGGTTCCAGGCCGTAGCTAATTGTCTAGAGCTTGTCCAAGTTGTCAAAATGATGGTCATACTCTCTCCAGATAAAAGTTTAGACCTTGCAATATTTCTTTCTTCCAAACTGCAAGGGCTATTTGAAATGTTTATCTTTCCCTCTAGTTGCTTTAAAAGTTCTTGCAAGAGTTAAGTTTTTGTCTATAACTTGCCGGAGTTCTTTTTATATACTTTGGTTCCTATACTATGTTCATGAGCATTCTTAACTCAACTTTTCTTTCCACAGCTGTCACTTGCTTGGGTGATCCCTCGACTTTTGCCATCCTTGCTCTCCTCCCTAAGCTAGCTACGGAATCTCAAGGAAAGGCACTTGGAGGGAGGGACGGAGCAATTCTCGCTTTCGATGTTAACAGACTTGATCACGTGGCTGTATGATTTGTGAGAAAGGTTCATATTGTTTCTGTCCTTTTGCTTTTCGAAATTATACATTCAATGCCATTACATTGTCCTCCTCTTTTCCTATTTATCCTCCAGCCAGATAGAAATCATTATCATAATTATTTTGAAGAAAGATCCACAATGATTAGTCTTGAACAGTTTATTTGTGAAAATGTGTGTATAGCCAAAAACGGACCCCATCTCAAATCTGGTCGAGTTTTTATTGTTCGAGTTGACTTTGTAGTAATAAGATCCACCAATCCTTACTGTGTAATCTATAATGACGCATGGAAGCTTTGCAAGAGCTGTTCGGAACATCAAGCAGTGGACGAGGGTGGCCAAAGCTGTCAAGGCACTGATCTGTGTGTGTTCTTATAGGAGGTAGAGGAAAATCAGTCTCGGTTGAGGAGGAAGAGATCCTTGATGCATATGTCTTCTTTTTTCCCCTCACTATTTGGGTGTATTAAGCTACTCACCAAAACAAAGGAACGTATTTATCCTTAAGGGCCAAGTCTTTTCAGCAGGTCTTTTGAAGTTCCAGTAATCAAGTGATGACTGATAGACATTGGCATGTGCAAATAAAACTAAAGAGTCCAAATATTACTCTTCCTATCAAGTTTAGTCTCATTGTTGCATACGAAACAGAGACTATCGTTTTTATTGAAGAATAGAAGAAATTAACTTAAGGAAGCATGTTTATGTCTGGAATATAAATGAAATTTGAGGCAGTCCCTTTTCATTTCTCAATTGTATATTCAGCTTAAACATGGATTATATGACATGTCTCTGAACCTAATTCCATTATCTTAGATCCTTTTAGGCTAGTCCCCATGTTTAAGATTTTCTCAAAAGGCGATTCAAACACTTGGATATGCACCTGACCTAATCTTGGCACCCAAGTCCGATCAACATATTAGTTTGCAATATAGTAAAAATGCCAAATAGTGAGCATGGTGTTTTAACCCAGTATGCAAATCATTATTTTTCCTGGATAATTTATGCTGATTTTTACCTTTAATGAGGTCATTTGTGGGTGCGTTTGGGAAAACTTTTGGGAAAAGTTCTTGAGAAAATGTAAAGGCCCTTGAGTTAAAGGAGTTTTTTAAAATGCAAAGTGTGTTTGGTAAATCTATTTGTGAAAGTCCATTGTGAAGTATCTTTAAGCAAAATAATGTTTGGGTAAATTAAATTTGCAAAAGACTTTTGTTATTAAAGAAAAAAGGAAAAAAAAATGAGAGTTGGCCGGCCAAGGGCTCGCCGGTTACCGCCGGCGAAGAGCTAATAGTTGTTGACGAAGGGTAGGTAGTCCGATGAGGGGGAGGCGGCACGGCAAAGGGCAGCATCCGGCTTGTTAATTTATGACTCGAGTTTGAGATTCGTTGGACTCGTTTAAGATTTACAAAATAGGAAGTAATAAAATAAAATAAAATGGAGGAAAGTTCTTGCTTGCTTCGAAGCCTGCGGAATCTCATGGCATGGGCTTTCTTGTTTTAGCCGATGAAGGAAGAAAAATAAAAGAGGAAAGAAGCTTGGCCGGAAAGTCCATCTGCACGTGAAGATTGAATTCTCGTGGGGCCCAAAAGTCAAGCTTTGACTTTTTGGGGCACACTCACGTATACATATAAAAGGCGCATGTCTCAGTGAAGGTCTTCTTCTTCTGCGGCTGCTGCACTCGTACGAGAGAAGAAAAAAACCCTACCAAGCCTCACACGATCTTTGAAGCCAAGAGCCGCGAGAAGCTTTGCAGAAATATGCGAAGCCGTACGTCCTGATTTTGGTGTGTACATGAAGAGCGCTTTGTGATTTTTTAGCTTAAGAACATGCGGATTTGAACCCCTCCATCTTGGGTGTGGGAGCCGTGAGTACCATGAGTTTATACCAAGTGAGTTGTTTATTTATAAACACTTTGGGTTTAGGGTTAAATTGAGTTTGGGAAACACCGAGAGAGTGTTTGAGTAACTTGAGTGTGTAATTTCCTTGTATCGTTTGATCCATAGTAAAATTCGTTGTTGCTCTCCCCGTGGACGTAGGTCTTTACGACTGAATCACGTAAATTTAGTATCCGATTTATTTTCTTTTTCTGTCTATATTATTGTTCGATCGCTCTCCCTTTTCGCAACACGGCTAGGGTCACCGAGTAGAGGACACGGCGCGGCGAGGGTCGCGGCGACCCGAATCTTGTGAGATGGTCGCGATTGGGGTCGCCGCAACTAGATCGAGTCTGGGTTGTTACGACCCTCGCAGGAAGGTTGCCGCGACCCGACCTCCGTGCGGAGGTCGCCGATGGCGCTCGATCTGGTCGCAGCAACCCAGATCTTGACTAGCTCGCAAGATCCGAGTCGCCGCAACCCTCGTCGCGCCCCACCACGACCAGCTCAGGGCGCCGACGACCCGAGGAGGTTGTGGGTCGCCCGGGTCGCGCGACCTCCGGCGACCTCCGCGACCTCGCCGCAATCCGGATCCGGGTCGCGACAAGGTCGTGGGTCGCCGAGGTCGCGATGAGGTCACGGGTCGTCGGAGGTCACGGCGACCGACCTCACCATGACCGGGCGACCTCCGCGACCCAGATCTAGGTCGCGCAACTAGTCGGCAACAGTCGTTGGGGTGCCGCGACCACGCCAACCTCTCTTCAGCCGGTTGCCAACCCATCGCAACCTTGCCGGCAAACATCTAAGAATCTGACGAAGAAGAAGATGAACAATCCACCGGCCATTCCGAAAATGCCGAAAGCCCAAGGCAGCCTAAGACTTGTCTTGGGCTTTCAGCCTTTGGAAGGCCAACATTCCTTCGAGGTGAGTTTCAAAAATGTTTCCAAACACTCAATATTTGCTCAAATGGGCTTTGGACACCCAAAGATACTTGAAAAAGCTGGTCCCAAAGGCAGCCTATGTACAAGTAGTTAAATATGTGGCCACTTCTGTGACGGTCACTCAACTTCTCCTTTAGTCTAGATGGTTACTCTTTTTAGCTAAATAAAGGAACACGGATAAATGAAGCATGAGAAGTTAAAAAATTAATTTTCTATTCTTTGTGCAACAATCATGTGGTAGTATCTAATTCTCAGTGGAATGTCCACCCCGAATCTTGTGACTAAAATGAATCGGGAGTACTTCTTTACATGGTGATCTTGTTTCTTAATAGGATTTTCAAATCCTATTGCATCACAGCAAAACAAAGTAGTAGTTACGTTGTCCGATTTACCA
Organism: Eucalyptus curtisii; assembly: GCA_017140595.1. NCBI lineage: Eukaryota > Viridiplantae > Streptophyta > Magnoliopsida > Myrtales > Myrtaceae > Eucalyptus > Eucalyptus curtisii. Next base: position 35,873,870 of record CM029499.1, on the reverse strand, counting down.
AAAAAGTTATATGTGCCAATTGCAGGCTGAAGGCGGTGGTCTTGCATTTCTTCAAGGCAGTCCATCACGAGAGAACTTTACTCAAGGGAAAACATCTAGTGGGTTGCTTGCATTTGTAAATGGTGATCATGAATGTCCTTTTTGATCCGTATAGTGATGAAGCAACTGAACATGGCGTTGCTCACCGGAAGGGCCTTGTTTCTGAAGAAACAGGTACAGAACTGATCTTACGGTAGAGATTTGGTGCTGTGGTAAATCCATGGACATTAAAAGTGGATAATAGTGTTTTTTCCACTAGGATGTGATCAATGATCATGGTCAACTCAGAGTTGTACACACTCTGCTAGTACCTTCAAGCAAATTAGAATCCCATTGTAGTAGTTTCTTCCTTTGTGGTTGATCTTTATTTGGAGACTTTGATTATTGCAAAGAAGTATGGATACTTGTCCATATATGGGGAGCTACAGGAGTTCAACCTTGAGAGAAACCAGACAGCTGAGATCACTATCACTCCATCTGAGAAGCCTTGGGCTACCTTATTCAGTGGATCATCACAAACACATTCACAGAGAATACACCTACAAGGGAAAATATGGGTTGGTATTGTTGTTGGTACTTTCAGTTTGGGTTTTGGAGTACTTGATATTTGACTTATATTGTCCTATTATGATTTGGAAAGCTTCAAGTCTTAGTCTTTGGTTTGTCTCTTCCCTTCTTCGTTATAGTTCAAATCTAAAAATGAAAAAAAAAAAAAAAAAAAAAAAAAAAAAAACTTATTGGAACCTAGAACCAACCCTAGAACCTGCGACAGGATAGGTTCCAGGTTCTTAGTTTTAATGGATAGGTTCCAGGTTCCAAAAAATGAGGAACCTATATCTGAGGGTAGGTTCCAAGTTCCAGACCAAACCTGTTAAGAACCGGGCTAGAACCTGGAACCGCTCACCCCAAAGACCTAGTACCTCGATGCTTGCACCTCAATCCATCAAGGCCGAGCCCAAGACATAGATGCTCGATTCCCAATCCAGGCACCCCGATTGAGGTCCAATGAGGGCTGTCTCGAGACTCTAGTGCCCATATCCGATTCTCTATTTGTCAATGCACAAGTTACTAACACTCAAATAGTATATTTATTGAGAAAATCTCCACCGAGGCTGAACTCAAGACTAGTGCCTATACTTGGTTCTCTAATAGCCCGTGCACAAGTTACTAGGGTTCAAACAATATATGTCTATTGAGGAAAATCAAATCGGATTTTTTATACCAAATAACGCAAGATATTTTCTAGCTCATTTTCAAGTTTCAGCCAAATACCGGAAAATATCATCATATTCCTAGAAAATGATTTCTTGGAAAATATTTATCTAAAATGTTACATTTTTTGCAAAACAAATTGTTAGCACCCTGAGATTTTCATTATTTGGAGACTTTTGGCTCCTAATAGGAATCAGGTTGGAGCTATTTTGGCAAACTTACTAAAAATGAAAAAGAAATAACGCTAACAATTCTTAAACTTTGGCCTAGCATTCTTTGAATTTTAATTCATTTGATAGGATTCTTGAACAATTCCCAAAACATTTTGGTTTGGCGGTGGAATAACTATTAGGTGGAGGAATCGGAGACCCCAAACTAGTGAATAAGGATCGCTAAATTGCTTGAAGCTCATAAAAATAGTTTAATGTCTTAGTAACTTTTTAGTATCAGTAAATTATGTATATAAATAGTTTAATTGTAGTTTGAACAACTGTCAATCAATCAATAAACACCAATTGTTCAAATTTATCAACTTGTTTATCTTGATATTCCCAATATCTTTACATAGCCGGCAACAATTATACCCAACCTCAAAGAGCTTTAATATTCTCATCATTTATATTTCCTATCCAAGAACCAACGAAAAGGCCATTCACAACCTTTGTCAATTTACTCATCAATCCACATTTTAAAAGATAATTTATCAAGCACTTCTCGATGAAACAATCCATAATTATCTTAGCCAAAGTGATGCGAAGTGTAAATTAGGGATGTTGCCTCATCTTCTGATTTTTTATTAAAATACTTCTCCAACGAAGGGAGGGAGTTTGGTACTGAACACATTTAATAATAGTTTAATAATTTTTTCTTCTTTTTTCTCTATTTTTGTTTATATTGAGGCCCGGTGAGGGCTCACAAGCTCTCGCTGTGATCTAGCAAGGGCCACAACACACTTGCCAGATTTGGACCAAGCAAGGGCACTATGACCATCACCTAAAGCCAATAAGAGCGTCTTGGCCTTTTCCGGCCCTTAATCCAACAAAAAAGAAAAGAAAAGAGAAAACCAAAAAATAATTAAAGAAAATTTCACGTCAGTATTAATCGTGTCATATAAGACAACCAAATTCTCTATCAATCATTTCTGGCCTAAATTGATCAAATTGACTCAATTGGTAAAATATAAAAAGATTTATGACTAAATTGACATAAATAGCTTTTTTGGTGGCTGGGCTCGCCTTTCCCCCCTCTACATCATCTCCAAAGCAATCGTTCTGGTACGCACTCCTCGAGCTAAAATGTTCATCTCGGTGTAGGGTTTGGGTTTTCTTTCGGGATTTCCTGCATCTATGGCCTCCTCCTCTCTGCGAGCATTGGCTAGGGATTTTACTTCTTTCCATCCTTGATCGAGAGTTTCACAGGAAGATTCTCGATGAAGGACCGCTAACGGTCACTAGAGTCCTACTGATTCTGCAGCAATGGCAGCCAATGCTGGAGTTGAAAAAAGACAATCAATCCTCTGTTCCAGTTTGGATTAGGCTGAAGAATATCCCTTACGCTCTTTAGTCTACACAAGGGATAAGTGATGTCGCAAGTGCAGTTGGCAAACCGCTATATGTTGACCTTCGAACTAAGTAGATGAAAATGATCTCCTATGCTAGAGTGTGCGTGGAAATTTCTACCTTATACAACCTCGTTGTAACTCAGTGGATGTTGTCCTCAACGGGGAATCTCAAACTGTGACTATTGAATACGAGTGGAGACCGGTGTCATGCCCAAACTGTGGTACCTTCGGCCACAATTGTGAGGCCCGAACTAGTACACCTAACCAGGCTGTAGCTTCTCAACAGGGCCCGGTTCGTGATGGTTCTCTTATCCATGACCAAATACTTGCCCATGTTCCAGATTTGTCTGTTGTCCTAGACAATCCTGAGGCATTGGTGACAAAAGAGGCGCTGATTCCTCAAGATGTGACTCCAAGGGAGGCAGGCTAGACCTTGAAGTTGAGTGATTCCACTCTAGGGCAAAAGCCTGCCACTTCATCCCAGACGGCCCTAAAGGGAAAGAAAGTGTAGCCGAAAGTTGGAGAAATCCCTCATCCTTCCGCTCCTGCTATTCAAGACAGTCGCGAGGGAACTATTTCCTCAACTCTATCGTCCAGCTCGGAGGATGAAATGAATGATGAGGCTAACCTGGTTAGCACCTCAAATGAGGACAAGCAGGTCTTGAATTGCCCTCTGTCTCCGAGAACTAACCCTCCTAGTAGGAAGCATGATGCACAGCAGGACAAGACACTAGTCATCTCCCCAGCTCCGCCTCCTCCTACTCACCCTAAACCAGTGACTAGTCGACGACGGATGGGCAAGCGGAGGTAACCTCATTTGGCCTTGTATCTATTGTGTGTGTGTGTGTCATCTCCCCAACTCCGCCTCCTCCTACTCACCCTAAACCAGTGACTAGTCAACGATGGATGGGCAAGCGGAGGTAACCTCATTTGGCCTTGTATCTGTGTGTGTGTGTGTGTGTGTGTGTGTGTGTGTGTGTGTGTGTGTGTGTGTCGACGACGGATGGGCAAGCGGAGGTAACCTCATTTGGCCTTGTATATATTGTGTGTGTGTGTGTGTGTGTGTGTGTGTGTGTCCGGCTTCGCTCTTCCCTTCCATCTCTTTGAGGCTCTTAACGGGTTGGAACTGGAGGACTAATTACGACTACTCCCCAAGGGGAAGAATTTGGGTTGGATAGAACCTTGCTCTTGTAAATTTTGATGTTTCTTCGACTAATGCTCAGGCGATTCATGGGAGGTTAAAGTTTCTCAGTTCGAGGTCGGAATGTTGCCTCTCGGTTATATACGCGAAGCATACCTTCCTATCCCGTCGTCCACTTTGGGCGGACCTTATACGTACAAGTGCCATCTTGCAGGACTCGGCTTGGCTTGTGGTGGAGGACTTCAATGCCATAAAGGACCCTTCAGACCGAATTGGTAGCTCAAACACTTGGATCCCTTATTTTGATGAGTTTGGTCAGTGCTTAGCTCAAGCAGAATTAGATGGTCTGAGATATATTGGTTATTAGTTCACTTTGGCAACTTCCTCAAGAGCTAGTCGGAAGTTAAGACAGATTGATAGGGTTCTTGTAAATACAAAATGGAGCCAAGATTTCTCCTTCTTGGAAGCTTCCTTCCTTGCTCCATGCATCTCCGATCATACGCCTGTGGTCGTCAAAGTCTTGGCACTTGCTCATCAGAGAAAACTTTTCAAGTTTTTCAACTTTTGGATGAAGCACCCGGCATTTCATGAGATTGTTGCTCAGGTTTGGGAGGATCCGGGTGAAAGTGTTCCTATGTACTGGTTAATGTACAAACTAAAGACCCTTAAAGGTCGTCTCAAGCAGCTCAATAGGGAGTTCTTTTCTAATATCTCTACTAGAACATCTGATGCGAGGATTGCATTACGGGTCACTCAGGATGGCCTCCAACAGGACCCGACCAATGCTGTCCTTGCAAAGCTGGAGAAGGTTTAGCTTCGGACCTTCTCAGAGCTGCGGATTCAAGAGGAGTTTTTCTATAAGCAAAAGTCCAAGGTTCGTTGGCTTAAAGAATGAGACCGGAACACTAAGTTCTTTCATCATTCTGTCATCAGAAGACATTTGAGGAATAGAATTTTAACGGTTATGGATTCTTCCAGTAATTTAATTACAGACACGGGAATGGTACAGCAACTCTTTGTTACCCACTTCTAGGACCTCCTGGCGCCCCACTTGCTATCTTCGCGGTCTGCTGTGTAGGAGATACAAGCGACTATCCAGCGAGCTCTAGATGCGGACCAAGTTAGGTCTCTTTCCCACCCTGTTTCTGACTTTGAGATACGGGATACCTTCTTCTCCTTAGCTCGGGCAAGACACCCGGGCTAGATGGTTTCAATGTCGAATTTTTAAAAACCAATTGGGAGACGATTGGACCGTCAGTTCTTGCAATAGTCAAGGACTTCTTCATCTTTGGGTGCTTGCTTCGGGAGATAAACAACATTATCCTAGTCTTGGTGCCAAAAATTCCCAATGCGTCTACAGTTTCTGACTATAGACTTATTGCTTGCTGTAATACCATTTATAAATGTATTACCAAGATCTTGGCTAATCGTGTTGCTGCTGTTCTTCAAGCCGTAATCAATCCACCCCAGAATGCCTTCATCAAGGGCCGTAGGATTAGGGATAATATCCTCCTGGCTCAAGAACTCTTTAGTGGTTTCCACCTAGAAACTTATTTGCCTAAGTGTGCTGTCAAAGTAGATTTCTAAAAAGCCTATGATAATGTTGGTTAGGACTTCTTGGAACTTGTCCTCCGAGCCTTTGGGTTCCCTGACCATTTCACTTGGCTTTCATGGTTTGCGTCCGCACTCCTAAAATTTCTATGTCTATAAATGATGAACTACATGGTTTCTTCTCAAGTGGTCACGGAATTCGCCAAGGGGACCCTATGTCTCCTTACTTATTTACCCTAGTTATGGAGGAATTTTCAGGGATTCTTTACCGTTAGTCCAAGTAGCCGGACTTCAAATTCTTCTAGAGATGCAAGGCAATGTGTTTATCACACCTCTTCTTTGCAGATGATGTCTTCCTCTTCTGTGAAGCAAACATGGCTTCGGTTTCTCTCCTTAAGGAAGGCATTGATACATTTTTGCTTGGAGTGGGCTGAGACCAAACATTAATAAAAGTGAGGTATACCTTGCTGGTGGGACGGCCTCCTTATGGAACCAAATTGTTCGCACCTTTGGGTTCTAGAAAGGGAGTCTACCGGTTTGGTATTTGGGGGTTCCCATTATCACTTCTCGGCTTGGCAAGGCAGATTGTAGCTTCCTTGTCAACATAATAACTGCAAGGGTGCAATCTTGAGCTCAGTGCTTCCTATCCTTTGCCGGTCGTCTACAGCTTATCAGGTCTGTCCTTCACTCAATACAAGCCTATTGTGCTAGTGTTTTTATGCTACCTAGAGCTGTGCTGGACCATATTGAACAAATTCTGAGACAGTTTCTCTAGAAAGGCCCCAGCCTTGGAAGTGGTGGTGCGAAAGTATCCTGGAAAGATGTATGCCTCCCAAAGGAGGAAGGAGGACTTGGAATTCGTAGGCTACGGGATTGTAATACGGCAGCCATGCTCAAACACATTTGGATCTCTTTTTTTTTTACAATGAATCATTGTGGTGTAAATGAATTCACTCTACCTTCTTAAAAAGGAAAAAATTTTGGATAGCCAACAAGCCAACCTGTTGCTCGTGGGCCTGGAAGAAGATTCTTCAACTCATGAGGGACTTTCGCCATTCCTTCCATTGGAGGATTGGGGACGGCCTTTCCATATCTCTTTGGTTTGATCATTGGCACCCTAGAGGCCCTATGAACTTATTGTTCTCAAACACTCTCATCTATAGTTCTAGGTTGTCCAAGCAGGCGAGGGTTGCGGATCTCTTTTCTGATTCTGGCCAAGCTCTAAAGGCCATTTTGGAGTTGTGGAGCATCCCCTCCCTGTTCTTACCCAGAACCACGACCGGTTTTGCTGGCTAGAGAACTCTTCAGGTTTATTTTCGGTAGCTTCTACGTAGGAAGCCGTCAACTGAAGAAGAGCTTGGTTCCTTAGTTCGCGCTTATTTGGAGCAATTCGATCATGCCGAGGTATCAATTCAACATTTGGCTTATCGCTAAGAATCGGCTTCCTACCCAGGTTCTTTTACTCTCCTATGGTAGGATTGAGAGTGCAACCTATGCCTTTTGCAATTCTAGGCCAGATTCTATTAACCACTTATTTTTTGGGTGACTCATTTCTGCCGGTCTTGCTTTCTTTTGGGCTGCGAGATGCAACCTCCCTTGGCAGAACAGGGCTTGGTCAAACAATCTCCAATGGGCAATGAAGTATCTCTTAGGCAATGAATTCTATCAATGCATTGCTCGGTTCTCTTTTGGAGCCCTTTTCCGTGTCATTTGGAAGAAGCGAAACAACATTCTCTTCAAGGAAGAAGTCTTGGTGGTCCCGGCCTTGAAGAACCACCTCATCAAGGTCGTCAAGGACAAGGCCTTGACTTTCAGTAACATTGCGGACACTTCAAGAAATAGGAGGATTCAACATAGTTGGGAATGGACCCGTCCATTTTCGCTCCTGTGGTGTTGAATTCTTCCTTGTAATTTTTTGTTTTGTTTCGATGCTACTGTTGGATTCACGGTTTCTGGTTTGTGTGGAGGTTGTGCAGCCTTAGGGTGTCAAGGTCCTCCTGGTTTTTCATTTGAGGGTTGCCGCTGTTTGGTCTTTCCCTCTGTTTTCTTTCTCGGCACCCTTCCACTCAAATTGACTTGTGTGTCTTCTTGAGTGCAAGTTTTGGTGCCGAGTCTCTTGCTATATAGCTTATTTGGTTTAAGTCAATATATATCTTACATTCACAAAAAAAAAAAAATGACATAAATAAAATATTTATAACTGAATTGATATAAAAATAATAAGTTTTGATTTTTTTAGGGTATATTTCACCACAGGCCCCTTCCCCCTCCGTGTGCTCCAATAATACAACCATGCCTATTATACTTTGATGGGTAACGGGGCTGGGCTTTCGACTTAGCCTCTTATTAGAGTTATTCAAGGTACGGGCTAAGCCTCGTTTCAGAAATTTTAGACTTATGAACGTTCAAAATTGTTTGAATAGTTCCATCTTGTCGTAGAGCTCCACTTAAAAAAAAAAAAATTCCTGAGTAATTTCTGTTTAAAAAATTCAAGGGAAATCAAAAGGGCGCTAATCTGATTGTCATCTCAATTTACAATAAATGTTTTTTTCCTGAGAAAACAGCGTCGTCTTGCTGGTTTGCTTATGTGATGACGAATTTCATGAGAAATGGTGTCTCCCTCGAACTCTGGAAGTGGATATGTAATCGTAGTTGGATAAAAGGAAGCTGAAATGGTCAAAGGGAAAGTGCATTCCTTTTTGCTGAATATCGGGGCACTAATTCAAGTTTAAGAGATGAATGTTGATCTAACTATTTGCTCACTTAATGGACCTATTTAAACGTGAGTCAAAAACTGAGTAGCTTGGTGGCCCAAAACACAGATGGTACACTATTGTTAGGGGTGAGCAACTGAGTCAGTTCAACTTGAGAGTCGTTCTTACTCGACTGGTTCACAAGGGAACCACTCCAATTCCACGGTCCAAAAAGCTTTGACTGGTTTGGTCCCAAATTCTATACCTTCAATCAACCGATTGCTCTCAGAAAGTTGAAACCCATGACGCTAGCTCCGTAGTAAAACCTGAAATCGAACCGGTTTACCATTAGCCCTATATTTTTTACTAAAACAGAAAAAAAAAATTGATGAAATCAAATATATTTGACATATTATCATTAAGCGGAGAGAATTGTATTTATGTTTAACTCATGCATATTGTATATATAGTAAAATGAAAGGAAACGACAGGAAAAAAAAAATGCCTCAGCTGGTTACCGAGTAGACTTAAAATCGACTTGGAGCTAGCCAGCTCAGTTCCAAAGTCAACAAGATGGTTGGTTCCCAATTTCAAAAACTAAAATAAGGATAGTTCCAAATTCCAAATCTAAAATCTACTCACTTTGCAACTGATCATCCACACCCAAATGAATATACGGATGACTCCATCTATCTGTATCCACAATAATCAAGATGACATCCCATTAAATTCTACGTTTGAGATGAAAGTTACATAACCCTATCCATTTCCATTATGGGTATGTAGTTTGTCTTTGTGTTCTGAAGATCTCATCCTTATGATACTTCAATGTCGGAAGAGCGTGACCAAGTTCTATGTAGGGAACAAACGATAATGGGGGCCCATCCTTAATTAGAAGTCCGCATACGGGCATGCCTTGTGCGGTCATTTGCCTAATTCAAACTATGGGACACGCGATTAGAAAGCCCGTTGAAAGGGATTCTTTAGCGTCAAATAATTGCAAAGAAAAGTGCAATTTTACCCAGGAAAAAAAAAAAAGCTATGTCGATGCCTTTTATAAGTACCTTTTGGTGAAGACCCATGCCCGAAAAGCATTCCGAGAACAATTATAATGTAAGATGGATCGACTGCTTATTTTGTCACTTCCGACCCAACATTTTTCTACAATGTCCGATCCGGCGATCCCTAATAGTGCTGAGCTAGGGTTGACCTCAAAGATCCCTTGTTCCATACATCCTAGGTATTCTAACATTAAAGTTATTAGTAGAATACTTCGTATTGCCATGTGGTGCGATAATAATACGATATTAATAGAGGGTTCATCTAAAGTTGAGTAGGCCCGATCACGCTTTTGGCCAATTAAACATAGCGAGGAAGTTAGAAAGAGCTTAAGGGGAAGCGAATCCACTAAGTTAACCAGAGGCAAGAATCTATACTAAGATATCGCCTTCAATTGCAACGAGATTGGTAATAAGAATTGATTGTATTTTGAATCTTCTATGATTGTACTTGATCTTTTGAAGAAGCATATACGAACGAACCATGACAAATGAAGACAACATAAGCAACGATATATTACATTTTCCACTTCCTTATTACATTCTCGGATGATGAATTTATATGGCATAGCGTAAGACACACTCCTGGCAGAAAATGATACCTTAAAAAATTAATACAATCTAGAAATACTCATATGAGGGAGTCCAAAAAGATGTCTCTCCCCATGTGGGTTTCTCCGCCTAGCTAGTTAAACCCTCAATAACCCTTATATAACATATTATTTTGGTCAATATCATCAGGAACTTCCCCTTGAAATTGATGAATAAGTTTACTATGAATGGTAAAAAAAAAAAATATATATATATATATATATATATCAACAGAAGCTCCATAGCCGGATTTCTTCAGCTTCTTCTAAAAGCTCCTCAACCGCGGGAGGACCAAATGATGCCGCGGCGATGTTGTTATACATTACTTGATCCACGTACTTCGGCGATTGGAAGGCATCGTAATTGCACCAAAAATCCATCATATCCATCGGTTCGTTGGGAGTGTACGCCCCGACGCATTGCACAAGCGACACTTCGTCGTCCAGTTGATCCGACGGCGAGGAACACATAGATGGGGATGAGACAAATGAGGGAGGGGTGGCAGCAAAGGTAGCAGCAGCGGTGGTGGCGGTGACATTGTTATCAGCACCACCGCCATTTGCGGCAGCTGCGGCCGCAGCGGCCACTCGCTGGACGGACTTGGGGGACATGGAGGCATTGGGAGGGACATGGTGTTGGGAGGAGGAGAGAGGGAAGTTGAAAGTGGCTGAAGAGCCCTTGATGCAGAGGAGTGCAGCGTCATAAGCTCTGGCTGCAGCCTCGGCAGTGGAATAAGAGCCCAACCAAATCCTTGTCTTCTGGTTCGGTGCTCTTATCTCTGAGACCCAGGAGCCCCAGCTTCTCATCCTCACTCCCTTATACTTCTTTCTCAATGCACTGGATGATGGCATGGATGATGACTCTGGCTCACTCTTCACCATTGGCGAAACAATGCCGGGAGAGCGAGATCAGCGAGAATGTTTCAAAGAGAGAGAAAATATGGGTGATGAAATGGAAAGAGTGGGCTCAATATGGTGGATTTTCAGTCAAGAGTTTTTCTCTTCTTGCTTTCGGCTGTTGTTCTTGCGAAATGGAAACGAGTGATGGAGGGTCAGAACACAAATGGAGTACAAAGAGGATGCTGATTTATAGATTCATAGAATTGTAGTCCAAGAAACAAGCAGGCAGCTTCCTCCATACTTATTTTAAAGTGTGGGGTTTTGGATATATGGATGACAGGTGTTTTTTCTCATCTGTTTTTACATATTATGTGAGAAATATATGTTATTGGATTTATGTTCCTGCAGTTCATTCCAAATATGTTCTTACTGACCCACAATTGATAGTGAAAGTGAAGGGGCAGGTTTTTGAATGAGTCAAGGACCTTTTATTGCTTTCTGCAAAATCATCCAAGATGTCAAAGACGACACAGAGTTGGCAATTGGCCATGGAAATATATCATGGGCCATACACAAGATTTATTCATAAAATAATGGGTCGAACTTTTATCGGGTGCTTAAAGATGAACCAAATTTGCTTTACCGTTCTTCTTGCAATTTACCAACCATGTATGGAGCTCTGAATTTTACTGCCTGGAAGGCAGTTTGTCAAAGCAGTTACATGTCTGACCACCATGACCACATTGACCAGCAACCCCTTTTTAAAATTCCTTAAGTGCAATGTTTTCAAAGGCCAACGTAAAGCCCTGTGGTCTGTGGAGAAAGTGAAGGCCAGACCAGCTTGGACACACACACCCCCCCCATATAGAATAATGAATGTTTTCTGCCCCCTTGTGATTCTTGACTTTCTCAGCAAGTCACACCCCCACATGTCATCTGCATCATGCCTCATGCCCCCGGTTAAAAGTCAAGGAAGGCAAAACCAACATGAAAAGAGAACCAAAAACAAATTAATCAAACACTGTTTTATATATGATTACTAAATTATACAAAGAGCAGTGCAGCTCAGGAGAGAGAGAGAGAGATGAGAAAGAGAGACATAGGATGCTGCGATAGGCAGCTTCCGAGGAGCTGCTCATGATGCTCCAGAGCTTCAAATTGGCTGTTTTAACACAAAATATTTTTAAAAAAGAGAGACTAGGGTTTACAGTCATTTAATAGAATTATATAATGATATCTTCATATCCAGAGCGAAATAAGCAACCCAAGTACTCAACACGCGCATTGCCAAAGAGGGAAGAGCCCCCGCTCGACGAAAGCACGGGACACTCCAGCTGTGTCTGGCCTGTCCCGCAGACCAAAAACCGCGTCCTAGGGGCGCTGTCTTATCTCATTCTGATGTTGATGCTTCGCACCTTGAGCGTCCGAATCAGTACGAGAGAGATTTTGAGGATGGGCGTGCCAATAATTTAATCGGCCAAAGAGGAGGCAAAACGTCAACCCATCGCCCTCAACTGTTCGGATGGCATTGCTTAATTGCTTACGCCATGCACGGCTTGACTTTCCGGCATGTAGCCCCGGGTTCTCATCAGAGGAACAGGTTGTCTTGGAATCGGACTTTTCAAGGGTCGATGAGATTCGCCTTGGTACGGCGGAACGCAAAGCCTAGTGAACGAACGTACCTCGTCGCATCGTGGCGCTGTCCAGGGGCGCTCTTTTGAAGACAAGCGAATCCTTGGGGCGCGGTCTCCGGTCGTGCAACGTGCCCAGCACCGTTGATCATCGGAGACTGGCTCATTTGAACATCATGTTCACACTGCAAGTAATCATAGAAAGTGTAATTTTTTTTTTCTAATTTGCAATGGTATCTATCTGGGGAAGGTAAAAGTGCCCTGTCTAGTGCCATGGGGAACTTTTCTGAGATAAATCTTAATGAAAAAACACTAAAAAGTTTTCAACGACCTCCACCAGATGCATCTTCGATTTTATATTTTTTTTAACTTCTGAACTTCAATTGAAAACTTACGAAAGTAAACCCACAGTTAAAATCACTTCAAAAGTAAAATAACTCATATTCAAAAGGGTTATATTAACGAGTATCTTTGTAGCGCTTATTTATCATATTAAACATACTAAATAAGGAGTTGTCCAATTTTCAACTATTAATTACACATAAACACGAGAACAATGGTATATTGTAAACACCTAGCTTTCTTTATTTGATTACTTAACAAGTGCCCTAATTAGGGTCACTCATTAACAAAAAGCCTACTCAAAATAACAAAGGGTCTTCCCAGTGATGCTTTTGCATTTATCCTCGGCATCACGTGGAAAGTGTATCTCTAAAAAGTGTTAAACATGTCATAATGGAAATAAGTAAGCTTTGAATATGCAAATCACGTGATGCGAAATTTCATATCATCGAAAATCAATTACAAATCGCGGTTCTTGTGGACAAAATTCAAGCACAAGCAACTCCTTCAAATAAGTTTTTCATACTAAAACAAAAATGAGAAAAGGAAATGTACATGGTATTTAGAAAGTAGGGGCGCTGAGTCAAAGCAGAACCCTAGACCATAATAGTCCTAAGCTGCACGTGATGATGATGGGGATTTCCCATCTCATTAACTTTGCCAGTTGTGGCACCATCAATGTTTCACTGTTGTCTATCTACTCTAAACGTGTAACAAAGTGTGGAAGCAGTCAAAGACGCTGCTTTTCAAAATCAAGAAGCCTCGAAAGCTTTTACGAAAGTAAGCTCCATCTTAATTTTCCTAATCGTAACGTATTAGATGACTCTCCTTTTTTCATAGTTAATGCCTGTTCTACCTGGGAAGGAAAGTATTTAAGCAAGATGATCTGTATATCATACGTTGTGAGCCCTTGTATTAATTACCTAAAGCTCTTGAAATGGCGATTGACTAGTGCTTACTAAAGGGGCAAGTCTATATCCTCAAGACTCTTTTAATGCTTGAGATAAACAATACTTCATACTCTCTATAATACAATATGAGTTACATTTTCACCCACGATTTCAAACTTTAAAACTTCTGCAATCTATAATTTACATCACGCGACACACTTTGCGGCCTCTCTTGCTTATTGTTTCTTGACTAGTAAACAAATTAATTAAGTAAAATTAAGTTTGATACAGCAAATTCACATGCGTATGGCTGCCGTCATACGATCGAACCTTACTCAGCACATGCAGATGGAAGTAACTTAATATGCCTTTGCGAGGACTAGTCGTACAAATATGTTCAAACAATTCATGCGAAAAAGAATCATCACGAGAAGTTTCTCATTGTTTTTTACTGTATTTTAGTTAACGAGTACTCGTGAAGCGATTGCGAGCAATTGAATTGCTTTGTGCCAATGACATGCTTTGCATTGAAAGAAGAAAAAGGAGAAGACGCATAATTTTATTTTAGATATATTTATTTTAGACGACATGATACCGTATCATTAAATTTGCTCTATCTTAATCATAAATTTTGCATAAAAAGCAGGATTAGTGTCGTGGATCCGTACTAGCCCCCTCCCCCTCCTCTCTCCTTCCTCGTTCACACCCTCTCAAAACATGAGGCGCCCCTCTGTCATCATTATTTCGGGCTCGTTTGATTCTCAGAAAAAATAAACTGTACTCGTATTACTTCATGTCTAAAATATCAAATGCTGCTTAAATTTTTTGCAAAAAATCAAATAATTATGGTTAGCATAATTTTATCTATCAGGTGACCGATAGTGAGATTCCATATATATTATTCAGACAAACCACGTGTCTCTTTTTTAATTTTCCTTTTGTTTTTCGCATGTTCAGGCCACACTTCTAGCCTTGATTCAAAGAAATGAAACAAGGGTCTTGGCCCCACTTTCGAAGATGGCACGAAAGTTCATGTTTCACTTAAGGTTTCTTTCCTTTTCACGACAGCTGTGCTTTCCCTTTTTCCAATTTCTGGAAGAAAGGGGATTGACAAAGTGGGTATGCAATGAAATTGACCCTGTTATCTCGAGCTTGATTTGACCGTTGGTTTGCGCTTTTCACGAGTTTACATCTACATTACTATGTTGAGCTGGTTTAAGCTACTAGAAACATCATAGGCTTAGCCCCAAAAATACAAATGAAAAGACGACGGTAACAACTGCTCGAAGCATAGATCGGTCCAAGGTCTTTGGGTTTGCTTGCTATTGCCGCTTAGTCCTAGTTGAGATGTGCCCACCTAGACGTGCCCACATGGAATGCAAAATATTGATTTTCTAACGATATTAGTTGAAACATTCAGGTTTTCACGATTTCACGACCCTAAAGTATGTTAGTGTTTGATTACTCCACGTTATGAACCAGCTCTGGGCCATTTTGACTTTAAGGACTTGTTTCATGGTAAATCACTATTTTGAGGATTTGGATTTTCACTTTACTTCGAAGAGCAACTGTAGTACTGTTTAATTGCAATATTATATCATGGTGTGATTTCTGTCAGGCACAAATAAGCAACAGTGAGGGGGAGTAAAGAATTGCTTTTTCAAAAAATAATAGGA
Organism: Eucalyptus curtisii; assembly: GCA_017140595.1. Taxonomy (NCBI): domain Eukaryota; kingdom Viridiplantae; phylum Streptophyta; class Magnoliopsida; order Myrtales; family Myrtaceae; genus Eucalyptus; species Eucalyptus curtisii. The sequence continues at coordinate 35,858,646 of CM029499.1, read as the reverse complement.
AACTAATTTTGTAGAATTAACTCCCATAAATGTTTTGCTTCTACGTGCAGAATGAACTAATGACGGAAAATAAAGAATTCTAGGAAAAGAGAAATTACAAAGGAGCTTTATAGAGTTCCCGCTTGGATGTGCCTGCTCCTTCCTTCCAACTCTAGTAGCCAAAGTTGACCGAGCTGCACTAATCAGGCCAAGAGTACAAACACCATCTTACTATAATTGTAGAACCTGCTTTTACGCGGAATCTATGAAACAGCCCCGCTATAGATTATGTAACTTTTGGATACTCCAGAAGTGGTTCGCACACCTTGTATACACGGCAAGATAGATCCCCTCCCCAACTATAATCTAAGCAGCACCGACACCGACATGCAACACGCGATACGACACGACACGACACAACACACCGACACGTCGTTTCTCAAAAAATAGAGAATTTCGACACGTTGAGATACGTTGTATATTAAATGTATATTTTTTATATAATGATAAATTATTATTTTTATAATTATTTCGATCAAATTAATCTGATTTAAATTCACAAATAAATAAATAATAATAATATCCCATAATAAATTTAAACGAAAAGCATTAATCCATAATTTATTAATATCCTTCATTGTTTCAATTTGACAAATTTAATTCCATTTCATCAAATCCATAAAACTTGGAAAAAAAATAAGTAATTCACATTCTAGACCTGAAAAAAGAAAAAACTTAAGGGTAAATTGTATATGATGGAAAGTGAGTCAAAAAATAAGAGAAGAAAATATTAGGTTTTTCTTCTTTCAAAAGATTGTTATTTTTATTATTGATTTTTATTTTTTCATATATATATATATATATATATATTTTGACCATTCATTTATTGAAAATTTTTAAAACTAACATTACATGTTAGAAAACTCGCATGTCGGAATTCCAACTCTAGTGTCGGAAAAATTGATCAGGTGTCGGATTTTCTGACACGTGTTGACCGAGTGTTGGAGAGTATCGAGAGTGTCGGACACGTGTCGAAGTGTCCAACACGACACGAAGGCTCCGGAGAGTGTCGGTGCTTCCTAGACTATAACTACAATTGTAAATGTTTATAAAGAATTTCTGGCGTACTATATCTTTCACCTAGATAAATACTTTAACTCGGTACAACCACTTCTCATATGTGTTCATAAATGGGTTTGTCACTCGTACTAACTCTTAAGAACAATACTCAAATGGTTATTAGAAGCTTATGAAAAAAAACGAACTCAGTAATGCTCATATCCCTTGTTTTTTTCCCTTCAACTATATGGCCGAATTTTCTCCAAATTATAGAGCTCTAAATTCGTACGTTGCACTTGCATCATGTACTCATCATGTCAAGATTCATTTGTTGTAAGGGATCTCGGCAAAACTCATTGAAAACACATAGAGAACCTTTTTTTCCAATATAGGTTCTCACTTGGAATTTCTATTGATGGTATGTTTTGATCATGCCATGTCACCAATCTAATGAGTGAATTAGTCCGTGATCTTAGGCATAAATAATCTTGGAATTTCATACTTTATTGCGATGAGACGTGTCTTCAATTGAGGAACTCCAACGGTCATTAAATCTACATTTTACTTGCTAGGTCCTATTTTTTCTTCCCACAGCATCGTGTTGTTGTGGTGTGTAAGGCGCGGGGAAACAAAAAAGCTCAACGTCATACGCATCACAATATGATTCGAAATCATGATTATCTAACTCATCTCCGTGATCGCTTCTAATACAAGAAATGCTAAGCCCATTTTCATTTGGATATTTCTTAGCAAGTTCAGCAAATGCATGCAAGGCATCATTCTTAAAAGCTAGAGAATGAATTCAAGTAAATCTAGAATATTCATCGATAATAACAAGTCCATGCCCTTTTTTTCACCAAGACTTAGTATCCTAGTGGGTCCATGTAAGTCCATGTGCAATAATTCTGAGGAACGACTGGTAGGGACAGTATCCTTAGATTTAAAAGAGATCTTCGCCTGCCAAAAGAAGATGCATCACAAAAGTCCTTTTTCATAAAATTGTCTTTGGTAGGCTTCGTCTTAAGTATGACATTAAACTATTTCGTCCAAAATGTCGTGTGAACCTCGACATCTCTTGGACAAAAACTTAGAGAGTAGAGTTGAAGATAGGACTTGAAAAATATATTGTACTGACTAGAAGAGATGGGGCGTGCGGACACCAACACGTTAAAATAAAGAACGCAATCTCGCAACCGGCCATATAAGTGGACAAACAAAGACAGCCCCATCAAAGGAAACTCCTAGTTCGTGGGGAGGTTACTCTGTAACAAGTCACCCAGGATTCAAGAATTACCCCCAGTATTCAAGTTTAGCAAATGCAAACAAAGCGTCATTCTTATGAGCTAGAGAAGAAATTCGAGTAAATCTAGAGTATATAATAACAAGTCCATACCTTTTTTTTTCTCCAAGACTTAATGTCCTAGTGGGTCCATATTAGTCTATATGCAATAAGTGTGAGGAGTGACTGGTAGGGACAGTATCCTCAGATTTAAAAGTGACCTTCACTTGCTAAAGAACATGCGTAACAAAAGTCCTTTTTCCTCAAATCTGATCTTTGGTAGGCCATAGACTAAATCATTTCTTGAAAGAATAGTTTCGAACACGCCTGACCTATTTTTTTATGCTAAAGACAATTTTCGGTAGCTATGAAAATAAAACGAGTTTTCAAAGGATCAAAAGCTTATGAAGAGTTTATGCAAACATTTTGTGCCGTTTCACAACAAATTTTTGAAAATTAGTTGGTAATTTCATCACAAAAAAGTTGGTAAGCCAAATGAGAATTGATAATCAAAAACGAGTAGGTAAATTAATAAGAAAAAAATTGGTAAGTCACTCAAAAAATTGATAAATTCATATGAGAAATTGGTGAATTTAAAGCATTAGTAAAATAGATAAATAAATAAAAAAAATAAAAGATAAGAAAGTCGATAATATGTGAATTGCCGAAAAGAACTAATAAAAGTATCGGTAAATTACCAATAAATTATTTAGAAATTATGTAACGTGGAATTTTTTCACCATTGGTATTTTGACACTTACCAACTCTTTCGGCGATCTACCATCACTCAAAGTATTTCATTTTTTGAAAATGGAACAACGGTATGTTATTCCAACTGATAATTGATTGGATACATTTCATTTCGAGATAAAGGCAAGATAAAATCATGACAAGCTAGCCATATATCAAGTTCTCTTGGATTGTACTGAGTTTTAATAGAAAAAACACCAACTTTCATATGACCTCCGTTTTATATTTGATTCTAAGCAACATTTCATTCATTTATGAAATGCATCCCGGTACCATGAGGGAAGATTCATGCATGCTTCTTCGATTCTGACGTCGACAAGCATTATCTGCAGAAATAATTCATTCCACGCATGAGCTGGCTCCGTACTGTAAGTTCCGTACCAATCATATGGACGGAAAGTGGGGACTGACACTTTCCATTATATATCTCTCCCGAAATTCAATTGAAATCACAATATGGACAAGTATAAGAAATTCGGGTTGAAAGAAAGGGCAACATGAGCATGTGCCCGAGATGGATTGGTAGGTGAGATCCACAGCATGAACTTTTAAATCCGCGATGCAGAAACTTCGTAGAAGTTCATGCGAGGAGTCATCGACAGACCATATCCTCTAGGATCCGAGCGTGCCCTTTGCTTCCTACATTAAAACTCGTTTAGGTACAATGACGAGGCGACGACCTCAGCAAGCTTCCGAAGGAGGCGGTGGTTTGTTGTTGGCGATGGAGTCGGAGGACGGTGGTGGCGGGTCCACTATAGGTTGACCGGCTGAGAGGGAGGAAGAAAGAGGAGATGTGTGTCTAGTAACACGATTCTGTTTGGTTTCGATAGGTTTTGATGCAATTCAAATAGAAAAGGACATATGTTGCGATCTTATGTGTGGGACAGTAAATGAATCCATATTCATATTCAGGAGAGCAGCCTATTTGCATCCACTTAAGCGTTGTCTCGAATTTTAATCGTGACAGCCTAACATTAGCTAAGCAAGTAATGACGTTACACTTGAATAATACTATTACTTTGGTTACTTATAAACGCATCATAGAAGAAATTGAATTCGCGCACATAGCTTGCCTAGAGAGTTTATTACATGACTCAAGTGCATCTTTCGAACATCAGACTAAGACTAAAGATGTACATCAATTGATGCATGATAATATCACCCCAAGCTAAGGTCCATGGGACAATGATATGATGATAATATTGTGCTCAAAATCATGATGTTAAATAAACTGAAAAGTTGTATGCAAAATGGGTAAAATGTCATTCTATTCCGATACTTGCTATGTCAATTAAATGAGCCGTGACCCAAATTAGGATCTAAGCCAAGTGGTGAACCAATATCAGAAGCTTCAAAATTTAGCATCATACTAACACTTTTGATCGTGACAGATGGTATCGGAGCTCATTACATTCTTGAAGCGATGCGATGGATTCTATGGATGGCCGACTATAATTAGTATGGTTAAATCTCGACGTCTAATCTTCGGTCAGTCACTTCCGTAGCCCGGGTGGGTGGGTGGTGGTATCGTTTCAGCTTTATGAAAGCCCAACATTTTCATAACTGGAAAGCAATCGGATTGAATTAAGAGACTGGGTTGGAACGATCCTCTTCGCTTAAGACTTTCCACCTTTGACTCTTCTTAATCTTATGCTTGGATGGAAGCTTAATCCTTTGAAGACAGAGACATTGCTATTTGCAACTGGAGTTTCTTCTGATTTTTAGCACCAAATAGCAGCAATTAGTGGATTTAAATCGGGGTCTCTTCCTCTTTACATAGTTTGACTTGCTACTTATTAGTAGCTTACTCTCTGAGGACTACAACCCATTGACTGATCTGATATGGAGTGGGATTAGAACCTGGGCTGCTGACAGAGGTTGCATTTGCTAATAAGCTCCAACTTGCTAGTCCATTGTTGCACAACATTTGGAGATTAAGAAGTTGGAAACCTGTTGTAGCTCTGATTTCTGGTGGGTCGTTGATGGTGGTGCTAATAAGGTTATGTTTTAAGAAGAGAGTAACTCATGAGGATTGCCCAAGCAACCAATCAATCAGTTCAGATACGGTAGATCCCGTGTTTGAATCGGCGTCTCCAGCTCAATGTCATCTTAAAGTCGCACCAGCCACCCTTTAAGGATAGGGCCCTACCTAATACATATGAATGGGATGGTTTATTTGCATCCTTAACAATTAATTCTCCAACTAATTCTTCTTGTGCATCGAGGAAAATTCTTAATGACTAACTTTCAACACGACCAAAATGTCCTCTTTTTTTAAGTGATATGTCATCATCACAAGGTAAATCGACGCTCTCATTCCTCTTGGAGGACCACATTGATTACAGATAAGCGCTGAAGTAAATAGAAATAATCTTACGAATGAACAAAGCTAGGAAAATACCACATTCTTGCAGATGCAATTTCAGAAACAGAAAGAGACTATGGCAAACTCATCAAAGAGATGTTCCTCTTCAACATCTTAGACACTCATAAACAATTTATTCACAGTCAGTAACCTCACAGATGGAAATATGGTCCATACCGGAGCTCAGAACCAAAACGGTTATTCATGTCTACGCTATGACCGAGACCCTCTTATTGCTATGTTGTAATACAAGAAGAAGCTCACAATTTGAGCTTCACTTCAACATGAATTGGCGAATGCCAGTAACATGTGTAGGAGAGCTTTTTAGAGGACAACAACATGAAGAAGCAGCCTTATCAAATTATCCAGATTTCTTATATAGATACTGCAATTACAAGCAGCATTAGTTTGCTACTTAATCAGGAGTTATCTAAATCATGTTCCTCTGTGATTCTTCAACAAAGGAACTCAAAGAACTAATTATGGATTCATAAACCTTTATCCCCCTCAAGAAGACTTTATCCTCCAAAAACTGCAACAACCAAAAAGTTATGGTAAATAGCAGTAGTACTGAATGACCAATACGGTCTACACATATGGTTTTCCTAAAAAATCTCGCACCTCATTATGATCATGAAGCAGTATTGGAGTATTGATCATTGGAGAGAACCCGAGAGCAGGAATGCCCAGCTGTCGAATGAATCTTGCATCAGTAGTGGAAGATAAGATTTCAGGCTTTGCAAGCTTTCCTCCAGCTGCCACAACAGCTTGATTAAAGGCAGACCACCAAAGGTTGGAATCATCTGTTCTAGTCATTAATGGGCGCCCCTCGTAGTCTCGAATAGGTCCTGTCTGAGTTATCTAACATATAAGAGGATAAATATCTTAAATCAGCCATTCCATTCTAGTTTCATCCTTATGAGTATGAAATCTATGGATGACGCAAAAACTGTGTTTTATGAGTGTCTTTAAGCCATATGACAAGTATCGTGCATTAGCTGATGAGAGTATGACATTGCCTGTTACAAGAAGGGGAAGGAGGATCAGTTGTCCAAAAGGCAAATCCATTCTTAAGCCCCCACAGAATCAAAGTAGAGTAAAACAGGAAATATGCTACACAACTTGACTGTGCCAAGCAGGATGAAATTACCAGAATCAATACCAGCAAAGAGAATTCCTATTAGAAAGCAGAATGATCAGATTCTAAAAGCAATATGGTGTCCCTTACCTTCGTGGATTCTGAAGTACATTTAGACATTATCATTCACTCATTAATTAGCAACATAACCCTACAACGTGAGAACTATTGGTTATAGAGGTGGATTAACTGCAAATTATACAAGTAAGAAACTATAGGATCCGAAGCAGGCAACTAGGAAAAGCATAACCTCACTTCTTAAGCCGCTAATGTATCAATAACTACATGTACACTAATTTTTCCAGCTGTTGCCCATCAATAATTATTGATAACAAGTGAGCAGAAGATCTGCTGAAATTAGCTTGTTCCTGGGCTCACATCGTAATCATGCGCATGCCTCAACTTAAGCAGAAAGCATGAAACATTGTATGACATAAAATTTTGCAAATCTATACACAATATCATAAACTTGTGGCCTATTATCATCGATCTCCATTAATGAGCCTTTTTCAAGGATAAAAAGTTGAAAGCCACAAATAACAAAGGATGATTTTCCCCTTGCAAAGACTCATCGGTGCACTTCATTATCCTTTTACTGAAGTTTGATTTTGGCTCCAGATCGGATGTTATCACCGTTTCTCCCTCAAGAGCTTGGCTGCAATTATTGATTGATCGGCTAAAATATCTACTTGACTGCAAGTCTGCAACCATCACTCAACACCTTTCGTAACTATTCTTCCCTAGGTTTGACTGCAACAACTGTTCCTGCTATTTTTTATCCTTGCAGTTAATTTGATTTCAACCAAATTTCATGAGTCGATCTCGATGCTTCTCGACTCAACTGACATTGACTTGACTGACATTGACTCGGCTATCACTCAATAGATAAAATTTGTTCCTGTCCTGTCGATTCAATTCTGTTGGCTTCTTAAGGTTAATGTTGGCGTTTGACCATCAATTGTATTCACAGTCAATATCAGATCAACAAATGCCAGTCAAGAAACTGTTTCTGCTTCCTTGTTCACATCCAACATGTTCTATAAATTAGTCAATACTCAAAATCGGCTTTCACCTTCAGTTAATGAATCCACTCTATCATTGCAGCCCAACTTAAGAGATTCCCCTTTGTCTCAATGGTTTTAGCACTTTCTCATTAACATTGACCTAAGTTATTATCATATTAAAGGCCATAATCAATAAGTTTAGCTCTTTGACATCAAAGTTGACTATTTTAGGATGCCAACAGAAACATCTAAAAACCTAACTTGTCTACTTTTATTTGCACTGGGAATGAAATAGTTGTGCAGAAAACTGAAAAGGAAAGAAAGGAATCCTGAGCAAAATAGGGGCAAGAAAGCTATTTTCACATATAGAGAAATAACTTTTATTCTTTTAAAGTTAAGCAAATAAAGAAGCTCATCAATCTAGCAGAACTACCGTGAAAAGCATTTAACAGTCTACCAGATTCAATTGGAGATATTGAACATGCACATTAGACTTCACCATGCTGCAGGTGTGAAGACTCTACCAATAAGCGAGGCTTCCATCAAGCAGAAGCAGTATAATTGACAGATTCAGAAGAACATACACGATACTGCATTTTATGGAAATATATGGCATCCTGGGCAATTGTCCAAGCACCTCATCTTTACTCTCATCTGCTTCCAGTTCTGAAAATTGAACAAACGACCCTTGTGCAGGTGAAAATATAGATGAGTGTTTACCTGGTATGTCATATTCCTGATAGCCGGGGCCCATTCTTCAGCAATTCTTTTCTTCACAAGATCAGGGTCTGCAGTCGGAGGCAGACGGACATCAAAGCCTGCCTCAGCATCTGAAGGCTGCACATTCATGACAAAACCCTGCACCCACAATCAGCCAGTCCATATCAGAGCATGTGCATAAGAAAATGAATTTAGATTAAGTGTGCCGATATTAACAAAAGAATGCACATGAAGCTCACAGTTGGCGAAGGAATTCCAGCTTTCATGTAGACAGGATTGATCGAAATGACTTCGGAGTATGCTGCGATTCCGGCCTTGACCTTATCAAATTGGCTCTCCCTGAACTTGCTTATGGCTTCCATGCTCTTCATCAAATTCTCCATAGCGCTGTTGTCATACATCCTCGATCCATGTCCAGGTGCTCCCTTAGCCTTAATCACCAGCCTCCAAGGTGACCGGTCAGCATAGAAAACCCGAAACTCATCGGTAATGGATGCCTGCCCCTCATCCAAGAGAAACCCCACATTCAGTTCCTTGAACTCTTTGGATCCCACGAACTTAACCGCCCCATCAAATCCACCGATCTCCTCATCCGGCACATACGAGACATGAATCGTGCGAAGTGGTACAAAATTCTTCTCCTTAAGGTTCCTAATGGCCTCAATATACTGAACGGCAATGCACTTGTCATCTTGCGCCCCCCGAGCGAAGATCTTTCCATTGGAATCTTTGAAGGCAGAAAAGGGAGGATGAATCCACTTGGATGGCTCGGCAGGGACAGAGTCCATGTGGGAGTTGAAAAGGACGGAAGGAAGAGAAGGGTCGGATCCTAACCAAGTCAAAACCAAAACGGGCTTGTTTGGGACGAACTCTAGGATACGGGTTTGAAGAGAAATGGCCTGAGCTTGGTCCTTGAGGAAGGAGACAGCTCCAGCATAGTCAGGGTTAGGGTGGGCCGTGTTGATCCTGAGGTACTGCTGGAACCGCACAATCGGCGCATCGGTTTCTACTTCTCGAGGCTCGGTCGGGGTAGAGAAAAGAAGAGGCGATGCAAAGAGTGCCAATAAGAAGATCGAGCTCAGATGGTTAACGGCCATTGGGACCAACAATATGGATTGACCGGAGAATGTAATCCGAAAAAAAGAAAGATTTTTCCAAATCCTAAAAGAATTCACCGAAGTCTAGGTCCAGAGAGAACCAACTATATTCGCGCCTATTGGGACAGAGATTTCACCTGCTATGAACCAGAAACAGCGCTTTATTCAGACAGCCGAAGCCTGCACAAGTTGCAGCTTCTTAGCGTGTAATGAGAAAGAAGTTAATGCCACACCGTCGACTAATGTAAGCACACCAGCATAACAAGCACAGACAGCGGCAGACTACAAAGCGTCGACCATTTCCAATCGCAGCAACAGAGAACTGACCAAAACCCATCAAGCACCATGATCGTGAAGTACCAGGTCGACCCGGATGAGCACCCGCTCGAACTTCTTTTCGCGCAGGCAGCGGCGGGAAGAACCAATCGGATAAAAATCCAGTCTTGACGAATAAAAGACAGAGAGAGGGGAACCTGCTAAGCGACGACGTAGATTCGGCCGGTTCGGACAGAGGGAAGAACCTCCGGCGTCGGAGGGGAGGTCGGAGTCGAGTTCGGCGTCGTGCTTGCTTCAGCGTCGGCGGCGGCGGCCGAGCGACCGCTTCATCTTCTTTTTGTATATTTTCAATTCGCGTGTACGCCGAAATCGTGTCCGTACGCGCCGGAAAACCCGACCGACCAGTCAAGGGACGACACGTGTGGACGAGCTCCGGGGCGCGTGCGAGCGACGCGCCCTCTCTCTCTCTCTCTCGCTTTTAATTACCTACGCAACTAAAAACCGCACCTTGGCGAAGCAGAGGAAGCAACCGGTGAGCGGTGCGGAGCTCCGTAGATCTGCTTCGCCGGCTCCAGCATCGACCCTCGATTCTTCTCCTTCTTCTTCTTCTTCTTCTTCTTCTTCGTTGACTGCGTCTCTCGAGCGATGGCGGAGAGGAGCGCCGGAGCGATTCTTCTTTTAGTAGCTTCCTTGCTGCTGAGCTGGAGCTGGCGTCTGGTGCCGGTCGCGGAAGCTGTGTGGTTGACGATCCCGAGCTCGGGGACCAAGTGCGTCTCCGAGGAGATCCAGAGCAACGTCGTCGTCCTGGCCGATTACTACATCGTCGACGACGAGCACGCCCACCTCCACACTGCCACTATTTCTTCTCGGGTCGCTCTCTCTCTCTCTCTCTCTCTCTCTCTCTCTCTCTCTCACGCACTCACATTGCATTCAGATAGAAAGAGAAGTTTTTGAGTGACTTGGAACTCAAAATTATGCAAGTGACCGTTTTGTTTGCGTAATTCTCAATTTGATACATGGATGGATAGATATATGTTGAATTTGATTTACGAGAAGAGGACGCATCTGGGTTCTGAGTTCTGATCGACTCAACACTTGCAGCTTCTTGCCATTCTATCTGGCCGCTCGTGTAGAACTGCGATTCTCTGCTAGCTTCGAATTGAACTAAGCTTGCTTTCTTGTTTTTGTACACTGGAGTCTTGATGTGAATCTATACCTATGCATGAGCCAATTCAATGTTATTTTGGACATTATTAAATGGAAACTTCATAGACAGTCTTTGACATTTTCCCTGTTGTCTTCTTTGAGTGTCTCACTCTGATGCTTCTTAGTTCACTATACCGTTTGATAGCGGATAATTCATCTAATTTGTGTTCTTTTTCCACATCTCCTGGGATGAATCTTGCTCATTGAGTAGGTCCAGGAGGGATCACTTATGTACTGTCATACTGGGGCATTTGACTTGGACACATCAGTTCTTATTTTGGTGCTCCCAACTTCTCACTAGTGACACTTACCTGAATCAATACTTTCAGGATTTTAGTTTGCCTACTCTTAATTACAAACGTAAGTCCCCCACCATTTTATTGTGAAAATGCCAATAAATATGGGAGGTTTGGTAGTTAGATCTTGTGTCCCTTTTAATATGGTCTTTTTTATGGGATAACTGTGGAGACTATTAGAGGAAACAAAAAATAAAATTCTATGGGGCATGTCATAGCTTCAAGGTATGGTACAAGGGACAGAATTCGAACTGGGAGGGGGGGTCCTACTAGAGTGGAAGTTCAGAGATGGATCTACTAGGCTTGGGATCCTTTCATGAGAGAGATTCTTTTGATCCATGGTTGGGGGCAATTCAGATAGTGCTCATCAGTCAAACTCTAAAAGTTCAATTTTGGAGCTATCGGTATTTGCTACTGATAACTAATAAAGTAATAAGTAGGCAACGGACATGCACTGTTTCTCCGTGGCTGAGCCTGAGGGGTATGATAAGTTAGGTTGTTGAGTTTGTTTTAATCTTTGATGATTGGGAATTGCAGTTGGCAGCAGAATATCAATAGAAGACTAGTTGTGCTTGTGCAAATCTGACTACAGTTTTCCCGTGAGAAAACCGATGTAGTGTTTCCTTTTGGGTGCCAAATAAATTACTCAAATTAGCATTTCTTGAGTAAGATCTACCCAAAAAAAGTACGATTTGTAAGGACTCGGGGTGTGCTGCTGAGCAAAATGATTTCCCACAGATGTAACTTGCTTGTTTAAGTTATATACTAGAAAATTATTGTCACATTTCCTGTGTGTGCAGGATACAACTGTAATTTAAGGTGTTAGAGATCTCAGTTGAGTTTCAGTGAGACATTGTTTCTGTAGCATTAGAATATTACACATACCCTGATAAAGTTGCTGCAGGAGTATACTGCAGAATCAGAAACACTTGATCCAAAAAACCATGATAAAATGGGGAACTGTTTGTCCTCTCCCTTATTATATATAGGCAGGCAAGCAAGCTCAGCTATGCTGCTTTGTAAAGTCATCATATCCTTTTTCAGTGGCACTAACGTTCACATCCTACCTCGAGACCAAGGATATTCAGGCTTTGCAACCACTTTTTGGTTCCTATAGCGCTTGATGGATATGACAATAAAATTTGTTTTTTGAAAACTATACTGTGGTTTGATATAAGCATGTTGACGTATTTTACATGCTAGAAATGATCAGACCATTTGTTTCTTCAAGAGTTCCATGTCAACATCACTAAAATAAAACTACTCAATATTGTGTTTCAAATAACTAACTTGTTTAGCCAAGCCTGCTGATTTCCAGTTCTCGAATAAGCAAAGCTGGTGCAAAAGCACCTAATTAAGTCTGTTAGGAATAGGAAACATTGTCATAGTAGAAGTGTATATTAATACTATAATATGTTGTAATCTTGGGTTTCCTATTCTGTAACATGTGAATATAGTTTTAAAAAAAAAAAAACATGTGTGTTTCTACATAATACACATGGTCTTTCTCTCCAATCCAATCTCTAGTTCTCGCAAAGTATATATATTTGGATTTTCTCCAATAGACACAGTTTTTCTGGAGCTGATGTCAACCAATTCCTCTCTTTCCCCCATCTTCCAGGTGACATCTCCTTATGGAAACAATCTTCACCACAATGAAAATGTGACCCACGGCCAGTTTGCATTTACAACCTCTGAGGCCGGGAACTACTTGGCATGTTTCTGGATTGGTGGAGAACATCAAGAAGGTGCTGGATTGACTATTGGCCTTGACTGGAAAATTGGAATCGCAGCTAAGGATTGGGAGTCAGTTGCAAAAAAGGAAAAGATTCAGGTCAAAAATGGGAAATATTATACTTATCTCTGTGTCTTGGAGATTGGATTAATCCTTTATTTTCTTTCATAATGTGTTCAACCTATAACCTGTAGGGCATAGAACTGGAGTTGCTGAAACTTGAAGGAGCCGTGCAAGCCATACATGACAATCTGATTTATTTGAAAAACAGGTAATTTGCTTTCTCTACAGGATATTAATGAGATATATGAGTGATTTTATTTCTTGCTTGGATGCATTTCTTTTGTACTATCCTCGAGTCCTTAAAGCTCAACTTTAGAAGAGGGTAGAGCATCTATAACAAGAATATGATCATATCATTAACAATTGAGTTTCTTCTTTCCTTGTTGTGTGAGAATATGCAAGTTTTAACTTTTATTTTTTTTGGGAATGGCTATATGTCTAGGGAAGCAGAAATGAGGGAAGTAAGTGAAAAAACCAATGCCAGAGTTGCATGGTTCAGTATAATGTCCCTTGGCATCTGTATTGCGGTTTCAGTTTTGCAGTTGTTGCACTTGAAGCGTTTCTTTGAGAGGAAGAAGCTTATCTAGATCCTGCATTTCGTCTTGTATGGTTAACAAGTGTTGTAAAGTGAACACAAACTGAATGGTTCCTCTGCCTTTTGCCTCGAGTTTTACATTGAATATTAGGATTCTTTTTTACAACAAATCTGGCTTTGGGTAGGATGGGCTACAATAGAAGATATCATATTCCGTGCTAGTTTTAGAATGCACAGCAAATTACGTGGATAGGGTAACAGAATTATCAACAGTCACAGCAGATAGTATCAGTGCATCAGAATCTGTAACTTGTTTATCATTACGTGATGAAGCTTTATTTGCTTCCTCATTTTGCAATTGTAAGCTCAACAAAATCCCAAACAGCTGCCTCATCGCCAGATAGGAATTGGTGGTTGCGGCATTATGAATGTTCTGCTTTCTTTCTTTCAAATTCTAAATGTTTCATTAAATGTAAATTCTTCTACGGACTCTCGCTTTGCAATCAGTTGTACGAACATTTTAACTAAGAACAACCGCATAATAAGTGGGAAGTGTCATTAGCTGTAACAATTCACTTCAGGGTTGTCCTTTTCTTCTGGGATTTCATTGTCTTCCAGAAGTTGTTTCCGGTCGAGAAAATTGATGTGATCTAATCCTGTGCATAACGTCACATTTACAGAACCTACTGAGATGGCTATTATGTTCCACTGTTCCGAATTGCTTTTCATTAAAAGTTTCGCATGTTGTAACTATCTCAAGTTACAGAGAAATCAAGATGGATGTGCTAGTCGAGTTTTCTGATGATGTGGGGGGATGCACATGCCTGACCAATAGTTTCTTGGATAAGAATATTAATGTCTTCCCATGTCAACACCAGTCATTCGAAATCACAGCCGAGTATTTAGTTGGAGGAACATGTGAAATTGTCATCGGGCTCAGTCCCACGAGTTCCCAAGATCACCCGAGGCAGATCAACATGAGCTATTGACCTTTTATCTGGTGGACCAAACAAGAACATCAGAAGGATGTGTTCAAAGGGGGTAGGAGAGGAAGGATTTGGCGATTCGTCCTTTCACTCTGGGCCATGAAATGACAGAATGTCTTTGAGACTGTAGCTTGATGCCACATCCATTTAGAGTAAATTTGACACATCGTAAGCCTTAAGGCAGCGGGACAAGCTTGGGAGTCCGTGCTTGCTAACTTAACATGCAAGTAGGTCAAGGGATAGTGACATTTTTTATCGCCAAGATGAAATTCTCCCTTAACTTTTAAAAGAAATCTGTTGACTATCTAAGCATGTGGCGAGGACCTAAGCTCAAGTTAGATCTCAAGTGTCCGAGCTCTACATTAAAGAAACTCTTAGATGATAAAACCAAACAAGAAGAAAATTGGTATGCACTTTTCCCCTAGAAATCTAAGCATCCATAAGTAAGAACTAAGGCCACAAGAAAAGTTGTAATGTTGTTTAAGTTGTAATATTGTTTAAGTGATCTTAGAATTGTCTTCCTAGCCTATTGTTATTTTGCTCATCAATGAAATGGGAACTGAATTTTGAACTTCTGGGCTCTAAGGTCGAGTTTATAGTTTTAAATTTCTTAGTGGAGTGAACCCACAACATAACTCCCTAGTGATTAAAGGGTTTGGATTGAGGAGATCTTGTATAGAAATCATAGTATCATCCACTCATATTAATCTCCAAGCTCACTTACGTCACCATATAGGTGGAGCCTAACTTGATGCATGCGAACAGCAAGATAGTTTACGTGTATACGTGCATGTGTGTATTTGATGCGCAAATTGAACATTTTGAGTGGGTCAAGTGACCTCACCCACTAGACACGTCAATTGAAGAGGTAGATTAAACATGTCGATTTAGTTGGAGAGATCCGTATCGTGATAGAATACTTTCAACATGATCCTACACACTATCCTTCTCTATTCTATCTCCCAAATGCATAAACGTCCGGATGAAAAGAGAATGCCTAATACAGAAGGAAGAAGTCTTCTTATCTTGGTCCTCTTCCAGGAAAAGAAGCTGCTTTTGGCAGCTTGGTTCCGGCTTAATCATCGCATAACTCTACGTCGTACACCACTCGACATAATGCGCATTCTTTTCCTTCTTTTTTCCCCTTCTTTTTTGGGCCGAGACAAAGGGCATCGCGCACTCGAAACAACAGCAGCACGTCGTTTCAAGCCGCCCGCCACTCCAGGAATGGTTGGCACAGTCCTTCAAGATTCTTGCGCCATCGCCTCGACCCGAAAAGAAACAAGTACAAGATCGCTTTTTGTCTAAAGCAGATGTTGCGCAAGCATGCACTTCGCTTCTTTTGCGTGGGGCTCGCTCTCCATTCCGTCTTCCTTCGGATATTGGAAGACGGGCAGATATTTGTAGTTGCAGCGTTGATCGTCGATCTCCATCAGGAGAGAAGACAAGATTGCGTTCAACCCAGAAACCCCACTCTCCTCTTATTCGTAAATGGACGTGATTCTAGGAGCTAGTTTTGCATTAAAAATGATATCCAAATGATGGGTTGCCGCGTGTAATTTCAGAATCTAATTTTGCAAGCAAAATCAGTAATGGGAAAAGTGTCAGAAAAGTCCTACGCCTGTTGTATTGGCACTTGGTCAAAAGATTTATGACTAAATTGACAACGTAAAAAAATTTAGGATTAAATTGGCACTAATGTAATAAATTTAGAACTTTCATGACACTTTTCCCAATCAATAACTTCAAAGTGTTCATGTCTAACATACTTGTATAAACAATCCATGCCAATTAGACCACGAGGCTACCCCTCGCACACACACAAAAAAAAAAAAAAAGGAATCACGACCTTATTACTAGCATTATCATAATAGAAAAATTACCAAAAATATCTTAAACCCATTACACTTTTATCAATTTAGCTTTAAATATTTTGATTTGATTAATTCAACTCTAAATCTTTTGATGACTTGCCAATATAGTTTATTTGGGTAATTTTGGTTGAAAACTGCTAATGTGGACATTGGTCATTCTATGTGAGACAATTGGCGCTAACTTAAATAATTTGTATATTTTTTTAATAATGTTTGGACTTTTTCTTTTTCTTTTTCTTTATTCATTCTTTCCATTTTCTTTTCACGAATGGCTAGTTGTTGGCCTCGCTTGGCTGAGGGTCATCCTTGCCGGCCACAAGCAAGGCATTAGGCAACACTTGGGCAAGGGTCATCCTCGCCGACCCTCACCCTCGCCTGGGTGAAGCTAACGACTAGACACTGGCAAAAAGAAAAGGGAAAAAAACAAAAGAAAAAAATTAGAAAAATTTTCACAAATTATCCACATCAATCTTGATCATATCACGTAGGATGGCGAGTATTCATGTCAAAGATTTTCAGCCAAAACTGATCAAATAAACTATATTGGCAAATGATCAAAAGTTTAAGATTGAATTAATCAAATTGGAAAATTTAGAACTGAATAGGTACAAATACAATATCTTTAAAACTTTCTTTGTAATTTGCCTTTGTAATCACTATCTCATAAAGAAGGTTGTAATTTTCCTTTATAATCACTACTTCTTAAAGAAGGTACACCTTTCGACCACAAAAAATTAAAAAAGGAAAAAAAAAATTAGGGTGACCCTATATATGTTGTGCTTGACATGAAAGGAAGTCATTTAGTCAAGCACGACGCTAGGCTTGTACTTCTTATTGCGGTAATATTGCTTTTGATAGGATGTCGTGCACATACACTATGGTAGCATCTTACGTTAATCACCACGAATTATTTTAATGAAAGGAGAATAGAGCAATCACTTATGGATAAATTATTACCGTGCAATGACAACAATTTATTAAACAAACAAGGGGCAACGTCACGCCACCTCTGTCGAGGTCGTGCTTGCTGAATGAGAGGCAATAAAACCATGGAACGCGGACATGGACTCCAAGACGAGACGTCACCCGGTGCACCAAGGAACAATATCTCAAGCGTCATTGAGCCCAATTCACACGCACAGTCAAGTTAGATCGGGTCCTCAGTTAGGTAGGTCCCCCCAGTAAACCCACCTTATCCAAACCATGCATGTAAAAATCTATGAGCGCCCGTAGCCTAAAAAACTGATCGATTTGATGAGTTCTTGTTTCTCAATTCATTAAAGCCGGGTGATCTGCTTCACTCAAATTTGCACAGACTAACCAAGGTGAGACACATAATCCATTCAGGAGGTCATGGTTTTGTGGAATTCTGCCATTTGAAAACCATGTTAAATCACTTCACTTCCACTAATTCATCGTTTGTCTAAACCTTGTTTTGTTGTTGGATAAACTTACTGTAGCGAAGCTGTATGGATTTTGGAGACTTGGAAACAGGGTGAGACCTCCAGATGTGGTAAGCTCAAACAAAGAATTGCAACTTGGCCTGAGTCGGCCGCGATCCCCGCGCTCCATGGCAATTTGTCATTGACCCGTCAATCTTATTGACGTCCAGTTTTATCTTCGCAACTGCTGATCAGGGTCCCCTCGTGACCTACTGGTCAGCACAAGGCACAAGCTAGTTTATATCATAAGCGATCTTCTTTTTCATCCCTTGATTAATAACTTTATAATTATCACGTTGCGACAAGGATAGTATCATAGAAATTTCTTCTTTTTTAAGAGAGAGAGAGAGAGAGAATATTCTTCTTCAACCTTAACACTAATGCAATAATAGAGCTCACTCAAAGGGATGAGTATTGGCCTTGAGTGCAGGAGGACATGGCAAAGCACCGGGAGTGAGGGCTCTGCGCTTGTCGTGCACCCCATTTCTATCGATATCTTCTTCCTCTTTAGATTGAAAACCTTTGTCAAGATTCTAGAAAAGCTACTTAAAAAAAAATTGGAAAATTTTCTTTCCTTTCTTTTTCTTTTCTAAATTATATTATAGTAGTCCTCGCTACTTGCTCTAGCAAATTGTAATATGTCAATGCATAATTGCTTCCTTTTGATATATTTTATTCATAGTGTAAAGCTGAGTGGACTGATCTAGCAGTATCGCGCTGTCGGAGAAACTTCCAACAAGACGAGCTTTTTTATAAGAAATAATTTGGCCCCCAAAGGAATAAAAAAAGAAGACCTCATTTCGTTTAAGTCGGTCTTCTTTCTTCTTCCCAACGATGAAAAAATTTCAACTTCTCTTCTATTTTCGGCCATTTCCACATGAGAAATTCAACACTGTTGAGATGTGGACTTGGAGGTGCATTCAAGAATCATCATGTCCCTCACGTCGCAAATTCTTGATAGAGGACCAGGAATGGAGTATGTTTATGTGTCCCATTTCAAGAAGGATGTAACCTTGATTAAAAATTTCGTTTAGCACATGCATGGTCATCGGCAAATTATTTCACTAAAAGAAGTGTGATCAGGTAATTGTTCGCGTATAATTCTCAAAGCACTTTCGTGTGGCATCAATGCATATTAGCCCTTGGGTCAAGGCTAAAGTGAACTAAATGGGCAGGGGAGACCTATTTCAAATTTTGGACCCGTCTCCCGTTATCTAAGGGCATGCATGGTAACGTTTCCGTTTCTCCCAATTTCTATTCTTTTTTTCTCCGGAACAAAAAAAAGAACAGAAATCCGTTTGGTAAAACATTTGTTCCCGGCGACCGGCGGCGGCAATGGCGGGCGGCGGTCGACGATCCATAAACAAGAATAAAAAACGAATAAATACATAAAAGAATCGTTATATTACCAAACACATTTCTATTCTTTTTCTATTCCAAGAGTAGAAATTTTGTATAATTACCAAACGGGTTCTTTTATTCAGAAATTGTTCCTCAGAATAGAAATAAAAAATAACTATTTCTGAAAAAAAAATTGTTTCCCAGCCAAGAAGCGTTACCATGCGCACCCTAAGTGGTCTTAAATTCTGACCCCAAAAAAAAAATTGTCTTAAATTTACTTTGGCAACTGAAATTGTATGTCAAAAGGGTGAGATTTTTCGCAGGTTTGGTCCCATCTCAAATGGTCATCACCTCATGTGATTATTTTGAGCATTATTTATGGGAGTTTGGCCCATGTGAAATTAGTTGATTGATGTCATGGAAGGACCTTTTTCAGTAGATATGTGATTCTTGAACAGTTCCGATGAGGGTAAGGAATGACCGCTAAGTTGAGATGGTTTGAACAAGGTGCAACTCCTAAAGTACTTCTAAGTTGGCGGATGGGGCAACAACATCGAATAGGGTGATTGTCATGTTCTGTTGCATAGCAGAATTCGATAACTTCACCTAAAGAGATAGCCAAGAGAGAGCCCAAATTTGAGTCTATCAACATATATATTTGTACTTACTTTCACTCAAAACTCCAACCAATAAGTCATTAGCCAACTAGGAAATATTAGCTACTCCACACCACATATATTCTCCGATGTAGTATTTTCTAACACGACTCACATGTGCATATCAACCATCTCCTTTCCACATCTAAGCACAGTAAAAGGTCTGCCCTTAATTCATATTTTCTTTTAGATATGTGTCAACTTGAATCTCTACTTTCGTTACCTTGTGAGGACTACAACAACTATAATACCCACCTTCATCCTTGGTCTCTTTTTCCAAACCGAACTGTGAAGGATGTCATTGAGAGCACATTGTTATACTACAATGCTCACCTTCACCACCAAGACTCTTTCACCATGAAGGCGGCCCAGAAAATGCGCGATTCACGATATTCACCAAATACCGATACACATGGGAGTTGACTACTAATTGACCATCGGCTCTGAGAAGTCAGATACCTTCACTTAGAAAGATTACAAAGAATGAGCTCATGTCAAAACCCGTCAACATATCAAGTTGGACCCACATTCACACAAAAGCTAAAGCCAATAAGTTACTGACCAACTAAAATATATTAGTTACTCCACATCACACCAATTTTCTAAAATAGAACTTTTCTAACACAACTCACAAATGCATTTCAATATATCGCCAGGTGGTACAAACAACACTAACAAGAACGTAAGCAATTTATGGGAGAGTTTTTGACACTTCAAGTCCCACATAAGAAAGGTGAGATCTTGAGATATTATTCGGAAAGAAGATCCATCCCCGGTGGCCACCATTATGTGTGTCTACTCAATAAACTCTTTTTTAGGCTAGGCTGATGTGGAACTAGTCCAATTGTCACATTTACACTAGATCGGATTGTCTCTCCTTTTACTAACCCAAAACAACTCCTTAGATTATTATCATCACTTATCATCGCCGCAAGACTAGTACTGGGACATGCAGCAAAAGCCAGATCATCAAGAGGGAACTCAAGTCTGAGCCCATTAACATATTCAATTGGACTCACCTATACTCTAAGGCATCAATGAGTTATGAACCAATTAAAATATATTAATTATTCCATGTTATATCAATTTTATGATATTGAATTTCTAAACGTAATTCACATGTGCATAGAACGGAGGAAACCACAACCATATGAAAGCAGGTCCCTCTTCCATGCATGCATCTAAGTATTGCTTATGCAATCCACGTGAACAGGTTGATATATGCAAAAACATCCGTGGGGAGATTTGTTGGCCCGAGCAAATAGAAGTACTGGTAGTCAATGGGAAATCTAAAGTAAACATGTTTCACGCGTTAATGATGTAGATCCATATGTGGTGAATTTTGCGGGTAAAATAAACCTTGGCCATCGCTCTTGTAGACTCATTCCTCCAACTCATCATTCAATTGACCCGCCAACACCTGAAATGCTTTTTGGACCTCATAAAACAACACCTAAAATATTATGAAGCGCCAAAGAGGCGGGGCACTCATCAAAAGGTTAATGCGGTGACCAAAGCAAGCATTACGAGATGCATTTGGCAATGGTCATCTAAGAAAATAGATAACTATGCATGAACCGTTTGTATTGCCCACTTTCCCATCTATAAGGAGGCACTCCCGTCGACCTTTCCATTCGCACACGAATTCAATCGAGAGAGAGCGAGTGAGCAAGAGAGAGAGATGGGCGGCGAGAGCATGAGCATGTGTTGTGGAGTGTTTAATAAGGTGAAGCCATACTTACTAATGGTAGGTCTACAGTTCGGCTCGGCCGGGATGTACGTGATAAGTGCGCAAACCCTGAAGAACGGCATGAGCCGATACGTCCTCATCGTGTATCGCAACGCCATTGCTGCTTTGGTCCTCGCTCCCTTTGCTCTCGTCCTTGAAAGGTCCCTTATCTCTCCATAGTAGTATTAACCATATCTATATATCCCCTCGTGCATCCAAAGATTCTCCTCTCCATGTTGCTTTTACTAACTAGTTCCAAACAAGCATGCTTTTGTGGACGGGGAAGGTGGAGAGTTCAAAAGCAATGCTAGGTGCATCATAAATTCAATCCCAAAACCGGCAAGTCATTGACATATCAAAAAGTGAGCATTTAAGCACGTGAGTAATCTTGAAAAATATAATTCATGCATATCATTCTTTTATCTGTCATATGTTCTTCATGAGTAGAGGGCGCTCTCAAATTTAACTATTTGGAGGCAATTTAATAGTAATTCACTCATTAGTCAATCACTTGTCTAGAAATTATGAATTTTCGTTTTACTCGAGCTCCTGGAAGGGTTATGAGTCTATGCCATGCTTTTACTTTTGAAAGATTTTTGCCTTTCAAATGGATTGAGCCTATGGTGTGATGCAATACGACACTAACGATCTCATTTATCTATGACAGGAAGATCAGACCGAAGATGACATTCACGATTTTCTTCCAAATCATTGTGTTGGGATTTCTCGAGTAAGTTTTGGAAAAATCTTGTAATTTGCTGAAATTAAATCGACCAATTTCATCCATCGCCTAAGGACTTTAATCTGGCATATGTAAAATGCATATTAAAGTCAAGTTACTTGTGCATGCCAACGAAACCTGGACTTAACCGGTTTCTTGTGACTTGCAAAATGTTCCATGGGCCTCCCATAATCGAACTGCTGCACTCAGGCTTCAAGGTTATGAAAGATAATGCAAACTAAAGTTAGCTGATTATGCAACTATGCACATTGCAGGCCGATCCTTGATCAGAACTTTTCGTATCTGGGGATAACATACACGTCAGCATCGTTCGCATCGGCCATCATGAACGCAGTTCCATCGGTCACCTTTGTCATGGCCGTGATGCTCCGGTGAGATAATTTTTGGTGTTCAATCTCAAATCACCTAATCAAGAACTTTTACAATGCAAGTGTGAAGCCGGATTAAAATTGGATCTTACATAAGCAAGAATTGGCAATATCTTGTCCTGATTGATTAGATTAGAGCGAGTCAAAATCAAGGAGGTGCGTGGGATTGCGAAGATCGTCGGGACGATCGTGACGTTCCTCGGAGCATTGGTGATGACATTGTACAAAGGCCCTTCGTTCCACTTGATTGGGTCCGCCAACACGGCCCCAAGCGGAACCGGCACCGACCCATCCGAGAAACATTGGGTCTCTGGCACGCTTTACATCTTGATCGGCTGTTGTGCCTGGTCCGCCTTCTTCAACCTCCAAGTAAGTTTTCATACTCTTCTCAAAATTCGAATCAAATCGTCTGCGAAAATGACATGAATCGAAACTTAAGTTCGTTCTTTCTTCCATCTTCTTCTTCCTCTAATCGATTTCTCAGTCTATCACGGTGAAGAAGTACCCAGCGGAGCTGTCGCTGTCGTCGCTGATATGCTTGATGGGGGCGATGCAGAGTGCGGCGGTGGCGCTCGTGGCGGAGCGTCACCCGGCCGCGTGGAGAGTCGGGTGGGACTCTCGGCTTCTTGCTTCGGTTTACACCGTAAGTCGCAAGCGCCTCGCTGCACATGGAAAAATCTTTCATTCAAAATCGTGTCAACTTATATCTTCCGCCGTTCCAGGGCGTAGTTAGCTCCGGGGTCACATACTACGTGCAAGGGATCGTGATGAAGACGAGGGGTCCCGTGTTCGTCACGGCCTTCAATCCTCTGTGCATGATCATCGTCGCCGCCCTCGGTTCCCTCATCCTGTCCGAACGGCTTTATCTCGGAAGGTAATGCCCTCTTTGCTTGACTCTTCTCGACTTCCAGCGTCTAAATCTAAATCTATTTCTGGGATTTCATTTCTCCTCGTACGTCGGACGACCAGCATCATCGGAGGAATTGTCATCGCGATCGGTCTCTATTCCGTGGTGTGGGGCAAAGCCAAGGACTACTCGACCCCGTCGCAAGAATGCGTCGACCCGAAAGCAGAAACCCAGAAGCTACCGGTTTCAGTGGCAGATGAGGTTGCTGTTGAGAATGATGATATCAGGAAATGATTCAAGGTTCACTTCGATGTGTACAGAGTTGCAATTTGCTATAATGTTTCAATGTTGGGCACTATGGGAACTGCTACAGTATGATCAAGTTTGCAGCCAAAACATAAAATTAGTGGTTAGACCGCCACATCTTTCTTGATTTCTTAGAGCTTCAGGCTGTCCTAAATATGGCAAGCATTCAGAATATTGAACGATGTTATGTTGAGATCGTATGGAGTCGCAGATTCGACATATCTTTGTTTATGCAATTCAAGTCAAAAATGTATAAGATGGAACCAAATCTTTTAGATGAGCGCAGGTGAAAGGTTATGCTAAATGGAGACTCCCTCACTCGATACCTTAGGACCATTTGTAATGTCATAATAATCATCTAGGTTCCGTTTGTTTTCATCAAAATAACTTTCGAAAGAAAAAAAATTTCGAACCTTTAAATACTTGGTGTTCACAAAGTGGACCGGTCGAAGAAAATATTTAAATCAAAAGACTTCTATAAAATTAAAAAAGATGGCGTCCCCTTTTCAACGAAAGAAAATCATTTTGTCCCGTTCATTCTCTCACGCAACCGTAAAATATGGGCAAAAGAACGCTGTAAGTGCCATAACTTTGCACAAATGGACACTTAAGTGCCATAACTTACGAAAGGTACACTTAAGTGCCACATTCGAAAAAAAACGGATCACTTGAGTGCCACTCCGGCCAAAGTCCGATCAAAACGCCGACGTGGCATTTTTCCGGCGAAGGCGCCCAAAACGACGCCATTTTGCACGCGATGTGGCCAAATAATGCAAAAACGGCGTCGTTTTGGGTGACGTGGTAAAAAAATAATTAAAAAAGTAATTAAATTAAATTTAAAATTAAATTTAGTTAAAATATTTAAAAATAATAATTTTAAAATTAAATTTAGTTAAAATATTAAAAAATAATAATTTTAAAATTAAATTTAGTTAAAATATTAAAAAATAATAATTTTTTAAAAAATAAAAAAATTAAATAAAATAAAAAAGGAAACGTGGGGGAGGCGGCCGAGGATCGGCCCTAGTTCCCGCCGCCGCCGGAAGGGCCGGCGACGACGGGGGAGGGTCGGCCGGGGTCGCCGAGCCCGGCCGGGGCCGGCGACCTTGGCCGGCCGGTAGCGAGGGCTCGCGAGCCCTCCCCGATCCGGGGTGAGGGTCGCGGCCCTCGCCCAAATCCCGGCGAGGGTCGGCGGCCCTCGCCCGGCCGGGCCAAGGGCCGCCGCTTGCCGGGGTCGCCCCGGCGGGCGGTGGCCCTAGCCGGCCGGCGAGGGCCGCCGACCCTCCCTGCATCGTGGCCAATGGCGGGCTCGCGCCCTCGCCCGGATCCAGCGAGGGTTGGCGGCCCTTGGCTCGGCCGGGCGAGGGCCGCCGACCCTCACGGATTTGGGCGAGGGCGCAACCTCGCCCTCGCCATCCCGGTCGGCCGGGGTCGCCGGTCCCTAGCCGGGGCCCGGCGACCCCGGCCAACCCTCCCCCCGCCATCGCCGGCCCTTCCGGCGGCAAATGAGGGCCGATCCCTCAACCGCCTCCCCCCTTTCCTTTTTTTTTTAATTTTTTTAATTATTAATTTTTTAATATTTTAATTCAATTTAATTTTAAAATTATTATTTTTTAATATTTTAACTAAATTTAATTAATTTTTTTATTTTTTTACCACTCAACCCAAAACGACACCGTTTTTGCATTATTTGGCCACGTCAACGTGCAAAACGGCGTCGTTTTGGGTGCGCTTCGCCGGAAAAATGCCACGTTGGCGTTTTGGCCGAATTGGCACTCAAGTGATCCTTTTTACTCCGATTTTGGCACTTAAGTGTACCTTTCGTAAGTTATGGCACTTAAGTATCCATTTGTGTAAAGTTATGGCACTCCAGGAGTCCGCACGTCGTAAAATATGTGGAGACTACTTTTCGCATTTGTTCACTAATTCTGGTTGGAGATCGGTAAGGTGGATGAAGACCACCACACCGGCGACAATTCTGACGTGGGTGTTACTTTGTCTCTCCGGGTCAGCATGGCACACCATCATCAATTAGGGGCGGGGCTCAAGTAATTACTGTCGAAATAAAAAGAGTTAATATCATGAAAAACTCTAAATTAATATATTTATGACAATTTACCTCAAATTAATTATTTTCTTTACTATTAGATACTTCAAAATAATATACCTCTAACAAACCTTGAACTAATTTTTTCACTACCAAAAATCTCAAACTAATGCATTTGTGACAAATTTATTATTCGTTAATTTACATTTACCACGAAAAACCACAAACTATATGTCTTTGAAAAATGGAGGATAAAATCCCAAATGGGTATACTCGTCAATTGTCAAATGTCATCCAATTAAGTAATTTGACAGTAAAATTTAACAAAAATACACATTTGAGGTTTTTAATTGTCAAAAAATTAACTTGGGATAAATTTGTGATTTTTCATGATATTAACCCAAATGAAAAAGAAGTTGAGGTACTTGTTTTGTTTTTTACACTAATATGTGAGAAGATAAAAGAGAAATCGTTGAACATACGCAATTTGACTAACTCGATGATAGCAAACTTGATACGATAGAGCGGAGGATGAGTAGCAAAGGTATGGTAAAGTTAGGGGCGTAAGAAAGAACTGGTCGAATCGGTAATTCGAACGAGCTGGAAATGATGGGCCCGGATTCCTTACGCACATCAATGTCATAAAAGTGAGACAAAATGCCACGAAACATCAGATTGTTCTACGCGAAGTTTTCCTCCGAGGCTAAGACAGAGACAGGGACTGGCCACATTACAACCTGCTCTTTCCGATAGAAATACCCCTTTGGCATCTGCAACTGCAACTCTGTGCGTGCGTGTGTGTGTAAGAGAGAGAAAGAGATGGGCGGCGAGAGCATGAGCGTGTGTTGTGGAGTGTTTAATAAGGTGAAGCCATACTTGCTAATGGTAGGTCTACAGTTCGGCTCGGCCGGCATGTACGTGATATGCGCGCAAACCCTAAAGACGGGCATGAGCCGATACGTCCTCATCGTGTATCGCAACGCCATTGCTGCTTTGGTCCTTGCTCCCTTTGCTCTCGTCCTTGAAAGGTCCCTTCTCTCTCCATAGTTGTACTTACATATGTACATCCACTGGTGCATCCAAAGATTTTCCTCTGCATTTTGCTTTTACTGACTAGTTCCAAACGAGCATACTTGGTGCACGGGGGAAGTGGAGAGTTCAAAATCGTGCTAGGTACATCATAAATTCAATCCCAAAACCGGCAAGTCATTGACATATCAAAATGTGGGCATTTAAGCATGTGGGTAATCTCGAAAAATATAATTCACGATTATCGTTCTTCTCTTCTGTTTGTGATATGTTCTTCATGAGTAAAGGATGCTCTCAAATTTAACGGTTTGGAGGCAATTTAATGGTAATTCACTCATTAGTCGATCGTTGAGAAATTATAAAGTTTTGTTTTACTCAAGCTTGTGGAAGGGTTATGAATCTATGCCATCTATGCTACAGTTTTACTTTTGAAAGATTCTTGCCTTTCAAATGGGCTGAGCCAATGGTGCGATGCAGCTCGACGTTGACAATTTCGTTTATCTATGACAGGAAGATCAGACCGAAGATGACAATCACGATTTTCTTCCAAATCATTGTGTTGGGATTTCTCGAGTAAGTTTTGGAAAAATCTTGTAATTTGCTGAAATTAGTTCGACCAATTTCATCCATCGCCTAAGGACTTTAATATGGCATAGGTAAAAATGCATATTAAAGTCAAGTTACTTGTGCATGCTAACAAAAAACCTGGACTTAACCGCTTCTTGTGACTTGCAAAATGTTTCATGGGCCTCCTATAATCGAACTGCTGCACTTAGGCTTCAATGTTATAAAAGATAATGCAAACTAAAGTTAGCTGATTATGCAACTATGCACATTGCAGGCCGATCCTTGATCAGAACTTTTCGTATCTGGGGATAACATACACGTCAGCATCGTTCGCATCGGCCATCATGAACGCAGTTCCATCGGTCACCTTTGTCATGGCCGTGATGCTCCGGTGAGATAATTTTTGGAGTTCAATCTCAAATCACCTAATCAAGAACTTTTACTATGCAAGTGTGAAGCCGGATTAAAATCGGATCTTACATAAGCAAGAATTGGCAATATCTTGTCCTGATTGATTAGATTAGAGCGAGTCAAAATCAAGGAGGCGCGTGGGATTGCGAAGATCGTCGGGACGATCGTGACGTTCCTCGGAGCATTGGTGATGACACTGTACAAAGGACCTTCGTTCCACCTGATCCGGTCCACCGACACGGCCCAAAGCGGAACCGGCACCGAGCCATCCGACAAGCATTGGGTCTCCGGCACGCTTTTCATCTTGATCGGCTGTTGTGCCTGGTCCGCCTTCTTCATAGTCCAAGTAAGTCTTCATGCTCTTCTCAGAATTCGAGTCGAATCATCCAGAAATGACATAAATTGAGACTTAAGATCGTTCTTTCTCCATCTTCTTCTTCTACTTCTTCCTCTAATCGATTTCTCAGTCTATCACGGTGAAGAAGTACCCGGCAGAGCTGTCGCTGTCATCCTTGATATGCTTGATGGGGGCGATGCAGAGCGCGGCGGTGGCGCTAGTGGCGGAGCGTCACCCGGCCGCGTGGAGAGTCGGGTGGGACTCTCGGCTTCTTGCTTCGGTTTACACCGTAAGTCGCAAGCGCCTCTCTGCACATGGAAAAATCTTTCATTCAAAATGGAGTTCGACTTATATCTTCCGCCGTGCCAGGGCGTAGTTAGCTCCGGGGTCACATACTACGTGCAAGGGATCGTGATGAAGACGAGGGGTCCCGTGTTCGTCACGGCCTTCAATCCTCTGTGCATGATCATCGTCGCCGCCCTCGGTTCCCTCATCTTGTCCGAACGGCTTTATCTCGGAAGGTAATGCCCTCTTTCTCTCTACTCTTCTTGATTTCCAGCATCCAGATTCAAATCCATTCTTGGGATTTCATTTCTATACTGATTTGTGCACCAAATCCCGGTACATCGGACGAGCAGCATCATCGGAGGAATTGTCATTGCAATCGGTCTCTATTCGGTGGTATGGGGCAAAGCCAAGGACTACTCGACCCCGTCGCAAGAATGTGTCGACCCGAAAGCCGAAACAGAAGCCACCGGTTTCAGCGGCAGATGGGGTTGCTGTTGAAAATGATGATATCAGAATATGATTTAAGGTTCACTTAGATGTATACATAGTTCCAATATGCTCTAATGTTTCAATGTAAGGCACTAATGGGAATTGCTACTGTATGACCAAGTTTGCAGCCAAAACATGAAATTTAGTGGTTGGACCACCACATCTTTGTTAATTTCTTAGAGCTTCATGCTGTCCTAAAGATGGCAGCGTTGAGAATATTGAATGATGTTATGTTGAGATTGTATAGAGTCACGGGTTCGATATATCTTTATTTATGCGGTTCAAGTCACGGACATGTAAGATGGAACCAAATCTCTTAGATGAGTGCAGGTGAAAGGTTAGGGGACTCCCTCGCTTGACACCTTAATGACAAAAACAAAGGAGAATTTGTTATGTCATAATAATCATATTTGAAAGAAGACAAGAAGGATCGTAAAAGGAGAACATAAACTTTTGGGAGAATTTTTATATATTTTATTCCATCCTTTACAAATGTACAAAGCTGTGTAAATATATTACAGATGTATACAAAAGACAGGAAAATATATTTTTTTTCTTTTTTTTTATCGATCCTACTCTACTCATACTCTAACTATCACTCTTTACAGGACGTGAGAGTCGAAAATCCATACTTTAAACTAAATCGTTCCCTGAAAATGTGGGGATTCAAACTCCTCACCTCCCCCTTCCATGTTGAAAGGATTGAATTGTTGAAAGGAAAATATATTCAATAAATCAAATCTAATATTTGATTGATCCAATGATTTAATGAATCAATCTCAATCTGAATGGATTCTATCCGGTTCGAGCTATCTTCCAACAATCTTGGCTCGGTTTATTTCCATCAAAATAATTTTCAAGAAAAATGTTTTTGAATTTTTCAATATTTGGTGCACAAAAAGTAGACCGGTCAAAAAAAAAATTAAATAGACAGAAAAGACCTACAAAATAAAAGAAGGAGGTGTCCCCTTTTGGAAGAAAGAAAATCATTTTGTCCCCTAAGGACGTGTTTGGTAACGATTCTGTTTTCCTGGGAATAGATTCTGATCAGAAATGATTCTTTTTTATTTTATTGCCAAGAATAATTCTAAGCATTTTAAGCCGTTTGGTAACCATCCAAAATTTCTGATTCTGGAATAGAATTGCGCTTGGTATCGTACTCATTGATTCGTTCCAAATCAATTTCTTTTAATTTTTAAATAATTTTTTCTTTTTTTTTCTTTTTTTTCTTTTTTTTTCTTTTTTCTCCTATTCTTCTTCTTCTTCAGGCTAGTCGCCGATGGCGACCGACCAGACGAGGGCCGACGACCTCACCGAAGCGTCGCCGGCCCTCGGCGAGGCCAACCCTCATCGGCCAAGCCTCGCCGGCGGCGGGCGAGGCCCGCCTAGCCACCGGCGAGGCTCGCCTAGCCCCGCCGAGGTTCGACCTTGCTAGACCTGAGGAGGTCGAGCCTCGCCAGTGCTGGGCGAAGCCCACCTGGCCACTGGCGGGGCTAGGCGTTGCGAGGCTTGTCCAGCCCCGGCGAGCTCGCCGGACCGATTGCCGGCGGCGGACGGCGGCAAGCAATGACTGACGGTGGCGGGCGGCGACGGACGGCAACCACGGGATGGCGGTCGATAAAGAAGAAGAAGAAAAAGAGGAGTTGGTTTTAATTCTTCGATTTGTTCCCGAAACAAGAATCAACTTTTTTTTTTAATTCTTGATTCTGTTCCAAATCTAATTCAAGGAATAAAAAAATAGAAATTTGTTTCCGGGAACAAAAATTTTACCAAATGCGATTATGTTCCCAAACTGCTCCCGGGAACAAAAAATCAGAATCAGACATTGTTTGGATGGTTACCGAACAATGCCTAATTCTCGTCGAAGATCGGTAAGGTCGACAAAGACCACTACACTGACAACAATTCCGACATGGGTGTTATTTTGTCTCTCTAACCATCATCATATATTAGAGGCGGGGTCAAGTAATTATAGCCAAAATGAAAAGCGTTAATACCATGAAAATTCCAAATGGATACACTTTAAGCCAATCTACCACAAACTAATTTTTTTACTACCAAAAACATCAAAAGAGCTACTTGTAAGAAATTTATCCAAAACTAATTTTTTCACTATCAAACCCAAATACTCTGTTAGTTTACATTAAATTATATTAATACCACAAATTTGTATACCCATGACAAATGAAGGATAAAATCCCAAATCGAGACACTCATCAACCGTCATGTATAAGCCAACTCAGTAATTTAACCATAAAATTTAATGAAAATTATGTCACATTGGAATTTTTTTTGTGGTCCAAAAATATATGAGATTAATTTATCATAAATATATCAATTTTGGGTTGTTCGTAATATTAACTCCATTGAAAAAAGAAGTCGAGGTACTTGTTTTTTTCAACAATAAGATGTAGGAAAATAAAAAATAAAAAAGAGTCGAACAATGCGCAATTTGACTAACTCGATGATAGCAAACTTGATATGATAGAGCCAAAGATAAGTAGCGAAGGTGTGGTAAAATTAGGGGCGTAAGAACCGGCGGAACCGGGAAATCGAGCGAGTGGGAAACGATGGGCCCGGATTCCCCACGCACGTTTATGTCTTAAAAGTGACAAAACATGCCACGGAACATTGGATTGTTCTACGCGACGTTTTTGTGCGAGGCTAACGCAACGACGGGGATTGGCCGCATTACAATCTGGATCTTTCCAATAGAAATACCCTTTTGGCATCTGCAACTGCAACTGAGAGAGAGACAGAGAGACCTGCAACAGCAACTGAAACTCTGAGAGAGAGAGAGAGAGAGAGAGAGAGATGGTGATGTGGGTGTTCGGGTACGGCTCTCTTATATGGAAAGCCGGGTTCCACTACGACGATCGCCTCGTGGGTTTCATCAAAGGCTATCGTCGGGTGTTCTATCAAGGTCTCTTCCTCTCTCTCTCTCTCTCTCTCTTTATGGACCCTTCATTGCCCAGAATTCATCTGCATATCAATACGATAACCAATGCAAAAAGCTCTGCACTTGATAATGAAATGATTCGCGGATGCTCTGGTGGGGTTCTTGTTTTCTCTTTAGGGAGTACTGATCATAGAGGCACGCCGGAGTCTCCGGGACGGACCGTCACTCTGGAGCCTGCAGAGGGAGAATTCTGCGTAAGTCCCTTCCGTGTCTTTAGCAAAATAAAAATGCAAAATTTAATTTCAAGTTGTTTGCTTTATGGTATATCCGTACATGATGTGAGTTTCTGTGTAGACCCCATTTTGTATTATCGTAACATGGATCGACTCGCGATCAGACTCTGTAATTGGATCTGAATTGGCATTACCAATCAATTTCAGTAGAAAAATGGGATGTTGGTCCGGTTTTATGTTGGCAAATCTTCTGTTACTGAGAGTTAACTAGCGTTACAAATACTCCGTCTGATATAAAAGCGAATGCTTCTGCGGAAGTGAATCAGATTTGTGATTTTCAGATGTGAACAGGATTTGCGGTGTTTACAACTTTTGAAAGTCAGGTTAGTGTGAAGATGGACCTTTATGCCAATAGGTGATATGTGATGTTCCATTTAATCGTATTGGTA
This sequence comes from Eucalyptus curtisii, assembly GCA_017140595.1. NCBI lineage: Eukaryota > Viridiplantae > Streptophyta > Magnoliopsida > Myrtales > Myrtaceae > Eucalyptus > Eucalyptus curtisii. The sequence continues at coordinate 35,826,104 of CM029499.1, read as the reverse complement.
TAGTTCAGTGAACTTCGACTAATGTTCTCCACCCCTTGGGTTTAGTTTTGAAGCCATCTCTCAGTTTAATGCACATGGTTATTATGCTTGGGAAAGTAAAACAGTGAAGTGATCTTCGCAGAAAACTTGCAGCAGATTTTCACATATTCCTAGTTTTTGGCTTGTGATTGTAGTTAAACCACCTGCTTTAGTTGTGCACTGGATTCTTGAATTCCTCGAGTATCTAGGAAAAACAAAAAGAACAGTTAAGATTTGGGCATGGGACTTTCTTATAGTGAACAAGTAGCGACTTGCCTGGGCTCCAAATTTGTTGGCTTACTCTCCTAAGATTGGGTATGCCATGCTGCATTTGAAGAGTACATGTTCAACTGCAATAGGTGCTTTGTTATTTAGCGTTAGGGAACTCCTAGTCACTGTTCAAGACCAACTTTTATTAGCTTCCAAAATTTGTGTCCCAAAACAAAGGTTGATCTGGACAAAATAGTTCGCACACATTATCACTTTTGTTTATTCTCCAGCTTGATGGTAATCAACTTGTAGATTCAACTAAACACAAGCAGTATTTCCCAGTAAAAGTTTTCTTGAAGTTTAGCATGTGTCATCTTGAATGACCTGGTTATGAATTTAAACATGCGGTTCTTTTGGCTCTTACTATCATCAAATCAAATTAAGTATGGAGTTCTTATTTAGTACTTGAGCATTACTAAATTATGCATGCTTCATTCAAGGTTATAGTGGGGAGTTGCGTACAGAGTTTCTGATGAGGAAGATAAAAGAACTGCAATAACGGTATGTTTATTTTGTTCTAAGTTCTATTAGATCTTGTAAAAGGAGAGTGTTGGAAACTTGCTTAATGTCAGTACATGGCTGTCATTTTACTTTTTATGAAGATATTTTAAAGGAACCAACAGAGATGATGTTTCACGGTTCTCATTTCTTGGCTTATGAGTAACTGCTGTCCTGTCCTATGATTAGAGTATTTATTTGCTATGTAATTTTCTCTGTCCAAAACTTTGCAGTTGTACTAAATTTATGCTTGCGCTCTTTGCCTAATTCTGCATGTAACCTGCTTTAGGAGAATGCCTGGCTGTAGCAATCTCTTTCATTGAAGGCAATAAGTGTACATTTTTCCGTTAATTCTAATGTGGATAGTAGAAAGAAAATGCATTGGTCCTATTTTCTCTATGTTGCCTGAGTTTAACCATGATCAAGTTTGTCAGTCCTTGGGAAAAATTTTCTAGTAAAGTAGTCAAAGCCCAAAGCATGGACTCTGTGGATATTAACACTGGTAGAAAGGTGGTAAGTTCTGGCTGGCAAGCTTGTTAGTTCAATCAAATTCTAAAAGTGACCTATTAGCCTTCTCGTTGGTCATATAGTGCAGTGAGGTTCTACATGTGTTGGTAATTTGAAAATGAGTGACATCTTACTCAATTGTTTTAGCATTATTTTAAACCTTGCCACCAAAAATGCCATTGAATCTGTATATTTTGAATTGCAACCATCATTTTTTTCTGATTTTTATTCTTCTCTCAGGATCTTTGACAAAAGGGCAGCATCAAATTTAATGGCACAAAAGCCAGAACCATCTTATTACTTTATTGGATTTTATAGTACGTGAGCTTAAGAGATGTCCGAGCATACTATGTGAATGCTAGGCTGCAGATTGATGCACCGTTCACTTTGCCTGCTAATAGTCAGGCTCAAATCACTCATTTGGGATCTTTCTATTTGTTATTGTTTTTCTTTTCTCTGTGCAAATGAGGCTACCAATTGGTACGAATGTTTTGCATGGTCATTTGTTCTCTAATTATCTTATTACTCTTTACTAATCTCTGTCCTTATCATTTGAATCTTTGTTTTGAATGATCTGGAACTCTCTTGCTATTTGAGAACGAACCAGTGACTAACCTTTTTGAATCCTCCGTCGGTTCACCTCACTAGATCATTTTCTCTTGTGCCGCAGTATCTCGAAGTAAGGGAGAAGCAATATGATCAGAAAGCTTATCTCGACTTTTTCACTGTAAGTTTTATGTCTTTTTTTCTTCTTTCTTTTTATTTTGCTTCTAACGAACTGAAATCAAAGACACCAATATTAAATTTCATTAGTCCTGCTGCATTACTTTTTCAGGACCCAGCTGCTATAACTCCAGCTGTATCTGGAGTAATGGTGTGAGTATGAAAATTTGAAGAGACTCCCTTGCTTATATTACTTCTTTTCATGTAAAATATTTAAAATCAACCCACAGAAAAGTTATATTACGTCCAAATTTGTTATCTTGCAGATACATTGGTTCTCCAGATAAGAAGATCAACCCGAATTATTTGGGCCCTGCACCTCTTGAAGACATTGCTAGGTTCGTATCTCTGTTGTTCTCAGTCAGAGCACGGGAACTGGGACGAAATTCGATGTCCATCCGTCACCAAGTATTCATTGGTTGTCTCTTTTTTCCAAATGTCTTCCATTAGAGAAGTTATTTGGTTTTACCCACCGATCCTGATCGCAGTGATGTTCTTGCTGGAACATGGTTTTTTTTTTTTTTTTTTTTTTTTGGAAGTCTTAACTCGCGTTTGATGTTAGTCTCGGACACATATCTCTGATGTATCTTGTTGGATTGCAGACAGATAGTGCTCGCCGAAGGACCCTCAGGACCAAACAGGGATTATCTTTTCCAATTAGAGAAGGCTCTTCTTCAAATAGGTGAAGCTTCTAAGGGGAAACTTGGATTCTTGATGGCTGGGCCCCTATTGACTGTGAATTTGTGTCTTTTGTCTCTTTGAAGGGTGTGAAGATAAGCATATAAAGGATCTTGCAGATGAAGTGAGACGTCTCCTATCAGAGAGGAAACTGAAAGGTGAAGAAGTATGAAGCATCTTGGCTATTCTTCCAAATTACTAGAGAAGCCCTTCAACACACATTGACATTGCCGAAGTTATAGACTTGGTCATACGGTCAGAGTAGTTCCATTCGGCCATTGTTCAGATTTTGATGGTGTTGATTTCATCTATTCTTTTGCTTGATTGCCGTTATAAAACTTTAATTGGTTGTCTTCCACATTCCTGCCTGGTCTGAGCACCGTCAGAGTTTCGCAATGAGAAGCAACCGAGAAGAGTTTATGGGCGACTTATCGATTTTGGTTGCATGGGTCACTATAGTAGGAGAATCATAGAAAGAATCGACATTAACGACTCTCCAACATGTAAACTGCTTGAATCAGATACAATAATGCAAGCCCAAAAAGTGCCATGGCATGGGGGTCTCTGACCGCACGATGAGAGAGAGAGAGAGAGAGAGAGAGAGAGAGCCAGGGTGCAACTCTTTTTTCAGCTTTTATTCCTTCGGTTCAATCTAAACTGCTAATATAACTTCGTGTATTTCGGTCATACTAGTGGGGATTAAGGTTGGAGTATCCGATGCTGAGGAAGAACGAACTGATTTTCCTTTATGGTCCCAATGCAATGCACAGAAATGACTTTGAACGCTCGAAATCAAAAAGATTTCATGACCAACTTTACTGCCATCGGGTTATTTTCATAAGTCGTGATTCAGTTGCGCACTTGATTTCGCATATCCTCAAATGCAAAACGATCAACACCTTACAAATAAATATCCCGACACAGAAAATTGCTAACAAGGGCTATGAAAATAAACCATCCTTGCAGCAATATCCCAGCAAGTAGCTGCTAAATTTGCACTTCAAAGGGTTCGAGCATAATGTCCTGCTCACCGACTAATAAAACTATCAATAATAGGTGTGAGACATAATACCCGAATTTCATATAAAACTTTCCCCGGGAAAACAATGGACACTCCTAAAAGTACATTAACCACACTATCATTCTAGCACACATAACTCTACTTGCTGAATCGTTAATACCCATCTTCTCCAAACAACATATTTTATGAAGTCCTACATGAAATTCCTCAGCAGCAACGATACCGTTAAGTCCCCAAATCAGGGGCACGTCTGCAGACTAACAATTCCATACTAAACTGAAACTCAACCGCAGTATTCATCTGTACACATTCATGGTTGATGCTTCGATTATGTTATCCTGCTTGTCAGGCGGTGCAAAAATCTAGTCACTGTCCTCCTGATCTGGAAAAGAAAATAAAGGAAGCCTATTAATGAGATGGAGAACAGCTCAGCTGCACTGGTTAATGACAGAGGGCCAGAAAAAAGAGAAATCATCATTCAATTTTTAAAAATATCAACCAGACCATTCATCATAGTTTGAGAGAGATTGTCACTCGATTTGACTTCCTTCCATTAATTTGTTTCTTTTCTTTCCACACGAAATTTTGTATATATCGCCCTAATTACAACAGCCTGCAGTAACTACTAGGACTCTTCTGAGGAATGGAAACCTAATAAAGAATTCCATGATAGTCATAGGAAGGACAAAGAAAAGATATGAGTCATGATTCAATGACAGACTTTATATATCTGCACTAAACTCAACAATATTCAACACTCTCAAGATGTAAGCCCAGTAGAGTTCGCTGAAGTGCACAAAAGCGAACACAGTGAAATGGTGCCACGGAATGGATGAAGCAAAAAATATTCTTGTAACTCTACTGGACTGACACTAGCATCTCCAAATAAAGAACATACCAAAAAGAATCATCATGGGGAACACTTACCTTCACTGAGTTCCTCACTTTGGCTCTCATCATTGCCATCATCATCATCCTCATCTTCATCTTCCTCATCATCATCACGACCGGCATCTGCATCAGAATTTCCTGCTTCTTCCCCATTACCTTCTGCTGGTATTTCTGGTTTTGGAGGAGCTACATATCTAGAAGACATCCGCCTACGCGAACTTGACACTATATTGCTCGTATCAATGCCCTCAAGTTCTTTTGCTCTTTCCTTTCTCTTCTTCACTTCCTTGATCTCTGAACATACAAAAAAAATGACTAGCATTCTTGAAAATGCGGCTAGGTACATGTAAAAGCTGTTGCTTCTCAATCATCTGTTGATTATGCTATTGAACATGGACTCCACATAGCTGATGTCCTCTTTATCAATAATAGTAAAGATGGAAACAATCAAAAGGGTGTGGTACCAAAGAGATTGTAGTCTTAAGGCATCTTGAATTATCTAGAAAAATATATGGATCTTAACTCTTAATCTCTCAATATTAGCACTCAATAACACATAACAAAAAAAGAGGAAAAGAGGAACGAGGGATAAAGCGGCAAAATCCCTCATATACGTATGGAGATCCCCCAAACTAGAGTGCCTATTGATTGACTTGTTCGGCCATGGACTTAAACAATGGCATGACATTCCTGTATCTCCTGCCAAAGCAAACAATACTGCCTACCAAATTTCTATCAAAACAATTGAGGCGGTACTAGAGATAACAAGCTGCCATTTTCTCCTGCCAGGAGATATCAGATCAGTAGTCATTGGCCCCAAACCTGACTTCCAAGCATCAACCAGAATATGGTGACTATTCATGCCTCCAATTTAGAATTACATATTAATCAAATCTACTCAACAAATCCAGTTGCACGAATTTTGAGCGAAGGACCATATGTCTCACCCTTATCAGTAGGATTCGTAGACAATCCTTCTCTTGAGAGTATCTCCTCGAGCTCCTTCATTAGAAAAGCCTCGCGTTTATCCTCAGAGACTTGCTTGACTTTTTTATAAATTGAGGGTGGGACACTGCAAAGAATTATATTTTTTACCACATCTACTTTCATAAATGGCGAAGCCCTTTAACTTTCTAACAAGTCATTACCTCATCCCACAGGACTTGATAATTGATTTAAGACGATCCACGCCTTTTCCATATGTTGGGGTCGAGACCTCTTTCTTCTGCAAACACAACAAGATGAGTAGAGCAAAATATCTGCTTCAATCCTTTTTAAAACAGGAGAAGAAATATCACCTTTGTGCGTCGCTCTGCAGATGAATGAGATTCACCATCCTCAGAATCATGTCCATGGTCTCCTGAGTCACCATTGCTCTCTGATGCAGCTTCTTCTGGCTTTATTCGCTTAGACACCTTATTCTCCTTTGCTGGGGATGCTTTACGTTTTTTCAGCCCTTCTGCTTTCTGCATCCTTCCTCTGGAAACAGTTTTCTTTCTCGGTTTTACTTCATCCTCCTCTGCATCTTCTTCTTCCTCACTGTCTGACGAGTCAGAATCAGGGCTGACTCTTTTAGGGGTTTTCTTCTTTAGACTCTCCATAGCACCTTTCTTCTTAACTGTGTTCGCAGATTTAGAAACTTCAGGAGATCGCAGTACCTAAGGAACAATCAGAAATGGCGGTAAAATAAATCAGGTCCTTCATGCCAAAAAGTAAAATTACTCCTAAAGTAACTTCTTAATGAGAACAGCATAATGTTGTGATCATCTTTGCTCACCTCTTCTAGGTGCTCACTTATAAACTTCTTGTGGGGATCCAATGTATGTTTTTCAAGCTTAAGATCTTTCTCTAGAAGACGACGAACTCCAGCCATTGTAACTTTCCTGCAGAAATTATGTAAATGCCCTTTAGACATGACGAGAAAAGCCACCCCGACATCCCACATTGTTAAGCAGACCGCACATAAGCACTTTTACAAGAAGCTAAGGACAGGAGATATAAATAGACATACTCTGAATTTGCTCGAAAATAAGCAGCTCTCTTCTTAATGGCTTTGTTTATCATGCTCTCGCTTATTTTGGCTTTACTTCCATTGCCTTGAGTTTTCTCAGCCTCTGAATGAAGAGCTTTTTTTGCAGTCAAGAGACCCATAACTGGCGAGTCTTCCAATTTCTCTTCACTTCCAGAGTTAGATTTCTTAACTTCATTCTTTGACTGAGGACCTTCAGACAATTCCTCCATCTCTCCTTTAATAGAAGACACATTATTTTGCAGAGACTCACCAGAACTCTTAGAGGCATTATCATCACCTCCTTCCAGGCACTGATATGCGTCACCAAAAAAAAAAAAAGGTTATTTGAACAGATTAGAAACTAATAAACAGAAGAGTGCTATAACCAACAAACAAGAATCAAAAGAAAAGCAGTCAAAAGATTCCTCAAAAAGGTATTTGCTCTAATATCTGATGACCATCATTAGAAAATCACAGGTTCATCGTTTTACAGCAGAACTCTTACTCTCCAGCAACCAAAACTAGAGAAGGCAAAATTCTCAATCATTAAAACCAGGAATTATTTTCTGAATATAATCCAGTTTGTTGAAATTTCCTTGGATGGCAACATGGACTAGAGAAAGAGCATTACTCTCATTTACAAAAAGAGTAAAAGCCCAAGCAACTTGACCTTCTCATGCCATCCCAGTGATCCTGATTAAGAAACTTAATCAACTGAGATCTTTACAGTGGCAGGAACTTAACATGAATGTTATAATCCAGAAGGGTACAATCTAATAATCAATGCCATCCCAGGAGTCCCGATTTGAAACCTAACTGCTTTGATACAGTCCTAAGAGAGTGCACCAACTATCACTTTTCTTACACTAATAAACAATTAGCAACAGTTTCCACAAAATTCCATTCGATCTTCACTTTCAAAATTTAGAAAGAAAAACCACTGGTGATGATGGCCCAACAGTACAGGCTAATATTCTACAAACATGAGTTTGTGAGGTCAAACCCACTTACAGCAGTAGCACAGGCATGTCTATATTGGTTCTAGACCTCTAGCACTTCAAGGGTTTACATTGACGGGACTTGCCTACTTGCTACAAAGGGGTTGCCAGTGTAAGTGAGTAACGATTTCATCACCGAATCTCACATTTGATGATATCATAGTGAGTTCATTCTATCGAAAATGTAGGACCCTCATGGCAATGCCTTAAGAGAGTAGCAAAGCTAGTTGCCCATTTCTGCCCTTATCTTCCAACAAAAAGATAATTCAGGAAAGAAAAGACAAACCTGTCCCCAACAGAAATACCACGCTTGGATTAAATGGAATATATTCTATGAGAATAGAAATAAAAGAACAAAGCACCAAGGGAATAGTTATCTACAATTTGGTTTGTGAAATAAAAATATTCACCAGAGTTGCAGATGGAATTATCCCAATAAAAAAAACAGTAGAGCCAATATACCTTTGTGCCAGTTTTAATCCATCTGACGATAAAACCTAATCCCCTTCACATTCTATAATACCGAATTATCTCTTTACAACATTAAAAAGAATCTAAACAATGTCGTTGTGATGCATTTACACAGTTCTTAAATAGAAGCCAGCAGGAATATAGGAGAAATAAGAGCGCTAGCGACGACTTCCCATGTTACCTTACTTAAGGTTTTAATTTGTGATCCAATTAGTGTAAAAACTATAGGTGCTCTGAGCGGGCACTAAATGAAGTGATCTTTCTTTTTAGTATCCCTTTCAAGAAGACCCTCAATAAGAGATCGGTGCTGTATATGTTGTGGGCCTCATGAATGTCCAACAACATACAATATATAGCTCTATCACAACACTATTTCTTGAATAATTCAAGCCACCTCTCTTTACTGCCCTATTAGGACCAACAACACCACCTAATTAGACATTACTTAGTTACCATCCTCTAGATGCACCAAGATCGGTCCTTAGAAAAGTATAGTTACTCTAGCACACTTGGAGGTAAACTGGCTAAAACTCAAAATGAAACTCCATGTGAATGGAGGAAGGAAAAAGGAAAATAAGGACATCAAATTCACCAGTCAATACTAATAAGTCAGGCATGGCAATGTCCAACAATAAGCACGATATCCAGTCATATGTGGTGAATTTATCATGTCCATCTTTCAACAGCAGATTCTGGCTAACAGAAGGCAGAGTACTGGTGGCTTCAGCATTCTTGAATGATAAGTCAACAGGCTCTCCACCTGTGACAAGCAGGTTCCGCGGTAATCTCGGCAGAGATCTCACTGCCATGCCACTCGCAGTCTTAGGAGGCATTTCACGTCAGGAGAATAACTAAGTTCGGAACTTCCACAATTTTACTCATATCTATCTATTTCAATAACTCATATCATCAGGAAAGTTCTAATCAATTTCTTAAAAGAGACATATTCATCATTGCATATAAGCTTCGCTACTTTCTTTACTCTTTATTTAAAGTTTAAATTACTCACGTGAAGTGGGCTCCAAACACTATACCAAAGAGCATGCGCAAGGATCATTGCGAACTCATAATTGCATGGCACAATGGGAGCAAGAAAATCGAATTTCAAAAGTTACCTCCAGTAAACATTGCTTTATAAATCTCTTATGAATATCCAATGCATGCGTATCCAGGCCTAAGTCCTTCTCAATTAATCTCCGCACGCCCTCAAAGGTCAACAAGCTGCACTTAGAAAAAGTTTGTATATTCCAATTCAGTCTTTATCGAAGACATAAAGACTACGGTCATCAATTTGTTCATAAAACACATCAAACTAACAAGTTCCTAATTCAAAAGCACAATTACTAGCAGAAAACGTAGAACAACAATGACAGAGAGACGCATTTAAATCAGAAAAACTAAGAAAGGTCCCAATTTGCGAAAAATAACAAAAACCCACCACATGTAATCAGAGGTTATCTAGATTCTTTCCACGACACGAGCCCACAATTTCCGGCTATAATCATCAGATCACTCGCCAAAACAAATTAGTGTCGAAACGTAAGTATTAAGAGCAGTTTTTTTACGCGACAGTCCAGACACCAAACTGCCATTCCCTTTCAGGTTATCTGGCTTACTACTTCAAGAGCAAAACAACCCACGACGACCCAAAACGCCGCCCCAGCACTAGGGGAGAAAAATTCGAAATTCCACGAGATCATCCGCCCCCCACCGCAAGCAAGCACCCCCGACCGAAAACAGCCGCCTAATCATCACATGAGATACGCAACAATCGACACCGACGCCAAGCACGACCTCAACCCTATCCTCGCCCCACCCACTGTTCCAATAACTACGCGCGCGCAATCGGAAAAGCTGAAAAAGGGGGGGTGCAGAGAAGCCACGCACTCGGCCTCCTCCTTGAAATGAGAAACGCGAGACTGCATGGCGGCCTTGATCTGCGACTCCATGTCCTCCGGCGAGCCCCGGCCCCCGCCGCCGACGACGCCGCCACGGCGCCGCCGCCGCCGCGCGCCTCGTCCTCCTCCATGGCCCCTCGCCGGCCGGCTCCGGGGGCGCGAACGGCGTGCGGAATTCGGCTGGATTCGGGCCCGGAGGCGGGAGCGAATCGGGTCGGAACGCGGATTGCGGTGGAGCGTTGCGCTGTCGGGTGGGGGGGCGTTGGCTCCGAGTTCAACAAACCTTTCGAGTGCGGAAGAAGGAGGAGGCGGAGGACGGTGGGAGTGTGTGCCCGAATAGACGGGAGGACGGTGCGAGCGAGATTCGTAGCCGTACGATCGAAGCCTCGGGGGAATCGGTCGGCGGTCCGATGCGCTCGTGAACTCGAAAATTTCAAAATCGCCTGCTCGCTCCTCGATAGGGTTTATCCCCCTTATTTTCTTCCTCTCCTTTTACCCTTTTTTTCTCCGGAAATATGGTTTAAAAATAGAGTGAATACCATAAAAAAATCTAAACTCAAACATTCACGATAAATTTATCCCAAACTACTCTTATAACAAATTTTTACAGTTAAATTACTAAATTAGACGTTGATGGTTGTAGGTTTTACTTTTCATTCATCACAAATATATTAATTTATAATTTTTTTATATTAGTCCAATTAACAAAAACCAACGAAATATAAAATTATCATGAGTGTATCAATTTAAGGTCTTTTGTATGTTTTTTTAGGTTAAATTTATCATGAGTATATTAGTTTGGAATTTTCCATGATATCAATCCCAAAAATATTTTTCCATTTATGACCATAAGAAAAAGGGTCAATAACATAAAAATCCAAAACTATACACCATTGTGACACAAATAACTCAATTTTTTTTAACTTAAGTGATACAAATACCTCAAACCTAAAAATCCCAAACTTAAATTGGGATGACAATATACCCTTGATGAAGCTATAATAGATAATATATGTATCGCATATGTATATATTTCAATTTTTTCATGACACCAAAAAAAAAAAAAAGTTTAGATATTTGTAGTACAGTTGCCAAGTTTAGGTGTTGAAGGTTTTTGGTGGTACTTGTTTGAAAAATAAAAATAAAATAAAGCTAGCTGTGAGAATTATTGGATTAGTCAAATTGATAAAATATGAGGAATAGATCACGGTTTCACAATAAAATCTTAGGTAATTTCATATTTTTTTTTTTTTTGATACCCAGGAACCGTCGAACGGTCGGCAGCCGGTGAAGTAAACCTGGAGCGGCGCTAGCACCGAACCCACCACAGCAACTGGAGCGGCGCTAGCACCAAACCCACCACAGCAACGCCACACTTAAGTCCACTAATGAATGCACTAGTATACTAACCATGGGGTTTGAACTCTCGCCCTACCGTGAGAGAGTCTGAGCGCATACCAACGCAGCCACCGAATGGGGTGGTTAAGGTAATTTCATTTCGTACTCCCTAAATTCAAAAACATGATTTTGCATTCTCTAGTGCTTTTTTGTGGACCAAATAAATTTCATTTTTGAAACATTACCTTTTTGATGGTGCGGGCGCTTGTGCATTCGAAAATGAAACCTTTTAATTACACATTCTTGACATAACTCTTTTCAGAAAAATAATATCAATCTATGTAAAAGGTAGTTTAATTGTCATTTGAATTTCTAATTCAAGGTAAGTATCAACATCTCAAAGCTTTTTAAGTACCATCGATTGCTAGTACTATCCACTTACACCGACAATTTTACGTCGGTGAAATCTATGGTAGTTTGAAATCGAAATTACGATATGGAAAAAATGTGAGACTATGAATTGACTAAAAAGAAATAGTTAATGCACTATCGTCGTATTTTGGGCAAAATAAATCTGTACAGTGATTGTGTACATGTAGAGATTATATCGGCATGGTTTAGGGGTGGCAAATTGAGCATCGAAGCTCTAATAAGGTACCTCAGGGATGGCCTATTTAACTTTGAAATATTATTATATTCGACAGATACGTGTAGCTCGACACTTCGCACCGAACGAGCTGGAGACATCGATGATTGAATGTATTCTTGAATAGACTCCAAACAAGATCGGAGCTTCAACTGGCAAAAGCCCGAAACAATTGAAGTTGCAAGAGAGATTTAAATGCATTGTTTGCTCACTTTTACTCGTGTATTGCTGGGTCCATATTTCCTACAATGGCTAGTCGCTGGACTGGAATCCTGTGCTCGTGTACCGGTCATTTGACGAAAGATAGGAATGGGCTAGTTGGCAAACGACCCGGAAACAGCTTACGATGATGTCTTGATCGAGACGTGAGCACGAGCGCGAGGATGGATGGGCCAGGCCAGCACGAAGCACGAAACGGACAAGGCTGAGCATGGCCTAGCCCATACGTCGCCACTGGTGTGCAGAAGGATCAATTGCCTCTTGTGGATCATAGGTTGTTAGCTACAAAGTGTAGTCTCGCCACAAGAAAGGAGTCGAAATTGGGGCCCCTGTGGCCTGTCCATTTAATTTGCAAGTGTGGCAGGCTCTATGGATAAGTTCATTTAGTTTAACGTGTTGGCGCCCACACGTCCTATGTCCCCAATTAGCACGGTATGTTTTTCTTGCTCTATACCCGACAACACTCTCTATCTATTTTACGAGCCCGATGTTTGAATGATAACCTAGATGAAATATTTTAAGGACTTGCTTAGATCCCTTACGTCACCGCTAGTGTGGAGAAGGATCAACCGTCTCGACATACAAGCTTTTGTATATAGATTTAGAGGTTCCATCAGCTTTTAATGTCATTGTAGCATCTTTAAGCATGTCTAGATTGCATGAAGTTCAAGCCATTGATTTTTCTTGGTTAACTTCCTTGTGGTGCCCAGTCGATTTTTGAAAATTTTCCTACAGGCGACAATTCAGACCCATGAAATGTGCTCGCATCATGTTAACTTTGAGATAAACCGTTTCATAAGTCGACCCAAACGAGACCTATTTAATAATCTCATCCGATACTTGACTAAACGGGATCATCTTATCAAAATAGGTAAATACAACACTACCCGCATTAATCCGCTTTAAGTAAATGAGTCCGACTCGGTCGATCGAACTCGAATGTGAGCTGAACAATTGAATAGCAGCTTGGAAACAGCAACCCTCCTCCCAAAAAAGAAGAAGAAAAAGAAGAAGAAGAACCTTTGTGGCTTATTTACAAATTTGATGTGTCTGTTAAGTCAAACACAGTTAGCTTAAACCCAACGAAGTAGCTTTAGGAAAAATAATCAATGCATTCACAAATTTTCTTACCTAATTGATGGAAAATGGTAACCCACTAAAATGCCCGTGATTTCCATTACCCACGGGACAAAGATTCATGTCGATAATTCCCGCATAATGGGTAAGTGAAGTGACGATCCACGACGCCACGGATCGCAACTAAAAAACAATACACGACAGGAGCACCAGTCACGTGAGCTCGAACCCGTCAACCTCTCGTGGCGTTCGAGCCGGGCGGTCCGGGTCGCGTTATAAATTGCCATCCCCGTTGTAAAGGGAAGGTTTGGAAGAAGATGTGAGGGGACCGGGCTCTAAGAAAAAAGTGAATGAAAGCCACCGGCCACGAGAGAGAGAGAGAGAGAGTTGTCACAGTTGTCGCCATGCACGACGATTCACGAGAAAGGGGGAAGAGTAGGAAGGGAAGAAGATGCTGCCACAGCACTTGCTGCTGCTGAACGCTAAATCGTCCGCATTCCCCCTCGACACAACTTCCCATGGAACTGAACTGATACCGTGACGCCATGGATAAACCCCCTTCCCACCCACACCTCCCCCTCCGTCCTTTCCTTTCCTTTCCCCCCTTTCTTTACAACTCCCTCTTTTTTAAAAAATTCGTTCTTGACGTACAATATCTCTTTCCTATTTTATACCGTCTCATCTGTCATGCCCTGGCGCTGATTGGGGGCGAGGATTGGGACCGTGTCGTTCGGGGAGGAAGAGCCAATCCCTTCCCACCTATGCCTCGGCTCGCCTCGTTTGACATGTAGCCAGCGCGACGGATTGGATTGTGAACCCGTAATTCACGGCCTCGCTCGACCCGAGTAGCAGCCCCTCGAGCGTTACATCTGATGTATGCGTATAGGCATGGAGCACGATACGGCCAGCTTCGATATGGATCGGAATTCCCATTCTGCAAGTCGGAATCAAGTGCTATCCGGACGTTCCTGACATCCGGCTGGACTTTAACACGCTTCCATCGGGACCGAGTTTCGATTAGGTATTCGGATTCGAGACATATCCTAACAAAGAAGATTTTTCGAGAGACTTATGTAACGTTTAGGTCCATCTCGACTTTAAATTATCTGATTTATATCTCACGCATTATAGCGAAATCTTTTATTACGGCGTCGTAAAGGTTGACCACCATTTATCAATCGCATATTTTGAATTATTTCTAGTGGGTATTCCCAGATAAGCTTTGGCCATCGTTCATGAGCCCAATCTACCACGCACGCTCTGATAAACTGGGAGGGTTGCGTGGTGAAAAAGTCAACCCACATATTCCCGATTGGCCGTGCACCTAATGTGCTCGAGCACCGATGTCAAGATGAATTCACGTGAGATACACGCGATTCAAAGACATTGAATTGGATGCACATACTTCCTCGAGGATTACTAGACCGGGCATCCTAACTAAACAAGAAAGATGCGATAAGTGTGAATTGGTGCTCGTGTTTCACTTCTATAAATTTTATAGAATAGTCATGTTGTGCGAAATAAATTTCATATCCCACACTGTCCCAAATGCTATTTAAAAGTTCATCACTCAAAGTGGTTAATTCTATTGCAACACATAAGTTATTGTTTTTTATTTCAAATATCTCGAAAATGTGCTATTTACACCTCTAATTGTCCTTAACAGTATCGTCAATAAATTCTGTAATAAGACCCTCATGTAATAAAAATGCTGAGACGTTGGGGACCATAGAATTTTCTAAACTAACTAGTAAATGTGCGAACAATAACCATCCTATTTCATAAATCAATTTCTAATAAAAAATAGATATATTTTATTATTTCTATTCATTACAGGAGTTTATGAGTAAAAATATACGTTTGATATCGATAATTTTTTTTTCCTATAATAAAAAATCGTTTAATAACGACACAAAATTTCTCATTTTCCGGGCAATGGGGACGAACAACGACCAGTGGTAGCCGGCAAGTGAGCAACTAGCTAGTAACGAGGGTGAACGTGATAATAGTTTTTATTTTTCATTTCCATTCGAAAAATAAAGAAGTTGAAAATTTGTACTTCTTATTTTCATTCCAAACTTATTCTCGAATTAAAAAATTTATTTCAGAATTAGAAAAATAAAATTTTGTTACCAGACGTATTTTTGTTTCAAATCTTTTTTCCGAATTAGAAAAATAATACTTGCTAAAAAAAAATCTTTTTTTAAAAAGTAGAAGGGCGTGGGAGTAATTCACCACACCTACCTAGCAGATCCAATCCGCATGCAGCGAGCTTTTACTGGGGAGCAATTATTTGGAAGTACGACTTCCCCGACTCGAATCAACCCCCAGAAGGACCCCGGTTCCGCGACCTGGGCCCCACTCCCCGACATTTTCCCCGCTTTAATTCCTCCCTTTTAATTATTTTATACGTATTTTGCATCCCCGTACGTGTATTTTCCGCAGCCCCTTTTTTAATCTTTTCTAATTTTATTTTTCTTTTTTCGGTGAAGTCTCGTGTAAATTATTATAGGCTGTCCGGACGGGATTCTTTACTGAGGCCTGAGCACCTGCGCTGATCAGAGATTTGAGTGATTGACAGGGAGATGAGAAAACCAGTACTTACCATTGCCAAAAACAACTGTAGACTGAAGTGACCGTAGTTTCGACCCCCCTCCTTTTCAATACCGCCCCCATAAGGAAATATATCACAAGTTAAAATTAAAAAGAAATAAAAAAAACCCTAAGTTTATTAAATTTATGTTTATTCAGTTTTGAAGTTTTCAATTATATTAAATTTTTATCAGAAAATCATGTCAGTTGTTGAATCGTAAAATCTATTCATATTTTGTCTATTCTTTTTATCCAGACAATTTCGATCGCAAATTATTGACGTGGATATTGGTCGTTTTACATAACATAATTAATGTTGATATGAACAATTTTATTATTATTTTTATATTTTTTTATTGTTCTTTTATTTTTTTTCTTTTATCTTTTCATTTTTTTTTTTAATTATGATTGGCAAGCAATAAAGCCCTCGCCAACCTCACTCTCCATCATGATGATATATGGAAGAGCTTAGGCAAGGACCTAATGACCATCATTTAGTGGCTAGCGAGGGTTCAACGACCTTCGTTTGTCATAACAAAAAGAAGGTGAAGAAAAGTAAAGAAAATGGAAAAAAATTAAAAATATATATTCAAATATTATTAAAAAATATTGATCTCATCACCAATTGTGTCACGTAAAACACTTAGCACCCACGTTAGCGATTTCCAATCAAAATTGATTTGATTGACTTAATTGATAAAATATGTAAATGTTATGACTTAATTGGCACCAATGAAACTAACAACCACATGGCTGTGCTAATAAAGTGATATGGGGCATGGGGTTGGTATGTATGAGGTCTAAGATTTGATGAATACAAGGTCTAAGATTTGATCTTTATAAACATCGCATGCATATATATATATATAAAAGAGATGAGTGAGATAAAGAAAAAATTGACACCATTAAAAGATTTATGATTAAATCGCTATAAGTATAATACTTATAGAATTTTTCAACAATTTTTTTCTTAAATCTAGGTTGTTTATTAGGGTCAAGAGAAAGGGAAATTAAAAAATTGGGAATAAAGGAAGTTAATTTTAAATTGATTACACTGAAGATGCAGTTGGATCCCACCAACCCTTGTCCATGAATATTCAGCCCTGCCATCCTCTGTTCATTATTCTTGATTCCATGGAGATAATGCTGCGATGAAAGCTGCTTAGGCCTGTAATCTTGTTTGCAGTTCTTGGTTTCACCAATTTAAAGTTAGTAAACATTTCATGCCCATTGAAGTAAAAAGCCTAGAGACAAAAAAAATGAAGAGTTTTTATTTTTTATTATTAATTCCTATTTGTGGCGGTAATTTTCGTGAAATATAGATAATCACTATAATTGATCCGATAAACAAGATGAAGGGTGTGTACTTTTTCTTGAGATCTCTTGAGATTTTTTTTAAAAAAGTAAAAAGTCGAGAGAGAAAAGTCGATGAGAACCTTTAAAATCATAAAAAGATATAACGATTTTCTCGAAAGATCTCAAGAGAAAATACACGCCTTTCTTTCTTTTTTATCGCATTGATCATAGCCATTGTATACATTCCATAAAAATCACCGCCACAAATAGAAACTAATAAAGAATTTGTTAAGATGGAACAAAAGATATCAACTTCTCATCGAAATAACCAGAAGTTCTAACCAATATGAATCTCACCGAACTCGAAGGAAAAAAAAAGTGAAGTCGAGGAACTCAATTTTGTCTTTAGCCGAGCCCCATGACACATGGTGTAGTCCCCGCTATGTGGGTCATCTGAAAAGGCACTGCTCACGTAATTAGAACAGCAGCAGCGGCAGATTGAATGAGCTAATAAGACCAAGGAAGATGGAAAGGACCAGCACGACATGAATGAACGAAGAAACCAACCCCCATCCATTCATGAGGCTCCTGTGGTCGCTGGCAGAGTGCACTTCCGAGATGGGGCACGAAATACCAAACATCATCAATCCATCAAATTTGAAACGAACAGAAACATATTAGAAGACTACAGATCAATTTGCAAGAATAAAACTCTTTTTCTCGGGGGGTGTTTTGTCTGTCAGAGGTTCCAAAAAGCAGATCATGGGCAAGGAAATTGAAAATAAGCACGGAGGGAGGATCTGAAGCATGTGTGGAGAAGAAGGTACGAAACAATCCTCTCACTTTCATCATCACAAAACTGACCAAAACCCCATTTTTATCTCTCTGGTAAAAGGGAAGGAAAAGACGCAAGAAGACAGAGCGGTTTCCCGTGAACTCCTTTAACCTTGCTGCAGCAAACGCGAAGAATCATGGCCTTTTCCCATCATTGTTCATCAAATCCATCCCCCAATCCCATGCCTCATCCTAACTTGATTTTATCAGGAAGGGCCCGTGGCTCAGCGAAATAGCTAAACGGACCCGCCTTAAATCCTTTTGCAGGGAGGTCCCTCGTGGTCTTGCCATCTATAAGATGAGGGAGAGGTCCCGGTTTAGGGAGTCGAATGCATTATATGGTCTCGTGATCCTAATTTATTGCGCGAAACCCTCCTCATATCTTGCTGTAAAGTCCACGAAACTATATAAAATAAATGTACACGGCCCCATCTCCACATCGCGTACGTAAAAAGACAATACCAGGACTGGTCCAAACCATATGGGAGTTAGAATTGATGGATGACGAGATTATGTAATGAGTAATGTAGGACCGATAAAAATTCGTTACGGGCATCAGTACCTGAAATTTGTCTCAACATCTGTTTTTCATAAGAGCAGTACTAGAAATATTTGTAGAATTAATTTATTAAGGAAAGTCAGAAATTTTAAGCAAATATTTAAGTTAGGAACCCACTTATTTAAATAATTATTTATCTTTGTATAATTAATTTTTTTTATTTTTACAAAAAGTTCATTTTGGCAAAGGATATCAAAAATTTTAAGCAAATATTTAAGTTAGGAACCCACTTATTTAAATAATTATTTATCTTTGTACAATCGATTTTTAAAATTTTTATAAAAAAGTTCAATATGGCAAAGGATATCAAACATCATCACTGTCCTGCTCACCATCGCAGTATATCTAGCAGGAAACAAACCATCTTCTCTCTCTCTGCTGCAGGCTTACAGCAAACTCTCTGACCGCCTTGGGTTCACAAACTCTTCTGCACAGGAGCTCTCTCTCTCTCTCTCTCTCTCTCTCTCTATTATTGGCACGCACATAGGCAGAGAAAATGCCAAGCTCGGGTTCGCTTCTGAGGCAGCTCAGTGGGAAAGAAGCTTGGAGCTCGACATCGAAGAGGTGGGTCGCAGGCGTCGGGAGCGGGAGCAAGAGGTACGGTTCCGCCACCGCCGGGAGGAGCTTGGACCCGATGGAAGGGCTCGACCAGATGTACGGCGGCGGCGGCGAGAACGGCGGGCTGGTGATGAGGAAGAGGGTGATGGTGGTGGTGGACGAGAGCTCGCATTCCAAGCATGCAATGATGTGGGCCCTCACTCATGTCGCCAACAAGGGCGACTTGCTGACCCTGCTCCACGTCGTCCTTCCTGGAGCCGAGAGATCTTCTTCTCCTCCTTCCTCTGATGCGTCCTCTTCTTCTTCTTCTTCTTCTTCCTCAACAACTTCTCCGTATCTTGCCAATTCACTCGGGTCTCTCTGCAAGGCTTCTAGGCCGGAGGTGAGCGTGTGGATTAATGTTGCTTCGTTTGTTTTGCTCTGCTTTTCCTGGTTATAACGAAATGCATTGACCAATGTTCGCGTTCCGGTCATTTTCCATTGGTTCCAACCTGCCACATTTTCGCCGCCGGTGACAAGTGACAGATTAGGCCTCAGATCTGTAGATCTTTTGGAAATGCAGACTGGTTCACTCATTTTTAGCCAAATGAAGACGTGTGTTTTTGCTTAATTTTGCTGTCAGATCCAATGCCTCCTCTGGGCTCTGGCGTAGTATTCCTGCTTTCTCTCCTTTGGAGGTTGCATGCAGCCTGCAGGGGACACTATAATGCGAGCTCCATTCTGTCTTCGGTCATCTTTTTCTCTTTTCTTTTTCAGAACTTGGTCTGTCCTTCTCTTCCGGGTTCTTTTCTTTTTCAGATTCCTTTCTTTATTTCCATTTTTTTCAAAAAGAATCTCCCTGCTCTCAGCCCAGCTCAGCTAAGCTCAGAGAGAGAGAGAGAGTCATTCCTATTGGCAAACTGGATTTGCTTTGACGGATCAACGACGGTTCGCGCAGGTGGACGTGGAGGCGCTAGTGATCCAAGGTCCCAAGATGGCCACCGTGATGAGCCAGGTGAAGAAGCTGGAGGTCTCGGTGCTGGTGCTGGGCCAGAAGAAACCGTCGACTCTCGTCCATTGGTGGGTCAAAAACATCTCCTTTTCTCCACTTCTTTTACTTCGCAAATCGTGGCTTCGCCTCCCCCCACGATCCCGCACATCAAGATCTTTGACCTCTCTGCTGCTTCGACGTCGTTGGGAAACCCCCCACTTTGCGTATTAAAAACCATATTTTTAACGGGCTTCTTCCTCTTCTTCTTCTTCTTCCGGGGCAGCCTGTGCGGGGCCAGCAGATCTGAGGAGTTCGTGGAGCAATGCATCAACGGAGCGGATTGCCTGACCATAGGAGTGAGGAAGCAGAGCAGGGGCGTGGGTGGCTATCTCATCAGCACCAGGTGGCAGAAGAACTTCTGGCTCTTGGCCTGAATTTGGGTCCCTTTTTCGCCTGTGTTTTTAATAATCATGTGAAGTTGTTAATTTCCTCCAGTCTAGCATCATTGCTGTATTCAGTATTGTAGTATAGTAGCAGTAGCAGTAGCAGTGCGGAATCCCAAGAAGGGGTTTCATATTTAGATCATATAATATGAATTTTAGCCAGTTATGTGTAATAATTATAGAATCTAGGACCAGGGGAGGACCTTTAATCATGTAGAATCTAAAAATGCGTAGGTGTCTATCGGATGATGTAGAGATCTGTGGAGATGGGATGAGACTCTCTCTCTCTTCCTCTCCCTCCTTGGAAATGGAAATGGCAGGGGTGCAAATCAATACCCTGGTTTCATATTTAGATGATTGGACCAAATTTTAGTCTTTTTAAATTGCGTCGTTCCTTGGATTGAAAAATTTGCAGTCAAAGCACTCAAGAATAATGGACAAAAAGAGTATTGAAAGCTTATATACGGCAGTTGTATGGGTCATTTATGAAATGTCATGTGGCCACGTTGGTGATGTTAGAAATTTGGAGCTCAATTGTGAAAGTAATGAGATGAACTATTTCAACAAGTGAATTTGGAATTAATTTTACCTCAACGTCATACCATAGTGGCGATTTGGACTGGCGGTTAATGCATGATGTATTAACACATCTTGATGCGTGCACATGGAATTGGTTGAGTGGTCAAGTGTTTTGTTTTGGTCGCAAAATGTTACGATTGAATCTTATGGGGTGACACATGCTGCCCTAACCATAATCAATACTTGCGATGCCAGAGATTTGGGTAAATATTATAAAATTTTTTGGGAACGAGTGAATTTTGCTTATGCTAAGCAGAACTCGCATAGAGTGGTTGTTGATCGGGTGCACACTTTTTTCCGGAGAGGCCCCTACCTCAAATCCAATCTAACGTCCTTGTGTTTGGAGTCGACTTGCATCAGCTACTCTTATCAATGCTTCGGCGACCGGCAACAGCGGCTTTTAGTTCCAAATGAAAATCGTTATTGTTGAGATATTTAACTAATAAATTAACAACATTCATCTAAAAACTTAAAATTTTAGAATAATTGATAATTGTCTTACAAGTTCACACATGATATTAAAACAAAATATTATGAGTTCAAATATTTATCTAATTAAATATGTTCACGTTTAACCCTAGACAAAAAGATCTGACTAAGTATGATGTAAAGTGTTGAAATATTTAAGTATTAGGCCAGCCTTGATCTAAAAGATTGAATTTTTAGAATAATTGATAATGGTCTGGACGCATCTAACGCTGAATGATTGATCCCCAACTGAACAGTACGCTTCAGTACGAAAATGTTTCGAAAGCCTGGTTTTCCTCGATGATGAGGACGTCTTTTGGCCTTCCTGGTTCTTTGTTTTTCGTTCGTCCTTAGGTTGTTGATCTAGGATCCTTAGCTTCTTGGTCTGATGCCTATAATTCATCAAAGATTCTTGATGCATCGGAAAAGATCAAAATGATGGTCGTACTTTTAGTCGACCTTTGACTTCTCTGCATTTTATATGTCATAATTAAGATGTCGGCAGTAAAATCACAATTAAATTTTAATAACCGGGATTTACGGAGATTTTAATTTTTTTCGTGGCTCAATGAAGTCACGACTCACGTTGCCTATTTATGAATTTGCTGGTCAATATCTTAAATATTTTATACAGTTAATGCCAAAAGAATTCATGGATGTGGGTTAATGTTGACATTGAAACTAGATACGAGGTTTGCTATATGTGAAAAATTAAAATAATTGGCCCTAATTCCCTTAAAAGGAGCACCAATTTTATCACTAGCCCCAATTTCGACCCATTTTATTTGTTCCGTAAAAAACACTTGCGTTAAGTTGGATTTCAATTTTGACCCAAACATTTTGTTTTCTCGTAAAAAAAAAACTTTTAGTTGATGTCCAAATATGGCCTCTATCAAGTTTTCGTCAATGATGCCGTTAAAGATTCGAGTGTGTACTTGACGAAAACTTGATGGAAGCAGGAGCTAGATTTGAATTAAGTGGTGTCATCTAACATATCGACCCAAATCCAATTTTAATGATTTATACATTAGATTTTTACTTTGCTAAATTTTATGAGAGAACATTATAAAACAACTTGAAATTTTGCTTGATCTATTAAAATGATATTCATTTTGTCAATACTCTCGCAAAAAATTAGATTAACCATAAATTGTTCCATTTACACGACCATACATATTTTTTCTCGGTCACTTATTTATATTTCAACATATTGAAAAATCCATGCATAAATCGTGCATGCAAAGAACTTGGTCTATCCTTAATTACGTAAATGTGCATGAAATATTAAAAAAAAAGTTTAAATGACAAATTTTATTTATCTCAAAATTAGCACGTCAAATATAATTATTAACAAAAATCATTATTCTCACTCGTCTTCCAAAAATTCTGTCAAGCTGTATGTCTCTGCAACTCCACGCGCGATCTGCGAATATTGCCGACTTCCATTCCCTCGCCCGCGGTCGGAACTCGATTCGAGAAACGCGAGCATCTTCCTCGTCCGGCACCAACCTGCGATCCTCGCGAGTTCCGCGCTCCGGCCACGCTGGATTTCCCCGGCTTGCGAGGTAACATTTCCATGTCGGTCGTGTTCGGCTCTGCCGCGTCCGCGAGCGAATGCTGTCTGATCTGTCGAGATTTCGCAATCTCTCGTCCTAGTCGACTGTGAAGCGTCGGAGCAGTTTCCGATGCTTGCGGCCTCGGAGGGCGGGGGTGGCTTGTCGCGTTGGTTTTTGTTCTGGGAATTGCGTTTTCCCGCAGATGCTTTGATTCCTCGTGGGTTGGACGCGTTTGATTGTTTCGAAGGTCGAATTCCATATTCGAGGCGATCGAGCTTGACTCGCACTCCGGCACCACTTCAGATTGGTAGTTTTTTTTTTTTTTTTTTTTTTTTTTTTTTTTTTTTTTTTTTTTTTGGGGGGGGGGGTTCGTTTGGTTTTGGGCCGACACTCGTGTAATTGCAATTTAGAGCGCTCGAGAAACGCTTACTAACCTCTGACAATTTGTGCGTATTGGCCTTCATCAAGACAGTTTCTTTCTGCCGGACAATCTCTTTTCCTATTTGGTGTCGGAGGATGAGAAGGGGAACCTTGTTAGGATCAAAGGGCGTGTGAAAAAGGTGGAAAAAATCTTTTGTTTTTTTTTTTTTTTTTGATGGAGGACTTGGGACGAGGAGCTTTTCAGAATGCTTGTGCTAGCTTAGCTGAATTGAAGTATAGTGAGTTGTTGAGTAAAAAGTGTTGCCGGAGTTTTTAGACTGGTGTGTAGTGCATATTGTTTCTTTATCTGAAATTAGTGGATCATTAGATGCCGGATTGCCAAATCAAATTTCTGCAGCTCTCTTGACACTCGCAAGCTCCAGGCCTGCTTTACAATCGATATTTGCAACTTGTAGTTTCCGGCCTAAATTCAACCTCTATTGGATGGGCCTGTTCACTGATAGGAGTTCTTCTGAAGCGATGAAACATGAAAGCTGGAGAAGTTTTCCAGTGGGGTAGGGTTTCCATAAAACAGAAGGGTGGAAGAAGATCCGTGTTAGGTTAGTGAGGTGCTTGGCAAGCTACGGGTATCTCAAAATTCAGCTAGATTTTGCTGAACGTAGCATTTCTTCAAGTTTAATCTCTGTCTAGATTAATGTTACCGAGAGCACTTGACTCCCTCATGAACTGCAATTCAGGTCCATCGTCTCAATTTGGGGTACTTATGTGAGATCCTACTGCCTCCACCATATTATTAATTGATCTGTATAGAAACATGTTTATGCTAGATTAATCTGGAACAAAATCTTGTACAGTCTTATGCATTTTTGGTAATTTAAGTTAGGTGGGAAATGGATGGGAAAGGAAAGAAAGGAAACGAAGTGAATGGAAATTGTAAAATCACTTGTAAATGTGGAAGGCAGGCGCTACTATATGTACAACCAAAGGGAATGCACTTGATGCAATCTTTCCCGGTTTTGTTGGAGAAAAGAAAAACCCATGAGGATATCGTGTTTTCATTGCAGTTAACAAACAGAGGGCAATGTGATTATTTCTTGCGAAGTAAAAATACAAATCAGTGAAACCACACACAGACATGCATGGATATGTGTAAAATTTCCTGTAAATGTGGTTGTTCTTTGAGCTGCTTTCAAGCTTTTTTGAATGTGGCTTGATTTCAGGATTTGCACCCTTTTCCAGTATGTGATTGCTGGAAAATTCTATGGTGCTAATTTAATGTGATCTCGTGTGACCATGGAGCTGATTGCTTTGGTATGTTGTTATGTGGATTTCCCCTTTTTGCTGTAGCCTAGTGTCCATGAAGCTGCTTGGCCTGTCTTTACCTTTGCATCTCCTCCTGCTCTCTACAACGAGTTTCTGTCATTATTCTTTAGCTTTTTCTGCATGCAGGAGCAA
The DNA here is from genome assembly GCA_017140595.1 of Eucalyptus curtisii. NCBI lineage: Eukaryota > Viridiplantae > Streptophyta > Magnoliopsida > Myrtales > Myrtaceae > Eucalyptus > Eucalyptus curtisii. The sequence goes on along the minus strand of CM029499.1, from coordinate 35,801,149 downwards.
GAAGGTTGAAGACTGTGGGAAAGTGATTGTTCAGGAGCTGTCTGGACGCCTCCTATATACATTTACTTCATAGACCTTATGCTAGAGCAGGTGAATAAAGGAAATAAACTTGGTTTCACTTTAAATGATGAGGCTTGGAGAGATCGGGTTTATCCATTCAACAAGGTTTTCAGATTGCACTTTATAAATGATTTGGTGAATGGTCATTGTGATTGTCTAAAAAGGCACTATGAATACATAAAGAATCTTCTTCAGCGAGGAGGTTTCCCATGGGAAGGACCGAAGAAGTTAGTACCAGCAGATTATGATGCCTATTCAGGTGCATCTTGATCCCTGTTCTAGTTATATATAATTATCAGATTCTGTTCGATGCATGTAACACGTGGTTCGTGTAGGAAAATTCAGATTTGAACTCACACCAGACTGAATCTGACCCAAATCATTGTGTTTTGAGTCTGATAAGTGGAAATTCACCATCTGTTATCCAGAGGCATCGCCATATCAGCTATTATGATGGTAAGCATCTTCTAATGACGATATTTCTTAGAAAAATTGCTCTTCTTCTTCTTTACTGGGGGTTTTGGAAGTTTCGGATAAGTGTATGTCGGGTCATGTATAGTCTTTAAGTTCATAATTTTTCACCCTCATGTGTGTTTCTGTTTTTTTCAATTGGTTAGGGAGTAGATCTGTTTTGTGGTTGTTGATCGAGGTGCATGCTCTGCCCTAATATTTGATTGATCATTATTCTGAAGGGACAAAGCAAAGCCACTGTAATTACTGGAGGAGTAGTCGGATGTCACCTACAAGCCTATTTATGGAAGTTGACAACCATGGCCAGGGAGGTTCGGTCTCCGTCTCTCTTTTTCGTCCGTCAAGAAATGCACAATCTTCTTCGTTATCCTATCAGCTCTCACCTTTTTCCTTTTTATTGTCCCACCACCCTCTTCATCTTACATTCTTCCTTTATCCACAGTTCCCCGGCGATCCCTTAGCAGCAATGTCAACCCCATCATAGCCAAACCTTGTTCTCTCTTGGCTGACCACAACGGGATTGTTGACTACTCTGCTTTCCACTTCTGTCTCTTTGACCAAAACCCATATCTTTCAATCCCTTTTCTATCTTTATTTCTCCTTATTCATTTCTATATCCTTATCAAAACTGCTCAAGACCATTTCTCTATTGTCACCACCAAGCTCTCCTCTCACCTGAATTTGACTCCCAGCATGGGTGCAGTTACCCTTCTTGCCCTGGGAAATGGTTCCCCTGATGTGTTCTCTTCGGTTGCTGCTGTCCGATCTGGACAATATAGGACAGGGTTTGGTGCTATACTTTCTGCTGGCACATTTGTATCAGCATTTGTCGTTGGTTTCGTTGCAATTTATGCTGCACCTTTTTCCTTGGATGCAACACAGTTCGTGAGAGATGTGCTTTTTTACATGATTGCGACGTTGTTTTTGTTTTGGGTATACCTGAGTGGGGAGATTTTTATATGGCAGGCATTTGGATTTGTTGGATTTTATGTTTTTTTTGTTGTCTTTGTATTTTGGATGGATTTGGGATCAGAGAGAACGAAGGGTGGGGCTGAGGTGGGTTTGGTTGGACACAGTGAATTATCAAATACAGCATCTGATTGCGAGAGGGGAAGCATTGATGGTAGCATGCGAAGGCTCAAAGCAACTTCAAGATTGCATCGCACTCTTAATAAGGTAATTCAGAAAGGTTGACTTCATCTGCGACATTTTCTTCTATCTTCAGAAAAATAATTCCTTCTCCAAGGAATGCTATAAATGCCTCACAGAAGTCACTCATTATAGGTTGGAGACTGGAATGAAGTTTTAATGGTTTTGTTAATAAGAGTTGGGGAAAAGGTTCACTTAATAATGAGATCCATACCTTTTCCGTGACAAGGATTCTTGAAGCTAACTAGTTTGACATGTTTTATTACTGTTATGGTTGATAATAACATTTTCATCAGAAAGTAATTTGGTGGTTATATATTGTTAAAGGGCCAAGACTTTGTTTTCAAAGTTCTGCTCCTTGATACATAGATTTATTTTTTGAGGGCCATCAAGTAATTCAGATCTGATTATTTGACTTACATCAAGAAGGATCTTCTTGGGGAAGTTTGGAAATAGACACAGATATCGGGGCTCAGAGTGAAATTTCCTGGCAATACCGTTGTTGATACGACATTGTAGGGGTTCAGGGTGATAATGGTGTGTTTTGAGAATTTTCTTCATTAACAAACCGTTAGTATTATTTTAATTTCAGGGATTATGCTAGAGCAATGTGACAAGTTGTGAATATATTAGTTTTACTTAAAAACATATTGTTCTGCAATGCTTATTCTATTGACTACGGAAGCAAATCCCACCATATAGGTGTGTATAGAAGAGGGTGCTGCTGCTCCGGAATCTTAGGGTCCGAAGGAATTTTTGAAGGAATTGATGAAATCTGTAAGGATTCTGAGAGAAGAGAGTTGAGAATAAAGCTGTTGAACAGATTACATTTATAGCTCAATCAATGTTATTGAAGTTGCAATTTCCTTGTCATTTAACTGCATCGAGTGAGGATAAAACTGATGTAAAGGATGGTTAAGATGTTGGAACACAATCACGTCTCTAATAATTTGCGAAGAAAGAGGAGGTATCTTACTGACATCAATGTTGACAAAGATGTGAATGACATTGAATAAGAATAAAAGATGGGACTAACCTCTGGCCATCCAAGAAACCCTTGACTGGGCTAACTGTGGAGTTTTTTCATCTAGACTTGTTTTATTTTGATCTTACTTGTATTTTCTAATGTGAACAGATTTCTAAGGCATGGGAAGTTCCTGTCTCTTTTCTTCTGAAGCTCACTATCCCACAAACTTCACCTTCAGAATGGAACAGATTATACTTATCTCTCAACATTATATTTTGCCCATTGGCTCTTTTATACGCTTGCAACTCTTTCATGCCAATAGATCATCCCATCGTTTTCCTTGTTCCGAATACCCATTTTCCACTGTGGCTCATTGTTCTCTTCACAAGCTCCTCTCTTGCCATTCTTCACTTCATCATGGAGAAAGAACCACCGAAGACGGAGCAACTGTTTGTAATTTTGGTAGCATTTGTGATGAGTGTCTTCTGGATATCCACCATAGCGGGAGAGCTTTTGAATTGCCTTGCAGCTCTTGGGACACTTCTTGATCTGCCCCCCTCACTTCTGGGGCTAACAGTGCTTGCATGGGGAAATTCGGTGGGGGACCTGGTTGCCGATGTGGCCATAGCTAAGGCTGGCCAACCGGCAATGGCCATGGCTGGGTGTTTTGCTGGGCCAATGTTCAACATGCTTGTTGGGCTTGGAACTGCTTTGGTTATGCAGACTGCCAATATGTATCCAGAAGCTTATGTACTTCACTTCCATGTTGGTATCGTTATTGCATTTGTGTTTCTGCTTCTAAGTCTGATGGGCTCTCTCTTAGTGATAACATGGTGCAGATTTCGGGTGCAAAGGTTTTGGGGATTCTCTCTTGTGGGTATCTATGTTATTTTTATGATAGTTAGCGTAGCTATTGCCAAGTTTTCCACGTGACAGTTGCAGAAAGTTCATCCATGAGAATTTACTGCCCCAGCTTGCAGTGTCTCTACTTGGCAAAATTAAAAACATCACAGGGACACCGGACTATGCAAGAAACACCTGATGAAGGCTACTCAGTTTTTTTTTGTAGATGGGCAGATTTTGAGGATGGCACCTGATCAATATTCTGCTAGTCTTTCACAATTCATTGATATACTAGCTTTGTTAATTATTAGATTCAAAAAGATCTATTCCAATGAAAATGCCATTGGTAAATGTCAAGTTTTGTGTTTATTTCTGGAGCTTCAATTTCAAATATCTTGCAATGGGGAGTAGTATGAAGGTGTCAATAGCTATTTGTTGAGTTTCTACGACGGATTCTGAATGCAACCTGCAGTTTATAGTCGGCCACATGCTTCTCCTGTTACTTTGTGCATAATTGGCCGTAGGTTTTACTTCTCTATAGAGTGGGAACACAAATTTATGGTTTGCTTGGTGACAAAGGAACAACTGCATAGTGGGGGAATAAATTTTTCAAGAACCCCCACCAGTGAAAATGTGATTGTTGCGACTGACATTAAGTCACTTGTATCATCATATGGCTGAGGTTTAAGATGGTTTGTATTCACGTTGAGGACTGGAACAACGGAGATGCAGCCTATGTAGCATCTTTTTATTCGGATCCTGTGGTCTGCAAAGAAATGGCGACTCTAGAGTAGTACATGTACATTAGGGGCCTGCTGCGACTGCTTAACCAGGTATGGCTCATTCAAATATGTGAAGCTTCAAATGTAAGACATTGAGCAACTGTCCGTTTCGCAATCGATGCATCTTTGGAAAGTCCATTCGTCATTGTAGTCACCCAAGACTCTTGGGGCACGACAATGTTGGATTTGCAATTCGAGGCTACCGGGTTGTTTGGATCCTCTGGAATGTCAGGTTTCTTGGTCAATATGCTAGTAAGGATGATGAGGGATGATTCCTAAGAGCAAATATAGAGGGCGATAAGCCAGCCTATGACAGGAGGGAGATGAGATTTGGAAAGGATAAACGAATACAAATCCAGATAGAAATGAGACTCATGCATGTCAAACTGTCGTTGCCGCTTCATTTCAACTTCCATAGCCATGGCTTCCCGACCACTACCATTGTTACTTTCGACGAACGCCGCTTCTGCAATTTAAAGCTAGCATTGTTGTCGCATCCTTAACGTTTCCTTGCATATGAGGGGCAAATCTTAACTTTAGCCATGCAAATTTTGATAATTGAATTCTCAGTAACTTTTCCCATGTTGTCGGCGAGGCGAATAATTAACTAACCATGAAAAAAGCGTCTTCATCGCAAACCTTTTTTCATCAGGACAGATGAGCTAGGGGGCATATGTTTGTACCTAAAACCTCCGTACGTTGTATGCCCAACATGGAATGCCGAGATTGCCCGCTCTTTGTCCGCTTGCACAGATCATGAAGGTTCGAGGTGACTTCACCATCAGCTACCGTATGTACATGGATGAATCTGACTTGTATGGATTCATGGGGATTGCTCGAGTAGAAAATTTGGCTGCTCCAAAGAAATGAAAAAAGACGGGGATGATGAACACTTCTCTATCGTGGTGATTATCCTATTTATCCAAGGGAAAAAAGGATAGACATTTCAGTCTACTATTGTTGCTCGTTCTTGTACAATATTCTAGTAAGGGTAGGTGATGACACATTGTAATCATAAAAGACTTGCAATGACGGCTCATTATTGCACCTCTTTCAATGGTACTCGATAAGCTTGAATGAGACAGACATTAACTTTGGGATGCATTTTCATTTTCTCGAGATCAAACCCCACTATGAAGGCCCGATTTTAAAAGCGGTGGAATTTTTTGTATAATGCCCTAATGTCTCAATATGATAATTGCATCTTGCATTCGGATCACACCATTTGGGACATCGAACGGTTCTAGCAGCACAGGAACTACTTGATGGTCGTGCACTATTTGGTGGTTTAGCGACTCTTGAACCGTGTGGGTACGGGTTTCCTTCTACCGTGGGTTTGAAGAGGAAAAATCCTCATGTTGTTCCTCAAACTTTGACTTTGGAGTATGGCAAATTGACCTTAAAGTTCCAGGTTTTGTTTCGATTCAAATCACCCGTTAGCTTTTCTATCTACTCACGTCTCACTTGCACATAAAGTTTCCTTTTAGACCAATTCGGTCAGATCAATCATGGAAATTTTATCCATGGAAGAGTATTGCACTAAGTAATTTGGGAAGAAAAAGGTATGGGAACATCCCTGTACCAGTTGAAATTCAAGTCAAACAACATTTAAGGAGTATAATAATTGTGAGTTTAAAATACAATCAGATTGACACTTACTTGGAGACCATGGCCTCAGGGGATGATATGATATAATGAGAAATGGTATTTTGATGAGAAGAGCTTAATGCAAATAAAATATGGGAGAGCATTGCACTAAGTAATTTAGGGAGAAAAAGGTATGGAAACATCCCTACACCGGTTGAAATTCAAGTCAAACAACATTTAAGAAGTATAATAATTGTGAGTTTACAATACAAACGGATCGACACTTACTTGGAGACCGTGGCCTTAGGGGATGATATGATATAATGGAAAATAATATTTTGATGAGAAGAACTTAATGCAAATAAAATATGGGAGAGCATTGCACTAAGTAATTTGGGGAGAAAAAGGTGTGGGAACACCCCTACACTAGCTGAAATTCAATTCAAACAACATTTAAGGAGCACAATAATTGTGGGTTTAAAATACAATACACTTACTTGGGACCGTGGCCTCGAGGGATGATATGATATAATGAGAAATAATATTTTGAAGGGAAGAGCTCAATGCAAATAAAATATGAGAAGTGACAAAAGAAAACTGACTCAAAATGATAGATGTGGTCATGAGATTGGTGATTAGCCTAGCCTAAACCTGTTTAGGCTCAAAATGCAAATGAAATGCTTGAGTAAATTATCTATACCGATGGCGGTGGCTAGCTCAGTTTGATAGATTGGTGCCCGAATTCACAAGAAAAGAATAATATTTATATATTTTTTAAAATTATTTTGTCCTGTTTGATTTTCCCAAAATTTTTAAAAAGTCATGAAAAGTACCTTTTAGAAAGGTCTCTGCTTTTACTTGTCATGATGACCAAGGAGTTTCGATGATTGGATCACACATAAATAGGGGCCTCAAGTGCCACATCCAAGACATTAAGTTCGTGGGGTCTCAAAATGCATCTGCCTCAGCCCCAAACGTATGGCCCCAGGGGTTGCCAGTTGTGTTTTGTGCACGATCCTTTCTTTTTGTCTTCTCCTTGGGATGATGCTAGAAAAACAGATAATAGAAAATTGGTTTCAAAATGATATCTTTCTACCTATTAAGTGAAAAATCGAGCGAAAATGCTGGTCAGTCTCGCTTTTAATTTTTCCAATTTATTCTTAAATTGTTTACTGTCTTTGAAAAAAAAAAGATTCTTTTTTGTTCTTTTACCTTCGGAGGTTGAAGTTTTATAAGAACGGTAAAATAGAAAACTCTCCACGACTTTTAGAATTAATAAGAAATACTCGATGCCTTAAAAAAAAAAAAAAACAAAGAGGGGGGAAATTGCTTGTGTTTATTGAAAAAATGCATGCGGTGTGGGCGTTACTATAATTAAGTGTCTTGACCCTTCCCTAATTATCCCCTGCATCAAGTGAAGGAATTGATGTAATAAATCCGAGGCGTTACTATAATTAAGCACATTTTTCAAACTAATAACTTTTTCCATTTTCAAAAGATAACTAGTGGTGGGAATTAGGAGGAAAATTCATTTTGTTAAGATTTAATTTACAATGATTATAAATTATGAAGATTAAAAGTAATTACATGCCTGAAATCTGCTTGGTTGCGAGTAGATGGAAACATATTCACGCATACAAAAAACTAAAATGATGTAATTTATCGAGTGAGAATATAATTGCTAGACAAATTACTAAACGAGACTTTGATCTGTTATCTTTTTTCAAAAGAAATATGAACAAAGGAGAGAAACATTGGTTGTTTAAATTCTATTGCTAAAAAGAAAAAAATCGAGACCATAAAAAGAGTTATTGAAAATGAAGTGAAACTCATGTTAAAATACTAAAGTTTTCACAAATCAATTAATTTTAGGGCAATTCACAGTATTTGATGGACAAAATTAATGACGTATAACTGCCATAACTCCTTCAACCATGACTTTCGCCGCCCAAAAAAATCCCTTTAACTATGACAAAAATATTTAATGCTCGATTAAGATCGATCAAACCTAATTTCATAAAATTTATCTTTTTTTGGGTGTTTTTTTTTTTTTTTTTGGGGGCCCTCCTCAGGAAAAGGAGGACAGGAGAAGACAGAAAACAGAACAGGAAAGAGTTTCAAAAGAAGGGGCGAGCTGGAGGCTTTACTTCTGTCCGAAACTCCAACCTCCAGCGCTCTCGATCTCTCCGTCGTCCTTTCTCTCCTCCATTAAAGACAACGTCCCCCCAGCTTCCGTCTCGGCGGGGACTCCCTCTCCTGCCCCACCGCCGCTCCACTCAATTCCCGCCGCATTGCCCGAGGCCTCCGCCGCCTCTCCCTCTCGAAGGTATCGTCGTCGTCGGTATCATCGACCGCTTGGTCCGCACGCGAAGTCGGACGCGATCGTTCGAGCTTGCGGACGTCGTTCTGTGCAATGGCGCCCCGAATGTTCCGCGCCGCGCCTTGTCGTGCGGCGTCAATTGGGTCGCGCTCCGCGTCGTGTGCCGTTGCTCTTTGCATGCGCTCGTGATTGATTGTGCTGTCTTTTTTATGGTCTAGAAATGCCGATTCTCGGGGACCCAGATTAGCTCTTTGGTTCGATTGGGAAAAAGGTCGGTTCTTTGCGGGAAAAAATGGAATTTTTGGAAGAGGGTAGGGGAGCTTGGCAGAGTTCATGCTTCTGTATTTCGTGCTTTACGTGAGTCCTCGGTGGTGACTGGGGAGTCAATCCATTGAGGACGCGATCGGGGTCCGGAGGAGGAGTTAATTTTGAGTCGTGTGTTGGTGTTCTGTAATGGTTAATCCTGGGCTAGGCACTCTCGCAGGTTCAGTCGTGTGTTCATGGTCATTCGCCGTAGCCATGGGTGTCCTGACTCCTGACAGGGGCGTCTGCATTTTGTGATGCCTTTTAAAATAGTTAATTTCGTGGCGTGATATAGGGAATCAGATGCTGATGCAAATCTTAATGAGGAACATGTAATCCTATAGCTTGAAATAAGCAGAACAATCTTTGGATTGATCCTACCAAATTGGATTGTGTTACTGATTCGTGTAATCTGTCATTTCTCGATGTTCGCTGTGTCTTCTCTTGTTCACGATTTATTTGGATCCTCTTTCCAAATCTACCTCGACATGATAACCCAGTCTTTGCTGTGCTGATGTTATGATGCGACACTCACTGACGTTTTGGAAAATTTCAGTAGTTTTTTATTGGTTCGCATTTATTGGACCTTGCGATATGTTCATGCTTCTCATTGGCCCAAGCAGATTTTACACAACTCATATCAGTTATTAGTATTTAGGCATCCAGCATGAATCATTCCCGGGAGTTTCTTTTATTAGTTGAGGATGACAATTTGACTCCAGCATGCCTTATTTAAATCCTGGTATAGCCTGAATAATCAAATCCCAAAAGAAAAATTTCAAACATTTAGCATACTAGAATGCCATATTATGCTGAAAAGGGGTATCAAGACCTACCAACATTCTTTGAATGGAAAATCCTTCCACCAAGCTTTTAAAGTGTATTTTGCTTAAAATTAAGCAATAAGATTTGTGGTATTTAAGTTTTGGGCGTTCAATGTAATTGTTGGTACAGGCCAAAAACCTGGCTTGGCAGTGTGTGCTCCTATTTGAGATTTGACATGTCGATGAGTTTGCATGCCCTCCTTATGCTATTCTAGTGTATGCCTTCTCTATATTCTAGAAATTAGTTTTTCCCATGGTCTCATTTTTTTTTTTTTTGTGGCCTCTTTTTGAAGGATTTAATATTTTGGGGCCGTGTATCCATCAAAGATGAGTCCATATCTTGCTGGCATTCTTGTTCCTCTTGTAGTTACCCTTATCATCCAAAATTCAAAGAAAGGAAAGAAGCGGGGATTGCCTGTTGAAGTTGGTGGAGAACCTGGGTATGCAATAAGAAACCGTCGTTTCACAGCCCCGGTATCTAGTTGGTGGGAAGGAATCTCGACTCTTGCAGAACTTTTTGAACAGTCATGCAAGCAGCATCCAAACAAACTGCTGCTTGGTACTCGGAAATTGATTGCAAGAGAGACTGAAGTTACTCCAGATGGAAGATCATTTGAGAAGCTTCACTTGGGAGACTATGAGTGGCTAACATATGGCAGAACATTTGAATCTGTGTGTAACTTTGCCTCTGGTTTGGCGCAGCTGGGGCATAAAAGAGGAGAACGTGCAGCAATCTTTGCTGATACTAGAGAAGAATGGTTTATAGCATTGCAGGTGCTTGTCTTTTAAGTAACCAGCTAGTCTTAACACGTCATATTTCCTCACTTTTGGTTCAGTTATGCAATTTTTACAATTGTACTGCTTTCTTTTCTGCTTAACATTCATAATTTATTGGTTACAAGTCAAAAGGAAGATAGGTCTCTGAAGTGTTTAAATTGCTACAACCATTTTATCAGCTTGTGTATTGCGGTTGTGTATGCCTGCAGAATATTTGAGATATCAAAGAATTCTTATTTTGTCGCTCCTTTTTCCCTTTGTTAGGGCTGCTTTAGACGGAATATAACTGTTGTTACTATATATGCTTCCCTGGGAGAGGAGGCTTTGTGTCACTCATTGAATGAGGTTCGCTCTCTCTCTCTCTCTCTCTCTCTCTCTCTCTCTCTCTCTCTCTCTCTATCTTCTCTTGCGTATGCACACATGTTCTCCCATACAATGATAGTTTTTTAGCATATTTGATTCCCTCTTCTATCGAAGGAGTCTTGAAGCAACTGAAAGAAAATTTTCTGATGTGCATTAAGACAACTTTTTTTTCTTTTTTTTACTGAACCAACATGTAGTTGTTTGTAGATGATATCAGAAGGATAAATGTGGTAGTTGTCATGTACAAGGTTGGGTAGAGATATGATCTTGTTGATTTTTAACGTCAAAATTAATGCACATGAATTTTTTTTTTCAGCATCATGTTATTTCACCCATGCGAGCTGCACCTCCCTTTTATTTCTAAATAACTAGTTTTATGATTCTTCTCCTGTGTGAAATGATTTTCATCTGATTGATATCATTACAGACTCTAATTGCGCAGTAAATGAAACTAACCTAAAAAGCTAGGCCCATCAGGCCTAAATTAAAATTTGACGTTCATTGTCTAAAACCCTTGAAGACAGAATGGATTTTAGGATCACTTCTTTTTCTCATCCAACATTATCATATCTGCATGTGAGATGCAGCTGACAAATGCTCTTCTATTTTCTTATTGAAGTCCTGATGGCAATATTAATCATGTATTGGGATTCCAACATCATGAGAGGACTCGACAGTTTTTTTTTTCTTCTCTTATATGATAATCATCAGAAAGTGCTTCACTAGCTTTTTGAATGTTTTTGTAGACGGAGGTAACTACTGTTATTTGTGGCAAAAAAGAGCTAAAGAAGCTTGTAGACATTTCTGAACAGCTTGATACAGTGGAACGTGTTATTTGTATGGATGATGAGGTACCTTCTAATGTTGCATTGGTTGACCGGAGCACTAGCTGGATCATCAGTTCTTTTCCTGATGTAGAAAGAATTGGCCGAGAGAACCCTGTCGATGCTGATTTTCCACTCCCTTCTGATGTAGCTGTCATAATGTATACAAGTGGAAGTACTGGTTTGCCTAAGGTTAGTAAGGTCTTTTTTCTTTTGGCTGGTGCATCTTAATCTGCTGGAATATTTTACTGTGTATGTAGACTTAATATGTGAATGGAGTCTTCTTCTTATAAGTTTTTAGTTGCACCTAATTGATGCTTTTCTTTTATCTTTGACAAGGATTCAAGCATGACATGCGATAGAAAAACGTCTGATTGTACTGTGTATAGGATTGCTGCTTCAGATTAATAGTTTGTGAGCATTCCTTGTTGGTTATTGTGGATAATATCTAGTTTATCATATAAAATTCTCAATGTCCATACTAAATTGATTCTGTCTGAGCCACTTTTACTGAAGGATAAAGGTGCTGAATGGAAGTTGGTCCCTGCCAAGTGTAGCAGAATCAATGTTTCCATCCAATGTACAACTGCAAATGCATCTACAGAAATCAATATACATATCAGCGTTTTGTTTGGATAGTGACCTAGAATACTTTTCTAGTGCTGTCAAATATATGAGAAAGTACAAAATATTTTCTTTGTTACCATTTATTTTTCTTTTGAGTCTGTGGGTAGATTTTTGGCTGAGAATGTAACTTTTAACTTAGTCATTGCGGCATACGTACCGATGATGTGCATGTGCTATCTCCAATCATTATGCTTCTTAAAATTTGATATGGGAGGCAAGATACTGCTGATATACAAGTCAGAATAGCTAGTGACTTGGTATCAGGATTTATATCTATGCTTACACTATGAGAAAGCATAATGTCCTTACAAGTCAGACATATTCAATTTGATCTCCCAATTGTTGCCTTCTTACTTTCATACTTCATGCAGGGAGTAATGATGACACATGCCAATGTGCTGGCTACTGTTTCTGCTGTAATGACTATTGTTCCTGACCTGGGAAGCAAAGATGTTTACCTGGCATACCTTCCCCTGGCTCACATCCTTGAATTGGCAGCTGAGGTATCTCATCTGTCAACTAATAAGTCACAGAATAGGGTCCTTTTTTTGGTAATTTTTTCTCTTACCATGATAAATTTTTGATAAAGTATTTCGGAATTGTTGTCTGTGCATACTATAGAATGTCATTGCTGCTGTGGGAAGTGCAATAGGCTATGGAACTGCATTGACTCTTACTGACACATCAAACAAGATAAAGAAGGGAACGAGAGGGGATGCCACTGCCTTGGCACCGACAGTGATGACAGCTGTCCCAGCAATTCTTGATCGAGTGCGAGATGGGGTGCGGAAGAAGGTTTGTCACTTTCGTTGCACTACCTCTTTTGATGAAATAGATCAACTGGAGAATGTTCTTAGAGTTACTTACAAGAAAATCTGAGAGAATGACCAAAATGCCATCTTTACTCATTAAAAAGGAATATTCATTATGTATGGCAGTTACTGGACCTTTCCATTTACTGCAGCTAGATGCAAAAGGTGGATTCTCCAAAAGATTTTTTGATTTAGCATATGCTCGTCGGTTGTCTGCAATAAATGGCAGCTGGTTTGGAGCTTGGGGCCTTGAGAGGCTTCTGTGGAACTTTCTGGTGTTCCGGAAGGTTCAAGCAATTCTTGGAGGTCGTATCCGCTTCATACTTTCTGGAGGCGCTCCTCTTTCTGCTGATACCCAAAGATTTATCAACATATGCCTTGGGTTAGTATTATCTTCATGATGCCTGGTGAATTTTCTAGTGAGACTTGCCTTTTTTATCTCTAGACTTTCCATATATGCATTTTTCTGGACACTTTACCTCATGTGCTTGTCACTATTTGGTTGCTTTACATATGAAAATTCATGTTTGGGGAAGATTTTTAACTAGAAAAAGAATTCTGTCGGTAACAAGCTACAAAGATGCAAGCAGTAGCTTAGCTCTGATGGTATCTCGCGCCTGGATGCCCTTAACCTGATCGCCAATTCTCCTGAATTTGAATGAGGACCAACATAGGTAAGTTTTGGATGTACAAGTTGCGTCAAGGCTCTATTTTGCCATCTAACAGATGAGTTGCATGAGTTTGTCAACTGCCCTTGGGCTACAGGTGACCTAGCTCTGATGTTTATAGCTTCTTAACCTAAATAAATTTCATGCATCTTTCTTTTACAGTGGAAGTCACTGAGAAGGTTATCAGTTTTGTCTCTGTATTATTTATGATGATTACCTCTCCAATGTGTGATAAATTACACTTGGCTGGTTTAAGTCATTTGCATCCAGTGTTACTTTTGTTTGTGGAGGAATTCTATTGATACATGGAGAAGACGTTGAACTTGAATATTCATAAATAATCTTGTCTCTCACAAAATTAGATTGTCTTTTTTAAGCAGACACATTAGATCCCCTGATTAGTTAGACTGTAATTGGCCTGACCTGAATTGAAAGTTTGTTCAGTGAAGCAGATAGAGAAGATACGTAAATTACCACAATGAAACGATATTAAGGAGGGTGGCTATTGCCCCTGTGTTGCTTTTTGCTTCAATCCAGCTGATAATTTTCCTTCTTACATACAGACTGTTAGCCCATTTAAATGTCATCATGAAACAGGTGCATTGTGACCTATAACTGGAGTGACAGAAAACAAGTATGAAGAAAGATCATTGAGAAACCATGTCAATTTGAGAACAGATGGGTGACTTGCCATCCATGTTCACTTTCTTACACCAGACTAAGGGTCATAACTGAGACCAGATCTTTTCATGGATGCTTTTTCTAGATTCTGAAAGCCTACTTGCTTATTATTTTTCTTAACATCACATGCTAAGTATGCGATGGTTTCAAGGGCTCCCATTGGTCAAGGGTATGGACTCACAGAGACTTGTGCTGGCGGGACATTCTCTGAATTTGATGATTCATCTGTGGGCCGTGTTGGTGCTCCACTTCCTTGTTCATTTGTCAAGGTGAGGAAAATATACTGAATAATTTCTTTCTTCAACTTTGAAGATGAGCTCTCAAAGCTGGTCTGACCTTAAGGAGTTCAGAATGACTTCTTGAAATGAATTTATATTAACCTTGTGGCAAGAGAAGATGTTTGGGAAATTTGTTTGAAGTTTATCATATAGTAACATCAACTCTTCCCAGTAAGCATACTGTTGTGACTTGAACAGCATGGGAATCAGTAATCCAACCTCGTCCCTTGTTGTATCCCCTTTGTGGCACAAGCTCCCTTGACCTTAGTCATCTGATTTGTGGTTTAATCAGACAATGACATGAGGAAAGTAACACAACAGTTGGCAAGCTCTTTTTTTCTTATATTCACTTTATCAACGCAGAATCTGCCCTCCTGCCCCTCACCCTAAAGGGACTATGGGATTAATTCTTTTGATAAATACTGAAAAGATTTAGAGTTTGCCATCCCGAAGTTCTTAGTCACTAGTAGACGCTACTTATTTACTTGAATGCTGTCTACTTCAAACTTTATTTCTGCAGGTTTTGTAATTTACTTAGTCATAGAAGCTATCCAGCTTTCTTAGTTGGTCATCAATTTCCACTATGTTTTGCTTCCAAGTATAATGAACTGTGCATTGGTAGGATAAACTGGAGTTTAAAGAGAGTGCATCCCTTTGACATCTCTACCTACAGCTTACTGTTCAAAATGAATAGCCATTGTTTTGCTTTTCAACTATTGTGAATGCCATTGTTTCTACATATGACCATTCCACTGTCTCTTTCACATCCATACAATATCCATGTATTTTTCATGCTTCTCTTTGCTCTAAACACGTTAAATGTGGAGCGAGTAATGCTACTTATCTACAACGGTAGTTTAACATAGGATGTAATGTGCTATGTAGTCATGACACTCTGCATGATCCATGTTTAATTCATTTTTCACATATTTAGTGACATGAAGAAAGTGTGAAATGTTGATATTTTCTGTTTCAGTTAGTAGATTGGCCTGAAGGTGGATATCTAACAACAGATTCACCAATGCCTCGTGGGGAAATAGTAATTGGTGGTCCTAATGTTACACTTGGTTATTTCAAGAATGATGGGAAAACAAAGGAAGTATATAAGGTAGTCTTTCTCGTATAAGTGAAATTTCATGGTCTGAAATTGATTGTTAAGATCCTTAATTGGTAAAATATTTTCTCTGTAAAGGTGGATGAGAGAGGAATGAAGTGGTTCTACACAGGAGACATAGGACAATTCCATGCTGACGGTTGCCTTGAGATTGTTGATCGCAAGAAGGATATAGTTAAACTTCAGCACGGCGAATATGTCTCCTTAGGGAAGGTTTGAATTTTGAACTCTTACTGATGAATTTATTTTCATCAAATCTTTCCAGGTACTAATCTTGCCTAATCTGTAGGTTGAGGCTGCGCTGGTTGTGAGCCCATACATTGACAATCTAATGATCCATGCTGATCCTTTTCATAGTTATTGTGTGGCTCTTGTGGTGGCATCACAGCCTGCAGTGGAAGAGTGGGCTTCAAAGAAAGGAGTTTCTTTCTCTGATTTTGCTGAACTTTGTGAGAGGGAAGAAACAATAAAAGAGGTGCATTCTTCACTTGTCAAGGTATGCTCTTTTCTTAGAAGAATACTTGCATGTGAGATTTTCTTTTCCTGAATATAAGTAGTGCAGATGGCCGATAATGGTAGAGGTTGTCAAGTTAGGGACTCATTATTCAATTGAACTGTAGATTGTAAGCCTCACGCTTTTTCTGACCTTAAGATATTCTAGAGCTCATAATTTCTTTCTTCTTAGTTTATGTTGTTCAGTGGTTCGCACCCTCTTGGTTCTTTATCAATGAATTCTTGTTTTGTAACTGAAAAAAAGATGCTAGATACAGATTTTGCATAGTGAGATTGGCCAGATAGAGATGGAGGGATAAAAACTAGAAACTCCATGTAGTAATTTCCTGTTCTTAGGCCATATTAATCAGCTTGTGGCAGGCTATGCATGGACATACTAAGTGTGAGTCAATGTGACTCAATTTTAAGCTGGGTTTTATTCATGCGTGCAGTCTTGTATAATGAGCAATAGTGCAGCTTAAGAATACTATTATAGAAGATTTTTTCATTTGACTGATTAGCCTGTTTGATATACATAATGCGCTTTCAAGAATGACAATGCGGCCTCTTCCTTGAGTGGATTCACTTCGTCCTATCCTATTCCTAATCTCGTCTATTACTTCATAATTGACAGGCAGCCAAGGAGGCACGTTTGGAGAAATTCGAGATCCCCGCAAAGGTTAAATTGCTTCCAAATCCATGGACTCCCGAATCTGGCCTAGTTACAGCAGCTCTCAAGCTCAAGAGAGATATCATCAGAAAAACATTCTCAGAGGACCTCTCCAAGTTGTATGCATGATTAATGTACTAAACAGGGGCTGGTTCTTACAGAATCTTCAACAGCTCAGCATGATGTCGAAATCTTTCTCAATTTTGCTCTTTTACTCAATTTCATACCTGCTGTCTTGTCAGCAATCTCTTCTGTGATAATAGGGCACTGTGCTAATTTTGCAGGCTGAGTAAAGTGTAAGCTATCATACCAGACAGTTGAGTTTACGTAGCTTCCCCGGATCAATTATTGCTGTCTTCCACATTCATTGCCTTCTAGAAAGAAAAGTACTTCAACTATGGTTCTCACTTCCTGGACCATTGCCATTTATATTGAAAATTATTCTGCTCTCTGTTCACTACTGATGGGACTTCTCCAAATTGAACAAATCCCACTACTTCCCGTCTATTTGCCTCTTTCCCCCTCCAGCACATTAGTGTGTTATTGTAGAAAGTAGAAACAGAGAGCAAAGTTTTTGCCAGTACAAGAGATTGCCAAGTCTTTCCCATTCTTTTTTGTATAATTTTGGATCTTTAGAGATTATTACATGGCGGAACCGGGGTACGAGGTATTCCTGTATTAAAGATAGCTACCCTGCTCTTCCATTTTCTATATCGCGGAACCACCTTGTTCACGGAATCACCTTGTTTTTCATTGGTTTAGGAATACTATTGTGAGTCTTGGAAAATCAAATAATCATCTTTCGTTTCCGGGGTGATATAACAAGTCAATGGTGATATAATAAGTCAATAAGAACCGGAAGCATAAGAAGACATGATTCGCTTGAATATGTCCCTCTGGCACAAGACAGAGAGTCTCTGGAAGTTTCAGCTTCATCTGTTAGTCTCCTCTTTCTTAAGATCGAAAGCATTTTATTGTACCGAGGCTAAGCATGCACCTAACAATACATTGCCTC
The DNA here is from genome assembly GCA_017140595.1 of Eucalyptus curtisii. NCBI lineage: Eukaryota > Viridiplantae > Streptophyta > Magnoliopsida > Myrtales > Myrtaceae > Eucalyptus > Eucalyptus curtisii. Next base: position 35,783,522 of record CM029499.1, on the reverse strand, counting down.
GTGATTAAGGATGATCTAACTTTGAACAGTCTCTGCGAGCCTAGAGGATATTGCCTTTGCTGTTCTCATAGGCTTTGAGCAAATAAAATTACATTGAGGAAGAGAAAGAGGCTACACCATGCATGCGAAATGCTGCATCTAACTGAATTCCTTTAGGGCGAGCTTATCTCAATGCAAATGCAGCCGTTGTTGTATGGTAGTGAGAATAGCCCACTTCCAAGCCGGTTACCTCTTTGCGGGCAAAGCCACAGCTCAACAATATGTGAAAGGGAAAAGAAGAAGAGAAAAAGGAAAAAGGAAAATTAAGGAAAAGGTGAAATGGGGGGAAGGGGGAAGTACCTATTTAAGAAGTTTTGAGGTGTTAGTTGGAAGAAAAGGGAATGTGTCTTGTCGAGAGAGAGAGAGAGAGAGAGAGAGAGAGAGACCCACATTCAACTTTGGTCCATAATGTGAGAGAGAGAGAGAGAGAGAGAGAGAGAGAGAGACCCGCATTCAACTTTGGTCCATGATGTGAAATTGACTCGAAGCCAACCAGAATGGAAACAGCTCTCCTCCTCCTCACCCCCGCCCCATGTGACCAGTAGCTTGTTTGTTCCCATCGCTTTTGAACCCTCCCCTTTTCAAGCTTGTTTCATTGACACTCCTTTCCCCCACCCCCACCCCCACCCCCCTCACCTTCACCCCACTCATTGCTTTTTGACTCCCTCCCCCTCTCTCTCTCTCTCTCTCTCTCTCTCTCAACACATTGTCATGGACGTGAAAGCTCCATGGAGAAATTACTCAAAAGTATGGTGGTCCATTTTGCAATGCTTTCCGCGACCAAGCATTTCTCTTTCTTTTGGATGCGAATTCGACGCTAGACGAAGCGAGGAAACATTGACCATCTCGACTGCTCTGTGGATTGCACCGTGGAGCTTAATAACCTCGATCATGGAGGATAAGGTTACTTGTTATCTGGTCATTCGAGGCCACCCATTTTGGCTGAAAACCATCGGATAGTTTGAGAAAGAGCGAACCCTTTAAGCGTCCGACTAGAGAGAGTACGTGGCATGATGAAGATGAAGATGAAAATGAGTTGTTTTCTGTAGATTTCCACTATGTCTTCTTTCGGACAGGGACCCCTCTTGTCCTCTCTTGTGGAGGTCGAATCCAACATAGATTTATAAACTGTGCGCAACTCTCTTTTCGCGATCGTGTCGTTCACGTGTTCCTAACAACAAAGTTACCATTTTCCTCCCCTTTTCAGCTTTTCAGAGTCAAGTCGAGAATGAAAGTGAAAAAACTTTTTAAAGCTGCCATCTCTACCTCGAGTTCTTGCAGCCGACCAAGCTTATAATCCAGTGGAGGTGGCCATTTCGGATTTGGATACGACGACATAGCATGATCATGGCCAAAGTTGTTGTGCGAAATGTGAATTTAACATGACCCGAGAACCATCGATTCAAAATCATATAGGCTATAACATGACCCCGAGGGGGGAACTCGAATTGTATGGGGAATGCTTTGGCGTCGAAACAACAGCGCATGGCACAAATTGTCGTCCCTTACATTCAACAAGGGATGGAAGTGAGTATGGTCAGGTTGGTGGTAATGCTTTGGTTTCGAGTCTTTAATCCATTTGCAGAGATCAAGTTTACATCATTTTCCTTCCGGTGTAGAACTCCATCTCACTCTTACCAGCTGACGTGGGAAAAAAAAGTTATTAGTCACTAATTCAAATGCTAAATGCTAATGTAATTGGGGCGCGCATGCATTTTACATAAGCTTGTTGACTACTTCAGCTTAAAAATTAACGTATCTTTCATGAGCATAGTTTATTTTAATGTGTGAAGTTGGCAACTGGGAAGTAGCCCGGTAAGGCTGATGCCATTTTTTCTGTAATGTATTACAGGAGCGTGGCGTGGGATTTGGCTACATGAACAACTCGTGATGTAACAATCTGATCCGAGGAAGGTAGAAAGTGGTTGCGTGGGTCAAAGGGCTCAAACAAAGAGCGGCTCATGGCAGGCTTCTAGTATGGTGAAGGAGGCAGAAATGAACCGAATTACACATTAAATTGGGAGAGAGTGAGCGTAGAATATATTCGTGAAAACTAAAATTAACTCATAGAGACATGTTTTGACTGAACAACAAATTTTACTTTGCTTAGGTTAGGGTACTATTAGAATGGGTGATCTTTGAGGAAAGTGCTTGCCTATATGCTCAAAGACAAAATTGTGAGGTTCGGTATGAATCGGGCCAAAACTAACGATACCTCAAGCGAGTTACTAATGATGTCACAATATGATATCAAAGTGACTTTCTAGTAGATGTGTGGTACAGGGACACACCATGCAAAAGTTGGTGAGCCTATAACGACCTAGTCTAACGAGAGTGGGGAGTGGTCGCCAAGATCAAATGACTCAAATAAGGAGTAGCTCCTAACAGGCTTTTAGAATAGTGAATGAGGTAGAAATGAACCGAATAACACATTGAATCGGGGGAAAGCTAGTGGGGATAAATTTATGAAAACTAAAATTAATTTACGGAGATACCTAATGGCAACCTTAGCTTTGGAACTTCATTTTGAAGTGTGTTTAGGCTAGAATACTATCAAAATAGGTGATCTTCTGGAAAAGTGCTTACTTGTATGCCAAATGATAACTGTGAGACTCGTTATAAGATAGGTTAAGATGGATGATATCTTAAGTGAGTTAACTAGGGATGCTATACATGGAATCCCTGCAACCCCCATGTAGAAGGATTAACATCCTATCGCGAATTTATTTCTCATGTTGATTTTAGATGATTCCTTTAATGTATGTGCAAGCACACCGTATGGTTTTAGATGGTTTTCTATGTCTTAAAAGATAAAAGAAAGATCCTAAGTGATATTAACTTAGTACGTATTTAGCAAGAGATATGGTATTTAAAATGTACTTGGCAAGCCGAAAAAATAAGTTAAGAGTTGTATTTATCTCCTAGCTTTCATGAAAGGTCTATGTTTCCTTTTGATTGGTCTTGATTAGAAAGCGACATATCCAAATGCAACTCATAGCTGCCTCTAATCTCAGTTTTGATAAATGATGAAAAGACAAAAATAATCAGCCTAATCTTTCTCTTTCTATCTTCTTTTCTGCATTCGCCTCTGTCCTAGGACCATTTAGTTGCACAATCACCACATTTATTCGTGACCAAAACTAGCGACCTCTGTTGCACAAGTCATCTTAGGTATTTTTTAGGTAAAATATCATCTTAGATTTGATAGAGAGAGGAGAGGGAGGAACAAAAGTTTTTGGTATGCCTAATTTTTGGAGTGGAAGTCATTGCCTTTAGAAATACTTCTTTAGTATGCCTAACCTTTGGAGAAGTGTTATCTATAACGGATGCACCACTGCGACAGCACACATATTCTAACCAACTCAATCGAAAGCTAGAGCAATGTATCACTTAATTAAATATATTCATAACACGGGAGTAATGATGATTGCTTGATTGCTCCACGTTATCACTATTGCCTTCTATATCCGTGGTATAGAAATATTTCTTGTAGATTCAGATATCCTCTTGTTTGCCTTGCCTTCTTCTTTTCCCACAAAATGAACAAATATGATGATTAAGTTGCTAAATAGTTGTCCTCACTCGTAATCACCGCATACGATTTGTTAGTGGGCATTGCACTGGAAAAACATAACTCGAAACATTTCTTGTGTCGCAATCTTTAATGCTTGATTTGGGAAAGGAAAGGAAACGTGGAGAATGAAAATTTGAGCTGAATTTTCAATGAGAGGAGCCAAGAGGAAAAAATGATGTGGTTGAGGGATTTGTTGAAGCTACATAAAAATTTAATGGATAATTTTCTAAGAAGGGTGATCTGCGTTTCTTCCTTGGTCCTAAGGCTAAAGTAGTTGGTATGATAAGGAATTCACACGGATTTGGCCCTGAGCTAGACCAGATTATCTTGTTTCTATCCAAGCCTTTTTTCTTTTTCTTTTTTTAATGTGAAGTTGGCTGTTAAAATCAAAATCTTTGATGCATAATTGCATATGGAGTGGGGAGAAAATGATGCAGATTGATGGGATCAAATCTTCACATGCTTAAATGGAGAGTTTTGGTCGAATGATTCTGCAATTCTCCGATGTCTTGTTTTTCTATATTTTTTTCCTTAGCTTTTTTGCTTGCTATTCTTTGTTTGGTTTTTCTTGGACATTGAGTTGTATTGAGACTTGTAGCGGGTGTAGTCTCCCACTTTGTTTTGTTTTGATGAAAAATCCAACTTAACTTACGGAAGGATGTCTTCTCTCACAATTTTCTGTACCTAGATGTCCCAAACTTAGCATAAATAACGGGGTATAAACTTGGCATGTAAATCAAAATGGCAAATTTGAACAACGAAAAACCAATTCGACGGTTGCCTCATCAAGCTAAGTTCCGACGCCTATGACCTAGATGAGTCACCTCTTATTACTTAAAATTGCCCTATGACAAATCTCTCTATATATATATATATATATATATATATATATATATATATAATAAGAAAGTTGGATAGAACGAGGTTCAATGGTTGTCCCACATGTCAAAATTCCATGTATTTTCTCATCTTTTATATGATTATCAACCCATATAACATAACATGTAAAGAGCATAAAAATATATATTACATAAGTGAAAAAATGAAAAGGGAAGGATTAATTGTCATTTGAGCATATTAATTAAAAAAATCAGAAGTAATTAAAAATCTTCCTAATTGGATAAATTCAAAAAATATGTATTTTCGTCATTCCTTAAAGAGTTTTTTTTTTTTTTCCACACATGCAATAGACATGATCAAAGCGATTTGGAAGAGGACATAAATTAATAATCAATAATATGATTATGTAACATGTATTCATGTTCCTAGTATATGGGCTACCATGGAGTATAAAAATAATACACAGAAGCCCTAATTCATCTAATTAGTATTTAGATTATCATACTTCCTCGAGCAACCCTATATTTTATATTATCAATATAAATTCAAAAAGTTGGCAATATCCAACACTGAGTCATAAAATTTAAATTAAAAATAGTCAAAATGCTGCAATACCTCTATTTATATATTTCGGTACAACAAAATTCTCAAATCAAAAGAATATGTCAAAGGAACACCAATGTAATTGAAGTTTTTGAACATTTATATATGATTATGTACTCTTCGTATAATTCTCGGGCTATCCAACTAAACTATAATGAATCAAAAATCAAAACCGTGCAGTGCACGGGATTTTGACTAGTGCAATCCAAGTGACAAACTTTTATATAAGATCTGCGTAGGATAAGAAAAGGAATCAAAAAAAGAAAAGGAAAGAAATTGTAAAAGAAGAAAGGGAAACGGGCAAAAGCTTCATCAAAAGGACTTTTGCATTATCAGGAATCATTTCTTGTGGAGGAAAAAAAGATATTGCAATAAATCTGTTTCTTTTTCTTCTTCTTTTTTCCCTAAAAGGGCATTAGAGTCAAGCTAAAGTGTCCCTAGCACCTGCTTTTTCTTGTCATTTATATTTATACTTTTCTCACTCTCCATACTACTTTTCTGCAAATGTATTTTCTTTTCTTTTTTTAATTTCCTTTTTTTCTTGCTTTTTATGGTCCACAACCCACAGGGAGCAGTCTCAAGCTGCAATGTTTGACTTAATCCACAGCCTTGCCCCATTATAATATCCTCCTTTAGTCACCCTTTATTGACATGGTTACAACTTCAAGCCAAATTTGACCTTGGCTTGAGAAGAAGCGCTGCGATCCAACCGCTACTTCTAAAAAGACGTGTCTCCGAGATGGGCACTCTCCTTCCCCCTCGTTCAACTAAACAAAAAAACCCTAATCCAACCTCCTCCTGCAAGTTCTGCCCGTTTCTTGGGTTGACCATGGTTAGAATTATCAATGTATATTGCAATGAAGGGGAAACTTCTAAGGCACACTTATTGCTCTGTATAATTACACTGCGCCATTTTAACTAAATATGATAGTATTATAACACATCACAAGATCATCTTAAGATAATGTTGTGCCGTACAATACTATGCCTTATAAGTGTCCAATGAAAGGTACATGAAATACCCTTTTTTTTTTCTCGACAAGATATCACGATCACGACATAAGTATAAATGAGAATCTCTAAAGACCGGACCGCATCGAATGATGAAAATTTTCCCCACGGTGGCAATGCAAGTTGTGCTTGAGATTATGCCATGATAAAAGTGCAACCTAAAACAGATCCAAGAAGAGGAGGGGTCCAACTTTGACCACGTCCTCCAAGGGAAGACCGGGCATGATCCTTGAACCAGATGGGTTCTAGATGCTGCGAAAGATCAGATTGTCGCCGTTAACAATGGAATGTTTTCCTACGCTAAATATTATATCATAATCTAGACAAGACAAGCGATTAGGAGGGTGTACTGCACTCATGTGACTCCTTTGCAGACATTGCAAATCTCGTTGCCCCTTATGAGGGGGTCAAAGGTGAAACAGTACCTTACCTAACCTCTCCACCTCGTTGCAACCGAGGCGCACAGTAAAAACCAGTAAATAAGACAAATGGGAATTCTGCTTCGGCTGGTTAAAAAAAGGTGAAATTTGCCTCTGGATTGTGGCCCAAACGCCTTGGCCTTTGCCCCGTCCTTACCTCTTCCGAAGATAAAATATTCCTTTCCTTTTTCTCATTTCATGACAAGGGTATCCATATCCAACGCCTTATAATCGGATTAAGTTTCACAAACCATCTCGTTCATATGTATCGATTAAGATTCTAAATATATTGAGAGAATAAATGTGACTTTCGTGATTATCATAAATGGAGAGAAGTTATTAAAAGGATAGGAGCTACGTCGCATTCAAATTTATGTGCGTCTAACTAAAATTTCATTTCCAATTTTTTTTCAAGTGCCTCTTGAGATGAAATTTTTTGCGGGCCATAGTGTGTGGTGATGAGCTCACCGACTCCTACAGACTCCGTGTTTCATCCCAATATAAATGAATAGCAGCTCACACATTCTTGGACTATTCTCTCTCTCCTCTCTCTCTCTCTCTCTGCCCCCTGCACAGTAAGCTTCAGAAAGCAGAGCATGAATGACTACAGAGAAGGCAACTCGACATGCTGCTATTTCCATCCTCAAGAAGTAATTGTTGGGGTCTGTCCCTTGTGCTTGAACGAGAGGCTTCTAGTTTTAGCAGCAAAGCAGGCGCACAACAACCACCACCACCACCACCATCTTCATCCTCATTCAACCAGAAGCAGCCATGGCCACAGAGCTCAGAGCCAGAGCAATAACCCCAACAAGAAGCCACCTGTTGCTGGTCTTCCCAAGATCTTTGCTTTTGGATCTTTCCTCAATCGCCTCGAATTCCGGCACTGGAAATCTGGTTCTATCTCCTATGAAGAGGCTTCCCCTAGCCCAGAAGGTAAAATTTTCTCATTTCTTATGGTTTTTCTCCCTACCTTTCAAGATCCCAGAGTTTGAATCTGAGAAAAAGTTTGCACCTTTGCAAGTAGTGAATAGGTGGGAGTTTTTGCTAGGGCTGTCTTGTCTCAGCCATTGCCATCACTTGCTGTGTTGTCTGGGGAAAGAAATTATTGCATGCATACAATGGGTACAAGCCTACAAGGAAATAAGGCCAAATAGCACACATTGGAAGGAGTGATGCTTGGTTTTGGTTGGATCTTCTGTCCTCTTATTTTTGTACAAGAGTGAATATTTTAGATAATAAATAGGACGTAAATCTTGCTCAAAAAAAAAAAAAATAGGACGTAAATCACTCTGGATCTGATGTGAAATTTGGTCTCACATACAAATTCACAGTCTCAAGAAAAAAAGGTGGTAGAATTGCTTGAAGATAATAAAAAAGAAAAATTAAATAAAAAATATGACTCTATTCACATTAAAGTGAACAGAGTTAGATGGTAGAAGATGGGATCATTCAGGTCGGTGCACTGAGAATTCGAGGGGGACATGTTTGCTGGGCCATGGCCAACATCCATTTGATGTCATTTCATTACCCATCATATCTTGAGCAGGGCTACTTCTGCTATAAGTTTCATTAAAATATTGTTAATAGGATTGTGTTCTATGTTTCTAATACTGAAACAGAAGAACTGTAAGACCATACATGCCAGCCTCCAGGCTTTATTTAATTCATCATAAATCGAGATTCTCCTTCTTTTTTTTTCCTTGTTAATAATCACTAAGAGAGTTCATGATTCATGCAGATTCTTTCATATCAATCAAATTTGAGGACAATGGTCTTGCGTCGTGGGAAAAAAACACAGCTTCTAAGGTGTCCTTTGACAATTGCAAGGCTTCATGGCCTCACAGCACGAGCAAGAAGACCATCCCCGCTACCACAGCCTCTAGGGAAAGCAGTACCAATAACAAGACCGTGGTCGAGCATGCCAAGCCGCGCGCCTCGCTGAGGTGGCGGAAGCGGATTGGCCACTTGTTCCATCTCATGAGATGGAAGAGGTCCAGCAAGAGCAAGGGGAGTGTCTGCCACGTGGGCACCAAGGTGGAGGGGGTGAAGGTGAGGAGTGGCTGGATGAGGACTCTCACAAAGAGGAGGACCAAAGAATGAAAAAAAGAAAAGAGAGAGGGTTTCAAAAGAAAAGAACGAGTCCCCTTCTTTTTGGGTATTTTCTTTTGGGGCCTGCAAAGTGTGACTGTAAAGTTTGATACTATTGAGACCGACAGAGTCAAAGAATAGCTTGAGTAAGTGCTTTCCTCTCTGAATGCTCTCCGGATTCTTGTATATTTATCTAAAACCCCTTTTGCTCCTCATGGTTGTAGCCAGAACAGAAAATCAGACAAAAAGAAAAGTTGTTTGGGGCTCAAAATGGCACATGTAATTTCTTAAAACGTCATGAAAGGAATCATTTTGATATCCTTTGAAGATATGGGGCAAAAGTAAACAATGATGGACCATGTGTACATTGCTAAAGAAGTGCTTGTCCCATAGTTGTCTTGATGGAGCAATACCTGTCCCTTTGTTGCAGAGCACTCAGATGATTCTAAATTTTGATTTTAAATTGCTCATCTATAGCGGATAGATGCCAAATTCCATTTTTTAGTCTTTTGAAAATTTGATTGATGGACGTGAAGAGTAATCATTTCGCTAGAAATTTTCTCCGCACGTGCAAGGTCCATTTAGGCCCTCTTTGTTGGGTAGTGCAAGAGCCCTTAAGAGGGGCGATCTGTATTTGAAGGGTTAGAGTTTGGAATATGGGACCAAAAGCTGTTGCTTTAGGACCACAATTCTGTTTGTTTAGTTTCAAATGGGGTGGACGAAAATGACAAGACATGAATGTGCACCCAACTCCCAACCACTGACCAAGGGGAAGATGAATGAAGCCTACCGGGGATTCATGTGGTTCATGCAGATGCAGTTCGACTCCCCTAACGAAACTTAGGCAATATCTGCCGCCTTCCTTTGGCTAATAGGGAGGAAAACTCACGTTTGAGAAGGTGCCGTGGCCCATAAGATTTCCAAGAGTGTTGTGAATCATCGACTCCTGCCTTGTTCGGTGAGATCGAGGGAAGTATCTGATGAGGATCGAAACCTTGTGCCGCGAAGGCGTCGAGGCTGACCTCCTAACACAACATTATCACCTCGTGGGGCAATTAGGGCAACTTGACAAAGGACCCTTAGTTGCATAGGTCTTTTCAGGAGAGTTTTGAAAGAAAGATTAAGAAATAATAATACATATGGATTTTGAACTTTGATTTGTCATTCTTAAATTTTTAATTTGTACAATATAATTTCTTAATTTTCGTCTAATGTGCAATATCGTCTCTATATATTAAAATTTCAAGGATAATATTATTCATCGGATTAAAATTTATTGTGTCAATTTTACAAAGACTAAATGGCTTTATATACCATAACATTGCACTAAAGAACGAAACAATTACTTTGGGAAAAGTGATGACAAATGTTGTGGCACGAATATAGCTGATGGATGATACATATATCTTCAACGAGGCTACAAATAAACCTAAACCTCGGTAGACTAATTTTAAAAGGAAATACGTTATATCTTTAATCTAAGTAAGGAAATGTATAGCTCCTATAAATTCGGTGGCGAATTGGCTATTTTAAAAACAGGCGTGCATTAGTGTCACATGGAAGTGATTGATGGATGTTTGAAAAATGTCTCCATATGGAGCTAGTAGCTCCTAGCTGGGCTAAGGCTGAGGGCAAATATGATTCTCAATAGAGCTCCACACCTCCATCCCCCCTAGACAGTAAATTTCACTTGCCGTCTTTCAAATGCATATCATATCAACCTTATATCTAAGCATCAAGGTTATTGGCCTATTGAGGAAAAAAAATCATGTCTTTTTCTCTTCCAAGAAACCATCCCAAATTCAATTCACATTATCGAAGAATATTCAAACAACTTTTGTTGCATTGCATAACTATAAAATATCTCGTGTGAAGAGAATCCTTGACTGCTAACGTATCAGGTTGCGATGACAAGGCACCCTCCAACATTTAAATTGCAATTAATAAGAAGTTGATATGGTTCAAGCCACAAACTTCATAACAGGATGAGATAAGTAATGCTTACGGGAGGCCACTAGTGCTAGTTGCTTTTTCCCTCCATTTTTATCATGAAAAAAGCATTAACGGTATGTCTAGAAAAGCTCAATTTATGCTTGTGGCTTTTGCAACTTTCGGTAACTTTTGTTTCATGTGTAACAACACTTTAACGTTTTTTTAACAAGTATAATGTTAACACTTGAATTGATTAAAAAAATCGACATTTTTTAAAGTGACAGTGATTTTGACCTAGAGACTACTGGGCATGAGCCCTCAAATTGGTCCCAACTTGAAGGGCAAATAAGCTGTACAGACTGTTACCTCTTAGCACCCTATGTGCCAAAAGAAACATATAATTTTCATCACTTTCCATTTCATTTTTACGAAGGCCAAGAACTCCCATTTTCCTAGTCTTGTGTTCTGTTTTGTAGGTAATATTCCGCAAAAGGTTCTCTTTGCCCATGGAGAGAGAGAGAGAGGGGGGGAGGGACTGTATTTGGACTCAGGCCAAAGGACATGCATGTGCTTATGCCAAGCAAGTCTCCGGTAGGGCAAAGCTGGTCACCACCACCTATATCTCCTCCATCCAACCAGAGAGATCTAAAGATAGGATAAAGATAAAGGGTCAGAGCCAGAGCATGAAAGCCTAGCAAGAGCTTTAGCTCCTTTTTCTTGTAAGATGACTGGAAAAGAGAGAAGAAAAAAAGCTTCTTTAGGGAGCGCCTCAAGTCAAAACAACTTTTGGAAAGGCCATATCGTTTGGTCACACCAATATCAAAGAGTGATATGATATTCTTATCCACACAGATCCAATTCCCAAAATGTACCCAACTTATATATATTATATATATACACAGCCCTTGAAATGAAAGCTTATAGCTACCCCTGCTAGGCCTCTAGCTGCGCCTTAGATCCTCATCTTAGAATAACCGGACTAGAACAGTCCACGCCACAAGATATTCTTTCTGCTACTACCAATAGAAAAATGCGGCTTACACTTTCTTATGTAGGCTTCTGACTGGTGCCTAATTTGAAATTCTGGAGTACTTGCATTATCAACCCGAATTATCATCCTCTTTTTCGGGTTAATTTGTCCCCTAATTGTTAATTGCTGGGTGAACCATGTTACCCAAAACACATTGGTTGCCTTAGTCATGTGTTGGAGAGAGAGAGAGAGAGGAATAAACTGTTTATTTGCATGTGGCCTTAACAGAGAGAAAGCAGACAACAAAGGGGGGACGACGTTGTCTCGTGACTCTTTTCACCATAATTGAATGTTTGATTGTTGGATTTGATGATTTGTCGGTTTCATCGTCCTTTGACATGCGTGCAAGGCTAAATTGAGGTTAGGAAGAAAAAGGAGAGTGAAAAATGGATGTCAGTCTCCACTTGCATGCAACGTTGCTTCAGTTAAAATGACCACAATCGATCAAGATCCACCATGCCACTATATGATCATATCGTTCATCTAGGAACGAGAACAAGAATGCATAATCACCGCAATACTGTAGAATTGTTGTTTTCATGGTCCCAACAATTTGATAGTTCAACATTGAGGAATGCCAATCCATACAAGATAAAAATTCCGATTGGTCGATGCCCCAAATAGCACTTTACATATCGACGGAATGTGCACTTGTGTTCCATGCAAATCATGCGTAACTATGCAAGCAGCTATCAAAAATGCAAATTGGATGTTTCTCAGAGACAACCATCTCATGTGATAAACAATTCTATCTCGATACAAGTCTAAAAGCCAACAGATCAAAGAGACTGAAAGTAACTGGAAAGAGTTTCAAAAAAATTTCAGAGTTTGCAACCGGCCCGTATCTCTAATAAAGGAAAGCATTCAGTGATTTCACCAGCATTATATGACGACTTGTATGCTACACAACCTCAACTTCATAAGGGTCAATTAAAATTCCATTCAAGTCACCAGCTCCTTCCAGTTCCTAAGCAGTAATTGTAGAATAAATTGACGATGGGATCATATGCCACTAATGAACTCCTAAGTTCCCAGAACTATGCTAGCTTGGAGGTCGTTCCACATGAAAAAAATATCGGCTCGTGCAATTGCAACATATAAAACTGCAGTCTCTACACAACATCGAACACAAAGTTCTGTGTCTACTTGTATCTTTCTCAGTATGTTCATTAAATTCACCAAATCCATGTCAACCACAAAACCAATATGCACATGCTAAAACGTGTTGATCAGCAAAATTTAACAATGACCAGCATCACTTCACAAATTAGTTTTCCCCACAGAAGCATGGTGATATCCATTTCCGTATATAGCATCTATAATTTCGATTAGTAAAAGACAGATGGACCCTCAAAGTAGCAGCATCACTTCCCAAATTCACGGGTAAAAATTAAACACAGCTTAATCATTCAAATACCTCACAGTTCCCAGCATCCAGTGTTCTTCGTATTCTATACATGTAATCCCTTATTACAAATGCAAAAGTTACAAACATGACAGTAGCATTCCACCTTTAGACAGGGAAAAACTCTCAGGGGAACTTTTTGGTTGCCTTGACTTGATCCAACCCAGTAGGAATTGTATTTATCATACAAAGGGGGACATCGATGATTCCTCAGAGGATGATGGCTGTAAGGCACGAATTCTTACATCGTATTTACGTTGACTAGGAACTTCACTGGACGAAAATGATTCTAGTCCATCTGATACAAGTGGATCAGATGAAGTGATTGGATCATATGCAATTCCAATATGGTTGCCACACTTGCGGCAAAGAAGTTTGGTTCTCCGCCTAAACAAACCCCATGATCGTTTCGAGAAGTAAGGTATGCACTGCAGCTCATCAACCAGTGTAAATCTACTCTCATCAACGTTACGGAATGATATGATCCCCTTCTTTATGGACTTACTGTATTTAGATCCAATTGTTGACATGTTCCGATTTAAGGAGCTGAGGTTTAGCTCGTATCCACAAGAGCCACAGCTGCAAAGAAAAGAGAATATTACAAACAGCTTTTGTGGTTACCTTTCTATTCACACCACATCAGAATGCACAAACATGTTATGTGTATGTATGATTGTACAACTGTGGATGCAAGGGTGTGCACACATGTAGTAAGTGTGGTGAGAGATTAAGAGTAGTGCGTTTATTGGTCAGGATTAAAAACAATGTCTATCATGTGGAAAAGTCAAGTCAAATTTCTCAGGAAAAGGCTAGCAAACACTATTCTCACCCACTATGATTACAACAATTCTAACCCTATCAAAGAATTTCAGCCCAAGTACTGCAAGAGACATGAACGTCTAGTTTATACAAAGACAGATGCTTGAATCCTCATGAAGCAGTAATAAACTTCTGACCATGTGACAATTGTTGCAAACAAGTTGCCTCCTTAGGTAATATTTTTAGATGACCACTACTTGTTGCATTTTCAGTTGTTGAAAGTTCAGCAACCCAGAATCGGCGGATCGAAAAATGTGTAAATAAATAAAATTGATTTCAGACAGCACAATCACACAGAAAGTCAGGGAGGCGCATTCTTGGACCATTGCTAGTCAGTCATTCAGGGCAAATCACATAAGAATAAAAGATTTGTTATGCCCCTGTTTTAGAAACACAACTACGTAAAGCAAAGTGGCCAAGAATCAAGAAAACATGCTTAGACAGAGAGCTTTAATTCTCAAGGATTACTTTCGTAAAGACAGAAATTTTCATTTTACAATACAAGCACATGGTTGATTATGCATACACTTGAAACTAGAGGCAGACCAAGGTATTAGTGCACCCGCACCCCCCAAAACCCTCTCCCTAGCTTGGGGGAGAAATTTTTAGGCATAATCTAGTCCTTTTCAGATGTGCAGGCAAAACTTTAATTTCAGTGCCTCACATTCAAAACAATACTCCTGCCATTCGAAATCATACATTTACATCAAGAATCGATTTTGGGCAAATCCGGCAATCGCTTCGCGGAACATTCATCAAAAGAGCAGTAAGCACTTCAAACTGGAAAAAACACTATCAAAGATGATCTCGAGATATCACAAAAGTAGCATCAACAGCACTACAAGGGAATTCAGCCAACGAATTAGTTGAAAAAGGTTCTGGTAAAGTGGCTTATCAGCTGAACAGGCTCCCCTTTCGCCAGTTCAATCTCAAAACTGAGGTGGGCGAGAAGCAAGCTCGAGAATCGGCTTATCCTCGAAGAATCAATTTCTCCAATCTCTGTGAGACGAAATGTCAAGCATCAAGAGTCAACCGAAAACGATCGATCAAGTTGACCACGACCTTCAATCAATCGCGCCATATCGACACCCCACCCATCCACGAACGAACAGAAAACCCCTTCTTCACGCCTAGCTCATTGACCATTCCACGAACGAAAAGAAACCCCTTTCTTCACGACCCGAGAACAAAAAACACGAAAAAAACGAAAAATTTACCATCTCCCAAGCTCAAACGAGTCCCGGATTCCCCCCGAAATCAAACCGAGTATATCAGATAGCCTCATGCAACGGTTCAATCTCCAACCCATTAACCCGAAAGCGAATCGAAGGCGGGCATGCGGAGTCAAAGAGGCGGGAAGGAGCTGGAATCGGTACCTGTAGCTGACGTCCTTGACGGAAGCGGAGCGCGAGAAGGGACTCCGCGTCGCGGCCCGACGTCCGTCTTCGAGAAACATCGAATCCGCCATGTCCCCGATCGCCGCTCGACGCGGTGAAAACTCGACGGGGGCGAAAGCTGCGGAGGAGGAGGAGGGGAATCGGAGAATCGAAGGAGATGACGACGGCGAAATCAGTGCGGGGGGGGGGGGGGGGACGGGAGAACCTGCGCAGTCGAACGTTGCTGGACTCGGGACAGCACCGACCGAGAGCGAAAGAGAGATGAAAGCATCCGAGGTGGCTTCGTTTTCAGGACAGTCGCTTTCTCTGTGACCCTGTGACCGAGCGCGTGGACCAACCCGTCATTTCGTGTCTTGGTAAAATGACCGACCTCTAAAGTTTCATCCAACTTTTAAACTTTAATCAATGTACAATATCATTTTGAGATTTTAATATTGATAGGTGAAGTGGCCTCTATCAGAGTCACCGATGTTCTACTAAATGCTCAAATTTTAGATTTTGTGTCATACTTAGGTCAAGTGTAAAATATACGAGCTCGTCATCACAACCCACTGATATGCTAAAAGCTGGATAATCTTTTCAAATAACGTGACAAATACCTAAAATTTAAGCTAGCCATTGCTCGTGACATGTTTTGAGCTTCCTGAACACAGTTGGTGGTTTATCATCTTTTGTTTACGTGTGATTACCAAGTTTATTGTTGCTAGGCGAGTTTTGTTTGCTAATATACTATATGCTACTTGGTATGCACGCTGCGCTTGTGCACAATGATTTCTGAAATAATATTGAATCAAATTCAATGAATCCGTCCTGTAATTTCATTATGAGGATAAGAAGTATAAGTTGCAAAATTATATAGTCCATTCGTTGCGTTAAAGAAGTGTCATGAAAATTTTTGCTTTCATAAAAAGTGAGACAAAAATGTGGTTTTACTTGAAAAAAAAGGGGGCGATCATTCAGTATTGTAAAGAGTATTTTTGAAATGGAAAAAAAAAAAAAAAAAAAAGTGAGAATGATGACATTTATTTGTTAGATAAATTTTTCCATCCCTCGTCCACGTCTTGAATTATAAATTTTTCTATCCCTCGGCCACGTCTTGACTTTATTCCCCGTTTCCATCTCATGGCCCGCGCAAGGAAAGTTCCCTCGCTCCATCCCTTTGGTCCGGGTAGTAATATATGACGTGGCGAACCGTCTTATTTTCTTCGGGAAAACTTTTGAAAAAAAATAAAATGAAAAAAATTGGCTGTCGATGCATCATTCTTACCTCTCCCTAATTAAAATTTGAGCCAATTAGTACTTTTTTTTTTGTGAAAAAATCAAAATAAAAGCATCAAATGCATTTATTTTCTCAAATAATAGTTTAAAGTGAATATAGTTTCAAATAAGGGCTCGAAACATCTTTATTTTCTTAAATAAAGTCTAAAGTGAACATTTTTTTAAATAAGGGTCTAAAACACATATATCAATTTCAAATAATGGCCTAAACTCACCAAATGTAAAGGGCAATCCCTTCTTTTTATTTTTTTTTTAAATTTTCTTTTTCCTTTCTTTTTTCTAAAAAAAAAAAAAACACACACACACACACACACGGAGGTGGGAGGGTGCTCCCTCCAACCTGTGGTTGCTGCCCAATCGCTGATGGGACAGTGGTGAAGGTTAGCGGGTTGTTGGTGCTTGGGGGAGAACCAGTGACATTGGCCGACCAGAGATGAAGGCTAGCAAGCAAGATAGGGTGGCTACCCTTTCCTAGATCTGGGTGAGGGTTGCCCACCCTCGCCTGGTTTGGGCTAAGTTGCGTGCCTTCTCCTGATTTGGGCGAGAGTCGCTAATCGTCACGCCGGCCTGGCACCCATAATCGACATCAAGTGAGGGCAGCCCTCACCTCAGTTGGGTGAGGGCATCCCTCGCTAGATCTGACGAGGGCGAGGTAGCCCTCACCTAGGTGGGCAAGGGTAGTTCTCAACCACGTCGGGCATAGGCGTCCCTCGCTAGGCGAGGGTGACCCTTGTCCAACCCCAATGAGGCCATCCCTTGCCCTTGTTGAATTTGGTGAGGGACCCCCTCACCCTTGCCGGCCCAAGGGAGGGTTGCCTTCGTCGGATCTAGCGAGGGCTACCCTTACCCGATGCTAGCGAGAGCGACCTTTGTGGCCGTCAACGGTCAAGGGGAAGGGAAGAGGAAAAAAGTAAAAAGATGAAAAAAATTAAAAAATTAAAAAAATTAAAATATTGTTAGATTTTTTTTATTACCAAAATATCCATTCTCCAATGGTCGAAAAAGTCACCACCAGCCAAAGGCACTTATTTAAGATAATTTAGCCGCTTCAAACCCTTATTTAAAATAATCCGGTCACATCATGTCTTTATTTGAAATAATGTCTACTTTGAACTCTTATTTGAGAAAACTAGGGTACTTCATATATTTATTTGAAATTTTTTTTTTTGGTAATTTCAAGTATTATAAATATTGACAAAAATGCAAATATCGGTGGAAATATGAAAATATTAGTAAGCATGTGAACGGAGCGGGGGAGGGCCCATCCCCACCAACCCTTGGGTCCCCTCCACGGCTCGGCCAACGAGCGAGTGAGGTCGGCCCAATCGGGTGGAGCGGCGTGTCACCCCTTGAAATTGGCCGCCACGCTCCAAGGAAATAGTTGACTTTCTGAAATGATTTTGAGACTGAGGCGTTGCTAAAATCATCATGTCTCGAAAATTTTTCACCTGACTATATTTTGAAAGAGAGAAAACCCTCTACGTTTCTCGATTTAAATTTGATGTGAGTCTGATTAAACTCCTGCAAATTTCAAAACGGTATCAAAATGTCTTGTACCGTCAATATAATGTGCGGACCGTAATTGCTTCACACAATTTTTTTTTTTTACTGTAGGTTTGTTGGGAACAGTTAACTACTCGTGGTTGGCAACCTGTACTGCCTTTTCGAGACTGCAGTTTTTTGGCCCTGTGATTGGTGTTGCAAGTATCAAATGATTTTCTCTATCGTATAAGACCATTTTGAAAATAGTTTCTTCAAATATAACTTTTTTCCGAGAGTTCATCGTACTATATATTAGAGGGAGACAGAAAAATCATCTTTGTTTTTCATAAGAGAGGAGTAGTCCAAGACTTACTGAAGGTTTGTTAACTTTGGTATTCCTAATGTTGATGTGGCCATAACGTGCCCTTTAGTGGACATTGAGTCAGCAAATAAAGGTGAAAAAAAACGTCAAAACCAGAAAATGAAATTCATAAGAAAGATTTTGGAAAAAAAAAAGAATTTGGAACAAATTAAAAGTTTAGGGAGTATATTGCACATTAAACCAAAGTTTAGAGATTATTTGTGTCATTTTTTCTTTTTCTTCTCTCTATTTTTTGTTTATTTTTTAATTTCTTTTACAATGACGTAGCTTTTCTAAATGATGCAGCTAGATCCACATAGATTGTTAAACTTTTCATTAGCATAGCATTACTCTAATCATGGAATTTAGACAAGCTCCTTCATTTCGAAATTTGTGAAACTTTGACAATTGTTCGATGTTAGAATGAGCTCCTTTAATTAATTACTTGAATGAAATTTACATAGAGCGAAAGACCCTAAGCTTAGCTCCGTTACCAGGATAAACAATCGGCTTAATTAATTTTCTCACGTAATCAAATTAAAGTTACGTTGAAAAAAAAATAGTGCTCCCGTAAGGAAAAACTCTTTATTTTGTTGCAAAAGATATTGATTGACATTGCTGCAAAGATTATGATGTCTTATGGAAAGACTGAGTTGCACGAATTTGAAAATCCAAATACTATATTGAAATTATCATAAATCTTGAGCTAGTTTTCGGACAGTGACGGGGAACCCTTAAAAGTCGTAGATAGTTTTTTTTTTGGTTTGCTAGCTTTGGGGAAAATAAACAACTCCGGGGGGACCCAAAATCAAATGGAAATTAGATTATTATATAGTTTAGTCAAATTGGCATGTTGACACAGTGGAGAGCGAGAAGCTTGGTCACATCAAGCTAACGATTATTATATAGATGGTCGGTTCTTCCTTTTAATCAAGCAATTTTTTTTATTAGTGTTTAGAAAGCATGAAAGATGCTTTAGGTTAAATAATCTGTTTATGTAGATATCAACAATACGTGTGTTTCTTTGTTGAAGATCCCAACTCACATGTCGCGTTTTAAAGCTCACATGCAAATTTTCTGAAGAAAAGGGACAGGATTATATCGCGTGGAAGGATGAAAAAAGAAGTAAAGAAAGGTACTGTAATCAACTGGAAGATTTAGGATTTACGCTACTTAATCCTTTTGCATTTTCTTCATGTGCCTCCATTGAACTCTTATGAAGCTTGTAGTTGCTGACACGGTGCTTGTGGCGTCGACTAGGCATCATTTGTCAATTTTTTTTACCACGTTAGTAATAAGATTATAGCAAAGTAAGAGAGTTCTTAACGATTGCTAGGTAAAAGTCGAAAAGGTTCGATTGTATTATTAGAATAATTTAGAGTATTTAACTGTACTGAACAAAAGTTTAAGAATCCAATCACATGATAGTAAACAAAGGAAAAATAAACTTTTAGAAGTCTGATGTGTAAAACAGTCCTTTTAAATCATCAATTAAAAAGACCTTTCAAAGTAACGTGTACGTAATAACAGCTTAAGCTCGCGTTCAACTCTCCTTTTCGAGATGGGGTTGCAATAATATCATATGCCAGATATTCATAGAGAGAAGCCAGCCAAAACAAAACATTCACTTGCATTTTCCTATCAAGAAGGTGCCTTTTTATTTTTTATTTTTTTTCAGAGGAAGGTACTTGGGTAATAAATAGAGCTTCTCTTTTAGGCCCGACTTGGCCACCAGGATGTGCGGGAGAACCTATAGAATATACGGGCCTTGTAAAGTTAAATTATGGGTTAATATTTTGAAAAACTTCAAATTGGTACACCTATAACAAATTTACTCAAAACTATTTTTTTGACCACCAAAAACTCCAAACTGGTATACCTTTGACAAATTTACCCCAAACTAGTACACTTGTGACAAATTTACCCTCTGTTAGTTTTTATTAAATTTTATTATCAAATTATTAAATTAAATGACACATGACAATTGATTGATATACCAATTTGAGATTTTACGCTCCATCTGTCACAGTTTGATTTTTTTGTGGTATTAATCTAATTTAGTAGAGGGTATATTTGTCACAAATTTACCAGTTTAGAGTTTTTTGTAGTCGAATAAATTAGTTTGGGGTAAATTTGTCATAAATGTACCAGTTTAGGGTTTTTTTTTTATGGTTAGTCGGGGTAAATTTGTCATAGGTGTACCGGTTTGGGTTTTTTTATGGTAAAAAAAATAGTTTAGAGTAAATTTGTCACAAGTGTATCAGTTTGGGGTTTTTCAGGGTATTAATCCTATCAAGTAAATTTTCAAGGTAATTTTAGAGGTTGCAAGATAAGTTATAGGTTCTAAAATACTTGAATAATAAGTAAAGCTTCTCTTTTAGGCCCGACTTACCCATTGTGATGTGCAGGAGAACCTGTAGAATTTACGGGCCTTACAAAGTTAATATGATCGGGTAAATTTTTAGGGTAATTTTAAAGGTTATAAAAGAGGTTTTGGGTTCTAAAACTTTGAAACGATGAGTATAAAGTATGTGCCCTCTCCCAGGCACTTACTCGCTCACATTCATGGTGAATTTATTGTGTAATTTGTCTTTAAAAAAAATAAGTCTCTTTATTTACTCTATTATATAATTGATGTTTTGTTTATATACTATCGGCGAAATACTTTTATATAAAATATATAAAAATTTATGATATAGAAAAAGCAATGCAAATCGAGGCAATTTGATAATTTTTATTATAGAAACTCCGTGAATGATATTAATTTTTGTTAATCTAAAATGAACAAAATTTAACTATCATTATAAAACTTTAACCTACTTTATACAAAATTCTGACTTTATTTTTTATTTAAATTTTCTTGTTGGGACTGTAATTGTGTTTTTATTTTGGCAAATCCTTAATAAGGATTTCTTTTTTTTTTTTTTCCATCGGTCATCCCATTATATCAAGATAAATGATAAGAAAGAGTTTGATGATAAAATGTCATAATAAAAATATAGTTTTATAAACATTGGAGTTGTTAAAAAGTTATTTATGTTTACATTTTTCTACTTGACACGATTAATCCGTAAGTTTACTCGATAATATGGAAAAAGAACTAGATTTATAAAAATTTCTTTTTTAAGTAAAAGCTAATATGTACAAAGGTAGGATCTAAAAATAAAAATAGGATGACATATTGCTATTAATAGAGGAAAGATACGATACTCTTGATCATGTCAACTACATCTTACATAAATAAAAGGAAAGAATTTCTTTCAGTTTAATCGAAGTGAATGTAGTTATATACATGGATATGACCCTTATTAAAAAAAAATTAATTCGTAAAAAATAAATAATTTAGAAAATAATTTCCTAAAAACGGCTGCGCTTGTATCACGTAAAATAAGTAGTTCTCGTGAATGATGAGAACAATATATATTCATTCAATTTTAAAAATATTTTTCTAGATTACTTTTTTGGAAATAAACGATGATTGAAAAGGAAAGGGTTAATTATACGAATATTTTTCTCATTTTTTGGTCTCTGAACTTTTAATCCATTCGAAGTGATTCTTAAATTTTAGGCTCAACGCGTCGCAATATCAAATCTGAACTTTAAATTTGTTCAATGTGATTTATAAACTTTTAGTAAATATTCAATTTAGTTTCAGAATTGATTAGCTGATGAACTAAATTGAACACGTACCAAAAGGTCGAGGACAATATTAAATAAATGAAAAATTCATGGACAATATTACATTAAAGTTTACTGATCGTATCGAATAAATTAAGATTTTAGGATAAGGATTATTTGCCAACATTTTTTTAAAAAAAATTTCAAAAGAAATATCTACCACTGTTCTGCCTAATGCTTGCGAGCAAAACAAAGGAAGGTCGCCTTCCATCCTTTTCGATCGATCCGACTTTGGCGATGCCTTTCGCTCTTTCTGTTTCCAGGCTTTAGCTTTCTGAAAGCTTCCATAGCAAGGCCACGACGCTTCCTCTGCCTCTCCACCTCTCTCTCTCTCTCTCTCTCTCTCTCTCTGTGCGACGAGTGCGGCTCACTCTACTCGTGAGTCCCAAGCCAGCACGGAAGCTTGAGAGAGAGAGAGAGAGAGTCGGAGAACCTTGTGGAGAAGCGAAGGAAGCTCGGGCCGCCGCCGAACCCAGCTGCCATGGCCGATTCCAAGGTGGAGACGCTGTCGCGGCTCGCTCAGTGGAGGATCGACGGCTTCGGACCCTCTTCCTACCGAAAGTCCGAGCCTTTCAAAATGGGCATCTGGAACTGGTGGGTGGGGGGCTCTCCATCTCTATCGATCGAAGATTCACCAATTCCTGCTTCTCCCCTTTCTTTTTTTACGAGCGGCTCGTGCTCATTCGGCAATTTTTGCTCTTTCTCTTGCTGGGCAGGCACTTATCGGTGGAGAGGAACCGCTATCTGAACGTGCGCCTGTTCCCCGAGCTCTCGAGGATTTCCAAAGAACAACCGCCCCTCGCGCGATTCGTCGTGCGCGTCTCGGTTGCCGGTTCTGGCCGTAGGCTATTCACTTCGCAAGGTGAAATGTTTTCTCCAATCTGATGATTCTATTGTTCTGGGTCTCTGGGGGATATTCCTGAATGCTTGATGATCTGCTCTTTTATTTTATTTTTTTGTCGTTTTGCTTCCAGCTTTTTTCTGGGTAGTGTATTGGGTGTCAAGATTCCATGGACCTGTTTATATACTGTATATATCAGTGAAAATCTGGTTAATTTAAAGGGGAGAAGAAAAAGGGTTGACATTTTTATGACTTTTTGAAGGAATCAAGTTGCTCTTTTGGGTGATTTCGTTGTTTGTGTTTGGTGTGTTTAAGTGCTCTCTGTTTCTAGGGGATCATCATTGCGGCATGCTGCTCCTTCCATGTTGAAGAGTTGGTTTTTTTTTGCCCTTTCTTTTCTTTTCTTGGAGCAGGGGGAGGGGGTGTGTGAAGAAACAGAAAATTCACCTGCAGATTGAAACAGCCTAATGGAAATTTACGTTTCTCCGGCCTTCCAAAGTTGCATAGGATGGTGGAACTAGAGAGCTTGCTCGTAGCCCTGTGTAGCTTTTCATAGATTTCAAATTTCGCACTTTGAGTTCGATGTTGCTTGCTGTGGTGGCAGTTGAAGCTAATTTGTCGGAGTTTTGGGTCTACATCAAATCATTTCTAGCTAGGCTATTAAGACATGGTGGTGCCATCCGCATTCGTATAATTTCCTTCTTGCTTCTTGTGTCCATACTATGATTTGCATGATCGAGCATGCATATCTGGAACCAGAGTTCCAAGGCAATAAAAAGGCTTCTCCAACATGCGATATTTCCCCGAGCACGGTAGGAAGCAATAATTGCACGATCTCAAGAGGAAAGCACCACTTTAGACGACATAGGTGTTGATGAAATGGACTGATGTTCTTTGCTCTTTTATAGTGATTTTGATCATATTCCAATTCAAATGTCATAGGCTCAACTGTTGCAGAAATGATACTAATATTACATGAAAAAGTCTTTGTTGGCAGTAACAGGCACGTGATCTCAAATTTCAATATACTGGCAAGTGTAGATGCTATTGCTTTGAGAACTCTCTAATATTATGTCGGTACAGCTATATCTTTATTCTAATTGCCTCGCCTATTAAATTTCATCTGCAGTATATGACAAATTACTTCGGACATGTGACGACTTTGGTTGGTCTATCGATTGTTCCTTCCATGGACGTTTTATCATCGATGTCGAGTTTTTGGATCTGAAGATCTACCCATTGAATGTGAGATTTTATCAATAATCACTTCAACATTGTAGCATGTTGGGTTTGCATGGCTTTATAAGAATTTCTGAACTATGTCAACAGCATAACAAATTTGATGTTGGTTATTCTTTTCTTAGTAATCAGAAATATCTCTTAAATGTACTGTGTCATAACTATTGTGGAATTTGCCGATATCTGCCAAGTTTGCTTCATTACCTCTTCTTCTACTATATAATTATTTATATTATTTAAGTATCTATAAAAGAATTATATCTTTTAGAAGAGCTGTATATGAAGGAAAAGTAATATCATTTCTGAAATAAAAAAGAGAGCAATTTGATGATGTAACTTAACTTTTTTGGCGTTCTAATGTTGCTCTTTTGCCAATTGACCATCAGGGAGGGGAGCCCACTCCTGTATGGCTCGGAGATGGAAGTGGGTTAATGCAATCTGCAGCAACTCAAAGGACTCTCCATTGCCTCTCACGAATGCTCGAAGAAGGCATCCATTCTGACATCACCATCAATACATCTGACGGCTCTTTGAGGGCCCACAAGGCCGTCTTATCCGCAAGCTCTCCAGTTTTCCATAGCATGTTCCATCACAACCTAAAGGAAAAAGAGTCTTCCATGATCTTCATCGAAGACATGTCCCTCGAGTCCTGCAAGGCCCTTTTGAAGTACTTGTACGGATGCATAAACCAAGAGGATTTCTGGAAGCATCGTCTCACGCTTCTCGGGGCAGCCAATAAATATGGAATCGCGGATCTAAAAGATGCATGCGAGAACAGCCTCTTGGAAGACATTAGTTCGAGCAACGTCCTCGAGAGGCTCCAGGAGGCTTGGCTGTATCAGCTGGACAAGCTTAAGAAGGGGTGCTTGATGTTCCTGTTCGATTTTGGGAAGGTATACGATGTTAGAGAGGAGATGAATAACTTTTTCAGACAGGCGGATAGGGAATTGATGCTGGAGATGTTTCAGGAGGTGCTTACTGCATGGAAACCTGTATGAGGTATCGCATAAAGTTTTCACCGGTAGTACATTCTTACCCTAGAAATTGTATATACTGGTGTGGATCGAAGTTGTGGTGTTCTGACTGAACCGCCCAGGGTTGATACGAGACAGTGACGTGTTTTACGCTTCTTTAAGTGCTTATTATGGCGGTTAAATCCCAGTTATCAACTGAGAGATCTTGACAATGTAACGCCGTAGTATATATGTGTGCAGTTCATTAGTATGGGTGTGTTCTCTCACTTTGATTCCCTCCTTCGGTAGGAGGTATCGGGGTTGAGGACTGTTGTGCTAGAAAAATGGTGCGGTGGGCAATTACCAAGTCTTCATGTAGATGAATTTCCTGGATTTTGCAGATCACATTGCTGGCTAAGCAAAATGAGATGTGTCTGAACCGAAAAACAACTACCAATCTTGAGATTGTTGCAGGATCAGTTGGCTTGACTGAATTGTTCGAACCATTAGTTGTTACTAGCGCAATATGATCAGCTCGATATGACCGAACAACTCAGATTGATATATCCAAGTTTGATGGCCACGACCTCTGGAGAGGTGGGGAAGGGAAACAAGTAATGGTAGTAATGGAAAATCACATCCAATCAGTTAAAAACTAAAAGCTAAATCTGGTTATGCTAATTGACTCAAAAGATAGAGATGAGGGTGGATCGGGCCGTATTAAAATCCAAACGTAGGGTCTGGTCGCCTAAGGTTGGGAGTATCTTTTAGGGGGGAAAAAAAAAGTTGTCGGAGCATATATGCGACTGAATTTTTTTTTTTTTTTGGTCGAAATATATGCGACTGAATTTAAAGTTACTTTTTTTGTTTGGATGAAAAAGGGCTCGGGGTAGCAATGGAATTAGACTTAATGTGTGGATTTTTCGTTAGATAAAAAAAATTCAGGTAAAATTAAGATTGATTCGAAAGTTGAGATTTTTATTTTATGGATATATTCATTAGAAGTCTTAAAATTTATCAAAAAAGTACAATTGAATCATAAAACTTACAAAGAGTGCAATCAAGTATTAAAATTTATCAAATTGGTACAATCAAGTCTTAAAAATCGTACCGACAAAAAAAAGTGTTAAATACCGTCAATTTGATTAATAGAAAATGTTAATGTCGCTTTTTTAAATTAATTTTAATTTTCCACATGGTTTTTTTATTCAATTTCTTAAATTTAGATTTAAAAACTAAATATGAAAAGCTAAAATTTATTTAAAAACAAAAATTGAAAAGAAAAAGAAGAAAATGGCAAAGTTGCCAGTAGGTGCTTTTGCGATTGTTGCCCATCCCTAGAGGGGTTGACGACAGTTGTCGGCCGTGGGTAAGGGTGGTCGGCCTCGCCTAGCTAGGGTGAAGCCTTGCTAGCCCCAAGCGAGGCTGGCAACCCTTGTCATACTCAGGCATTTAGATTTGGGCATGCCGGCCCTCATAGGGGAAGCACTTGTTATTAAGCCTCACCAACTCAAAGCAAGGGCCGACGAGGCTTTGCTTGAGCCTAGTAAAGGTCGTCGGATCTTGCTTAGGATTGACGAGGGTCCCTAAAAAATAAAAATTAATTTAAAAATATCATGTCAGCATTCTTTATTAGCTAAATTGACGATGTTAAGTTTAGAACTTAATTATATCAATTTGATAAATTTTAGGACTTAATTATATTTTTATAAATTTCATGACTTGATTAAATTTCTAGATATGTTTTAGAACTTTTAGTAAACACGTACCTTTATTTCGAGGAAATTGAGGGCTTTCGAGCTTGGTCGGGGGAGACGTACCCTGCCGACAGCATCCGATCCGGCTCCGTCGGGGTCCGGGTCGGGTTGGGTGACGATACGGTTCGTGCCACATTCGTGCGAGAAAAGCCACGGCCAGAGCAGAGGCCACGCGTTGCGGGGGGGCTGAAAGCGATAACGATGATGGTGACGTTCGGCGTCGAAATCAAGACAAGACGGCCTCTCGAGAATCGACCGCCTCCCGTACGGTTCCGCAGCGGCGCTCGCGAGCGAGCGAGGGAGGAAAGACGCCGCGCCGGAGAATGGCGAGGAGGACGGGCCGCGAGGGGGGCGAGAACAGGGCGGGGGCGTTCTTCCTGGCGACGCTGATCCTGTGGCTGGTCTCGGTCCTGTTCGAGATGGCCTTCAGCGGGAGGACGGAGCTGCTGTCCGTCCTCGCGGGGTGCTGCTTCTACCAGGCCGCGAATTGGGTCGTTCGGACCTGCGTCTCCCGCGACCCTCTGTTCGTCAACACCGCCGTCTCCCTCCTGCACGCCACCGTCACCTCTTCCTCAGGTTCTCTCTCTCTCTGTGGGTTCCTCTCCCCTCTGTTTCTGACGTCGTGGGTCGGAGGCGGTTGGGTCGTTCCGTTTGAATTGGGTGGTTCAGTGGCAAGCGGGTACCGGCAACTATACCAGTGATCTTACGAAGAAATTCAGAACCTGAATGACGGCAGGTCCAAGTTCGCATTTTGATCATCCTTCTAGAAAATCTGCACTGCAATCTCCAGTACCCAAGTTTTCTTGACAATTAGAGATGTGTGTGTGTGTGTGTGTGTGTGTGTGTAGAGAGAGAGAGAGAGAGAGAGAGAGAGAGAGAGAGCGAGGGGGAGGGGGAGAGAGAGAAAGAGCACCATTAAAATACTAGCCTCGTTCGTTGGAGCATCCTTTTTTGAACATGTTAGCTCTGAGTCGTAGTGAATTGAAGTGTCCATGTTCTTTTGGGTGTATTGCTTAGGTTTGTTGAAACTTTTCCATGCTGAGGATTTCTCTTCTTTTTCAAGGCTAGATGTCTGCTCACTTTCTATTGACTTCTATATGTTTTGCATGCTTGACATCCGTTAAAGTGTCAGCTGCATTCACTGTATTGATTTTTTGGTTTTATTCATATATTGATTAGATCATAATAGATATCTGTTTCCTATGCAGTGGTCTTCATTTTACTTAATTTGTGGTTAAAAGATGGTTATAAGGACATCTTTGAGCATTCAAAGTTGGTCGGGGCTACCTGGCCTTGGGCATACAGGGCATTATGCTTCTCCTGTGGTTATTTTGCGTATGATCAATGGGATATGCTGCAGTACCGACTATATAGCGGTTGGATACCTTCCATCCTAGTGCATCATTTGATACTCCTCATATGCTTTACTCTCGCTCTATATCGAAATGTGACCATCAACTATCTTATCTTGACCCTCATTTGCGAGGTATGGTATGCTTTCTTTCTGAAATTTAGACTGGTATGCTTTCTTTCAGAAATTTAGACATACTTAGACATTCTCTGCCTTGTATGTGTGCTGTCTTTTTCCAATTTAGATCACAATGGGTCCATGAGGTAGTAAGAAACTAGGTGAGTATATACAGGATATGCCTTGTAAATAAGCCCAAGAATGTCGTGTTAGCTGTTTACAATGTGTGAATGCAAACAAATTGATGATGGTCTATGTGATATCCTTTTTTCTTATTGATATCCTGCATCTTGCAAGAAAGCCCATACTTGTGCATGTCTCATACTATGATATTTTTTTCCAAGCATTCAACCTTTGCCTTAATTGAAAGTACCTGAAATTGGGCCCAAAAGGAAAGAGTAGCTGAAATTGAGAGCGGCTGTGTTAAATGAATCCAAAAATTCTGTGCATGTAATTTCAACCAGCATATCTATGTTGTGCATCATGATGCACGTGCGAAAATTTGAGAGCAGCTGAAATTGAGCCTAAAAGGAAAGAGTAGTTTGAATTGAGAGCAGCTGTGTAAAATGAATCCAAGAATTCTGTGAATGTGATTTCAAACAGCATACGTAGCCGCATCGTGATGTGCATGTGAAAATTTGAGTATCTTTGCCTTCTGTGTGATTCACTTTTGTTGTTTAGACACTGCTGATCTTTCTTCCTTGCTATAGCTGTCTCTGGTTAGCTTCTATTAATTCCTTTGAAAGATCTGTTTTACTTTATGCCCATGGGTAATTCTATCTCAAAGTTTCTTTCTTTTAAAGGCCCAGTTTTGGGTCAAGTCAAATCCACAATAGAAATATTCGATCTCCACAATAGTCTGCTATTAGCATGCGAGTCTCGGACATGGAGCAAAGAACTTTTTGGCATTCAACTAGAATCCGAGCACTATCTGTGAGAGAAAATTTTAAAGTTCAAATTATCATGTTCTAAATTAGGTTTGCTAGAACTTGGTGATAACTGCCAAAGCAAAAAACCACAGGCGTATTGAGTTTCTTTCATTTATATTGCTAAACGTGGTTGTTCTCTCCTTATGGCACAGATACATTCCATATTTCTACACATGAGGAAAGTACGGAGAATGGCTGGTATTCGCGATGCCAAGAGCATGGTTGTGAAGATTGAGTGGGTTCTGAATTGGTTCTCCTTCTTTGTTGCGAGGCTAGCAGCTCATGTTTTCATAACAGCAAAGCTCATTATAGATGCTTCCAAATTCGAGAAGGGCATTGAGTTGCCACTTGCCTTGTTTGGGATGGCTGGAATGAACATGCTCAACATCGGTCTTGGCATCGATCTCTTCGGTGCTTTTAAGAGAGAGATGTTGATGTCGAAGAGTAACCAACGCCGTGATTGAATGTCATTGCCAAGCCCAAGAGTACCCAAATTTGCTGTGCTCACACCCCTTGCTGTGTTTGGGATGGCCAGAACGAGCTTGCTCAATGTCAGTCTTGGCATCAATCTCTTCAGGACTTATTAAAAGAGAGCTGTGGACCTCAAAAAGTGACCGTCTCTGTGTGTGAATGCCATTGCCAAGCCCAAGAGTAGATAAATTTGTTCTATCTTGTAAAATCTGATTCTTTACATTGTCTTGTGTGTTGAAATATTAAATTGATGCAGTTTTGGAAAACCGTAATGAACATCGTAAAATCCATTTAGATCATAGTTTACCGTTGGTAAACCAACTACGTCTTCGGTACTGCTGTCGCATGCAGGTAGATGAGGACTGTCTCAAGAATCGTTGACAAGAAAAGACTCCAGTGGAAACACTGATGGACTCTGTAGTTGGTGCAGCTTTATTCTTATTTAATGGAAGTATACTAAGACAGATCTAAGAGATTAGCTTACTAGCTGATGTGATTAAAAAACAAGTGTGCATGCTCGATTGGCGGACCGCATTCAACACTCGACAGTGATCCGCCGCATTACTAGTCCTTAGCATTTTTCAGAAAAGATATTGGGTCATCTGCAGACCATTCCACTATCATATAGTTTTGTCTCCCTCACCTTTTACATTTTTATATGGCGTAACACCAGAAAGGCCATTTGACAACACACGACAAAAACTATAATAAGCTGTCTAATTCTGATATATACGCCTGAGTCACCAACCAGATACAATCGCCCATCAGAGTGGGGTATAGGCTGACACAAAAAATTGGCCAACAGAAACAGCAAAACAACAGCACTAAAACAGATCACTCACACTTCACATCTACTCTAAAACAGATCACTCACACTTCACATCTACTTCTCATGCTGAAGATACCCTTCACGTATCAATGAAGCAATGATATATAACATTTAAATGTGGCTAACAGCAAAAGTTAGCCAATCCCAAAGGACCCAAAACTTGCAACTGCTGTCTTGAAACTATCGTACCGAAGTTCTTACCTTTCCTCCATCTTCCTAGATTTCCAGCTGAATTCCATTTTTTGTTCGGGAGAAGAATTTAGCAAATCCGTTTCGATTCTTCTCTGAGCTGACTTGAGCCAATGGCAAAGCAGATGAAACTGATGACAATGAAGATGCTGGCGGCTTTGCAGTATCACTTGGATTTAATGAAGGACACGTACTGTCACCCGGCATTTTGAGAGAATTGGCATCTCGTTTAGGCGAATAAGTTCTGTTCGAATGCAGCTTCCACATCTCCCCATTGGCTCTGGGAACAATAGATCCGCCTGCAGTGAATTCTGGTATGTTGGTTGTATCGATAAGGAAGTCTTCAAGTGTTGCCAGAGATTCCAACTGCTTTCTGAGAGACACTATTGTCTTCTGGCACTCCGAAAGTCTTCCCGCGGCCACGTCTAAATCCTCCTAAAACGTCACAGAGCCACCATTAAAATGGTATTGTCAATATTTAGTTTGATATACCCGGTAGAGTTTCAGTAGACCGATTAACAAAGTCCTTTGTCATGATCAATACAGATTATCCTTCCAAGACTCTTGTGTATTAAAATTAAGATAAGTACACTAACATGAAAAGAAGAAAATAAAAAAACAATGAACCCCACTTGATATCTTTTCATTTTCAAAGCACCATTAAGCAGCCTAAACAAGTGCCCTCGAGGCTTAAAAATATCTGGTTGAAAAAATAAATGAAACCCACCTGCTTTACCTTTGGTTGGCCATTTGAGCTTGCGATTTCCTGGGAATCAAGCTCCTCTTTTTTTCTTTCTAACTCTTCCTCCAGTTCTCCACACTTGATTGTAAGTTCGTCAAACAATGCTCTCTCTTTCTTCACTTTTTCCTCCAATGCACTAACCTTAGTGTCCTTCACCTGAGCTTCTGTTTCCAGTTTCCTCAGTTGAGACTCTATGGCTTGCTTCTCCTCATTGGCCATATGTAGCTCCTTTTGTAGCTCTTCTATCTTTGACAGAGCCTCTCTCAGCTTTAGCTCCAATGCCTCAAGAGATTCGCCACTTGCAATTAGAGCCAAACGCAACTCATCTTTCTCCTTTTCCAGCTGCTCTCTCTTCGCTTCCAATTCTATTGTACAACTAGTCGCTGCATCAAGTTCTGCCCTCAGCTGAATCTCTGATGCATAAATGTAGATTTGGCTCTCAGCTAGAGCCATCTGGAGTTCAGCCTTCTCTTTTTCAAGCTGCTCTTTCCTTGCTTCCAATTCAATCGTATGATTAATGGCTGCATCAAGCTCTGCCTTCAGCTGAACCTCTGATGCATTTATAGAGATCTCTCTCTCAGCTAGAGTAATCTGGAGATCAGCTTTCTCCTTTTCCAGCTGCTCTTTCTTTGCTTCCAATTCGATTGTACGGTTAGTCACCGCGTCAAGTTCTGCTCTGAGCTGAAGCTCTGATGCATTAATAGAGATTTGGCTCTGAGCTAGTGCCATGTGGAGTTCACCTTTCTCCTTTTCCAGCTTCTCTAGTTTCTTTTCCAGTTCTGCTATAAGATTCAGAGCGATATTAAGTTCCTCTTTAAGAGAGCTTCCAGCATCAATGCTCTCCTTTGGAACTGCATCTCTGCTAACCTCAGGTAAGGCAGCAAGCCGTTCCATCTCTAGGAAATCATCCATAAGGTCTATGTCAACAGATGTTCTGTTAACACCTTTTTCGCTTTTGAACTGATTGAGTTCAGCAATTTGGGCTGATGGCCATGTGTCAGAGCGGCCTACCTCCACATTACTAATTTCCACCATATTAAGCCGATCGCCATTATCTGATTGACTATCTGTTAAAGATTCAACATATATTGATGAAGCAGCGGCAGATTTATTATCAGCACCCAAGGGTGACTTAGTAGCCATAATTCTTAGCTTCCGGCACTCAGCCTCGAGTTTGGCAACTCTCTTTATGCTCTCGAGATGTTGCTTGCTTGCTGCTTCTGCTGCTTCGGTGCTCAAGTCCCTCTCGATTGTCCTAATCTCTAACTCTTCATTTTGTTGTTGGAGCTCGCGCCTGAGAGAAGAATTCTCTCGCTCCAAAAGCTCGAGCTTTTGGTCAAGATAAGGATCTGCATCTGCAGGAGGTTGATTTTCCAAGGCATCCACTTTCTTTTGGAACTCGAGAATTTGATTCTCAAGTTCGGTTTTGGTCAACTCCCATTCCTTTGTAGTCTTCACTACAGCTTCATGAATCTTATGTTCCTGCTCCTCTCTACCTTGTCTTAACTGCCTAACACATTCCTTTAGGGCCCCATCAAGGTGACTCACCCTATCCTCTAATGATTTCTTCTGCTGTATTGCGACCTCTAGTCTTTCCTTAAGAATTGCCGCTTCATCTTCAGCCTTTTCCCAGCCTGTACATCTTTAACAGTTATTACATATATTTGAAATAAAGCATAACTCACAAGTAAAAAATCAGATGGAAAATGTGAATGATGTAGAAAATTGCAGGAAAAACTGTACAAGTACTTATTAGTACCTGCAACAGCTTCTTCGGCTACTTTAGCATGCTGTTTTACCAAATCCTCTTTGGCACTTACATTCACCAGTGCAGCTGACAGTTTCTCTGTCAAACTCCTTATGACTTCATTGACATCATTTTCAGCCATTCCAGCTCTAGACATGACTTCAGGGGAATGACTGTCGTGACTAGGAGATGCCTTTGATGCTTCCTGCTTTGAAAAATTAGAGCAACAATCACTAATTCTATAGGGATGGGCAAGTTTGACAGAAGACAGCACTTATGACTCTAATGGATATAGAACGGTTCAAGCAAAAGTGCATGGCTCGATTAATCATATAGCAAACTGCAGCTTGTTCAAGCAAAGGTGCGAGAGGAGCTGCATTCACATGCACTCCGATGGGCAATATCCTTACTACTTCTCCTAGTCACTAGTTGATATGGAATCTGATGCGTCATATCCGATGTCATACAACATAATTATATCTTTAGGAAAAAGCACATGTCATCAAATACTTTAGACATCACACTACCAGCAGTTTTGGGCTATGATTGGCAGTTTTACCGAAAGCTATTAATAAATAATCATATAGCACAATTACAGATAGATTTGTTACCAAGTGAACCCCAA
Source organism: Eucalyptus curtisii (assembly GCA_017140595.1). Classification (NCBI taxonomy): domain Eukaryota; kingdom Viridiplantae; phylum Streptophyta; class Magnoliopsida; order Myrtales; family Myrtaceae; genus Eucalyptus; species Eucalyptus curtisii. Next base: position 35,749,776 of record CM029499.1, on the reverse strand, counting down.
CAAGTGAGACTGGAGATTTGTTACCAAGTGAACCCCAACAAGTGAGACTGTTTCCCACCTCTAAGCTAAAAGCGGCCAGAATTATTCACAGAGGAAATCAGATAACGTAATTGGAAAGATGCCATCTCAACTAACAAAGCACTTCCAGTATAGAGAGTACATTTTCTATTGTTACAGTGAAGCTAAGAATAACAGCAGGGCAAAGCTCTCATCATCTATATATCTTAACAGTCTTACTCAACCATACCAGAAGGATCGAGATTTGCAGCTGACCAAACAATTGAATGCATGTCTAGAATCCAGATATCTATGTGAACATTACTTCAGAAGAAACATAGTCGAAAATCTGTAACGACAAGGGAAAGAAAGAAATTGTGCGACTATCTCCAATCTGTGGTAGTAGAACTTGCATAGAGCAATTTGATACGAAGACTGGGAAGACATAACACCATTATCTTGGGAACTCCAACGACCTAAACATTTCATGACAAGCTAATTAAGAAATACAAAAAACAGGCCCTGCACTAGGTTACTGCGGTTTTAATCGGTCAAGTACTGGGAAATCCAACCCTAGCACCAGAAAAATAAAAAGAACTAGCAACGCCTACAAAAGAGAGAGTATCGAGCTGAAAAATGTGCAGAAGATGGATGTGATCCCAACCTGACCATCAGAGTCTTTCTCAGAAGGGGAAGAAATTGATTCTGAACTCTCGCTATCACCGGGGCTCTTATCAGAGGATTTCCTCTTCCACAGCCATTTTCGCTTTTCCATCACGCCCGCCTTTGGTCAATTAGCACTACACAGGCAGGTCAAATCTGCATCAATTTGCAATTTTGCAACATCCATTATGGAGTCTACAATCTTTCCAGTACAATCACGAAAGGACACCCTTTTCAACTAGCCCTCATGCCGTCATTACCTCACCTAAGCTCAAATTCAACCTCTTTAGCCCCCCACAAAAAAAAAAAAAGAAAAAAAAAAGAAAAGAAAAGCAAACTAATGATAAAAGGCACAAAAGATTCCCCCGTAATTTACTAAACACTGATTATATTGAAAGACTAGCCACATAACAAAGTCCAATGCAAGATAATATCTATCCAGCTTCAGTTAGCCCATAAAGAAAAGATTTCTATTGGTAAGCCACTGGGGGAGTGCCCTTTGCTTAAAATATTTGGTAAGCCAGTCGCTAGCTCCAGCGCAGGAACAACAAGGAAAGCCTAACTGAGCAGAATTAAAGATGGGCACTATTCACCTGCTAAGAGCAACCATTTTCAAGATCGTCTTGCATGAGAAAACAAGATCCCAGAGGCCTTTACAAGAACAAGAGAACAAGGAGTGCAAAAACCCTAAACGCCCATTCCCAAGCACGCTCTCTCTCTCTCTCTCTCTCTCTCTCTACTTCAATGGCCAGCCAGGCATCAACCTCGAAAGCTCCCCTCTAACTTCCCAGAACCCAGAAACACATCTAGGAAATGAACACCGCTGCGCCCCATTAAAGGAAAAAAGAACAAACAGTCGGAAGAATGCAGGAGCAGAAGAGGCTAAAAAAGCGAGTACCTTTGACTGGAATCAACAACGACCCAGAGAGATCAGTCGGGTGGTAATTAACTAATCGGATAAAGAAGCCCCCCGAAAATGATGGTGCTGGCTCAGACGTGAGTTACAAGATAATGCAGAGCGCGCCCCCCGAATAAAATAAAGAACTCTGCAACTGCAAGAACCCCCCTTTAGAATGTCAGTTGACTCGTTTACAGATAGATTTGCGAGCGAGAAGGAACCCACGAAAAGCAGCAGCAGCAGATGATTCGGGGGTTCCCCATGAAAATGCAGAAATCAAGAGGGAGAGGCCACGTGATGGTGAAGGCAACCAGAGGGAGCGACACCCAGAGAGAGATAATGCAAAAAACAGAGAGAAAGAAACACCCCCCCCCCCCCCCCAACTTTTTCAGCTTTTGGGTGCTTGCTTGCTCGCTTGCTAGCTTCACTTTCAAATAAAAAGAATCATTTGTTTTGGGTTTGAATTTAATGGAGCTGCCCCTAATTCCCGCCCGCGCATCACAGCCTACGGCTTAATAAATCAACGATTTTTAAGGAGGTTCGGTTAGTGGGTGGGGCGTAACTCTGTTCTGTTCTCTGTTCTCTTGCACCGTGTTATTGACCCCGGTGGGCTTTTCTGGCAGCTTTTTTTCGCATTATTTTACTGTCTTGTCTGTTTGTAGAACGGAAGGCAAAGAAGCGAGAAGCACGTAGGTGGGGCCCTCTACGAGAAGAAGAAGAAGACGAAGACGCATCGCATGGTAGAGAGGAATCTCTCTCTCTCTCTCTCTCTCTCTCGCTCGCGAAGCTGGACGCGCGCGGAGGTGGCGTGTGCTCTGTTCCATAGGCGTGCGTTGGAGCCTGCATTTTCTGGAGATGTGCGAGCGAGGGGAGGAGCGTCTCGATCCGTCATCGAACGGTGCACGATCCAGCGCTCTGCACGGAGGTGTCCTGTCCCGCACGATGCTGTCTGTCTTCGAGCGTCTCGTCTTATCTCAACCGTCGACGCGTATCTCGCTTTTGGACATTAACGATTGGGGATTCGTCGCAATACCAACGGGAGCAACCGTGCAGGATGGAGTGCCCAATTTTGCCCCCAGCAAATGTTTTCTTTTTTCTTCGTTCTACGATGAATAGTAGGATTAGGGGGGCGAGCAATGTACTCATCCGGAAATTATTGTAAGAATCCCACGCCCGTTAAAGGATATTCAGTTTGAGGTATAGCTATTCATCTATAAAGTGTATTATCTTCAAAATGCATCAAAAGTCAAGACATCTTTTCACTTCATGATTTCGTGAAAGATGGTGCAAATTATTGGGTTACCATATTTGATGTGTTAAGTCTTACTTGAAGCTTTGATCAAAAGTTAGAAATTCATTGGATCTTTCCAAATGAACTTTTGAGCAAAAAAAAAAATGACTTGCTGCAAAAGCACTCTAATGACGTCTTTTTCGCCTTGCCAAATGGTTGGTTTAGGAGTGTATTAGATCGGGTAATTAGCGACCCACAAATTTGGCGGCACATGGGTCCACCGACAATCACAAGGGCTGAAATGAAAATTCGGGGGGAGTCCGAACAATGGCTTATGATTATACGGCTCAACCCGACCTTATTTGACCTCCGTCCAACCCACAAAATTATGACATTTTTTCTTAACGGGCAGGATTGGGCAACAACTCTTGTAGGCACATAATTCTATATTGAATCGCGTGATTAAATTTTCACTAAAAATTTGATCAAATGGAATAATTGGAGCTTTCTAAGTTTGCCCGATATTGTCCAAATCAAACAATTTGATCTCGAATTGTTCACCGCTATTCAATCTCGATGATGTCAATACACTCGTGATTTTGAAAATCGTTTCTCATAAAATTCAAGTCAATCGGATTTAAAATGGAGGAGAAATCAGGAGCCAAAAAGTTTTGATCAGATTCCTTGACGAAAGGACCGCTCAACGACGAGGCAAAAATAAAACAAATAAAGGGGGTTGGTTTCAGGACAGACTTTGAAACCCAACCAAACTCAGGAAAAAGAGAAGAAGTTCGAAACCAGCTAAGGACGAGCCGGTCATTATCAAGTATTAATTCCCTAGACGTCATTCGTGTTCTTTTAGACAACAGCATAGGCCCTCGTTCAACATGCCGACCATATCATTGCGATACACGGAAAAACTCCCGATTCCGTGGAAGAAGGCAGAGGTGCGGCAAGTACATAGAAATCAAGGAAGTCCTAGTAACATCATAGAGAAAGGTGACCGAGTGCCAGATTCACGGAGCGCGATTCCGGACTTGTCGACTTTGGGATTCCAGTTGCCACAGTAGAGAAGGAAGAGGGACGGTAGAAAGCCTAAAAACCCTAGAAAGCAGGGAGGCCGAGACCCGATATTACCAGACTCCTGCCCTGGCTAGTAGCTACCTTCCTTAAAAAACGTCACTATAAATGGCGCACAGCGGAAATAGCTGGAGAAGTATTTTCTGCGGTCGGTATTCCCTTGTATGCATTTAGTCTTTCTCCATTGGATTGGTACATTTTTTTTTTAATTTTTTTTTTTGGGTCATAAGTATTGGTACAGTATTAAGGTTTCCCTGGTCCGGAAATTTCAACCCCTCAAATTATTTGGTACTATCAGTCCGCCACGGTTAAGAAAACTTTCTTGTTTTTCGGCAGCAGACGGCAGATTTCTTCTGGCGTCCGGCTATAATCACGCAGAATTACACTATCTCAACATAAGGATTGTTATTAGGCTTAACGATAATGCAACCTTTCCCATTTTCGCAATAAATCTCTCCAGCAAATGGAGCAAAATCTCCGGCAAAGCACAAGCTAGAGCTATCGTGCGGAATTCTGAACAAACATCAGGACCAAGATGAGCATTCACGATGTACAGACCTTCTGCATTATGGAAAATACTAATGGCAATCACAATTATTTGGCAGATTCTTTCAAATCGAACTGCTGTATAAAAAGTACAATTGCCTCCAAATCCCCAACAGAGGCAACAAGAAATATTCCATGATGAGACAACACCAACAGACCTTATCTTATCTTACAGTGGCGACAGCGAGAAGAAAGAACACATATTTTACGACAACGTATGGATATGCCCAACTTGCTTGCGGGATTATTTACAGAAACACAAAACAAGCCCAAATCCCTATAAGAACAACAGTTTTATTGTCAGCCAGGTACGAAGAAATCCATCTTGTCGACCGGAAGATTGAGAACTGATTTTTCCACCTGGGTACAGTGTAAATATATGTCAAGCACATGAATCAAAGGAAAAAAAGAATCATCCACTTCATTGATATAGACTTGCTTAGATCCAAGAAAACAGAAAAGAGAAAGGAGAAAAACGAACCGGGGGGGTGTAAAGATATGGCAAGCATTCAAATAAATCGTGATCAATTTATACTAAAAAGGCAAATGTAAAGAGAGATTCAGCCGATAGTAGAGAAGTTAATATGATGCACTTCGTAGCAAGGCATGTAAGGATGCATATCTTTTACAACCAATCAAAGTTTGCACTTCTTTTTATTAATTATTGCGAAGTCAATTGAAGTTTCATTTCATCCCCCTGAATTACATGATGGGACAAACGATCTTTATTTACCTATTTCGGGATATCTCAGAAAACATCCTGCAGCTGCAGGGAAATTGTTTGTTGAGCTACTAGGCAAGTTCCCAGATACACTTTTGACTTATATCTAACGATATATGGTTTGTTTCATTGTTTGCTTTTTCGCAAGATATTATAGGCCTAACAAGTAGGAGCATCAAGTAAAGCCCATCAATCTAACAATGTTTCAGTGTATCAACTGCTTCTGCCTTTAATCTCTTTAACTCAATTGCTACCACAATAAAGAGAACCTAGGAGCCACTTCTCAGAATTATATGACTTTTCAAGTGGATCAACTTTTGGATAGGTGGGATATCCAGTACGGAGCACTCACCTCTTCAAACGGGACAAAGACAAAGGGTGTTAGACCCCTCTTGTGCAATATGGCAGGGACATCTGGATTGTGAGTTTCATCATCCTGCCACCCTTCAACCACTCCAAGGATTGCTTCTCCATCGCCCTGGAACTCATTATCGTTCACTCCACTTGTAACAAGGGATAGCATATCCATTCTGTTGTTGGCCCCTGCAGTTGTTCCTCTCAACCTATAAGATAAAATATTTCAGCAGCTTCATCAAGAAAACAAGAGAGGATTCATTCTTCTTCCGGAGTCTCAAACTAAGCACCACCTGAATCTTTTTTCCATGCCCTTATTTCTTGGGTCTTAACAAGAAGGGAAAGCAGGAGGGAGGATGCAATGGAGTCAGGAACATCACGACTTACTAATGGAACAAATTGGAAATGTTATATTGTCCTAAGGATGTGATGCCAGTTCAGTTAACTTCTGCATCTTCAGTCCACTTCTCATTTATTCCATGATTTATCTAGTACTAAAGGAGTTTAGGGAAGTGAAAGATAGGCAAGTATGCAAAGAAAAAGAACTAATTTCATGAATTTATAAATCATCATCTCTGGCATGAAAATATTTTTGGCTGTTCATAACCATATACCTGAAATGAACAAAATTTGATTCTCATGTTACCCAAAAGAATATATAAAGATCCTAGAATGAAGGTGATGTCAGCCCACCACAAAAAGTACCTTAGTCGGATTCTTAAAACTGTAGGCCGCATGCCTGGATACAAAAGAGCAGCTTCAACCTGCCATTAGCGAGTGACCACCAGGTAAGCAGAAGCACACCAAAAAAAAAAAAAAATTCAAAACAACCCCCTCCCTCACTCCCTCTCTGAGACAAAAGATTTTTTTCATAAATGCAAAAGGAAATAACAAAGCCAAACCTTGTCATCAGACAATGTGTAGTGGCCGCCGAAAACACTATCCGTTTTAGACGCACGAAAGTTCATGGATTTTGCAACGTCTTTCACTTTTTGAGAGGAATTCTGAGAATTAAAGATGAACACAGAGTTTATCAGATACAACCTTTTGCTCTCACACACACACCCGCTCAAAGCAAAAAGTTCAGTATTTTACACGCAACAATCAATTCGTTAATAACCTTGTAAAGAAACCTCCCCGAAGGAAAGAATCTTATATAACGAAAATAGCAGACCTGAAACACGAAAAAAAAAAATTATTAGTATCGCAAGAAGAATGACATGCAAAATGGGTTTATTGATTAGAGCAATGATTTGATCCCCAGGGAAACAAGTACCAAAGCCCTTGATAATGCCTATTACAATCAGTGTGATATGAAGGTTCAGGTATTATGGTATGCTCAGTGATGAATACAGCATACAGGAATGCATACAAGTGCACATTGTGTTGGTAATTAGCTTAATTAGCATAGTATGAACTCCACTGAGTGCATGTTGTTAATTGTTAGCTCCATTAGCATAGAAGGAACTACTTTTGAGTGCACTTCCCCCTCCTTTTGGGCTTCGTCCCCCAACAATACCCCCATGGTTTGAACTTTTCCATAAGACCCCAGTTCTGCAGTTCTAAAGTCGAGTAGTCTTTTGAAGTTAGTGTGCTAGGCTCAGCATCTGCCTTTTAGCGGCCTTGAATATTTAATTTGCAAATTGTCATGATTAAAATTTTCTAGATTAGCAAAGTTCATGATCGCTAGATCCTGTTCAGCACAAGTTCCATCTCAAAGATCACACTTAGTCCACTGCTTTTCCCTTTCAATCATGTAAGCATAGACTAAAATCAGGCTAGTCAAGTCACATGACAAACTGCGCCTGATCAGATAAAAGAAGCAAGCACAAGCACATCATGATACCATTAAGTAAAGCAAAAAATGAATGTTCTATCGATTGGCTCAACCCTCTCAACAATTCAGAGATCCTTCTAAGGAACATGATGTTCACATAAACTGAGAGCCTAGAAGCTTGCTTGACCAAATTATCTGGAGTTCCCCAAGTAAACTTACTTCTGCTTCCAAGTCTTTACTATGCATAATAAGATGCTTAAACTCATTGGTGCATAAAATATCAGCAAAAACTTGAATAGATACCAAATGCACTGGGTTGGTAACCGTCCACTCAGCAACTCCAGTACGAATGTAGGTATTTCTACTGACATACAGACCTGAAATACAAAGATCAGGATTTTTTACTTGATTTTCTCAAAATTCAAAGGAAATACTTAAATTTATTAGAAAATGCATCCTACCCATTTAAACAAATTGAGAGCAAAAACACCCATTAAATACGCTCCACATGTAAATTTGGCAAAGATACGGAATATTAAGCAATGTTCTGCAACAAGCGCTGGTTATTTTATTGATGAAAATTAAATACATTAAGATACAATCTTGAACACCAGTGGATGCTAAAAGAAACTTGCATTATCAGAGGAACACAAATGGTAACCGCATAAAGGATCATATCTGAATTTTAAGATGAATTCACATTTGAACTCAAGTTAGTTAATCACAGGTCAAATCTGACCAATGTGATGCTCGGGCAAAATTGAGGACCCACCACATTGCCCAACTTACGCATCCTTCCCTCTTTTCTTTCTGTTTCACAAATTTGGGAAGATGGTTACTAAGAGTTGAACCTATATCTTGTACTAGGTGAAGTAGAATATATGGATTGGTCCAACCCAAGCATTTACCCAAACACTATAAAGACTTGAACATGTCTCCCCAAAATTGAACATAAGTGGAATATATGGATTGGTCCAACCCAAGCATTTACCCGACACTATATATACTTGACTAAGTAATTTCTTCATTAGTTTACACTTAGAGAAGCTAGCTAGAGCTCACACTGTTTTGCCAAGTCCAGAGTGGCAGCTGGCTGGACATTGAGGATAAGGATGAAGACAGCATTTTCGACATATCTAACCTCAACAAATTAAAGAACTTTCAATTAGAGTGGAAAGCCAATGCTTGATAATCCCAAGGTACTATGAGCAACCTTCAAAACAAAAAGACATGCATTTGCAGCTTTCTGTTGAGATATAGATTTTTGGAAGAGGTTATTGGGGATTACACAGAATGAAGTAGTCACAACTTACTACTTGATAACACGATATACAACATTCTTGCATCCTTCACTATACCAATCCATGTCACTTACTCTGCCAATGATTTATCCATTACTCTGATCGAATATCTTTCTTTCCTCAGTATTGATTCATGCAAATGCACAACAGTAGAAAGACACAAGCTATGATGACTAAATTCAACCTCTGACCCTTTGTACCATTTCAAAGTTATTTAACGATGCTCCACAAGAGCTCCAACTCAAAAGGATGACTTACCATCAGTACGAACCCTTGGTCTGTCAAGCCACATCTTCCTCCAAGAGCCTGCGTATTTTTTCTGCAAAATCTCGTAATTTTCCACAACTCCCGAGACCTTCATTAGTGAGGCATCAAATAAACAATTTAAGCATCGGATGATAGTTCATACAGATGAACAATAATAAAAAGTACTGGAAATTTACCTGCCAAGCCTTCAAGCATGCATTACGCCAAAATATGGGGTTCCGAATGCTGTACCTCCATTTTCTACACACACAAGAAGCCCTTCCTAAGTCGTATGGAGCTAATCGCGCAAAGACCTGCAAAATAACCTTCATATAAATACTCTCTAGGACAGTCGCTGCATTATGTTATGTAATTATCGTGCAATGTGATGCCATACAGTAGTAGATGAAGTTATTTGGACTTGTCAAAGGAGAAAAAGAAAAGGTATAGTTCTTTTGGCCATTATATTGGCGGTAGCAAGTTGATCCGGATTCACCATCGCTTACCTCTACAAGATATCGAATGCCACAAAATTGTCCCACCAAGAAACAAAGTAACCTGAAGCAAACAATCTACAGTACCTTTATGTTTATATGCATAAACCCTGTGAATTCATGTTTATATTGACAATAGAACATGATTATCATTATGCCTACACCAACTTCAATGAATGAGCACAGGATGTCAAACTTCAGAGTCCTGGGATTTCACCATGTGCTCAACTTGTTTTCAAGGTAACCTAATAAAGACCGGCAATCATCATATGGTGCTTGCTGCAGAGCTCCCAATGTATGACCAGAAAAAACCATGAAGCCTTCTCACCGATAATTCCCAAGTGTGGGCACTAGGATAAAGAGAATCTGACCTATTTTTTCCGTATCAACTAAACATTTATTTATATACAAAATACACCTTGTACTCCTTCCACATATGATATAATAAAAAGATGAAAGAAATGAATTTCTCGATACATGGTAAATCTAGTGAATTATCATTGATCAGAAACTTTGCATTTTTTAGTGGGCCATAGGAACATAAAAGTCTATATGTTATGAGCATGTCAAATGATTCTGAGGCTCTTACTCTAGATGCACTCAGACCAATCACCCTTCTTCACTGGTTCATGCACACACATAAAGATTATATAATACAATTCTGGCTTAGGATCACGCTTCTTTTCCCCACCATATAAAAACCATAGCTTTCTAGGATTATATTGCAATACCTCATGAAGAAGCTCATCGGGGAGGCAACGATGGATCGGGGCCGGATCCACATAGGGTTTCCTACTCACACTCCCAAATGGAGCAACTGGTCTGACATGTATTCCATAAAGATCTGGAACAGAAGCACCAATAAGACACCATATCAATTCCCCATGCAGCAATTGAGCCAAGAAGTCGCCAGAGCAGATAAGCACAAGAAGAAACCTCACTGGAAAGATTATGAACAGCCGAAAAGTACCTAACCACGGCCTTTGGGTAACTAAATACTGCACGTTCTTCAACCGCAGAGCCGATTCGAGCTCAGCCGGAACCGACAGCGCGAAATCTGCAGCAAGACGACGATTCATTACTCGGGAACAACCAAAAAAAATCCCAGAAAGCACCCGCCTTGTCACCGAGAACTTGCTCGCGGGTAATCAACGCAGCTCCGACGAAGAAGGCCGACGGAGCCTCGTCCCACTTAGTGCGGGATGGCCATACGGATCATATCAGCAGGCCTCGCTCGGTGCAAATAAGGCTCGATAGCTCTCGCCGTCTCATAACTAACGAGAATTTCGAAAGGGGAAAAAACGGGCGAACGGAACAGAAATTTCGAAGACAAAACAAACAATCGACATGCACAACTCCCCCCGACCGCGTCATTCCCGCCAAACATTACGTCAGCGCGCGAAAAGGGAAGGGGAAAATGGAAATGGCCCTCCCTCGGCTAGAGAAAATTCAGATCAATCGCCCGACGACGAAACCACGCAATCCGTCGAGAGAGAGTCGCGCCGCCAACACGCGAACCGCGGAGCACTCGACGTCGTCCGTACCGACATTCCGCGAGCGGCGGAACGCGCGAGCTCGACAGATCAAACCGAGGAAAAGCCCGAGGAGAAAATCGAGAGACGGAACGAACGTCGAATTCGACGGAACGATTTTCTCACCGGAAGCCATGAGAGAGGACGGGAGAGGTCGGCTCGGCGGCCGTCCTAATCCGAAATCATCCTCGAGCTCTCGAAGCCGCGCGGTCTCTGCCTATCCAACGTCGCCGGAAGCATCGAGAGGAGGGAAGGAGAAGCGGAGGTCGGTGAAGGGAAGCCGAATTATATGAATCGATTTTCTCACCGCTTTCTTTTACTTTTTTTCTTTTTTTTTTTTCTTTTTTTTCTTTTTTGGGGATCTTTTGCGGTCGTTTTCTTGAGTGAAGGGGGAAAAGAATTACTGGCCGTCGTCATTGCTGACCGCCATTCGTGCGGGACCCCGCTGTGGGAGTTTGGGGGCTGGAGAGCTCTTCAGGCCGAATTCACGGCTCGATTCTTTCGGAAAAAAAAGAAAAAGAAAAGAAAGAAAGTACTTTGTAATAAATGATTGATCATGTCTCTTCAAAATCATTGAAAAATATTTTCACCGTTCATAATAATTTATAAATAATATAAATAATCATTTTTTTAGAACATATTATTCAAATCATGAGTTCTTCGATGAACAAATGCAACCCTAATGCTAATGATTTAACTGGATTTTAATTTACACAATGAGTAGGTTTTTATGGTAAGTTATCTTCAAGGAGGCAACAGTTGTGTTCAAGAAGAGGTCATTTACGATCTTTTCACAATTGGTAGTGCTAAGTTAAAAAAAAAATTTAAAGAAAATAAAAGAGAAAATAAAAGATTAATGAAATTTTAAAAAATTATCTACATCAACATTAATGGTACCATGTAAGACGATCACTGCTGATTTAATCATCACATCAATAATTTCGAATAAAAGTTAACTAGAAGGACTACGTTCATAATTTGTTAAAAGACTTCAATCTAAATCGGCACAATTTAATGATTTACGAATGGATTGACAAATTGTCAAGAGATTTAGAATTAAATTAACATAATTGAAAAATTCAAAAATAAATTGATCATTGTATAATAGATTCAAAACTTTTTGGACAATTTTCTTGCCCAAAAGGAAATTATTGTTAAGTGCACTCGGGAAGCGGAAACTGAGACGGAACGGAAGTCATCTGCGTGCGGGGCGCCTGCAAACGCCGTGACCACATACATGGTTTTCTGCTAACGCGAGAGATGAGAAAACTGTCGGGTGAAAACTCGTGAGCAGGAGTGTCCTGTCTTCAATGAAGGAAGATCACAGATCACCTTCCTGATCATGAAGAGGAATTATACTGAGGAAACCCGAAACAAAATGCGTCCAAAAAGCTGAACAAAAACAGCACAGCCCGAGGATTCGATCGAATGTAAAAGGGTTCGGGGATAAATTGGAAAAACAATAAAGTTTCAAACACTAGCGATGCCTTTATCATGACGATGCACAGTGCATGCAAGACCAAAACTTCGCGAGTTTCGTCTCTCTTCAAGTGCAGAGCACTCTCGCAAGGCTCGTCTGCTCGACCAGAATTGGTAAGGTGCCTTTCTACGTCAGTTCAGCAATTTGATATTGAAAAATGCGATACATAAGTCGATTGAGAACTTCGTTTAGAGGGGAAATTATGAACTTCTCTAGGCGAAGATTCTGGGAGGAAACCTGAGTATTCTGTAAATGGGGTCAACATGAGTAGGGCGGAGGTAATTTTAAACGTAAGATTTCATGCTGTTCCTATACCATACTTTTGTGATGCAAGACTATAAGTAAACACAAATAATAAAGCACGACTAATGAAACATCGATAGTCAAGTAAGAATTTTTCCAACGAATTGAAGTGTAAATAATTCCTTTATATTCTGAGTAGCGTTTTAGGTGAATGGAAGTGTTTTTACAGGAAAAGTTTATCAGAAGTCCTAAGCCCTAGGTATAAAATCAAATTCCAGGACTCCAAGGAGACGGTAGGATAAAACTCCGCACTCATGCAACCGAGGAATCTGGCGAAACTAACAGAAGTTGCTCCCACATACACAGGATCACTTGACATGTTCACTGCCAGTAGAAGGCTTTCCATCACCAACTGAAGTTATGGTGATAGCCTTCACAGCTGCCACAGCCGAATCTCCCCTTTTAATAATTTTCTCGAGCTCTTCAACCTTTTCTAACAGCAATCCAGCATTCCCGTGTGTTGATTGGACCAACTTATTAGCCACTTCCAGAGAACTGCACAACTGCAAATTTTTATGCTAAGTAAGAACATGAAATGTCAAAGTTGACCGAAAGAGCTAAAACACCCAAGTTCATGTGAATGGATTTTTCAAAAATAGACTGATGGTGAAGAGAAATAACAAGCACCAAGTCGTTGGACGAAAGGAAAATTACACCTTTCCTCAGAGAAATCATTTCATATAATAGAGAGATGTCTCAAATTACATCAAGCCCTCTTAATATTTCATTCTGTGAAAACTGTATTGGATGGAAATCAGGAGTGCTATCCACATATAGAGGAGGTAACAGAGGATGGTGCAGGAAAATAACAAGGAAATATGCAATGAAGCATGCATAGTTAGCGAAACCCACCAAATGAGCTCTGAACTAACATAAGAGGGACAGAAAAGCAGAGAACTAACTAATGCTCATAGACTAACTCCAGTACGGTTTAGCAACAATAAACTGAAAACAGGCTAATCGGTAATGCAGATCAATGAATCATATAACATCAGCACCTTTAATGTTAGGGCAGTCCATGAGTGGTCTCCTCTTGCAAGTGCTTCATTCAACTTGTCATAGTTTTCCTATAGGATGACAAGTGGATTCACCCATTCAAATCATTGATAGAGTCAGCATACAAACTAGCAAATACGCAAGGCAGAGTGGCACAATACAATGACATGATTTGAAAAAAGGTTCCTGTAACTTGTGAGTTCACATCATATCTAGGACATTGTTGAAATGGGTGATGCAGGCAAATAAGTGGTAACAATTATTCAGTCGGGCCAGATGATCAGGATATGACTTAAACCCAAGTGCTCTTTCATTAAGATTCAAGACATCAACAGGATATCAAGCAATTTATGTAAGTTGATGTAAAATGCAGGGACAAAGCAGAGGACAATAACAAGCAGATATTTAACTGATACAGGCATTCATGTTCGACAAGCAATTTATGGGTGTCCCTTGCACTGCAGGGTCTGGGAAGTGATTGCTGCGCAAGCAACGAAGACAGCACTCAGAAATTCTAATGCAGTTTGATTCGGACTGCTAGAAAATCATTCAAATCAAAACTCTACAGGACTATACAATCTCGCCATTACTATCTCCACGTAAGAAGCCTCATCCCCATAGAATAGCAGCCGAGGAGGCAAAACCCAATCTGCGGCAAGACTTCACAGCTTATCAAGCCACGGACATCAGTGATTACTATCACAACCCTGGACAAAAATCAACACATTCCAAAGAGCTTCACAGCTATAGTCGCAAACATGGACAGACATGGATGTCGCTCAAGATATCACTTAAATTACCGCCACAACCACTTACAAACTGCCACTCATAATCCACCAATGCACCACCTCCGGAGTCGGTGAAATCCTAGCCCTATACCAGCAATACAAAGCAAAAGGACTAGAGCTTTCCTTAAATCTACCGTGAAAAATACCGCCCCGAAGATCAGAACAAACGAGAATTCCACTTTTTTCATTCACTTTCTTCAAGGTAATGGAGGTTAATCACATAAAAAATAACCCTCGATCGCTCCAACTTCCAATCTGACCCCCCGCACATCCTCAACGCCTCGCGATCATTAGCGAGTTCAAAGCGTCGATCCATGCTCGCTTGCGCACCTTCCTTTCTCAAGTCCAGAACTCGCCAATCGCCATAACCTAAGGCTACAGCAAATGTCTGGCTCGGGCGAAGAGGAAAAAATAAGCAAAATTAACAAGGCGAGAGATTCTTGCAGCATCGGAGAAACCTGGAAGAGCCTGGGGAGGTCCGAGGGTTGAGCGGCTCTGGCGCCGACCTCAGGGAGCGAAGGAGACGAAGACGGCGGCGGCGGAATAGTCTCGGGGGGAGCGGCGTCTTCTCCGACGTCGCCGAGCAGATCTCCGATGCAGAGGAGCGGACCTCCGGTTGCTCGCATCATCTCCGACGATCTCTCTCTCTCTCTCTCTCTCCCTCCCTCCCCGGCTTCGCAAGCTTCGTGATTTAGCTCGGCCCGAAACTCGATTGGGCCCATTGGGCCCTTCGAAAACGGGCGGGCCGATACGGCCCGAATCCGGCCCATCAGATTGACTCTATAAAGGCTTTCTTCTCCGCGCTTCGCAACGACCAGAGAAGCTCCTAGAATCGGTGATTTCGGCAATGGCGTACGTCGAGCGAGGTAAGCCGTATTCCCCAATCGGAGATGTTCCGACCGGCCGCTTTTGGCCTTCGATCTTCCCTTTCTTTGATCGTCAATTTGCTTTGATTCGATCGAGAAATTCGATGTCTGCGAATCGCGCGCGTTCGGTTGACCTGTCGAGGCTGAGTGTCGTAGGTGCTTGAAGGCGTCTGCTGGATGATGAATTCGTTGAACTGGTGAAAAATTTGCTTCATTTTTGCGATTTTGAGTTCGTTCTGGGGAAACGATCCATTGGTTCCGACCATGTCCGAGTCAACTGACGAATTGACTTGGGCTCTTTTGCATTATTTCTTGATGAAAAGATCGAGGCTTGAGCACATATATGACATGTATATCTGTTCGACGTGCAAATCACCCGCCTCGTGGTGTTTTGATCCTGCCCGTGCTTGCGAATTTGAGGTGTGATGGTCGACGGTTGGCTCGGCTCGCGTGCGTGTGTTGTGTTCTTGGATTTGAGTGTTTTCTATTGAAAGTACCTGTAAGCCAGTTGCATATACCTAGGAAGTGCGCAATTTTGTTTTGCTACCCGCCGTTCCTCTCGTAAAATCTGTCTTTGGAGTTTGATCTGCCGTTCTGTTGATTATTGCTACTGACCAGCTCATTATTGTTTCCTCGACTCCTTTGGCGTGAAAAATAATACAATCCACACCATTAGAATTGAGATTTTATGAGGCCGTGTCTTGCCGCAGAAGCTGCTCATTCATTATCTTGGCTTCTCTGGGCTTACCAATGTGAGCTATCATGCATTCGTGGATGCCCAGGAAAGGTGCTTCTGATGAGTGATAATTTAATCCTATGACACTGCACTGGAAACTGCTGATATATGAGTTATTGTGTTGGCATGCTTAACCTGAAGGAGGAGTCCAATGTACTTTAAGAGTAGTATGACTTAGGACAATTATTCTCATGACCTGCGATATACATTCTCCTTGAGGTCTGAATTTCTTATGTTAGCCCTTCGGTTTCTATGCTGTCGCGATTTTTACATTTGAAATTTCTGTATTTCTCGTCCATTTTCAGTGCAGCGTGTTTGACTTATCCTCAATGCCACCGAGTTTTCTTCTGTTCATCATAAATCTTAGTTAATCCTGAAAAATTGTAATTATGATTAAGTTTCCCGAGTGGTTTGTCAAAGCACCCTCATCCATACAAAGGAGCAAACTCTTAGAACTTAAATGACATCTTTTTACAGATGCTTGTACAGATACAAAATCTTCAGTATGACTTTGAAAGATGATGAAATAAGACTTCCTTTGGCATTTACCCAAAGGTGTTTTAAGTGGTTTTTCATAAATTACTTTGTTTCATTGTAAAATTACCATGTCGTGTCGTTCATGTGATATATGTTGTGTAATAATTTATTCCGAGTGTTTCCTCTACATAGAAAGATGTTTCCTTTTGAGTTATTGTGTTTGGATCGATTCATAACAGCACGACAACGAGAAATGCTTAACGTGTTTAGTTTTATTGCGTTTTGTGGATTTACAATCTTCTGTCATCTAAGTTTTCATCACGACATTTTTTGGGCCGCCTTTCTTTCCTGATTGTCATCAAGTTGCCCTGTGACGATACTTTTACCTTTTAGTGCATGGGTTACACTGTTTGGAATCTGTTAGAATGGAAGGTAGAGCTAGATTAGTATGAAGAACTTTATATTTAGTTTGATGTATGATGGCAATGGTTTTTTCTGGACTTGTAGGTGTGGTGAAATCCAAGAGATCAATATGGCGACTCAAAACGATCACAGACTTATTCTGGGCAATAGTTAATTATATAAGCGTGTTTTTCGCTACAATGTTTTCGGTAATGTGATCACTGTCTTGGTTGCTCCTTTGAACGTAGGCACTAGCAACTTGTTATTGTCTTAATAATTTGCCTGTCGTTTCCATATTGTGTGAATAGATGGAAAAGTCTGACGCATATAGGAAAGGCCTTGCCAATGGCAAGAAATGGGATGGCGGCGGCGGCGGCCCGGGAGGTTCCGGAAGGGGTCCGTACGGCGGTGGTCCTCGTGGCCCACCACGTGGATTGGATAATGTCCGTGGAATTGACCACAGTGAGTTCGATACCATTCTTATGAGTGCTTATGGTTGTTACCGTCAGATGGTTTTCTTCAGTTTGTATGTGTACTTATCTAGTGATTTGTCTTTTGCCTAGGTTCGTTGCCTGCATGTGGTTCTTGCTGTGGCTGAGGGGACGATGCCTCTATTCTCCTGCTTATGGAAGCGTTGAGTGTCTATGATGCCTATATTTGAAACGACAAAAGCTCAGTTTACGTCTATGTATACTTTATCGTGACTCCTGGATTGTGTTAATGTCAGTAAAACTTCTAAGAGGACAGGAATTGGTACTTGCGAGTTTGTCTTGCTTATCAGCACATAATGATTCGAAAGTTTGGGTGCTGTTTCTAAATTAGCACAATTGGTCCATTGAGGATATGCTGCTGTGCCGACTCTCATCTTTTGTTCTGTTAAATCTTTTGAACAGACGGTGAAGACTAATCATCTATCATAGAGTTGATTAAACAGAAGGATAGGGCTTACGATGAGATTCCGATATCCCCAAATATTTTCCTCTTAAGCAGGCAGCTTCATTTATAACTAGCGATAACTTGTGAACCAACCGCGATCGAAGTAGCATCCCGATGTTCTGCTCACAGTGAGTTTTTAGGGCGAACGTTTGTGCACTTTGATGTTGGTTTGGAAATTGCTTTTGTTAGAATATTTATATAATAAATCACCTATTTATCTAATAGTTTAAAATTTTGGAACAATTAGTGGTGATCTCATAAAAATTTCACATAATATCAAAGTTAATGTTATACCTTTTACGAATGTGCATCCGCAACTTATTGGTCAAATTTCATGTGTCGCTAGTAATTCGGCTTGCACGTGATAGGAGTGGTGAAGTATTGTCCCGCTCCATCCATCCACCTAATAGCTGAAATTCGTCAAAAAATTTGAGACAATACTCCAATGACATTATCTTCATTTGAATGAGGGTTTGATTCAGCAATTCATTTATAAACAATTAGACGAATGCAACTTAACTTGACAATCGTGTATGGTTTAAGCGGTCTTCTCTACTTCAATCCTAAAAGTATGCAATGTACCTACGCGAACGAATCTCGGGACTTATGTAATGTACTTACGCGATATGAGGAGAACGAGGGAATCTCGGGACTTACTTAAATACTAACTACTGAGTTCAAAGAAAAGGATACCAATTATCTCGTGTAGCGTAGCATATAGGGTTAGAAATGAGAGAGATGTCTTGTAAGCGAAATACTTCTTTCCCATGAAGATTCGTAAGTTTGTCCGTCTAGTAGCTTTTAGGCTAAAACTAAATTGGTACACCAATCGCAAGACGTCCACGGGCCGCATGCCCATCTAAGTAGCACCGACATTAATACGCGACACGATACGACACGATACGCCGACACGTCGTTTCTCAAAAAACAGAAAATTCCGACACGTTGAGACACGTTATATATTAAATATATATTTTTATATATACATAATAAATTATCAATTTTATAATTATTTCAATCAAATTAATGAATCATATTTATAAATAATTAATTAATTAAAAAAGATTACAATTAATTTACACTAAAACATTAATCCACCATTTATTAATATCATTTATTGTTTCATTGTAACAAATTCAACTCTATTTTAATAATTCATAAAATTTGGAGAAAAAACAAGCAATCTATATTATGGATTCACATGTTAGATATGTTGAAAGATGAAAAAAAAAAAAAAAAAAACTTAAGGGGTGAATTGTGTATCACATGAAGTGAGAGTAAGAAGAGAAGATAATACTAAGTTTTTCTTATTTCTCAATTTATTATTTTTATTATTATGTTTTATTTTTTCACATATATATATTTTGACCTCTTATTTATTGAATTTTAAAATTGACATCGATATCGGAATCACGTGTCGGAAACCCATATATCAAAATTCCGACTTAAGTGTCGGAGAGTGTCGGACACGTGTCGAAATGTCCGACACGACACGAAGACTCTTGGAAAGTGTCAGTACTTTCCGACTTAAGTGTCGGAAAGTGTCGGACACGTATCGAAGTGTCCGACACGACACGAAGACTCTTGAAAAGTGTCAGTGCTTCATAGATGTCCATACGACCCCTTCTAAAGCGAGAAAAATTTTCAGCTGTTTTTCTTGGGGAAGGTCCAGGTGGAGCAGTTGATAAATCTAACTGGTTGTCTATTCCGCATTGACCGAGTAAAACACTGGAGATCTTATTTGATGCTTTGGAAAGAAACCATCCGCTTTCGTTCGTTGTTTCCTAAGCCGTGATTGTCGGGTCTATCGCATTGACTTGGCGATTCTCCTAGCTCTCGTCGCAAATCATACAAGGGAGGACCACCCACTTGAACCCAACAACCACATCACATGCATATTATACAATGAATCCAAATCACAAACAGAACATGATAAGGCGATTGAAGCGTTTTTAACCATATATGTGCATTCTTAAACAAATTCTTGTTAGGGGACACGTATAAACTTCCCCTGTGAACGATACTATAAGCTAGGCATACGAGTAGAATGAAAGGGGCGAAAAAACAAGGGAAAAGATAAGCTCATTACGGGAATAAATCAAACGGCTGATAAAATATTCAGTGATATTTCACCAACACGTCATGTGTTGATGTCAGAGCCTATCAAAACCTCACACGCATCAATTTAAAGTCGGTCCAATAAAATAAATGCAAATTTAATGTCTATTGGGGTTGGAATGCAAATTAAAGCAAATTAACTGCATTGGCGGCTTTAATAAATGCCTTCGAAATTGAAGTGTACGCACCGCCCGAGTCAATTTTCTCCACTCTTTTACGTTTAGAAGTTTTGTCCTTTCATTGACTTTTCTCAATCCTTGTTCGTTTCGGAGGAAAAATCTCCATTAGGTAGGTGGAGGTGTAAAGAAGAATTGGAAAAACAAAAGAGAATTAGGTAAAAGTTAACGAAAGGACAAAATTTCTTAACTTAAAAAAGAGTTGAGTGGAGAAGTCGTCTCCATTAGGTGCTGCGCGGAGCTTCCCACCTTCAATGGAGAATTTTCCTTGACAAAGTGGCGAAGACAATTTTCCAATTTTGAAGGCGTTCACTGAAGTTGCCAACGCAATCAATTTGCTCTCCTTTGCAAACCGACTTGACATACATTTAATTGACACGGGTCTAATTTTTGATAGGTTTAAGACTAGGCACATGCCTGAAGGGGGTGGCATAAAACCACTGAATATTTTCTCCATACACCTGGGTCTGAATAACCGAGCCGTGCTCTGTGTCAAAGTTACTACTTAACTTCGCACCAAGAGACCAGTTTAATCTCTTTTTGAGAACTCCAAGCGGATTTGGGCTCAATTAGCTGGCCTTGGTTTGGTACAATCGTATTAACCCTCTGGGAAGAAAACTCATTTAAATCAAAGTCATTCTTTCTGGTTTTAACATGCGCATCCACACAAGATCCATCCACTAAACAAAGAAGATCAGATGGGTAGGGGTTAAAAAAAAAAGGCAAAAGCAGCACACACCAGTAGAAAGGAAATCAACGAGGCACCAGAAGGAAATTGGAACCGTGAACTGACTTCGAAAATTTTAAAGATGATGGATATCTCGAACAGTCGCCGCAGAGATACATGATAGATTAAATAAAACTAAGACCTAATGTAAAGAGCTAAATCACTCTACAACCCCAAAAACCCAATTCCCTTTTTATTTCGAAATTGCCAAAAGGTTCATAGGAAGGAGAGGGAGGGCAAAGGGGGTCAGACACGACGATTCCTAATGTATTACAGCATGAAACCTGTATGCAGCTGTGTACACCAGTAAGCAAAACTTCCTGCACAAAAGGGAAAAAGATCAATGAATTTCCAATCGTTTAAAAGAAACTAAGAGGGATGGTGAAGATCATTGCACATCTAGAGATTGGATTATCACACAACAAAGAATTTTTCATCAGCATGCTAGACCATCATCCACCAAAAATGAGGGATACGACATGCGAGCTCATGGCTAACAAACATGAGGGATACGACACGTGTTATGAAAAAGTGACCAGCCAAGTACCTTCATCTAGAGCTCATCCTTGCTATCCTTGCCTACGACTTTCTCTTCTTCGCCTGCGACTTTCTCCTCCACTTTATCACGGTTACTCTCAATGAAATCTATTATACCTTCCTTTGTCCTATCGCCATCATACTGCACCACCTTCCCGCTTGATGACCTAAAGTAAAGAGTGGGGTACCCCTTGACATCGAAGGTGTCACTTGGGATATCATTTGCGGTTGCGTCCTGAAAAGGAAAGCATAATATTGGTACAGACATGGTTGTGAACCCAAATAATATTATTGGGTAAGGGCAGCCAACAAAGAAGGTGAAAAACAGTACTTCATATACCAGTACATGTACCTCACATGAAGCATATTTTATCCAGCGAATTTACCCACTGGGTCAGGATATCTCTTTGCCTTCTCTAAAGAGGGGAAGAAACACAGACATATACTAACAGTAGTTCAAATTTCTAGCATTCTTCTTTGGAAAACAGATGACTTTTATGTCACTTCAGTTTCTATAAAAAGGTCCCTAAGTTCATCATCCGCGCCTTTCTATGATTCAATCACGCATTTTGCCCCAAACCAATCAGTACCAACCCCCACACCAAAAGTGCTTTTTATAGGTACTCAAACAATAATTACTAACATTACTCGACCAGTTTTGAAAAGGTTAGATCACTGTTGCTGCAATTCGGGGAAATTATCAACCTAGTTTGAGCGGGAATACTTACAAACTTAGCAATAACGACTTTGGCATCACTTTCGTAAGAAAGTGCAACTTCATCCAAGATAGGTGCCAATTTCTTGCAATGTCCACACCAAGGAGCATAAAACTCCAGAAGAACTGCAGAAAAGTTTTCCAGCATGTTAGGTGAAAGTCTTCTAA
The DNA here is from genome assembly GCA_017140595.1 of Eucalyptus curtisii. Lineage (NCBI taxonomy): Eukaryota > Viridiplantae > Streptophyta > Magnoliopsida > Myrtales > Myrtaceae > Eucalyptus > Eucalyptus curtisii. Next base: position 35,727,511 of record CM029499.1, on the reverse strand, counting down.
CACTGAGTCAGGAATGCAATTAAACATGACAGATTATATCAAACTGAAAATAAAAGCAATTACACAACCTCCTCCTTTATCGTCCAATTTCCTCAACTATAAAGGTATAATAAGGTGTAATAAGAAAGCATACCTTTTTGACACCAACCAAAGACAGGAAGGCAATTTTTCAACAGAGAAAAGTACATAGAAAATAATTCAAGACGAAGATCCCCATCATTTCTACTGTATGAAAAATACTTACTCTAGGATCGATTAAAGCCTTTGCGAGCAGAAGACATCCATGAAAAAGCCAATAGATATCAAATGGATACAAAGTATATATCAATGAATAAAGATCACTAAGCAGTATGCTTGCAGACGACACAAAACAACACAATGCATAATGCTATGTACCATTTTTGTCAGAGTTCAGCACCATCTCCTGCAGGCTCTCAGCTACTACTACTTTCACAGGCTCGTTGTTATCTTGGGGTACGGGTTCAGACTTCTTGTACTGTGGAACCTTGCCTTCCTGCAATTAACATAACAACATTAAATCACAGCTTACAACGTGCTTTAGAAACTCTCAAAGGTGTAAAAGTTCTAATTTAGATGTGTAAGACTGGGAATGCGTGGACATCTCCCATGTGTTGTGAGAGACAGAAGCAGAAGAGATATATGTAACCTTGTACTCCTTCACCCAAGGAGCAATATCATCAGGTTGCAGATTTGGTTTCAAGTACTTTTGCCCATCATTTGTCTGTACTACAATAAGTGGCACTTGGTCCTCCTTGAGTCCAAAATACTGCACGTAAACATTAAACAACAATTTTTTATCTGCATAAGTACATGTGCAGCATCAAATGAAGAACTCAAAAAGAAAAGAAAAAAACTAACCTGGAAAGCACCTTGACTAGCTTCGAGATCACCTATCAAAAAGATGATGCCCTGTCCTTTATATTGCTCAGCAACAGCGCGGTATTTTGAGGTTAAAGATTCAGCTTCTTCAGTGCTAACATTCAAAAACAACATTGCCTATGCAATGCAAATGGAGTTGTCAGATGTTATCCATGAAACCAAATAAGGAATAACAGACAAATCCAAACTATTCAAGAGCAATTTACCGAGGGGAAAAGAAATTGTGCTTGAAATTTAACTACTATGCCCTCGATTAAAAAATCGATGACCAAATAACAATCTGTGCAGAACAGTCTCACAAATAAAATTAAAAATAAAAAATTAAGAAAGCCTATTGAGCTTCAAAAGAGAAAAGAAAAATAATTCAGGAGAAAAGGTTTGCAAATTATTTGGCCATTAAAAAGAATTTAAAACCAACCAAAGATAGTAACAATCATCGCTCTCGTGCTGGACATGAACTATCTAGAATTATGTCAACAAAAAGATTTGACACATTGCACAATTGAAATACCCTATAGTACAAGCATATCCAAACAATAGGTGCAAACCACATTTTATTGTTAGAGATATATAGCAACACTTACAAGGTCCACATAACATTATACTATCACCTGAGCCATCCACCCAAGAATAGCGCAAAGAATTTTCACCAAGGAATCAATCAAAGACAGAGATCCGCAAATCAAACAGCAGTACCAAGTGTAAAAGAATAAAATAACAGCTTGCTACTATCTACCTTAGCATTATCACTGTTAAAAAACTTGATCACGAAAGGGTGGTTGCTTGGGTCATTGTTAAAGAGAGTGACGAGAGGCACACTGGACTCTTCAACAAACTTCTCCAGAGCATCCACATGGAAATCCTGCAATATGTTTGTCCACTTATTAGTGCCCCAGGCATCCGTGAAAAGGAGGAAAAGATACATCTGTTCTAAAAAAGAAGTACCTGTAAATCAACGAAGAGTTCGTCAAATGGCTTAAAGAGCCTAACGACAGGTCCAGCAACTGATGACTCTCCCCGTGGAAGCAGTTTGGCATCCAAAGTGTGACCAAACTCATAGTCAGAGCGCAAGTTCTCAGCTAAAGCAGTGAAATTCTCATACTCTTCACCAGAAAACTTTGGGAATATCCCAACCTGTGAGTATAGGCCCCAATAGCATAAAATCAGATATGGTAGGGAAGTCATCAAAATAGAAAGCCCAAGGCAAGAGCACTTACAATCACTATCTTTTTATCTCCTATCAGAGTGCTGGCATCTTCAACAGATTTAATTTCAACAGAAGCAGGACCGCTTTGTTTCTTCAAGTATGTAACAATGCCATCCGCCTCGCGGGGACCTTTGTACTCTTGAATAATCTTCCCCCCCTTTCTCAAGATTTTAATTGTGGGAAAACCCTTGATGTCATATTCGCTAGCAAGCTCCTTGTTTGCTTCTTCATTAGCATCAACTTTGGCTAGAGCTATGGGAGGGTCATGACTGCTCAATGCGGCCGCAGCTTTCTCATACTGCAAATAGAACAAAAGCCGTTGTTACCAACCGAACACATACAGCTATCTATCTATAGCATTATATTGTGTCTAACAGGATCTATGAAATATTGTTACCTCAGGTGCAAGCTTCTTACAATGACCACACCTGAAAAAGGGATAAAAAGCTAGTCAAAATCCCATCAGTAGGTGATTATTAGTGTGAAATGTTCTGCTGGAAAGATGGAAAAGAGAGATGAAGGGAACAAGACTAGATGGAACAGAATGAAGGCAGGAAAATGCCATCCCTCTCAGCATTAAATTCAGCGGAAGAGAATCTCCCACTTCCCATCCTCCATTCGTCCCTCCCGTCTCCCAAAAAAGAGAAAGTCAGCTCTATTTCTTATCACGCATGAATGGGCAGAGTAAAATGCTCCCACAAAGAACATTTCTTCACATCATCACCGTTTTCAACAGTAATTGTTACTCCACCAACGTTAACCGGAACTCGGGGGTTAACAGAAACCCAGAATGAATTAACAAACCCACACGGTAACTGCAATCAAGTGCAATTATGATTCCGCAAAACTCCCCCTCGTTAATTACGGGTTAAACATGAATTGCCAAAAAAAAAAAAAAAAAGGGGGGGGGGGTCTCGACAATGCATTTACTCAACACAAAAAATGCGTAACCGATTTGATTACGCCCAGCCCTGACGGACATGAGTATCAACAAATTTCTCGACGATCAGATACCTGCTGGGCGAATCCAAAACAGGAGAAGAAAACGAAAAAGGATAACTTTTGCTGTTATAGCGATGTTTATCTCGTGCATGCAAACAAAGGCAGAAAAACTTTTGCCTCCGGAAAGGCCCAAAAATTTCACGAACAAAGGAGACTTCGAGCGATCGCTAGGCTGAGATTCGCTTCGAACAAGAAAGAGGGGGGGGGAAAAAAGAAACTTTTTCCGTACAATTGTACATAAACAGTAAGCAACCGGAGAAAAACCAGCCAAAAACCTCGAGATCCGAAGCGGATCGATCGCATCGACCAGATTCGAGCCGCCAGAAGACTAAAAGGGAGAGGAAAGACGGAATTTTACCAGGGAGCGTAGAACTCGACGACGATGAGGTCGTGCTTGCCGACGGTGTCGGAGAAATTGGAGTGATCCAGGGTCAGCACGAACTCCTCCGCCGGCCCGGCTTCCTCCTCGGCGGAGACCGCCGCCGCCGCCGCCGCCGCGAGGAGGAGAGAGAAGATCAGCCAATTCGCAACCCTAGACGCCATTGCCGCGAGTCCTCGGAATCTCCCCCGCGCCGCCAGAAGGAGAAGTAGATGGATTTCGTCTTCGAGAGAGAGAAGAGAGAGAGAGCGATCGAGACAGAGTGCGTTGGGGGGTTTTAAAGGTTTAGAGAGAGAGAGAGAGAGGGAGACGAGCACGGGACTCGCACGTGACTCGCCCCCTCGTGTCTCGGCTGACATTTTTGAGATCCTTGCGAGTACGAAATTTTCAGTACTCGCCCTCCCATTGGGCAAGGGCCCACGTGGAATGCTGTGGTTGGCCCCATCATGTCACCCCCCTCAATTGTGCGGGTAACGCGCTGTAAAAGGAAAGCACGATCCCTTTTATAGATTGTAATCCGAGGGTTTTGGGTAATGTAATTAAAGAGCCTGGAAAAATCGCGCGGTGAGGCCGTTCCCAGGGTCAGCGAGGTGATGGGGCCAACCACGTCGCGCCACGTCGGCGACGGCCGCACACGTGGCGAGCTCCGCTCGTGTTTGCGCTCGTTCTTGGGAAATTGGTGATGTCTGTGATGAACCTGCGGGGTTGATCTGGTGCGTTGATTGGGACCGGCGTTCTGATTTTTGACTTTTAATGGCGTCGGGTGGATCGCGGGGGATGATTTTTAATCTTTAGCATAATATTGTATATTTATTAAATATCTTCGTGTAGTTTAGGAATTCAAAAGATCACCTTTAATAATATAAAAATTTAGTAATGACATTATACGTTAGGCCAAAGTTTTTGAGATTATTTAATAATTTCATATAATCTAGAGACTAAATTGAATATGTACCAATAATTCATAATATCAATTTAAAATCTCGAAGATAATATTGTACATTATGTCAAAATTTTAGAACCACATTAAAAAATGAAAATTCTAGAATCATAGTGTATATTGTACTAAAGTTTAGAAACCATACATATCATTTTAGTTAAGAAACTTTACAATGACATATATAATTTATATGATGTTTTGAAAGGTGAATTGAAGATGCTTGTTTTAAGCATGCTAATCTAGTTAGCTAAAACTTCATAGGTCTTCGCTACGGAAAGACTATTCAACAATACCCCCAAAAATAATTTCACATGCCCTTTTAGCGCTTAATCCAATAGATAGCTTTTATAAAATCTCTTGCAACATTTTAGATGCGTTTCTAAGTGACGTCATCTTACACCTCTATAGATCCCTATAGGAGGTTCAAGATCGATATTCCAGGCAATGTATTATATTAGGATGTTGACTTTCTAGAATCATTCTTCAACCTATTATAAGAAGGTAATATATACATTAGAATACAATTGTGGTCCAAATTCTTGACGTGACTACACAAAGGATGACGTTCTTTTTGCTTTGTCAAAATTTGTTTAGATCAAGATTTACATAATTGATGCCTCAAAAAAAAAAAAGCATTTTCGACTCAAATAACTTAAAAGCTTAAAGTAAGTTAACTAGATGTATATTGGATTTTCATAATTTGGATTAAATATGAGAGTATTTTAGTAAACTTTTAATAAATCTTTTTTTCCTTCCCCTCGGATACGAGTCAAGGGCGAGCCTACCGTCGTCAAGTCGAGTCAAGTTTGGTTACTAACCAAGGTTTTTTTTTTTTTTGATAAAATGGTTACTAACTTTTTTATTACATATAAATAGATTAAAACGGTTTAAATGATTAATTTGGATCAAATCATTTTCGACTTAACTCAAACCTGACTCAATTAACTTATTTAACGGCCCTATTATCAACTTCCATGTCTCTCATGTGATCTATACAGCCTATCACAACCTTTAACACCCCACCCCATCCCCCCAACCCCCGGCGATGCCCCGGCGAATAACATTCCATGTCACTGGGAACTCACATCATTTCCTCGTTCCCTTAAGATGACTGGGTCCCGTGAACCTACAGATTTTTCAAGCCCGCTTGTCACGCTAGAACGGTCCACACGACCTGTCGGCGATCACTCGTGGTCGAACATCTGTCACTGCGAGTCCTCATCATTCAATTCAGCAGCCCAGGAGAAAAGAGTCCACCGCGGTAAGCCTCCATTACCATTTCGACGTAGAAAGAAGTGGTAATCACCAAGTTTGTATGGTCGTCGAGAAAAGGAGAACTTGACCTCAAGACCATATGTGCCGGGCGTCTAACAACGTCTCAAGTGCTCGGTCCCATAAGTGACAACAATTTCGTAAACGTGAGATACCAGCGTCGGACAGGTAAACATAGATTGTGGATAAGATAGAAAAGAAAATTACAGCAAGCTAACTCGAGTGACATGAAGATCTCGCACAAGATTTTTCAAATAATTAGTACTAGCATTGCGAAAGGCGCTGCGCGCGCGTGCCTGAAGAAGAATGCTGGTAGTCAAATGAGACTATCCTAAAAGTGACACCAAACCCACCTTTCCAGTTATATCCCGCGGACCACTGTACATCGTGGAGCAGTTGAGCCCTTCATTACCGGGCTCCTAAGGGGATGTTAGAGAATGACTGGTATAGTCGCCTGCTCCAAGTCACGCACAGTGCTTATCGTCCATTCATGCTGTAGTAGGGCCGTTAAACGGATGGGTCGGGTCGGGTTTGGGTCGGGTCATTAATGATCCGACCCAAATCGACGTTATTTGGCGACCCATTTATCTTAATGTAAATTTTTCGACCCAAACCCAACCCGACCCATACCCAACCCATACTCGACCGACCCAACTCATATTAATAAAACATTTTCATATTTAACCAAATTTAGAAAAACTTATTCCTATGTTTTTTTTAAAGATTATATTATTAAAAAACTTCCAAGCTTTTATATATATTATTTTTTTAAAATTGTATTGCTAAAATAGTTTTATATAACACAAATTTAATAGACAATTTTTATAAATTTTAAAATTATTATTTAAAAAAAATCGAAATTTAATTATTTTTTAAAAAAATTTAAAATTTTAATTTAATTTATTTTATTTTTAATATAATTTTCTTTTTCTTTTTTTCTTTTTTTTTTTCTTCTTCTTTGGCCGGCCGCCGGCCATGATGAATGCCGGCGACCGGCCACACGGGCGAGCTCGAGCCTCGCGCCGGCGAGCTCGAGCCTCGCCGGAGAGTCGGTGAGGCCTCCGCCTCGTTAGATCCGACGAGCTCGAGCTCACCTAACGCCGGCGAGCTTGAGGCTCGCCTGGCCGGTCGCCAGCGATCACCGTGCCGGCGACCGGAAGGAGGAAGGAGAAAGAAAAAAAAAAGGAAGAAAAAGAAAAGAGAAAAGAAAAACAAATTATAATTTCGATTTTTATGAAAAAAAATATTTTTATAAAGTTAAAGAGGGAAGGGAGAGATTATAATGTTTTTGTTGAAAATGAGTTTTCAACCCGACCCATTTAAAAACCCACTTAAGACCCACCTATCTTAAACCTTTAATTGTGAAACCCATTTAACTATCTTTTGTTATAAACAAGTGACCCATTTTAACACCTCTATGCTGTAGCAAGATGTTTGTTATCCTTGGTGTGCAGAATGGGGAAAAAAATCACTTGGAATTGAGTTCTAATAGGACTAGAAATTCAATACTCCCTGTGAAAGGAATCACAGCAGGACAAAATGTAAGCGTGGGTTGCCTTCTGAGGAGGGTTTAATTTGATCAGAGTCAACAGGCGAGGACACGAGCTGGCCCGGGTGACAAAGAACTGGTAAACCTTCCATGTAAAGAAGCCTGGAGATTCTGAAGAAGGTGTATCCAGGAAGTGACGATACATACGTTGGCGTATTGATGAGGCATATCATCAATCAAGGATTGATTTCCTCACTGCTTACTCATTAATTTGTGGAATGGCTTCTGCTCGCACTACATCTGTACCTGAGTAGCTAGCGTCTTGCTCAGGAGTGAGGACAGCACGTTTCTCGGGAGCGAGGATAGCATAAGCCGCAGCCGCATGATACATGATAGAGTCAAAGGCCACAGAAAGTAGGATTAAGAAGGATACATGTTGCAACTTTGCTCAAGTGACTTCGATTGGATCTCTTTATCCTTCAATTTAAGCTCTCTCACTCCAACAATTAGGCTTGATTGCAAGGATTATATTAAACATTTTTGGAAGAAGTTGAGCCCCTTGATGATTCTGGGCCCTTTGATTCATTACCTTGAGGGGATTCACCAAAAGCAATTTAGCAGTGAACTCTGTTTCTTAAGCATTCCAAGACTAATGACTGTTGGAAAGCTCATTAACTCGGCCGATGAAGAACTGTCTCAAAAAAAGGATTGAAAATCAAAATTACTCAAATGCAATTGGATTGCATACAAAAAATTGCCGTACTCACAGGCTCAAACACCAGTTCAATTTACTACTAGAGATGACAAGAGTGCCAAAGCAGCAATGATAATGATTATGTTCAGAAAATAGTTGGATTGCAGGGGCTTATCTGGGCTGCCACCGAATCCTTCATACTCAGCTCGGATCTTCTGCTTCATAGTATCTGACAGCTCTCTCTGCAATTCAAATACGCAACACGCATTGAATTTTATTCCTCCTTTCGCTAAGACTCCCCAAGTTTTAAGAAGTGGTTTCACATGATTGAAAATATCTTCCATCTTTTATTTATAAAAGACACGGCACAGAAAACGGGACATTGTTTTCTAATCCTGCAGTAAACCATAAGAAACAAGGAACATGAACAATTTGCAAAGAAATAGTCTCTCCGTTAAAGATCGCATAATGAAAAGGAACTCTCTGTAACAATGGAAGATTAAGATGTAAGTTATTTCTTAGTATAACCTTTCCAGATGAGTAGGTGGCAGCCACAAACTTCTCCGGTGCAGCTTTAGCAGGACCATCTATCACGATACCCTGAAAGATTACTTGACGTAAGCTTTAGTTTTCACCATAACTCTAACCCACATTCTGTATAAGTTAAACTGCAAACTAGTAAATCTAGACTGAAGAAAAACTTGTAAATCTAGACCCAAGAAAAATTTGTAAATAAGTAGAAGCGCTTGTTATCTACGCACAAATTTTCCATAACAAGCCAAACATCAATGCTGATAAGATGAACTTGATGGTTATTCATGCTGTGCAATATTTGGCAATAAAACTACAATTGATGCATCTCCAAATGGGACGCCCCATCAATCCTGCAAATTTCACTTGATCCAGAGGCCAATGCCATCACAACAGATGGTCGAATAGCCAACACAAACATCATGGAAGAATTTCAAATATTCGGACAGTTCTTATAGAACTTTGACCATTGGCTCCTTGAGAACTTAAAATTAAGAAGAAAAAATCCGGCATTGGAAATGATTTGAACACGGTTCAGCGTCACTACAATTAGCAAAGTAATGACCATAAGAGAGCACTGACAAACCTCTGGAGGATCAAATTTTGCACCAAGGTTGCTGAGTTTTGCATGTGCTTCAGCATAATCCTTAAAGAATGCTTCCTGATCTTCAGCGTATTTCTCAGCATAGACCTGCAATTTGCCAACATTCTTTAGAAAGATAACTCAAATTTAGAGACTTCCTCTTTTATTTTGGAGCTTTCAGCAAAACTCTTATTACCTTGAATGAAGGATCTTCAAAAAGAACACCATCAGTTGGCAATACCAGCAGATCTTCATCCTTCCGTTCTTTTATATCCTGCATGAAACATCAAGTTAGCGTCCCACTTGATTCTGAATCACCACCTTCCCATGGAAAAAGTACGTATGGATTCAACTCGCAAACCTTGAAGTATGAGTTATCAAACTTCAACCATTGCACAGTCCACGACTGTCCACCTGGTGCTCCTGGTCCATCTTTCTGTGACATGATGGAGGCCATTACGATTCATGAAGACCATTTATACTATTCTTAATCATTTCAACTAAACTATATTGTTGAAAGTAGTCATATAAGTTCAATTCAAGCAGCCATTAATTTGTCCACTGGGGAGAAACTTTTCCCAAGCTTCAATGTCCACAACCATTTCAACTGTCGGTAAGAAAGGCACACGTATGAAACTAATATAGCTAAGATAATAATGCCTAAGGATATTTGGACACTAACACAAGATCAAGTTAGAACAGATTATAGCTGAGGGGGTGGCTTAAAGTGGGAATAAGATGAAAAACCTTTCTAAAGTAGTTTGGACATAAAAGGCAATGGCCTACAGATGATAAAGTAAGAAGATGTGACATTACAATGGACACATGTAAAAGAGGTAAATAAGACCTAAAAGACGTGGATGGATACTTTTAGAAAGATGCGGAGTTCTTGAGTTTTATAGAGGATTTGATACTACACAGAGGGTAATGATGTAAACAAACTCTTTAAGCTGACCTACTAACCCCTAAAATCCTTGCTTGTTGTACTCCTAGAAGAAAAAATCTGCAAATATCAGTTGATATGGACCTCCTCTATGGAAATTAATAGTCAACTGTCATCCTTAACAAAAGAGACTCTGAGGCGCAAATCCCATGGCAACAAATATGGCTATTGAGATTCATTAACGTGGTCACAAGCCACACTGTAAATGGCTACTTTTTCTGGGCATCATCGTGACCATCAAGCCAAAATATTGTAACCCGAATCATGAGTCTCAACTGTGTGAGACAATGGAGATTACAAGCACATAAAAGAATTTACAACAACATCCTTGGGAATATCAATCTATTTCTGATGGTTGATCACTGATTGAACGCCATCCTACTGCACAGCTCCTTAAGTGCTTGGAGCTCAATGAAATATTGTTTCTAAATCCAAACAAAACATTTCTGTAGTTTTTCACGTTTAATGGACAAGACTATGACCATTGGAGTCCTGTTCCCTGTTATTCATTTAAAGATGATCAAGAGTTCATAACTCTAAGTGTATACCGAGGATAACTTTCAATTCACCAATGGTAACCATGGAAAATACATTATCGACACTATGCATGCTGTTTCAGAATTCCTATGGCAAGTTGAGTTTGTCAAATGATTAGTACAGAGCATTACATTAATAAATAGAAAGTAATTAGTTACCGTGTACTTTGTTTCTGGCTTGCCCCACCCACTACGTTCTGGTCTTGACCTTCCAAGAGTGTGTGCCCCAGATAAAGCAACTATTTCCTGCGGAACAGAGAATTCATAGTCTCAAGCACATGAGATACACACAAATAGCACACAACATCCCATTAGGTAACGATTACAAAAACCTTGTCATTTAGTCCCATCCTGTAGAAAACTTCCCGGAGATGATCGGCTGGTGAAGGGGGGCCAGCATCTGAAAGAAAGAACTGTTAGTAAAAAGAGAAGAAATGGATTGTTCCAAGAGGAACCGACAAAAACTTTTTCTGACAGAAGTAGAAAGTACACTAATAAGTGTGACAAAAGGATCCGAGAAAGAGAAGAAATCAATCACCGGAGACTGAATAAAAAAGTGAAAACTCCAGACAAGAGATAGAAAATGACTTCTGACCATAGAAAGCACAGGATATTCAAGTTCATTTATGTGTGATAAAGCGCATCTAAATGCATATTCTTTTTATTTCCAAACAATGCTTTGTTTCAAGAGCTTACCATGCATACGAATGTGATCCATTCAGAAACAAAACACAGACCTAGGATGAATAAATCTCTTGTTGCTTGAATTTTTTTAGTAAATGCCTAAATGAATCAAGTCATCTAGAACTTCATCTGTTGCCCAAATCAGCAAAATTACAGTTCTTTAAAATTACCACCTTCAGCCTTAAGTACAAATCTCACCTAAAAAAAAAAGCCTTTGCATGTTAGGGTGCCCACTCAGATTTATCATAGAAAAAGCAGTTGAATAATCAGCAGTTCGCAACAACTTGCGCGAGATAGTAACAGTGCTTCATAGAGCCAAAGTAGTGATCCCCTAGCACAACAAAGCCGAGTGAATGTCTACTCTTTAATGAACAACCAATGTTTCACTCACCAGGAAGCCTCCCTTCTTCAGGGCACTCCTCAGGTTTTGATACATCAACTCTTCCATACTTCATGGGAATCTTGGGACCACCAGCTTCCTGAAGAATAAAGTAAAAGGAAGAACATTTTCACAAAGAACGAGTGAATCTCAGGTTACGTATGGCTTCAAGAAATCTCAGGTTAAGCAATTAAGGGCGCAAAAACTGACCTCAATAGCAGTAGCGCCAGCCAGCTGAAACAAGTCTGCATATGTCACACTGGGATATTTTTCTTTGATTGGCTCAATAAGTTTTAGTGCATTTACAAGACCTGTAAAAGCTAGTTTTGAGAGAAGTTCAAGAAACAAGTCATGCCACCGTAGTATCACTGCTAAATTATTACCAGCATTAGCTGCATGCTTAAGCTCAATTTCAAACCGAAGACTCCCATTAGCTCCACCTCTTTTAGGCCATTCTTCGATGTTCTTATTATAAGTACCGGCATCATGCCATCCCAACCGCACCTGTAAAGTACTCATATGTCATTAACGGCAAATTCTATTTCCTTTTCCTACAAAACACATGTAACACGGAGACTATCAGACCTAGTAAATTGCAAAGAAGGGTGGGAACATGGTGATTAGACACTTCAGGATTTCCAGTTCTCTGTTGTCAGCTAGCTAAACGGGTGGGAACAATGTAATGAAGTTTCAAAATCTCAGGTGCTTCAATTACCCATAGCATCTCAGGGGTGTATTTTCTCAACTAAGGGTTCATTCCAAAAATAGATACGCTTTCTTCAGGGGATAGATGAATCTGTGGAGTAGGCTAAACACATTACAATAGCAAGAGCAATTCCGTTCATTCAGCATCATCTCGTGAAGCGATCAAAGCATATATCTTCCAAAATCACTGAAAATCAGAGCCGGCTAATTCAAGCGAATGACACAAACAGGCAGAATAAGAACTAATCCTTTTGCAAAGGAATACGAAGGCACGTTACCAGAAGAGGATGACAGAACTTAGTCTTGAGAAGCTCCTTAATTTCTTCCCTGGCGCCCTTCAGCTGCGCCGGATCGGACGCGGCGCATTTCGGAGACGCGGCTCCGCTGTACTGCGCGGCCAACAAGTGCATGGACGGCCTCCTCTGCATTTTCATCACGAGTCAAGCTGAAAACCACTACGGAAGCAGTACGAAACGACGGAATCGAAACAGCAATAAGGGAACAGGACCGGAATGTACACGGTCCACACGCGCTTATCCAACGCAAACGACTTAAGTAGAGCTACGTCCGGACAGACGCACTCGGAGAGAGACCGAACCGAAACGCAGCTAATCGAAGCAAAACAGCGAGAGCAAAGCACAGCGACGCACGATCACCACACGCGAATGCTCCACTCAGGTCCTCCTCGACACTGAGAGAGGAACGCCCAATCCTAAACTCGAGCTGGTCGAGGAAGACGCGAGATTGGAGGAAAGAAAGGAAGCAAGCAAGCAAGCGCGCGCGCGCGTACCTGGTTGAGGAAGAGGCGAGAAGCGAGCGGGGACGATCCGCGGAGGCATCGGAGAGAGGAGAGGGGAGAAGCAGGGGAGCGGCCGGCGGAGGCGGAGGCGGAGGGGAGGAGGCGGGCTCGGGAGGCGGCGGCGGCGCCGGTGAGAGAAGCCATGGTGGCCGTTGCTGTCGACGCGGATGGTGGCGGTGAGGAGGAGAAGGACTGCGGTTGGAGGGGGAGGAGTTGCATTTTTTGTTGTCTTTTTTCGTGGGCCGTTGGAGGATCACACGCGCCTTTATTCGCTGCCCTCTCCCTTTTGTGGCTTGTGCTCGAGCCCAGTGTTGGACCGCGAGTGGGTCGCCACTGGAGAGTTTTATTTATGTGCAATTCGTTTTTTTTTTTTTTTTTTTTTTTTTTTTTTTTTTTTTTTTTTTGAGGGGGATAATCTCGTCCTTATCCCATCTCCAAAAGACACCATTCGGGGCATCTAATCTTCCGAAGTCCTAATTGCGATTCCACGCCTTCATCGGTCACCAACTAACTAGGTGGGTCGAGTCGAAATTTTATTAATATATATCTGACCCAATCTATAAATGAACTGAGTTATATTACTAAATATTTTCATATTTAACTAATTTAGAAAAAATTATACCCAAATTGATAAAAGCATGGATTGAACGAAGGCGAGAGAGTAAAAAGAGAATCTACATATAAATTGGATTTAGATAAATTATGAACTCATTTAACACCTATATTTTGCCATTCTAGACTTATTTATAATACATTTATTGAATGCAATTAATCTACATAACTACTCAACTCATCAAATATGGGTAAAAAAATGGGTCATAAACCCATTTTGACCAGTCTACTTGTGCCATGGGCCTATGGCTTCATGATATAAATTGTCGTGCAAAATTCAACTGATGACATTCAATGTTCATAAAGAAAATGCAAAGATATGTTTTGTCATGTGACGATTGGACATCGCATCTCCTCAATCCAAAGATGAAAGACAAGTTGGGTAAAGTTAGTCACGCAAAGGGTCCCAGCACCCTAGAAAAGCTCTGAAGACCATCTAACCCCGTGTTTGTACTCCTTGCGCCATGTAAACAGCATGCTTGAGGGTTTGTCGCGCTAATTTTATTTCATAATACTGTAATTTCTTTTGAACATATGATGTTGTTGTCTTTTAAGTCATTTGGGAAGGGCGATCACCCCACCTTTTCAGATATTGAGGTAGGAATGCGTGAATGAGTGAGCAAGCAGAATTTCACAATTTGCACACAAAATATAATACACAAAGTGATTTGTAAAATACATATAGGATAAGATAAAAGAAAAAAAAAAGTCATTTGGAACTTTTACATAATGTTTAAAAATAATTTTTCGACTAAAAACTGATAAAAATGACATCTTTCTATTTCAGCTTTTTATGCTACAGTATTATTTTAGCTTTGAAAATGCTGATAGGAAGTGGGATTTGTTTAAGCGTGGCGTCTGGACACTGTTTGTGATAGTCAAAGGGGCAAAATGGAACACCACCCCGATGACGTAAGCACGTTCGCACGCCTCCAGTAATGCCGCCGTGTCTATTTTGAAACATTTGGAGATTAGTGGACCCCATTTAATTTTATTTTCATCTAATTTACCTTCTAGCAAAATCTTCCTTGAATATGTCATATTCCGTGGACCTAACTTGTCATTCCGATAAAAAAACGGAGCTGTTCACATTAAAATTAAAAAGTCCACAAGTTATTACTTTATTACGACTTGACATCAAGTAATTAACTAAAACCTAAATATTTTTTCACTAGAGTTACTTTCTGGTCTTAACAAATCGTTTTAGCAATCTAAAATTGGGGGTGTTTAGGATGATATTAAAGGTAAAATCTCATTTTATATAAAGTAAAGATTCGCAAGTAAAGCTTTAAAAAGTAAGAAGTCTTATGAAACACGCACTTGCTCGATAAATGTGGAACTTGACACGGGTCAAAAGATCAAAAGGGATTAGGAAAGTGAAGACATTTCCTAGTCTCTACTCTGCACGATAGAAGTCAAAAGTTAGGCTCCAAGGAGTAAAGTCCACGACGGACTCGAGGCCCTCGTCCCTTTTCATGATTTGATGTTTTAGTGCAACTTTTGTAAAGGTTAATTCACATTGAATATTTTTTTTTCAAAATTTATTTTGCTGACCAAATTGGTATCAAATAATCGATGTATTTTAGAGCAAATGTTAGCCTATTGATTCATGACTTATTGACTTAAACTTTTGATTATATATAGATCGCAATCGAATTCAATAATTGACCTACTTTTCTTTTAGTGATCTCCCTAAGCTGAAGCACCGAGTTTATGCCTTACTTTCCAACAAGCGATGCCACTGTAAATGGTTGATTGGTGGGGCTTACAGGATTGATGTCTTGATGAAAGTTCATGAAAAGGAACCTTTATTATAATCATCAAGGTTGTTTGGTGAAAATTGCTATCGTGGTCCATGGCCGATAGGCGGTGTTTGATGAAACGTTGTTTCCAAATTAGCGATAATGGGTGTTGCGTTGTGATGTTCAACAACAAAACAGAGAATCGAGTCAGGATGGATGTGGACATGAGGACACTTGGATTTAGGGGAGAAGCTCTAAAACAAAGAGACTCACATAGTAGGAGGAGTTTATTAAAATGAGCACACAGGAAAGGGTGCTAATTGAATCCCACCTTAGAGAATTGTCGTAATCTAGAGCAACTGATTGTCCTACAATTCACCATCCTAAAATTTTGAGGAAATGGTATCCGATTGGGTATGTAAATGAGCTCGGCCTATTGGACATCTCTCTTGGCAATCTCCTTGAAGTGAGGTGTCAAGCTTTCGTCGTGTGTTCCCAACACCCCAAACTCAGGAATTGCGACTTTTTTCTTTTTGAGCTTGAGTTTTTGTACCAAATGGAAATTTACGATAATGATGGAAGTGTGAATGCAAAACATCCTGGCAGATTCCTTAGTACATTATTCATCAAGAAACTGTAGAATGCTTGTCATTTTCCATCCAAGTTGCAAACGTGTTATCCAAGCCAAGGGCCGCATATGGATGAGGATGTTCTCTCGGACAAGCTTTTGTGGATGCTAATGTCTCGGAGTGCCTGTCTTCTCAAAGAGAGAACACTTTGGGAATGGTTAGAAAAAACTAAAGAATAGCTAAACTCTCGTTTAGAAAAACAACACCACCAAGAAAAATGGGGAGAATTACCAAAAAAATCCTAAACCTATTGCAATTGTGCCAATTTAGTCCTAAACTTTTTATAATTGTGCCAATTCAGTCCATTCGGCCAAAATTGGCCGGCTGGCGCTGACGTGGACGCCGGTAGGGGACAACCGGCCGGCGAGGCAATTTTTTAATAAGTTTTTTTTTTTCGAATTTTTAAATATTTTAAATATATTTTTTAAATTTTTTTAATTTTTTTTTCACCTTCTTTCGCGCCGGCCAAAGGCGAGGGGGCGAGGTTAGCCTCGCCGGCCACTAGCGAGGCTCGCCCCCGCCGGCCACTAGCAAGGGCGTGGCCCCGCTAGATCCGACAAGTCAGCCCTCGCCAAGGGTTGTGGCGGAGGCGGGGAAGGAAAGGATGAGGAGGAGGAGGAGGAGGCGGAGCGGCTGCAAAGATGGGGGTGTTGCGGGCGTGGCGGCGGTGGGGAGAGTGAGGTGGGGGCGGAGATACGTGTACGAGTGCGGGGACAACGGCGACGATGACGACAACAACGGGGATGTTGGGTTTCTCCGGTGCCGGAGCAACGCCGCCATCTCCGCAGCCGCTCCGCCGCCTCCTCCTCCTCCTCCTCATCCTCATCCTCCCCCCGCCTCCACCGCGGCCCTTGGCGAGGACCGAGCTCGTCGGATCTGGTGAGGGCCGACTCGCTGGATCTAGCGGGGCCTCGCCCTTGCCAGCCCTCGCCTCCGACCGGTGGGGGCGAGCCTCGCCAGTGGCTGGCGAGGTCTCGCCTCTAGCCAGCGCCGGCTGGCTAGAGGAAAAAGAAGGTGAAAAAAAAGAATTAAAAAATATTAAAAAAAAATTAAAAAATTGCCTCGTCGGCCAAGTTTGTCCCCGGTGTCCACGTCAAGATCGGCCAGCCAATTTTGGCCGGATAGACGAATTTGCACAATTATAAAAGGTTTAGGACTAAATTGGCAAAAAAAAAAGTTTAGGACTGAATTGACACAATTACAATAGGTTTAGGACTTTTTAGTAATTCTCCCAGAAAAATGGTAGGGTCCTGCTCTGCCGACTATTGTAAGAAAAAAATGATGGAGGTGGGGTAATAATGGTTGGCCCCCCCGGCCTCGAGCCAGATTAGAGTTGGGCCGATGTTTAGGGGTAACGAGGCTTGCCTAAATCTGGGTGATGTTAGCCCTCACTAGTTTCGAGTGAGGGCCAACCACCCTTGTCATCGTCGGCCCCTCTAGTAATGGTCGACGGCAGCACCATTCCTTTTTTTTTTAATAAATTTTTTGTTTTTTTTAGTGTTTAAATCTAATTCAACTAAGGTTTGGAGAAGAAATTATCACATAGAGTAAAGAAATTAATTTAAAAAAAATGCTACATTAGAATTTTTCATTAAACAAATTGACGATATTAACAGAACTATGTAATGGCACAAATTTTATAGTTTTTAGGATTTGATTATACTTTTAGAAAATTTTAAGATTTAATTGTGCTTAAAAATTCTAGTTCACTCATCCCTTTTTTATCAATTTTTTTTTTACACTTATTAATACAAATTGAAATATACCAACATATAAAGAAATTTATATTTTCGAGCACAAAACAAAGAATTATGTGAGCTCAAAATGTTTCATTTGTGATTAATTTGACACCTTAATCGATGCATACACAAGATAACTTCTTCTTTGGAAAATGTATTTTACGTTGTATAAACAATTTAAACCAAGTCTTTCACCAAAAAAAAAAAAAAACAATTTAAACCAAGTCCATGTAGACCATCAATTATTTTGATCCTACAATGAATCTCACGTGATCAATGGTAGAGATGATATTGATATGGCCTATAAGATATTCGAAGAAGTCCAAGATTGTTGAATGTATCCCCTCAAGTTACTTGAAGATTCAATGTAGAATTATGCAGTAACTTTTCTCTCAAATAAGGAAAAGATGCCCTCTCGTCCCTTCTGAAAGAGGAAGAGAAGAGAGAACATTAGCAAGAGGTAAGGATACACATGCATGAACTTTTGACATGGAGCAAAACCCAAACAGTCACTAAAAGTTCACTCTCTGATCAAGCAAACAGCTTCGGCTCTACAAAATCTTTTGCAATGCCTGCTTTGCCTTCTATTGTAAGCCTATACACCACTAAATCAAGTCCCTCAGCTATGTAACTTCTACAACAAAACAAGCAGCGATGTGTTACGTAGAGAGCCGTGACAAAACCGAGGCTTCTCCTTCAAATCGACCCTTCCAGGACGCCGACGATCTCGGCTCGCTGGTCGGCGGTCAAGTCCGTCGGGAAACGCACCAGGAAAACGACCTTCAGGTCGCCCCTCCGGCCCTGCTCTTTCGACATGGGCATGCCATGCCCTGCGATGACCTTCTGGTAGCCAGGGTATATGATCTCATCCACCGTCAGGTCCAGGCTCTCGCCGCCCAGCAGCGGGACCGAGATGTCGCACCCAGTTAGGGCCTTCACCAGCGGGATCTCGACCGCCAGTTCCAGGTCGTCGCCGTCCCTTCTGAACAGGCCGTGCTTTTTCTCTGCGATGACGAAGGTTATGTCAGCCGGTTGAACGCCAGGCCGCTCGTTGCCCATGCCCTGGAATGTTATTTTGGTCCCCTTTTTCCATCCTGACTTCACTTTTATCGTCAGTAGTTCTTCTTCTTGAATTATTTGCCTGCAAAGAATAATTCATCGTTTGATAGAAATTACCTTGCCGTCTTTAGGGTAATATTGTATCTTGCTGAACAAACCATGTTTCTTAAGAACTTTTTTAGTTGTTTCTGTGAAAAATAGAACATACCCATTATTCGTAAGGACGTCTCTTGTCACCTTGATCTTCTTCATGCAACCGTAGCACAGCTCCTCGAGAGTGCACTGCAAGGTCCGCTCGATCGCTGGAGGCTTCAGCATCCCGGTTGAATTGGAGAACATGATCGGCGTGGAGCTCACCCGGCTCGAGCTCCTCGAGAGTGAGGTAGGAGCAAAGGTGACGGCATCGGCGGTGCTCCTCCGGCTTGCGCTCCTGGAGATAGAGGAGTGCGCCGCCGCCGGCTGGCTCCTCCGGCTTGCACTTCTTGAGAGAGGGGACGGCATGGAGGTGAAGAAACTCTCTTTCCGGTGCCCGAAGCATCCTCCCCTAGGACTCTTCGGCTCATCGATGCCGTTCGGGTGACTATATCTGTAGCTGCGGATTCTATTCATGTTATCTTCTTCTTGATCGATGGAACCAAGTTCCTGGAATCGATAGGGATCATACTTTTAGATCATTACAAATTATTTAATCAACAACCATCACGGTTCATTCATATTCATCGACCAAGTTATCGAAATCCATTTTTTTAAAATTCAGTTTCATTTTGGTGCAATCGACATTGAAGAATCCTAGGGTCATTGGCTGGTAGAAACTTCGTTCATAATCGATCCCTTTTCCATCACACATATCGATCTTTAGCCTAACTACCACGTAAAAAGGAGAATAAACGCGCACCTCGTCGTCCTCTCTAATGGATATAGAGGTCGGATTCGCTTCGACGTCGTTCAACGATGAATCCGTGGCGGCTTCCACGGTCTCGGGCACGTATCCAGCTCCGATGCGGCGAGGGGACGAACGCCTATTGGGATTCCATTTCGCCCGGAGCGATCTGTAGGCTTTGGAGATGTCAGGAATGCAGCCGACGCGGACGGCGTCTGAATGATCAACCATGAGAGAGAGGGAGAAGGAGAGGGAGAGGGAGAGGGAGAGCATGCGAAAAGATTGCAAGGTCAAGCATGCGCGAGCCGATATAAGAGGGCCTTTGTTTAGACAAATCCGTTGTAGAAAGATGAGAGAAGGTTGTTCGTTCTCCTTGGTATTTTAATATCGGCTTTTTGCCAAAAATTTAAAGCATGAAAAAATGTACAATAAAATTTTCTTTTTTTCGCCCGAAATCACCAATTATTTTCATCTAAAACGAGGGTTGACGCCACGGCTTGCGTAATTTGATGCAATTTACATTTGTCTAGTGATGAGTTACATGGCTACTACACCCGAGGTTATTGTGCATATGATTCTTGGCAAAATAGAGCATAATCTTGTTCACCAAATTAACCCTCGAGCTTGTTGAAACCCATGTGATAAGAAGCTTTCCATTGACATGAGATCCGATTGATTTGAGATATCGAGGTAATTATCAAATCAGTTCTATAATTATTATACGGATGTCAATTCAATTCTAAATTTTTCGATTTGGCTGATTTAGTACTGAATTGTTGTGCGAAATTTCAATATAGTCTTTTGGTTAGCGTATTTAGGGAAAGAATACTTGTATTGTATAGTATTCATTAGAGAGTTCCTTGGTAATTTATTATATATGACTCGGTAAGTTTTTAATTATTTTAATTTTTATCGCCAAGAAGCAAGAGAGCAAAAGTCATTTTGCAAGGCAGAAACTGTAATTTGCTGCTATGATCATGTCGTACACTAATTGAATTAGGGCCTAATCCCCTAAAACCTAACTTTAGGTCTATTCCTAATTCTACCTTAATTTTTTTTTTTATCTCATAAAAACCCATCAACTTTAGGTCTTGCATGAGATAAGGGTCTAGCGGTTTTTTTATTTTTAACTTTAAACTTGAGTTATTTCTTAACAACATCATTTTAGCATTTTTAATTTTTTAACCTAATTTAAGTAAGATTTAGTGGGAGTGAGCAAGACAACCTCATCAAAGTGGGAATCGTTCGGATTGGACCGAAACGACTAGTTCCGCACGTTTTCAAGGAGTGCTGCGATTCCGATTGCATAAAATTGGAATCGGTAATTTTCGGTTTAGTTCTCGATTCCAAGGTGGGAATCGGACCAATCGGACCGGACGAACTATATATGTATTTTTAATTTTCTTTTAGTTTCTTAAAACATCAACTAGAACCCCTAATCTCCTTCTCCACTCCCCTCACGCGGCTCTTTCCCTCTTGTCTTCAATCTTCGACTCTTTCCCTCTCGCCACATTGCCTCATGCCGCGCTCTTCGATCTTTCGGTCTTTCCCTCTCTTGACTAAGCCAGTGAGTCATGTTCCTCTGGCCTCTCGCTCAACTCTCAGTGCCCTTTCGCTCTCGCGTCTCAACTCTCACCTCCTCTCTTGCTCTGTTCAAGTTTTGTTTTGAAGCTTTGCCTTTTCAATTGGTTCTAGATTTTTGGTTGCGTCCCTGTCTTGCATTTTGTGCGGTTAATTGCGATGAGCGAACTCGTAGTTCAATTTGGTTCATTGCAACATCTTTGATGCTTCTTGTGCGGTTCTCCAAGCACTCGCAGTATCGTAAGTTGGCCGTCGTGTCGCTTGGGGGGAGTGATTTTGGGATTCAGCTGAAGAATTCATGGTTGAAGTAGATGATCAAATTGTGAAGTGATTGGTTTTATTGGACAAGACGAGATTGGGCCCAATTTGATCCTAAGCTATCTGGTTCGATCCCCATTCTAGAAATCGGGAACCATTCTTCTTAGTGTGATTCTTGATTCTTGTTCGGACCTAATCGAACCGAGAATTGATCACCTCTAAAATTTAGGGAAGAAACTAATAAAAATGTCAAATATAAGAGATAAAATAATTTTAAAAAATGCCACATTAGTATTTATCGTTAGCAAAATTAATAAAGCTAATAAAAATTTTTGAAATTGATTGTCCCTTTTAAAAGTTCAACAAGTTATAGGACTATCTGTTCACTTATCTCTAAATTAGGCTAACAACAAGAAAGTGACAATTAATGTATTTGCATAAAGAAGACAAGTATAAACAATAATCCATGCTTGATTCTTGACTTAATTGGCGTTTAAAGGTAATTTAATCAATTAATTAAAAATAGGATGTGAAAATAAAAAAATAAAAAGAAAAGAAAAGGGGAAGGACTGGAAATAAACCCCGACAAAAAAAAAAAACAAAACAGAGAAACCCCAAGAAATTCCATTGGCGCCATTTCGACTCCGGACAAGAAAAACCTTCCCCTCCCTTCCTTCCTAGCCCCTCTCAGAAGAACCGGCGAACGCCCCCGCTCGACCCGACCGACGATCCGAACCCGGAGGATGACGACAGAGGTGCCCTCTCTCATGGACATCGACGGCGGCGACGTGGACACCGTCGACAACAACCACGGCGGCGGCCCTCCGAAGTCGGACAAGGGCAAGGGCGCCGCCGTCCCCGGCCCCTCTCCGGACGGGAAGGCCGCGCCGTGGGTCGAGAAGTACCGGCCCCAGTCGCTCGCCGATGTCGCCGCTCATCGCGACATTGTGGACACCAGTGCGTCTCCCCTCTCTTTCTCTCTCTCGCATTCGTCCTTTTTTCTACTGAGGTTTATTTCCGGTTTCGTTCTGATTTTTCGCTTTGTTTCGGGAACTAAAGCCGGAGAAAGAGGGGGAAAAAGTGAGCTTTAGGCCTGCGTAGGGTTCTTGTTTCGGTCCTGCTGAAGGGGCTTCGTCGATTCGGTGGTTCACTGAATTGGTTCAGTCGTATCCCGGTCGGTGTTAGGGTAAAGTTGGTGTCCAAATTAGGGGATTTCGATTCGAGCTCTTTAATGTGATGCGTCCTATGTGATTTGAAGTCTCTTCATTCTCTAGTTTTGAGCTTTGACTTGTTCTTATGTGGGTATTGGGTGTTTTGGGCAGTCGATAGGCTGACGAATGAGAACAGGTTGCCGCATTTACTGCTGTATGGCCCTCCCGGCACGGGGAAAACGTCGACCATCCTGGCGGTGGCTCGCAAGCTTTACGGGGCGCAGTATCACAATATGATCTTGGAGTTGAATGCGTCTGACGATAGAGGCATCGACGTTGTGCGGCAGCAGATTCAAGACTTTGCTAGCACTCAGAGCTTCTCATTTGGGTAACTATGAATTCGCATTCGCTGCTACAACCTGTACTCTTTGAGTAACTGGTGTCATTACTGGCTTTTTGGCTCTTTGGAACTATGGTTGGCGCTCTTCCCCATCGTAGAAATTTACTCGCTTGAGATTTTGAACGTGCTTCAGTTTTATCTATTCCTGGAGTCATGAAAATGATCTTTTGTTTGCAGTACGTTTGATATTTCACTGCACTTAGAGATGTTATATACTCGTACATGTTCCTACACTCTACCATGCCATCATAAGTTCGAGATGGCTTCTTTGGAGTACCATTACTGGAAAAAATCAGTGGCACATGAACTCAATATTCCCAAACTGCTCAAGAGTGAAATTTGGATCTTGACGGCTTGTATGTATGGGTTGACGCTGTCTGTGTAGCATCTCAGTTTAAGTTTTGAAACTTTGCATGATTGTGAACCTGTTGTTTTTGTTAAGGAAGTGTTGCTTGTGTAAATTATGGTGTGCATCGCTTAATTTCTCTCTAATCATGCTTAAAATAAGTAGGTCTTAAGCAGCTATATTGCACTGCTTTTTGTTGAATTAGTACTGGCAATCAAATGGTCTGGAGTGCTGCACTATTTTACCAGCTTTCTAGTATAAACATTAATAGGCAAAATTCAACCCTCAAGCAAGCCCAAAGGTCAGCAGGTATGCAAGTATGCATTGCAAATTAAATGGCATGGTTCCATTGAGTGAGATGGGAAACAATGAAAGTAGTACAAAGAAAAACTTGCATGAACAGAAAATGGAAAGAAATTGCTTGAGATGTTTCCCCTCTTTCCATAGATAGATGAGTGATATTGGGAAAAAAGATAACCTGGAGTTGATGTGAGGCCCCTAAAAAACAAAAGTTAGAAATTTCTGCTGGAATGTAGAATTACCGACCTCAGTTCCGAGGTCTTGGAGACTGTTGGTGTGGTTGTAGTTATGTGACAGTTCCGGGTTATTGAATCCGCATCTGACTCTACCAAAGTTGCAGGAAAGCTCTGTTCGATTGAGATCGGTGAGGCTGAGGGTGAGCTGATCTTACAAATTAGTTTCTATTACTTGCTGCTGGGATCTTGGAGCGTATGTTATTAACATTAAAGCCCTAGACTGTGACTATGAATACCTTCTATAAGAGTCTATTTGTTGTTTTGTTTATTTTTTATTCAATTTTTTATAGAGCACTTCCAAATGTTCTTCATTGCCAGAGATGGCTTAGAACTCACATAAATACAACTGCCCTCTTCATTTTAGTTTGTGGAGCAAGAGAATATCTTTTTCTTCTGAACTCTTTGCACTACTGGATGACCTGATTGCTTTGAAGCTCCTGACTGTCTATGTAAAGTCCTCGTCTAGAATCTAGACAAAGACATCTTAGATGAAATGTACCGAGTACAGATGCTTTGCTTGAGCATTTATCCTGGCATTGCTTCAAGCATTTTGTTCTTGAGAATTTCTACCTATGTGATGGTCATCTGAAACTTTATGCATATGTTGGTTAATCTTGCAGTGCTAAGTTGTCTGTGAAGTTAGTACTACTGGATGAGGCTGATGCCATGACAAAAGATGCCCAATTTGCACTGCGTAGAGGTCTGAACATTATGAGCCCAATACCGCTTGCAACACAAGTGAATTTACTATTTTTATTGTAAACTTGACTCATTTTAATCCCATCTGTGTAGTGATCGAGAAATACACGAAGCACACTAGGTTTGCTCTTATCTGTAATCATGTCAACAAGATTATTCCGGCTTTGCAATCCAGATGTACCAGATTCAGATTTGCTCCTCTTGATCGCATCTACATTGCAGATCGACTTAAACATGTCATAGCAGCTGAGGGGTAACTTTGGCTGTGCTCGATTTACATTTTTCTCGTCTTTTGTGTGTTCTATGAGACTGTGCAGTAAACATACCATTTTCAACCAAAATTTTTTCAATTGACTTTTGAAAGCAGATTATTAATGCCATGGCTTAGCTTGTCCTTCACCCTTTTCTTATATCTTATGTGTACCCTGGAAAGATTTCCTGATTTGAGTGTTTTTTGGTGGGTGAACTCATTAGATTTTTCTTAAATGACCAAATTATTCTCCTTGTTCACTCATGGAGACTGTCTGCAGGGGAAAAGTGGGAGACTGATCTTTACTTTCACTAAAGAATTCATGATGCATTTAAGGGATTCGTTACAATGGTTTATGTAATAACATAACATCTGATCAATGTGTTGGGGTTTAGGCTGATTACTTATAAAGCCGGGGTTTTTGGCCTATAATGATCTACTTGTGTCAGTCTGGCAATAGTTATGTTCCTGAGTGTAACAAAAGTTGAGAGTTATTTGATTATTGTTCTTTCGATAGGCTTGATGTAACTGAGAGTGGCTTGGAGGCACTTGTACGGCTCAGCAATGGTGACATGAGAAAGGCTTTGAACATTCTACAGGTTACTCTCTAGACATGTCCATGACTAGTGGATTTGCATGTTCAGACACATTTTTTGAAAATTTAGTAACTTACTGTCTATAAAGTACTCAGTGAAACCATGCATCTGATGCTAGATGCTCATGATTGCTTGTTTTTACCTTTGCCTGTTGCATCCGTGTTTCAATGCGTACAATTTTTTTTTCTCAAACCCATTGTCTGTTCGGATGTGTACACACAGAAGCACTTTGTTATTTGCTTCTGCTTACCTCTCAGTGTGCATATAATGTTATTTGTGTTCTTCTGTCCGAATTATTTAAATTTATCATCAGCTACATTATCGGGGATGGTTTTACAGTGGACACTGTTTGTGCGGAACCCTGCTTTGGATCCATGTTTATGTGGTGGGACTTGTCCTGTTGTTGTAGTTGGACTGCAAGTTCCAAGTATGAGTGCGCATGATATATTACTCATGTTGACATGGGTGAAAGCAAGAACACAAACTGCACTTTTCTTCAATTTCATTAACCTCTTTTGCTCAACTTAAAAACCATATGTAACTCATGAACAATTTGCCCCTGGTGTCAACTGTATGCTTTATGTTATGACAGTTTATGGTTCTGCTGTTCCGCTTGTGACCTGCTTTTACAATGCTCTAGCAATGTAGAGCTGATTCCTTTGAGGTGATGAGCAATAATTGCTGTTGTTTCTTTAGCTGACCTATTGTTGTTGTCATCCTTTAAATGTAGCATCTTAATGATGCTACATGGGGGAAGATGTTAACTGCTGAAGTTTCGTTCTGGTGCCTTTCTCAATTGATGCATCTCCCATGCTTCTGTGTCACTGGATGTGAAAAGAAATTCTTGGACCCTTATCTTCTGTGCAGTCCACGCATATGGCTTCTCAACAAATAACTGACGAAGCTGTCTACCTCTGTACCGGAAATCCACTGCCCAAAGACATCGAGCAAATATCTTATTGGCTTCTAAATGAATCTTTTGCTACAAGTTTGAAACGTAGGTTATTGCCACCTCTGTTTATCACGAAACTCTTGTAGTGGGAATATTTGTTTGAATTTATGTTAACTTCTTTTGCTTTTGGTATCTCTTTATAGGAATGTCTGATATTAAGACGAGGAAAGGTTTGGCCTTGTTGGACATTGTAAGGGAAGTGACCATGTAAGTACTGTGTGGCTTTTGAGGGATATTTTCTCTGCCAATGAATGGATCATGACATCCGGGGGTTCTTTCTTGTAGGTTTGTATTTAAAATCAAGATGCCATCAGATGTTCGTGTCCAGTTGATCAATGACTTAGCAGACATTGAGTATGGTCCCCTCTTAGTTCATCTTGTGCATTTTATGATCTATCCATTGGTTGCTGCAGGAGTAAAAAGTAGGTTGGACTGACAGGATCAGTTGCAATTGATCAGTGTGTAAAACCATTAAGATTCGTAAGGACCATATCTTACAAAGTGTATATCAATCTTAAATCCACGTAGATAAGCACTTCTGCCTATATGAAGAATCTGGGAACGAGAAGTTAAAAATGATACCATAAACAAGTGATATAATAGATTTCTGAATTTGAAGGACAAAGGGTTCTCAAAAGTTGAATAGGGTACCGCCTTTTCTTCATCCAACCAATTAAGTCTAAAATCTTCTCAGCCTGATCTAAACTGATCTACATTGTGGCAAGCACTTCTGTCGCTAATTTAATTGTCATTACAGAAATTGTGGTCCATTCTACCATGTCTTAGCCTAAGAATGTCATGCTTTAGTCGGTAGAATAGTTTTATTCTTTTTCTTTTGGCCCAAGCCTGATGGGCAGCATAGGTACAGCTGTGACCGATAGTGACTTTTCCCTGCTGATGGCATCTTATCTTTGTTATGGTGCATTTTGGTCGGTTTGATCTGCTATGCAATGGACTGGAGTCAACCTGGCATCCACAGAAGGGAATCACCAAAAGGAATCATGATTGTGTTTAGGGATTCCAGATTTCCTTACTTTCCATTAGCCAGACGCTTGTGGTACTGAAAATTATAAATTAAAAGCGTGGAAACTCTAGGAAAGAATAATGTTGACGGTCCTTACGGGTAGATGAAAGCTTTATGCTTTGATGTTACTTCAAATTGCTGGTAAAATGTGATTTGACTGACATTCGTGGTTCATCTTTACATATTCAAACGTAGCTCTGGTTTCGCTGCAGGTACAGGTTGAGCTTCGGATGCAATGACAAATTGCAGCTTGGATCGCTCATTGCCTCTTTCACGCATGCTCGCGCTGCGCTGGTTGCTGCCGTGAAGTAGACATGCCGTAGCTACAACTTGTTTCTACCCCTGGCCTTAAACATTTATCTGAGTTATATTTTCTGTATCGTGCGATGAAGTTGGATCTATATCTTTAGAGTGCTTTTGTTCAGTGGAGGAGTTGCGGTCTACAGTAATGCACAAGGGTGGGTCATTGCAAATTGATATATTACCAGAGGTCACAAGCAGTGCTTGATGCGGTGCCCATCATCTCCGGCATCAATCTTGGAGTCCGTTCATGTCTCTTGCTAGATAGAGCAAAATGCATTTCAAATAGATAATTTCTTTATCGGTCGTTAGATACAATTATATCTTCTCAAATCCTCTCTTACAGCCTTGGATATTGCGCTCACAAGAAGAAACGACCCTAACTTCATTCATAGACTAATGGTTTTTGTATGCATTCACGAAACATGCATATGCACAGATGATGTACACAAGCTAGGCGACTAAATCTGCTGCTGCTACAATAAGCGCCCAAACATCGCTGCCCGGTCGAACTAATCATCTCCCGGATGCCGCGTCCGCACCAGCGCACTCATGGACTTTGCGGTCTCGTGCTACCGTCGCGTGCTCCGCCAAATCTGGCTCGGTACGCTCGTGGTTGTCGAACGAGAAAATTCAAAACGGCTTCTGCAGGTGGTACATGAACATGTCCTGCAGCGGCGACATCTGACCGGCGCCGCCGCCGCCGCCATTGAAGTACCCGTAGCTGCCCCCGCCCCCGAAGTCGAACATCTCCCAGTCGGTCTTCCACCGGGGCTCGCTCTGGACCTCGCACGCGAGCTCCGGCGTCACCACGTGCTCGGAGCAGCTCGAGTCCGTGTGCAGCCTCGGCACCGAGTCCGACGTGTCGAAGTGCACCAGATCGTTCAGCACGGGGGCGGCGGGGAGGCAGCGCCGGCATCGTCAGCACCGGGGGCTTCTCGTCCTCGTACTCCGTGAAGCTGCTGGCCGCCGCCGCCGCCGCCGCCGCCGCGGGGCCCAGAGACTGGATCGCACCGGCGCCGGCGCCGGCACGGGCGGGGGCTGCGGCTGCACGTGGGGCTGCTTCTTCTCGATCGCGCCCTTCTTGTTGTATATGCGGCACAGCACCCAGTCGTCAAGCTGCCGAAAGAAAAATTAACCCAAAGGGTAAGACCGCCGATTCAAATTACGAAACGGCCCCCGAAGTCAACATTATCCGCGCGAACGGTCAACAAAAGTTAAAATAAATTCGTCTTTCAATTTCCGGACATCGTCGTCGTCACCCATGACTTGACGCGAGAGAGAGATAAGAAGGGAACAATTTTTCCCACCACTTCGCTTTGCCTTAATCGAAAAGGAATCGCCGTCGGCACACGAAAACCTCGTGCCATAAAAAAGAAAAAAAAAAAAAAGAAAAGAAAAGAAACATTCACCCCGTGAGAATTCACCCGTCACGCCGTCTCCGCACGTGCGCTTTTTCAACGCGGGTCGGCGTCCAACCCGTACGATTCACGGGGGACGCGAGGGCGGCTTATGTTGGGGAGGGCCCAGATCGAACAGGAGCCCGATCGCGATGACGTCATGCATGACGCCAACGCAAATTCCCCCCCGGAAGCATATTTTATTCCTGAGATCAGCGGGCGGGCCGGCGCCGGGGATCCGATTGGGATTCTGCAGCGAATGTACGTTTCTACCCCTCCCCGGACACGACCGAACAATTACCAAAAAAAACAAAAAAAAAAAAAAAAGGAGGAGGAGAGGGGGAGAACGGGCGGGAGGTTGTTCATACCCTCAAGCTGTTCTTCTTGCGGACGGATCTGTCGACGTCGGCGAGGCGGTACTCGTGCATGATCCAGTTGGTCTTGTCCCCCCGGGGGGCCTTCCCGGCGTAGAACACCAGCGCCTTCTTGATCCCGACCGGCTTCGGGCTCCCGATCGGTTTGTCGGCCCCCGTCGCCTTCCAGTACCCGCTCCCCGCCGCCCGGTTCGGCCTCGACCCGTTCGGGTACTTCCGGTCCCGCGGCGAGAAGAAGAACCACTCCTTCTCCCCGTACAGCGCCAGCCCTGCACCCTCATCCGAAACCCGAGAGACCCCGTTAGACATCGGGCGCCGGCGGCGACAAAAAGGAAAGCAAAAAAAATAAAAATCCGGGAGTTCCGGTCGATCGTACGTACCGGGGAGGTCCCAGGGGTTGTGTTTGTAGAGGTCGAGCTCGGCGATGATGGGGACGGCGATCGGCTGCGAGGTGCAGCGCCGGACGAGGTAGTGCATCACCAGCTCCTCGTCCGTCGGATGGAACCGGAACCCCGGCGGCAGCTCCATGTCCACCGTCATCTCTCGCCGCCTCTCTCTCTCTCTCTCTCTCTCCTTCTCTCTCTCGTCTGGAGTTTTTTGCTCTTCTCTAATCTCCGTCGGAGCGTTGAAACTTAGGACGGAAGGGAGGGGAGAGGATATATAGGGGGGGAGGAGGGGTCGGGCGGTGGGGCCCGGGGGACACGTGGCGCGAGGAGGGGGAGAGGGCTCTAGAGAACACGTGGACGGTACACGTGGAGGGCGGGAAAGTGGGGTGCGTGCGTGTCCGTCGCCCACATGGTGGACTCGATTTTGTCATTGCTTACGATACTTGTTTTGGACTCTTGTGCCTCCTTTTTTTAAAATCATTTTGTAGTGTAGTGTGTGCGCCCAGTTGGTGCCTACACTTGCCTAAATACCCCAAACAGACAAAAAGCAAAAATCACGCGTATTATTTTGTGCTTCCTTTTTTTCTTTTTTCTTTTTCATGGCATTTTATTTACTCTAATTGTCTTACTGACAGAACAAAATAGATATGTTTCATCGATAAGGGTATTCTCGGCTTACTATGAACAAATTTTTTGTTTTATGAGGTGTGTAATTCATATTTAGAACATTAAAGCTCCCCTTATGACCATGTTTAGTAATCGTCCAAAGACATCATTTGAAGAATCCACATTAAATTGCTAAAGTTATTGTCTGAGTAGATCATGTCCCTTTTTTCCTATTTGATTAGAAAAATAATTAAAATCATTAAAAAACTTTAAATTATGACTACTATGACATAAATACCTCAAATTATGATTATACATGTGTGTAGTAGCTGACATAATTTGAGGATTTTTTGCAGTATTTATCCGTGAAAATAAAAGCTTTTTTTTTTTTTTTTTTTTTTTTTGGTCTGAAAAACTGGGGGATCTTTGGACGTAGACAAATTAACGGTGGAGCGGGGGGGGACAGGTCAGCAAGTATGCTTTCCGCGTGGTCGTGTTGATTTGTCAGCATCCCACAACCTAAACTGACAAAAAGTGTGGTCCTGGTCCTTGACGTTTAACAACCATTTCGTCACGGCGAACCATGCGCTGCCACGTGTGTATAAAAATTAGATTAAATATTGTTCCGTAATAATTGCAGAAATCGCAAATGGAAAATCGTTTCACAAAATACCAATATTCAATTCGAATGATTATGATTTATATATATATATATATGTATATATTGGGTTAAATTTTAAGCATGTAGTTGCTAAGAATTGAGATTGTAAGGGAGAAATATCTTTTATGGGTCTTCCTTATTTTCACCTAATTAACCTTTTAGTTAACACGTTTTTTCACCTTTTGTGAAATTGTCGATGTTATGTGGTTCATTTAGAGAAGTGGTGAATTGAGTGTTATAGGTAACCTTTGTTCCATCTTAGTAAAATGAGGGTTTTCGAAATGGAGATTAAAGGTGATGAGGAGGATTCGCCTATTTTCTGAAAAGGAAATTGGTATTGGGCCTATTTTCTAAGTACTCAAAGATTTAATTTAACCGGATGAAAGAAATACATATAAGATAATATATTTAATAATAGACCTGACTACTTGAATAGTGGAGGTTTGAATTTGATACTTTGAAAAGATTTTTAGGTTATCTAGAAAGATCATGTTGGCCGAGCAATCATATAATGCAAATGTGATGCATTTTATTATTCCATCTAAGAGAATGATCAACTCAACATTTTTATACTCCACGATTAGTTGGATGGATGGGTGTTGTGATTGGCCTAAAATTTTTGTTCAATATGTTTATTTGTCTTTTGACCTTTTCCCTTTTCTAGGTGGGTGTTGACTTCTTCGATGATGGTAGAAGTTACTTGAATAATCATTTAATCTTTTGTTAAAAGATGATTATTCCGATAACAAAAGCCGAAAATCGGATTACTTTGCAAAAAGAAAAAAAAAAGAAATCATTTCTTAAATAGCTTCTATTTAAAAGCTTAGATCTTTATGGCATCCAAAGTTGGCAAACTTCCTTTTAGATCTCTCCATTTTAAAAATCTTATGAGCATATTATACTCATTTTGAACCGATAGTCCACATCATATTCATATTACGCTAACCTAGTAATAATGTTCATCAAACATCACTACCAAATGGAAATTACCTGCCTATCTATTTATTTACATTTATACGATGTATGAAGCCAAGTGTTGCTCTAATAGCATAACTCTCAAATTTGGTGCACACTTTTCGGTTGATCAACTTACATCGCTTCTCAATTTTAGAAGAAAATAAAATATATATATATATATATATATATATATAAGTAAAAGCTCGATATAGCTTAGCAGAGACGTAACAAATCTTGTATTATCGTGTACACATAACCTCACAGTTTAAATTTATATTTATGTTCCCGTGCTTAAAAAAACCTATCAATTCAATTGAACTAATTCAAATAAATTGAGGCAACCCATTATTTTCCAATAAGATCTATTTATTACTTTCAATGTGCTTATTTTTGACTTCAAGAAATTAGAAATATACTGATGCCAAATTATTATTCTCTATCTTGTAGATTACATATCTACTGTTTAATTTATGCTTTTGACAGAGTCACTTGGTACATGGATGGATTCATTGAACCTGGATAATAAAGGTGAATGTCAGGCGTAATTAAAGGAAGGTTTGTCCTGATATGGCTCATTAAATTATTTTGGACAATTTGATTATGTGAGAATTCTGTCACATCCATCGGGACAATTTACTTTATTATGCAAAAGAAGAGACGATGTAACTTTTTACTTGGAAAACAATTATATAAACTAAAAAGAAAAGAAGAGGGGTCGGGCAATTTTATTTTTCAATGAAAAAATTGTAAATAATGGGTTCCCATTAGATTCTAATGCCGCTTTTCCTGTCCGGATAATTTGAGAATTCCTTAATTAAAGAGTCCATCTTAATTCAATTTAATGTCCCCTCTAGCATTTCTCTTCGTTTTTATTTTTATATTTGTATTTTGAATAAGGTATATCCCAGAAATTTCGATTCACAGTTGGCAATTGGGCACATGCGAAAAATTTAGGAAAAAGATAGACAACACATCAGTGAAAGCGAAATGAATTAGTGATCCACAGCTGTAATTATTTCCCAAAATGTTGTCTCTTTCTTTTTAATAAAAACAAGTAAATAATATTAAATAAGTAAATTTGATGAACGATGACTTTCCGCATAAGTTTGTAACCCAGATACAGTGGATAAAGATAACGCTTTTCCTCCACTAAAATCGGCCATGGCATTCTAATATATTTACATTTATATATATATATGTATATGTATTTGTCAACTAATCCCATCTCCTTTAGGAAATTCAAACATCCCTTTTGGAAAGTCTCCCATGAATAGCGGGGATCCCGAATTCTTCGCGAATAAGCTTTCAGGACTTTGTTCTTAGCTTAACCTAAAGCATCCTATTCTGGAAGGATGTGGACTTCTGTCTTATCAATCTGTTGAAAAATCTTAATAGCTCCCTTTCAAAATATAAGAACCAGCCGTCATCACCCACTTAATTTTTGCATATAAACGTATTTTTTATGGGCCTTTTTCCCCCTCTCCTTTTGCTTTTTTTTTTTATAGGAAAATAACACAAATAATCCCCTATCTTTGATTTATACGGTTCCTAAACTTTTGATTTATTTAATGCGATCAATAGACTTTTACTATATATTTAATTTAGTCCATTAACTTAAATCAATAGAAGATAACATTGAATATTTTTCCATAATTTAGAATTAAGTTAAATACGTATCAAAAGTTCAAGAATCACATTGAACATATTAAATATATTTGGGGATTGCATTACACATTGAGATGAAAGTATAGATCATATTGAATAAATTAACAATTTATAGGATTGTAATTTAGAGGTTATTTACGTCATTATTTTTTTTAAAAATTATTCCATTGAATTATTCCTTTATTCTTTTTAGTCAAAGGAAGGACAGAATTCCCACCGAAGGCGGCGGGCACACGTGGTAAAAAGGATTAGGGCAACGTTGAGAAGCTTCCCGGCTACTTCCCTCGTTCCTATCCTCAAGACAAGGCCGCGTAAAGGTCGTCCCAAATCGACCATCATTGTCGCTGGTATTGAAACGTGAACGAGCCATGAAGAATTAAAAAAGATGTAATAATAGCGTCGACCAACATCTATCAATTTCGACAACTTTGGTCGTATAAATGGTTGAACCACACCAACCCACTTCCCCAGACGGCGGTCCTTTCTCGATCCTATGGTAAGAATTCGCATGAGTGCGAAATTGACCCAAAAGTTGACATTTGACAAATTTCGTCGCACGAAATATCGATTCACTCTTAACTTTTTAATTTTGTCTATTTGGTCTTAAACTTTTACGTAAAATTCAAATACAATTTTTCTGATTAATTTTCGTTGGAAATAGCTGGTATTGAAATATGTCACGTTGGATGGCTGGTAAAGTATACCATGATGGCGATTGTCTCTACCTAGAACAATGGTCCCCCAACAGCACATGAAGAGCAGGCTTAGACTTTACAGTCTTTTTTCTAATCTTTCATGCGTTCCCATTACCTTTGTTCTGAGATTTGTCTTACAAGGAAAAGATTCACGAAATCCACAAATCAAAAGCATATGCGAAATCAAGATCCGTTCCCAGAACAGGAAGACCAAAAAGCAGATTGATTGCAAATGCGAAGGCGCCGGACGATGGAAAATCTCCCAGTTCTTCGCTACCCACTTCGAAATACTAGACGAGCGTGCGCAAATAAGCTTTTTCGACGTGCATTTTTTTGCGTGCTGGGGTCGAATCCCGGACATAGATCCGTCGTCGATCAAGCCTGGGGAGAAAAAACAATTACAAAATTACGATATTCGCCTTTCTTTTTTATTATTAGTAGTGTGGACAAGCAGATGATTCTCTGCCACGGAATATTGGATTGCTTTGAACAAATCACTTTCCGGCATGGACCCCAATCTGCACAATTCACATAAAAAAAAAAAGAAACACGAGAAGATTCGACAAGCGTGAAAGCAAATTAGGGAACATTGAACTAAGACGAGACGATGAATGGTGCAAGATTGTAACGTGTGAGAACACGCCGAAAGGAAAACCGAACTGGGAGATCATGGCACTGATTCAGAGCACTCCGGCGCCGCAATTTGGGGTGAAGCAGACCGCGAATTTGGTATAATGTCGATTGTCGACGAGAGCGACAGGCATCGTTTTCTGTTCTTGCGGTGGCGCTCCTGCTGCCTTCTTCAATCTTCTTTGATGTGTAATCTGAGCTTGAAACCTCGAACTTATCATAGCTTTTATCTACTTTTAGCTTTGTGCTTTGATTTATTTAGTTAGAATCCTTGCGGCATCACGTGGCTTTTGTTTTTTTTTTTAAGTCTTACGTGACTGTTGGTTATGCGACGGAGCACTCTGAACGAAAACCATGATGTTATCATGGAAAAAGAGCTCCACAAGGGTGCTTTTGTTTTTTTGTTTTTTTTGTTTTAGTGTTTTTTTGTCTTTTTCTTTCAATTTTCTTCAATTTCCTTTAGTTTTGATTCTCCGTTGTTGCGTTGAAATTATGTTGTTTTGATACCAAGAATCGAAAAATTGATTAAGAGAGCCGCATGTGATAAAAAAAAAAATCATAAAAGGAGCCACATGACGCCTTCCGTTTACTTAAAAAGTGACAGAGTTGACATAAGGACGCAAATACGTATGTTAATAACTTGTAGAATTTAAATGCATGAAATGAAAATTTTAAGACTACAGTGCAAGAAGCGTCTAAGTTTTTACGAGCTCTGCAATTTTGATAGTTGTGGAAGCAGATTGAGTTGGTAAGCAAGAGAAATAAAAGTTCAGAACTCGACAAATAAAAAAAAAAAAAACTAGATAAACGTTAACATGATAACTTGATAAAAAAAACCTAGATAAACATTAATGAGGAACTCAAATGAGAGTTCATAATTTACTAGCTTAAGTTATTCGAAACGTGGAGGAGATTGAAGGGCGGTACGGGATACTGCAGATATGGTTGCCCTTTATCAGTGTCACCCGAATATGCATAATGCGCGAGCACTAATGGACGGTTTGCTTTGAGTGACCCTGATTGTCAAACCTAATTGGCGTGCTAAAAGCATAACGTTGAGCGAGAAAAAGAGAGAAAAAGAGAGAAAAAGGGGTTCCATTGTCTCGTGTGGAGTGGCAAAGAAAAAACAAGAGCCTACCTGCATTGCCCGTAAAATGATTTGCCTCGGCATTCATCACATACTTTCTACGCATCCAATAGCCGCTGTCCTATTGCATCAGCCCATACGTAATCCCAGCAAAAGACAGAAACGACCTAAACAACCATATTAAGTCACTTTCACAGGATTCGGTTTTGAAGGCAATATTGCTCAATGATGTCGTGCGCAGACACTAACAAGCAGGTTCGCGCTTCTCTGCTGAAAGTACTACAGAAACCAGAGCTCATGCTAGACCTTCATTCTAAAATGACACGAAAGAGAAAAAGGTTCAGCGCAACATAACTTGCCAGTTGCCACCCGGCAACGGGTTATATGGCTACTACAGGAAAAAAGGAATTGCCATTCAAACTAAGTGTTGTTGTTGAACTGGTTAGCTCAAACTGCAGTTTTAATTCCCATTAACTGATGTCCAAAGGGATGAGGGAATGTGATCCCAGCATCGAGATTTCAATCACCTTGCAGACATTAAAAAGAGTTCAGCATAATTAATGCAAAACAAGAAAAAGGAGCAAGCAGTCCCTGATTGATTCACTTTTTTGGAACAAAACGAAAAAAAAAAAGGATGATGGAAAAGCTACAGGTGGTTGAGGAACTCAATGAATGATCAGCTTCCAACTCCAGAGAAAGATCAGTCCATTCTCCCCTTCAGAATGCGTTCTCTGATTTCAGTTGATGTTCTGCAGGAGGAAAAATAAAAAAAACACAACGATGGCATCAGCCATAGTTTTCATTGCATTTCCACAATGCTGTCACATTCAGAATGCCAGTTTTGTATTCTTTTCATCCATCTTAAGACAGTTGAATAATCAAATTCCACTGAAAAAGGAAAATCAAAGCACTAGGGAAGTACCGACTAAACTTATTAGTGGTTGTTAGGGTGGAAAATGGAGACACCATAATTATAGGCCTTTCTTGATATTCTCTTCCTGGGGTGGGGTTTTGTTTTCTTCATCTTTCTTTTTTTTTTTTTTTTGGGGGGGGAGGGGGGGAAGTGGGTGGAAACCACTATTTTGTTAAATCCTTACAAGGCTAGCTTACTTCAGCTATCCATTTCTCTCCCAAAAACCGCCCCATGAGTGAGAAAAAGAACGTCTAGAAACTGAAGAGGGCCATGGAATTTTAGATTTTACCAGATCCATGAGGAACCAGAAACTACAATTTAACCTCATGCATGTAGATACACTGCTCACACAGGAGGCTACGATATCAACAATTGTCCACAGAGCCACATTCATACAGATAGTCATGGAGACATAATCTAGTCATTCATGGAGACATAATCTAGTCATAAAAAAGATGAGAAGAAGGCTTACACAACATAGACATGTCCTCCCCAACCACTTAGACAGTCCCTGTCTACTGACGATAATAAAGCTTGAGAGATAGTTTCAAACAATTCCTCAGGTTCCTGATAAAAAGGCCAAGGCAAAATTGACAAAGATGAGTAGTTGCACATGCAATATGTAACATTTCTGGACTATTATGAGCACACAGCTGGTGTAAAGAACTTTACACGAGCCATGTTGGATCCATGATGTGGCATCTTGAACAACTTTTTGAACCAAACATGACACAAGTCATGCATCCAACATAGCCTGCGTAAGCCTTTCTCTACACAGATTGTGCGCCAAACATTAATCTTAATGAAAGTACAAACTAACCATGTCAGGCTTGAACATTGACTCGCAGGCACCATAAAGAGATTCTGAGGCAGTGCCAGCAACGACAAAATCTTTAGCTAGCTCCCTGCAGAACAGAAGCAACCAAAAGAAATCACTGGACTATAGAGAAGCTATAACATATAGCAACAAGAAGCTTACGGTATTGTAATCATCTTTTAGTAAAGTGAATCTACTGAATAACACCAATACATTCAACCACAAAACAAGATGGGTCATTAAAAGAGCTCCACATGGTATATTGACAATTTTTGCTCGTAGGTAATACTTGGTCATATTTGGATATTGAATGAAGACAGCAGCATATGACCTAAAAAAAAGTCATTTCCTAGCTCAAAGAGAAGCAAAATGGCATGAAATCACCAAAAGTTAAAGAAAGTACTTTCATTTGGTGTCAGATGCAAGGAAATTTGAAAAAAGAAAACACAGATTAGTCGATTAAAAGAAGATACAACCAAGGACTGAAACTTGGCAAATGAGAATATCAGCACAAGGACTGAAATTTGGCAAATTAGACTATCAGCACATTCTCACTTACATGTACACATGCCTATTTCCCTTTCAATCGATCATGGAGGTACCATTCACACTCTATTTCATAAAGTAACAATTGGTCTCACACTTGATCTAACAACCTTGAAAAGCTTTGTCAAATGTGAAATCAAGCTAGATATGCCTTGACAGAAAAGTTAAAAGGACTCATTTAACCAGGTTATTTATTTTCTAATCTTTTAGGTGAACCACATGCCTATTTTCAATAGACCATGGAGGTAAGAAATAATTGGTCTCGCACTTGATGTAACAACCTAGAAAAACTTTGTCAAATGTGTACCAAGCTAGATATGCCTTGACAGAGAAGTTCCAAGGACTCATTTAACTATGCTAATTACTTTTTCACCTCTTTTGACAAGTGTCAGCAGTAGAAAAGTTCCCAAATGAAAAATTTTCACTCCATCTTCATAATAGGAGAGAGATATCACTAAACGGTAATGAGTTTTTACAGCAAGTTCTGCTAAAGACCAAAAGACATAGGATTCACAACCTATACAAATATGATGACAAACATTGAGAGAACTAAAGAAAAAAGAAAGCATGGATAAGGATTTGATACAAACCTCAAAGATCAGACTTATATCATAAACAAGACATTCAATGAGTGGCTATCACATGCCGTGAAAAATTGAAGATGTCGATACAGCTAGTCAGATAATGCAAAAGTAAGACATGGAAATATGGATGTTCCGAGTCATGCAAAACAACACCATAACCTCCTAATAATTTTCCGACCAAAAAAGAGAAACCTCCTGATAATTTGTTTAAGTTGAATTACATACAACTCGGACTGCAAAATGTCACGAGACAATGGAAAAAGAGCAAGAAGGATAGGTGTTGAAAAAGGAATATGACAGCAAAATTTGAGAGAAGACGCAAAAAATACTGAGATAGGAATTCTAAAAGTACAGACGAAGAAGTGGGATACCTATGAGCTACATAAATATGCTGACCAACAAAATAATGAAACAAACTCATGGCAAATAAACATGATTCCAACCAAGAATTCACAAATACATCTCTAGTAAGGCTATGACAACATTTATCAGCAAAGTTATGGCACCATTGCAGAAAAAACACAGAGGCGACTACAGTAAAGTCACATAGACGAAACCCAAGAGATGGCATTGAGTTGACAAAGCAAAGAAACACAAATCATACATCCTTTTCAGTGATTACAATGTAGAATATTGAACAGAATAATCAAGATAAGTACAAGAAACGATATTCGGTGGAAAGCACAGGAAAGTGTGGAAAAAAAACATGATAATACAAACAACGGGGGCAAAAAGCATAGCAGGAAATTGTTCTTAACCCGAAAATTCTATTTGTTAATTACTACACTTGTTTTTTGCCTTACAATCTAATGATCAAGCAGCTTCTTCATCCAAAAAGAAAAGTTAGATCCTGTCAAAAATATTATGATTGAGAAAGAGGGAGAGAAGACTTGATCACCATCACAAATAAGAATTAGGTATCAAAGGTCATCTTAGCCATTACTCAGAGTCAATGGGTTGACTTGGAACTTATTAAGGGATTTCCTCACTCATGTGCAATTTAACTCACCTAGGATAACTTACTAGATGTCATTGTATTTTTTTCTTCAGTATACAATAAGACAGAATTCAACAAACAAACAAGCAGTTGATGGTACAAGCAATCCATTTGTGCTACTCATTTCAATTGAAAATTTAGGATTTCAATTCAAGTTTCATCCAATGGTTCTAAACTGAAAAAACTCTAAAATAGTAGAGATACATGGCAAAGTTACAGCTACCACAAAGATTTAAGGGGGGGAAAATTAGGAAGCGATATGGTCTAAAGACGATGTTAATAATTTAAACTGCAAGGATTTCGCAATTAGCAGTTCCCAATGCGGCAGAAAAAGAAGAGTAAACCGTAACAAACATACTTGGCTCCAATAGAATCCATCGTGCAAATGAAGGGCTTGTCTTCATCTCCCAGTCCAGCAATTACAGGTTGGCAAAAGTATGGGCCAAATCTGAACATCAGACAGAAGCAAATTTAATTTTAACTAAGACCTGCCTGCACGACCTGAGAAATAAATAAAAGATGCCAATACTTGGAATTTTTTTTATAGGTTTTTCTAATCATACTCATAATAGAAAAGAGGAACATGCAGTAAAATGAGTATGATAGTTAAAGAACATACTGAAGAAACCGCATTCTACAGAATTAGCTTTTAAAACCCAGTGAATTAATAATCACAAATACAAGACCATCAATCTCTACACAAGGAAGAATTCTGCAAAAGCATCAATACTCTGCAACGACCCAACACATATAACTTAAAGATCACAATGGCATTTCACATCTCAATGTGCATCTCAATTTTTTTCTAATGGGGGGAAGGGCTGACCAATATGTGGCTGGACCAGTCCAAGACAAGCCAAAACGAGTGTAAAATTGCAGGGACTATCCTCTATTGCTTGTCTGCCCATTATAAGTCGAATGTGAACACCAAGCACAAAATTTTGAATATTTCCCTACACAATCTCCATATCTTATGGCTTATAGGACCAAAAGCAAAGGAGCATCCTCGAGCAGCCAATTTCTCATCCGACGCATTGGTTCTTAGTGAATACACTTGTAACTATCCGCAAGTCAAATTTTCCGAACCAAGAAGGGGGGAAAAAGAAACCCTGCGAAGTAAGAGTTGAAGCTAACCTTTTCTCGTAGAGAATAGACGAAACAAGGTTGGCAAACGTCTCGGGCTTCATGTCCCTCTCTTCCCGAAGCTGATACAGCTTGTGCCTAAACACCAGCCTCTGGTACCTTCAAAATCACACGCCACCAAGACTCAGTCAATCACACAAG
Source organism: Eucalyptus curtisii (assembly GCA_017140595.1). NCBI lineage: Eukaryota > Viridiplantae > Streptophyta > Magnoliopsida > Myrtales > Myrtaceae > Eucalyptus > Eucalyptus curtisii. Next base: position 35,686,112 of record CM029499.1, on the reverse strand, counting down.
CAGCTAAACCCTCAAACACCCAAAAAAAAAAAAAAAAAAAAAAAAAAAATTACTACATTCAGTTAGCGACTGAACAACGAAACCGAGCTTAACGAAATCGACAGCTCTTACAGAGTCTGGGCATCGGTGGCGAGCCCGGAGAGGCCGAGGAAGAGCTTGTCGTGGACCTTGTAAATCTTCTGGAAGTCGGTGGCGATCGTCTGGAGCTGCACGCCGAGCCTGCGGTCGCTGGCGATGGCGAAGCAGTTCTTGCCCACCATGGCGATTAGGGCACTCCCGTTGTACTCGAAGATCTGCAGCACCGGCGTCGCGCACCGTCCCGACAAACCAATCCATCAATCAATCAATCAATCAATCAATCGATCGAACAAAGCCAGCGCGATCGGTACTTACCGACATCGGCGATCCGGCGGGCGTATCGATCCGGCGAGCGGCGTCGAGCTTCGCAGGGATGGGAGATTTTCCAGCTAAAAAATGGAGGTCGAGTGAGAGTGTTTCGGGCAGAAGCGAAGAGGGGAAAGGTCAAAGAAAGCGCAGGATTCATTGGCTTGGGGGTCACTCCAGGAATTGTTTCTGGGCCGGGCTTGTCGTTATTGGGCCTGGGCTTGGTCTTGGTCCACGTCCAACCTGCCGAACCGAACCGGAGGCGCTAAACCGGTTCGGCGTTCGAACCGGTGCCGGTCGCCGTCTCCGCTAAAACCCTTCCGTCCTCCTTAAATTTCGTAAACCTCTGCTGTAAAACCCCTCTCCTCCTTCTCCTCCTTCTTCTTCGTCTTCGTCTTCTTCCTCGCGCTCTGCAACTCCAGGGCTGGACGATGGGTTGAAGCAGCGAGGCGCGCCGTCGGGTATCGTCGTATCCTTATGCGCTGGCGTCGCCACGAGATTGCTCGGTCAGCCCTCCCGAGACTTGCTCTTTTCGCTAGTTTCGTTTCGTCTGATTAGGCTTCGACTGCCGAGAATTCGCTTTATTTTTAGGAATGGAGCTGAGACTAGTCTAGTTGCGTGTGCATTAAGAGTTTTGATTACGTTACCTGTCGCGTCAATGTCGAAGCCAGCGTTTTTGATTGGCGGCTCTCCTCAAGTTCCTCACTTTACTTTGCCATTCGCATCGATTAGTCTGCCCATTTGTTTTCCTCTACATTTTTCTCGTAAATATGTGGTGTATGTTGCATCGGTATATCCGCTGATCGTATTCACTTCTGGCAGTGAAGAAGTCTGTTCTTGCTTCCTCTACATAGCACGACCTTTATATCTTGTGCTTAAAAGTAGCTGCTGTACGGGTTCTGTCAATACTGCTATTTGCTACCGCAGAGAGTTTAACACCCGGGCTTGGTCAGAATCGCATAGTGGGAGGCTTTCTAACCACAGTCAAGCCGTAAATCTTCCATCTAGAAGGGAGTTGAGCAATCTGGGCTGTTCTCTGAAGGCTGCTCGTGATGGACCGGACTCTGTTCTCAAAGCAGATTGTTTACAGCACTGGTTCAAAGATTGGCAAGAACTAAGGAGAAATAAGCTCACAGCAAGCACCTTTAGTTCAGCGATTGGTTTTTGGCGTAAGCGACGAGTCCAGCTCTGGTTAGAAAAACTTGGCTTGATTGAGCCATTTTCTGGTAACCTGGCTACCTGTTGGAATAATATAAAGGAAAAGGAGGCACTTGAAAGGTACAAGCTTATCACTGGAAATGACGTCGAGTTACCTGAGTTTCAAGTTTATGGAAACAAAAATTCCGAAGACAGTTGGCTCGCTGCTTCACCGGATGGAGTAGTTCAGCAATTTGTTTATGGCTTGCCCTGCAATGGAGTTTTGGAGATCAAGTGCCCATTCTTCAATGGAGATATGAATAGAGCTTCCCCGTGGTCTCGGATTCATCTAAATTACATTCCTCAAGTGCAAGGTTTGATGGAAATTTTGGACAAGGATTGGATGGATTTCTACGTATGGACTCCCAGAGGCAGCAGTCTTTTCAGAATATACCGCGATAAGGAATACTGGGATCTTTTGAAGCTTGCTCTTTCTGATTTCTGGTGGAAGCATGTGCAGCCAGCAAGGGAACTGTGTAGTAAATGTGAGATAACTGATCCCCTATATCAACTAAGGTCGTTTCGACCAGCACCGAGGCATGAATTATGCAGTCGTATTGTCTGTGAAAGCAAACGCATTGTGGACTCATCCCAACTATTGGTTTATGAAATTCATGGGAGACTCCAAAATTGACATCTGGACAGCCATAAAATGTATTATAGAAACGTTTGGTTTAGCTTAATGTGGTCGAGCATCATCTCATACATAGTGGAAGATTTGATCAGAAATTTAAGATATAGAAGCATATGTGAACTTCATTTTTCTGGACTTTGTGATGGTGAAGCAATCTATGCAGAATGCAGGGTAAAGCTTCAGACTTTTCCTTTCCCGGACCTAAAGTGCTGGAGCCTATCACACCAAATGCTGATTTGAGGTAATGCTGAAGTAGACTAATTGATAATACCATGAGAGGATTGGTAGCATTCTTGTTCACTGTGAAAGATTGTTCTAGAAAGACGGACAATTTTGTATAAGCGTCGCTGGCCTTGAAGCTCATGTAAGTTCCTCTGTCTCTGTCTGTCTCTCTCTATGTTCACGCACGTGCATGCAGGGATGGATTTTCTTCGGTCTTTTCTTATTCAGTGCATTTTTTTTTCTCTCTGTGGTTTTGCTGTGCTTTGGGTTAAGTCTTGTCATTGTCCTATAATGTTTGAGGATCACCTGTCAGGAAAAGAATGTTCGAGGATTAGGAATAGTACCTTGTTGAGGTTATTGTTGGTACCCTGTGCTTACAGCTCTCCTTTTTTGCTGTTCGAACCTTTCTCTCAATTAATGTCCTCAAGAAAAACAGAGCCTGGCTCTACTACTTTTCTGTTCTTCCTTAGTTTAATGTTAGCTTTTATCTAGCTTGGCACATTAAGAGACAAGGTGTGGCAATCTAGTGATTGTAACTCATATACAAATTCCTTTTTCCTGCTAATGGTCCTCACTCTTTCGTTTTTCATTTGTTGGCTGTTCAAGAGCATGGTACTTCAATAAATGACATAGATATAGTTCATGTCAATTCATAAGAATCCCCACAACTATATTATGCTGGTAACCAATAATAACATGGCTGTGCACCAGTTTACCTCAGTGTGTATGATCAGACAAAATCAAATCGATATGTTTCCTGGCTTGGACTTGGCATCTTTGACTCTGGTGTAGAGGGTAAGCCAACGTTATTCAGTTTGTATTTTATGGACATATTACGTCTGATTGTCCAAATGGACTCTATATGGGAGCTTATAGATTAAATACTAGAAATGAAGGTTACATATTTTGGGATATTTTATTTTCACAGGTAGAACGAAGTGCAGTTCTAATGGAACATAGAACTGTGCTTGATGCTGGGTGTTTTCCATCTAAAATGCACGAAAAGACTAAAAGTTCAGGCTATTGTTGGTGTAATTTGTTGTATATGTGGGTCTTGACACAATTCTTCTTTCTCTAAATGCTTGAAAGGACGACGGCTGGATATATCTTTATTGTACCTTCTGACAAGCAATCAGTCAAGAAGTCATTCCTTTTATATGGTCTTTTCTATAGAAATATTTTGAACAAACTTCCTCTAAATCTCGTAACTCCTATTGGCAAGGATAGGACAGGGTATTGTTTGGGTGAGTATAAACATGTCCAAAAACCTCAGGAGAGTGAAATCGACAGTTGGATGTATACCTACACTAACATTGCTGCCTGTGTGTCCTTGGGGAAGCTATTTTATATCGGAGAAAGACACACGGAATTAATTGTCTTTTTTCTGTGGATGAGCAATCACCGTGCATTGGAATGTAAATTCAGATATCCTGCGCTTTATATTTCCAAACTAAGTTCAACATTTTGACAATTGCAACTTCTTGGCAGTTCATGGTGAGGAATATGCATTTTGAGACCATGACTATCCAAGCAGTGGCGTATTAGAGGTTGAACCTCAGCAATCCCCAGCTACAAGTTTAGAAAATCAATATCCATCAGGACATCTCCTTGGACCCTACTCAGGTTAGGGAGTTCATGGGAAACCATGCCACAAGCCGCAATGGTGATATCACTCGACTTTAAGAATTACAACCGCTTCTGCAATGATGTTTGTTACAAGCTGGCGGGAAAAATGATTCCAAAATGGGCCAATTGGCTTCCAAAAAATAGGTATCCGATTTGTATCTCACTTCCCTACCTGAGTTTCTTCTGAAATATAATATAACCCAAAAGTATGCTTCCGGGGTAATTGAGTTTATGCTAGATTTTTTCCTTTTTCCTTTTCTTTTGCTGCTTATGCCTTCTTATGCTCTACAAGTCAACAATAGACGACGGATAAAAAATACACATGGCCTTCATTTCCTTTGTAATCTTTCCCCTGAAACCTCACTGTTCTGGAAATTGGTCATCACGGCCTATGTTTTCCTTTAAAATCACTTTTGAGCTACTTAAGTTGCAGCTTTTTTGTCAAATAAAATAATGCCCCTCTTTTGTAATGCTGCTGCTTTATTTTAATTTCTCTTCTCCACTCTGGAGGATTGAGTAGTTATTGGCTTTCCAGTTTACTTTCTAGGTACCACTTCTTGAAATTGCTGCATTCACTTGTATCATCTGGACTTCTCACTGTTTTTCTTTGTTTATCTTGCTTCAAGTTAATGATTGCATTAAGAGCATTTGTTGAGTATTCTTGATTAGGAAAGATTCTAAAATATCGATTGCACTTATCAAAACAAGAAATAGGGCATAACTGCAAATTTTCCTTATTTGATTACATGATGAGTGCCTAAAAGGCTCTTCTAACGAAATGTCTGTAATAATTTGGTTTTATCAGTAAAGGAATGTAGCAGAATGTTTTCTGGTATTCAGTGCAAAATAGATTGCGAGCCTTTTGTTGTGCACTCGCGCGTGTAACTTAAATGAAACATTTGTTTAGTTCAGAGATGAATACATGGTTTAATAATGGTGCTCTGGATGACATGGTCTTCTTTCTTCCACAAGAAGGATCAGAGGAAGAAAAAAGAATGGTTAGTTCACTATTATATCATAAATGACAGATCCCCAAATATAGAGAAAAGAAATAGTACTCCTTTTATTCCAATAAAATTCTTCAGTTCTTGCTGTTGGTAACTTTCGTAAGTTTTGGAGGATTTCATCTGTATCTGTCCATCATAGGTTCTGGTTGCAACTTACTTCCTGATGCCCTTAATGTCACTGCAGTACGTCATGACGCTATCTGCCAACCATGCGAAAGTGAGAAGTGGAGGTTAAGAAGCAACTTCAGTTGCCCATCTTCGGTATTGATGAGGCAAAAGCGGGTTCCCCATCCTCATTATCATTCCATTCTTCCTAGGGAGGCTGTTTACTGCCTTGGGAACTCAAAAGGTCTAACAATGTCCCCTTGAAGGAAAGGTGAGAGAATGCCAGGATCGAAACTGCAGCTCGAGTAATGATGGAGCTCCGGGATGTTCAGTATCTGATTTTGTGTATAAGCTCGAGCACTGTGGCTTCTCACATTGTGCTGCTCTGGTTAGAAAAGAAGCTTGTTGCCAAATTGTAGGACATGTATATGAAATCCCTAATTCTCTGCAGAAGGCAATCGTGTGAACGCAGAGAGAGTAATCTGTATACAATTAGTGATTCTATGAATAAGCGGGGTGCTTGTTTCCTAGGTTTTCTGTTCCAAGCTCTTGTAAAGCATGTGCTAACATGGTCTGCCAATGGAATAAGAAAGGATTCTGCACGGCCATCTTGTAATGTGCTTACTCTCTTTGCCTTAAGAGGTTCAATTGTCTTGACTCTTAAAAGAAGAAATTCTGCACTTATGCCCCCATTGGAAGTAGTTACTTTTAAAGCAGTCTTTGACAAGGAAGAGGTTTGGATATTTCCATGGTTTCCTTGCCCTAGAAGTGTGCTTTGGTCGTCTTCAAGATGGACAATTTGCATCAGCTGAGAACTGGCTTCAGTCCTCTCACGAATGCTGTAATTTGTTTTAGACATAAATATGCATGGAATACAGTGAATGATACTCTTATGCATTGATTTAAAAGATACATTTTTGATCGATTTCAGTGTATGCATTCTGGTTCTGCACGGGATCTTCACAGTGACTTCTAGGTTGTTTGAATTATTAATGGAATCAAGCAATAACATACAGACAGCATGTCCAGACTAGCATTGGCAAATCAAACCTGCAGGACAGAGAGAGAGAGAGAGAGAAGCTTCAGCATTAGAGATGCATATTGCTGCCTACAAGGTTTTATTAAGGGGCTTCGCATAATCCATAATATAGGCCAACAAAACCCATGAAAAAGATGCATTAGCATCACTACCTCCAGTGGCATTTCAGATGTCATTTCAACTTTCCATTGGCAAAATTTACTGTAAGTTACAGGATCAGGTTAACGATTTCCATTTCCATGAGTGGGATATAATGATGATCTTTGCTTTGGCTTCAAGAGCCAGAGCAAATATCACCGTATATTAACTCAACTGGAACAAGAAATCAATGGGAGCATAGCCATGAAACAATCAGTCTTCTTTCTGATGCAAAGCACTAGGCAGGCTACTATTCCCATTAAGAGCCGCATGATGTACATGCTTTTCAGCAGGGTCAACATCTAATACAATCAAATTACCCTGAGGGCAAAACAAATTTCTGGAACAGATGAGATTTATGTTGCGAAACATGCCTTAGAACAAAGCAAACCAAAGCATTTGTACACAGCTTAGCTGCAGCTATATGACATCAGCAAAGGGTAGGTGCTCCGGCCTAGTTCTTCATAGCCCTTTCCTTTACGGATGAGGTTCTTGAACCATTGAAAATGTACAGCACAAGGTAAAACAAGGGGCATGGAGCTTCCACAGTACGAGTTTACCATCTCTTATAGAAATACACGAGGGACTAAAAAAATGCGGGTGTTGTGATCACTGAGCACAAGGCCTTGGGTATTGTTTCATAAATAATAAGGTTGGGCTGATGTAACGAATATAATGCTTCTCTAGATATAATCTGCGGAATCTTCTCATGGAAGCTGGAATTGCTAGTATCTCTATACATTGTCTACTTCTCACGTGGAATTTTTTTTTTGGCTGAACCTTCTAATGTGAGCTTTCTAGTCTTGTTAATTGGTATTTCTTACAGCGCACCCCATTGTCTATTACGCATAATGATTGAGTTAGTAGAAGAGGATCTTGAATCACATTTGCCTATCCGAAAGGATATAAAAAGATAGGCCTATTATCATTACGAAGAGAAGCAAGGGAGCGGAGTAATGATGTTTGAATAATTTTGACAATACTTATGGGTTTACTCAGCTCAAGGCTAGCAACTCTTCCATATTCACGGGATAGATTCTGAGTACTAAAGCGATGTGCAGGGGAAAAGGAATCAGTGCTTAGTCCACTTGGTAGGGAAGTCAGTTCATCGATTCAACAAACTGAAGCCCGCTGTGGCTGTAGTGCAAGGGAAGTGGCATGGGGACGGGGTTTTGGGGTTTTGACTTTGCCATTTTGGGATCAAAATGCACCAGCAAATGGGCATTGCCATCGTTCACCTTTAGAGCTTCACATGTTTGTTTTATCAGCAAACAACTTTTGGGAAGTAGGTGCAACTTCATTCGGGATGAGATCATCAGACTGCTGCTTTCTTTTGATGCAGAATCTGTGCTTTTGTTGTGGGTGATATAACGGGTGAAAGGTGGAAGCAGTCTTTTCTCTCTCGTGTACTCCTTTGTACGTGGCCTCTGCCTCATATTAGAGTTCACGTCCTTTCTCATTTGTTACTCAAACTGTTATGCATTGACGTTGAAGATAAAGCAATGACTTTAGTAGGCTAATATGCACTGAAGATAAAATTTAAGAGGAGTCAGATTAACAATTTGAAATTGCCAAGGCATTTTTGCTCCAATGTTTTGCCTGGTGGCTTTGCTAAAAATAGCAGCAGCGAGAGATTATTTTTGAGTGATCTTGACTCTAGCTATGATTCTACTGATAGTTCTTGACTGCGATTCTACTAAATAGGTTTAACTCTAGCATCTCTTTGTATTTATACATTGGGGGATTGCATCTCGAGGGTTAAGTGATGCGATGCAAACTATTCTGGAAAAGGAATATCTGCTAGGTCCTCTCGATAAGGAAGTTAGTTCCCTGAGATGGCAGTTGATGTCGCATGCTTAACAGGGTCATCAGTAAATGTCACGATAGTGTCTTTTCTGAAAGTTTAAGTAGATCATTGCAATGATTTAGACAGCCATGAACGGGAACACTAGGATTCCGATGAAAACGTCAGCAACTTTTGGAAGACTGTTGTGGATTAGTCAGTTGACAAAGCCTGTGCTGAGGTAATAGACGTTGATAGCAATGAATCCCACTTCAAGTATCCAAGAGATCACAGTAATCTGCATCGACAGATGCAAAAAGACAGGATTGTCATTTAGCCCATAATTCACGTTTTCTTCTGCATTACTTGCAGTTCTTGCATGTTTTTCCAATTGGTATCTCTTTAGGACTTACTGAAATGAAGAACCAAGTTTGAAGTTCAACTGTGTAAAGATCAAAAGACAAACTTACGTAGATCGAGTTTTTGTAAGGTCCCAATTTTTGTTGCACTGCTACTGAACTTGAGGAGTGGGATAAGAGCAAATGGAAGCTCAAACGATAGAATCATCTGAAAAACAACATCAATTTTATCATATAACAACAAACGGAATGAGGATAAAATGCCCACATAGCTTCACCAGATGATGATTGAAAGAATTCAACTTTAGGAGTGGCAGGAGATCTAGTAGGAAATTGCATACCGACACAATGATAATGAGCCTACTGGCTCCTGAAGATCCACTGATGGTAGGGACTATGAGACTCGGCGTAATGGCAATGCATCAAGTCACTAGGTTCCGTTTCCACCTCTTCATTTTGAGTTCCAAAAATCCCTAGGCAATTAACCAACACACAGGAGAAAAATCAAATTTGTTTGAGTGTTCACTTTAAACAGCTAATTACATGATATCTTTTAATTACCAACCTGCATGATGTATTGCCCTGCATATGTTCCCGTGATTGAGGAGCTTTGCCCTGAAGCTAGCAAAGCAATGGCATAAATCGTCGAGCCATATCTTCCCAAAACATCCTGTAAACACATGTATGTAGAAAAGTAATAAGAATCTTATTCTTAGTTATAACGTTATCCTGTGGTCCAACTGTTTTAAAGTCAATCGGTAGGAATTGGAACCTTAAGGAGGAATGAAGCAGAATCGAGAGTTAAGTTGCTGCATCGATCTGCATTCTCGCTCGAAAGATTGTCACCCAAGCAGATGGTGCCAGACACGGACATAACTGAGACGTTGATCAAGAATGCCACGGATAATGCGAACCCACTTTCTATGGGGAGAATTACCAAAAAAGTCCTAAACCTATTGCAATTGTGCCAATTCAGTCCTAAACTTTTTTTTTTGGCCAATTTAGTTCTAAACCTTTTACAATTGTGCTAATTCAATCCATCTGGCCAAAATTGGCTAGCCGGCGCTGACGTGGATGTCGGCCGGTCGGCGAACGATTTTTTAATATTTTTTTCGATTTTTTTTTTTTGAATTTTTTTTCCACCATCTTGTGGCCGGCCGGCACCGGCTAGAGGGGAGAGCCGGTGAGGTCAGCCTCGCCGGCCACTGGCGAAGGTGAGCCTCGCCTAGCGACGGCGAGGCCGCCGTAGCCCGGCCAAGGCGAGGCTCGGCCTCGCCCGGCCATGGCGAGGTCGAGCCTCGCCGGATCCGGCGACCACGAGGCTACCGTCGCTCAGCCAAGGCGAGGCTCGGCCTCGCCAAGCCATGGCGAGGTAGAGCCTCGCCAGATCTGGCGCGCCATTGCCCGGCCAAGGCGAGGCTCGGCCTCGCCTAGCCATGGCGAGGTAGAGCCTCGCCGGATCCCGGCGCGCCATTGCCCGGCCATGGCGAGGCTCGGCCTCGCCCGGCCATGGCGAGGTCGAGCCTCGCCGGATCCGGCAATGGCGGCCTCGCCGGCCTAGGGCAAGGGTACCTCGCTAGTGATCGAGGAGGCTGCCGTCGCCAAATTTGGTGAGGCTCGACCTCACCATGGCTGGGCGAGGCCGAGCCTCACCTTGGCTGGGCGACGGCGGCCTCGCCTTGGCTGGGTGACGGCGGCCTCGCCGTCGCTAGGCGAGGCTCGCCTTCGCTAGTGGTCGGCGGGGGCGAGCCTCGCCAGTGGCCGGCGAGGCTGACCTCGCCGGCCCTCCCCTCTGGCTGGCGCTGGTTGACCAGAGGAAGAAGATGGTGGAAAAAAAAAGAAAATTTTTTTTTGAAAAAAATATTAAAAAATCGTTCGCCGGCAGGCCAATTTTGGCCGGATGGACTGAATTGGCACAGTTGTAAAAGGTTTAGGACTAAATTGGCCAAAAAAAAAGTTTAGGATTGAATTTGCACAATTGCAATAGGTTTAGGATTTTTTTGGTAATTCTCCCATTTCTATGAGGAAAAATCGGCAGGCGTCCTATAGAGATCGATGAGATAAAATCATCAGTACACGGATTTTCTTTTGAATAATTTAAAAAACAAGTGCACATTTGAAAGCATCGACAGGAAATCTTTCTTTAAACATGAAGGTTAACGTTAAATAGGGAAATATGCTTGTTGCTTCATAAAATAAAAGCATGTATGGAGAAATTGAACGCGCCGAATTGCTTTATTGTATGTTTTACAGAACATTATTAGTGAAAACAACAGTGACGACCATCGAAGGCACATTATGCTGTCTAAAGAATGGCCTTGCTTTTGGAGCAAGCAATAAGATCTTCACCAAAGAAAACTACAGACAAAAATAAATAAATATCGAAGGCGAAGTCAGCATTTTCTTACATTGACGCCTCGGACAGATCTCGGAACTTTCCTGGACAAGACCAAAGCAGAATGGAGGAACAGGTTGTGCCTGTTGACAAGCAATAGAACTCTCAAATCTAAAAATGGCACAAGCGATTACCTATATATCTAAGGAAACAGACAGACGTGAGATTTAGTAGGAAGTGATATCATACGGCATCACGAGTGCGCCGAGCAAGGAGATGGTGTCACGGATGGCATTGCTCCCAGAGAGGTTGGGGACGAACATCCCCTTCAGGACCTTCGAAGCCGGAGGCTTCACGTGGCCCAGTTGGCCGAAGAAACACACCGCCATCACGAATACAAATGTAGCTATCAGCATTTCCAGCTTCCTAATCTGACAAATGAAAATTGAGAACATTGTTTGCAGTTGATTGAAACTGTCACGGTACCATAATCACTTAACAACATTGAATTAAAGAACGGCGAAACAAATTCGTCTGTCATCAAGCTACTGTAGCTATAATATAATTGGCATGTGTAATTCAAAGGAAATTAATGCACACATTCTAATTTGATTAAAGAAATTCCAAGTAAGCATACCCCATGTCTCTGCAGGCCAAGAAGCACGAGCGTGCTGCAACCTGGGAGCAAAACTCCAGCCCACACTGGGATGTGGAACAGTATGTTAAGTTCGAAGGCTGTCCCAATCACTGCAAACATTAATTTGCTTGGTTGGTAAATTTGATTAATATAAACTCACCAGATGAATGCGATTGTACGTAACTGCATTTGACTATCATATGACGCATTTGATGAACATAGAGGTTTAGAACTATGTGAATGCGAAGCAATTTTCCATTGGGTTTTAACAATGTATATGTGATGGGGATGAATAAGAACTATACCAGCTTGCTGATGCATTATCTTTGAGCAAGTTGAAAGGTTTCAATTCATCCTTAGACCGAAAGTTAGCTAATCCATGTTATTGAGTATTGTCATGATCAAAACGGTTGGTCTCCAGTATCAATAGTGCTCTTGGAATAGAATCATTCCCCATTTTAGGAATTGGGATCCTCTCTAGATTTGAGGATGTTATGAGGACAAGCTCAGATGTTCTGCTATCTCTATTCATCGTTTACTTTTCCTTTTCTTGTACTTTTCCATCTTCCTTGTTACAATCCCTATTGAGCTCATTCCGTGCCATCACTGCGGCCCACCAGGATTGTCAGCCATCAGTCGTCTCCAAACAGGCCTCCAGCCGCCGCCACCACCATTTTCTTGTTTGATGTCTGTCGTAAGCATGATATGCGGTTGCAGCCTCAATCTGGGGGTCCCAAAATTTAGACGACCTCCGATCTACTAACGCTCGATGTTGTGACTGCAGTCTGCCTTTACATTTTGGAGAGAAAGAGAGATGACCGACGCGAGAGAAGTGGTGATGGGACCAAGTGACGGGTTGATGGTGCAAGTGAGCGATGCTTAGTGCCTAGGTGCCGCGAAGAGGCGAGGGACCGTAAAAGCAAAGAGAGTAGACAAATGTTTGGAGAATAGGTTTTTATGTGTGATCTTCATGAATGTGGAGTACTTTGGGATCCTACTCATCTGTTGTTATGTGCTGAGCCTTGTAAACTTCAGTCTAAATGGATTCGGGGAGTCATTGTATTCAACAGATTTGTGTAACGTGACACCTATTTCTTTTTTCTTCTTCTGTTGAACCACGCTCAAGACGAACGGTTAATTGCATGACACCAAGTGCTTTATTTTTCTTCTTATTAAACTTAGGGTTAATACTTTGAAAAATCCCAAACTGGTACATTTATGACAAATTTATCTCAAACTAATTTTTTAACCACCAAAGATTCCAAACTGGTATATCCGTGACAAATTTACCTCAACTTAATTTTTTTTTATCACCAAAACCCCAAAATTAGTACACTCATGAAAAATTTACTCTCTGTTAATTTTCGTCAAATTTAATTGTTAAATTTGCTAACCTAGATGACACATAGTGGCGCGGCAAGTCAATGGGAAAATCCATAAAGTAAATATCATGAAAAATATCGAATTGGTATAGCTATAACAAATTTATCATATTAACGGTACTCCTATGATAAATTTAATGTGGCATTAACCCTATGAATTTCCAAGTGAACTTGCCATATTACCATAACACATCACTATGTTTCATTTATGTTAGCAAATTTAACGGTAAAATTTGATAGAAGTTAAAAGAAGGTAAATTTGTCACAAGTAATCCATTTGGGGTTTTTACTGGTTAAAAAAATAATTTTTGATAAATGGATCACGGCTGTAACCATTTGGGGTTTTTGATGATTAAAAAAATTAGCTTATGTTAAATTTGTCACAAGAGTATCAGTTTGGAGTTTTTCATGATAAAAAATTTAACTTGGGGTAAATTTATTACAGATGTACTGGTTTGAGATTTTTCAAAGTATTAACCTTTAAAGTTAGACCGTTTACTTTAGTAGTTTCGACTATCATTTCATATCTCAGCCCCTTCCTTAAGATTAGTAGAAAGAGAAGAGCATGAAGAGTGCGACCTCAATATGTGTAGATGAAATAGTCGATTGCGACCCATGACAACTCTAAGAGTGGTTGAAAAAGGAAATAAGATATGGAAGACGAGCTCTATGTCCTGATATTATATAGGGTGCGATCAGCTGTCCTATACAGACTTTGCCCTATATATCTAGTAAATTAATCAAGGAGGAATGAGAAAGGGAGGGGGAGAGAGAGCTGCTGCCTTCTGGTATATCGGCAGCTATAACGGCCTCTTCAGTCACAAGCCATAAACAATACTTCACCAAAGGAGGATCCTCAACCTTGCATAGCTCAGACAGGTGTCTCCCCGGAATGTAAAAAAAATTAAAACAAGACAAATAAATTATCACATACAAGAACATGCAAGGAACGAGAAGAAGAGTGTGTGTTTATGAGCAGGAAAAATCGAGTCATGATTCCTCCTTAGTATCTCTAATGAAATAATTACCGGTGCTCACTCCGAGATTAGCAGCCAGAGATTGGATGATCAGAGCAAATATCATCCCGATGAGTATAACCCATGATAGCTGATCATATGATCCAATAAGTTTTGTAAAAATTTAGCACAGAGGTGTATAGTTTGTGTAAGTGGCAAAATATGTTTTTTGTGTATCGTTGTTCTATTGTGTTACCTTTATCCATGATTAGAGAAGCTGATCATATGATCCGATAAATTAAAAAAAATTAGTACAAAGATATATAGTTTGTATAAGTAGGAAAAATATGTATTTTGTGTATCGTTATTATTTCATTTACCTGGTAATCGTGATTAGCTCCAGCCTGCAAATCCGTTTCCACTGCAATATTGATCGCAGAACTATGAACTCAAAATGAACTCATTCAAACGCCACACGCAGGCACGCACGCAAGACACATGCGCAGAGAGAGATTTTACTGTTTCCGGGGTCAATATATGCGAGGGAAACGAGGAAACCGGGGCCAACAAATGATAAAAGCGCTCTCCATCCAGGTCTCTGAATAATTCCAGGGATAAATGCGATTAGACCATAAACTTATATCACAATTAGATCAAATGACATTCTCAGTTAGATATGGAGAATGTTCAAATTAGGAAACATCCACCTGGAAACAAGCTAGTCCCGTAAGATTGTGATTGGTTTGACCCTTTAAAGACTGGAGATTGAGGGACTTATTGAAGGTTATATTCCCCAAATGTCTGAAAAAAGAAGAGAGAACCTGATCATGTCCTGTTGATCAAACTCACCATGCGTGGAATTAGGGGGATCAAAGGGTGGGGTCCTGCCCTCCACATCAATGGTGCTCCCTCCCAATATTGATGGGGCTCCGACACGTGCCATCTCATGCTCCTCCTGCATACTCTCTCTCTCTCTCTCTCTCTCTCTCTCTCTCAACTTGCTTTTCGTGAAGCAACTAATGAACTTTATTTATACCTGCTTCACTTCGGGTCGCACTCCAAACACAGCCTACGACTGACAGCATGCTATCATAAACCAAAGTCACCGCCTTTGGTCACTTAATAAATGCAATAAAGAAAAGAGAGTCAAACAACTGTGGGGAAGGATACAACTAAGATCATGTAGACTAAGATCCCTGCTTAAAAATGCCCTTTTGCTATCTATTTTTATATGTGCACCAAAATCCTGTGAGATGCATCTAATGTTGGCCCTCTCTGTTTTCGTTCGGGTAACGTCTGATATATTAAGATGCGTCTCTAAATTTGACAATTTAATTCTCGTGATGGGCTATAATAGATAAGTGAGGAGCCATATTTAACACCCAATTAATTACGGTTCATCATTTCATTCAGTGTACCAAGCTTTGTAAATTGATCTTGATATATACCCGATGTTATTACTTTTCTAGAGGATGACTTAATCCACATCTAACCATTAGGCCAAATCTTCCAGGTATGACCACGAAAGATGGAGTCCCATTCAGGGCTGGTCGCCTCATTGGTTGCGATTACAGTCGCCCCTTTCTTGAGTCGAAATACTACAATCTTGACTTAATATATATGCTTGCTGATGTTTGTCTTTTAATCTATTCCTGCTTTCCTACATAAAATATAGACCATAACATGAGTGCTTAGATTAGAATTCAGCTGGCTCTGCGTGATAGTTTACTCGGAGTAAAAACTATGCATTGCGAGTCCAAAGACTCGAAGCCGAAATTAAGATTTCCTTTTTTTCTTTCCCGCAATTAAACAATCTAAATTGGCCATGATAGGGGAGGCTTTGAACATGATAAGCTGTAATTAGCTCTAATTCGAACAGGTGTAGCCGGGAATTGATTCACGCAATGAAAAACTTTTCACCAAAAATTGATCTTCGATTTTTATTTAATTGGATGTTGTGGCGATTTGGACAGGAGGTAAAACGCATGACCAAGAACTGGAACTAATTTCTGTAAAGGAAAGTAAATGCAGGAATTGGAATTATATATTGATAATACGAAAGATACATAATTTGTGTTGATGATTGCGGATCCCCTCTACAACGATTCAACATGACTTATATAGTCCATTACAAAATGTAACTGCTCCTGAGCGGTTAATATTCCAATTAAAGATTATAGCCGCATTTCCATTGTTTTTAACTCCATGATCACATTCCATGATTGAACGTTGGCCTTATATATAAGTGGTAACTTTTTAGCTGCCACTAGACTCAATTGTATCTCCATAATTTTAGATTCCATGATTGCTCTTTATGCTTGCATGTGGATCTTCTCTTGAAGTAGTTATGACTTCTCAATTGTCATTGGATCTAACCTCTAATTGACATCTTCGTTTTTTTTTTCAGTTTTTGCATCATATAAATGTTAATCGTCGACTTATTGTCATCACATGTCGTTAACTGTCCTATGGTCATCGATTATCATAGTCATTGACAAGCATCTTTGCTGTCAACAACTCATCGATGATATAATAACTTAATATCTATTTTTTGTGTTGACGTCATATCAATTTAGAAGGTGGTCATTTTTGGGTGTCAACATAAAAATTTGCTAACTTTATGTGCATTTGGGGTTAAACCATCAAACTCCGATCGATAACTTGGCATTCTTATTTCTAGTCGCTTAATCGTAAGACTCTTCTCTATCTTGTCTCCATCTATTTTCCCCTAACCTAATTGCAACTTGTCGAATTCTAGTTGCCAGCTTATGGGCCAAACAATTTTAATTGCCATTTTTTTTTTTTGTTGAAGGAAAATTGTATTCATTACTCAAAAGGATACGTAAGAAGTACATATACTTTCATGGCAAAACAAATTTAAGCAGAGCAAAGGTCGGAATACTACCACATAAAGGCAAATCTAGAAAACAAGGAGGATCAATAGAATATCGGCAAGGTTAAGTACACACTCGATTCATAAGAACGGATCTTTCAAGTAATATAATTGGCATCAAATAATTAGATTTTATATTATCGTTTGTAATGAGCACATGTGGGAAATTCTTTCTCCAATAACTACATTGTCATTTGGCGGTGCGCGCCTAAGTTTGGCTTCCTCTCCACCATCGTTGTACGGAGACAACCAAAATATGTTGAATAAACACAAATCTAACTTTTGGAATAGCAAATCTTCATAATTAAGTGAGACGCCAAATCTCCTGGGATCATTGATGAAACTGAAGGCGGAGGACCCATGGATAGAGCACAGGGGTATCGAATCTATGAAAACATTATTAAACTCCCATATCTAAATCGGGAGAGAAGAACTCTTAGATCTAGAATTAAAGTAGGAGAGTTCAAACTCTTAGATCTATAATTAGACCGAGAAAAGAGAGTTCCTAGATCTAAATCAAGAGAGAAGAAAAAGAAAGAAAAGAACAAAAAAACTCAAATAAAATCAACAACTGATAGAGGGCAGTGTGAGACTGGCTTAAAACCTCCCCATGGTTGAAGGTTGAAGAAGACGATGGAAAGAGAAAAGAGAGGGAGATTAAGGGCCTGTTTGTTTGTATTCTTTATTTTAGTTTATGAACAAAAATTCTGTTTTTTTGTTCCCGAGAACAAAAAAAAAAAAACAGAAACGCGTTTGTTTGCATTTTTGTTCCAAATCTGTTTTTTTGTTCTCGGGAACAAAATTGGATCTTGTTTCTTGTTTTTGGAACAATTCCAAGAAACATTTCTCTCCTATTTTGTTCTTTTCTTTCTTTTCTTCTTCTTTTTCTTTGGCCGGTCGCCAGCCTCGGCCATGGCCGGCGACCTCGCCAGAGCGTCGCAGGCCCTCGGCGAGGCCGAGCCTCGTGCCGGCGGGCGACGCTCGGCCTCGCCTTGGGCGGGCGAGCTCGAGCTCGCCTAGATTCGCGCCGCCGAGCTCGCCCGGCCACCGGCGAGGCACCGTTAGGCGACGCCGACCTCGTCGGTGGGCGGGCGAGCTCGGCCTCGCCGGATCGGGTGAGCCCGAGCTCGCCCGGCCAAGGCAAGGCCGAGCCTCGCCCAACCACGGCGAGGCTCGGCCTCGCCGGGTTGGCGAGCCTCGCCGTGGCGGGCGAGGCCGCCGGCCCTCGTCGGTCGGTCGTCGGCCATGGCCGAGGCCGGCGACCGGCCACAAGGAAGAAAAAAAGAAAAAAAGAAAAAGAAAGAAAAAAATGAAAAATAAAATAAAAATATTAAAAAATTAAAAGAAATAAAAAAAGAACACAAATTTACCAAACATGTTTAATTTGTTCTTTTTTTATTTCAGAACAAATTTACCAAACGCGTTCTTTTGTTCAAAAACCGTTCCCCGAAACAGAAATAATTTTTTCTATTTCTGTTCCCTGAAACAAAAAAAGAACAGAAACACAAACAAACGCACTCTAAACGACTTTTCGGATACAAATGGAGTCCTTTTTTAATTGCCAGTTGACTTCGATTAAAGTGAGCTTGCGCGGCTGCAGAAATAAGTAAGAATTAATTATAATCCTTGGAGATAAACTATTGATAACTACGCAATCCATATTATATAATTTCATAACTTGTCATACTCATACACTTACGCGACTATAATAAGAGGTGGGTCTTGCACATTTATGTCTTATCTATCTGTTTTTACTTGTAAAGTAACTTTGCATGATGTCAATAGAATCAACCTTATCCCAGAACTCATGCCAGAGATATTTCTGAAGCCATTTTGTTCTCTACCTTTCGGTCGATAACGAAATGGACCGTTCACGTCTCCCATCAGGTAATTGCTTTTCAGAACATGTAGCAGTCCATGCTAACAAGCTTAGCTACGTGCAAGTGACAATTCCACTCCATGTATCAACTCAGGGTGCGTTGTTTGTGTTTCTGTTTAAAAATTGTTCCAGGGAACAGAAATAGAAAAAAGTGTTTCTGTTCCGGGGAACAGTTTTTGAACAAAAGAACGTGTTTGGTAACTATATAAAATTTCTGTTTCTAGAATAAAAAAAGAACAGAAACACGTTTGATAACTGTAAAAAATTTCTGTTCCTGGAATAGAAAAAGAACAGAAACACGTTTGGTAACTGTAAAAAATTTTTGTTCCAAATTTTTCTCAAGTGCCTTTTTTTTTTTTTTTTTTAATAAAGTGTAAACTTGGTATTGAATTATCATTCTTATGAAATGTTCATCAATTTAATTTTGTTCATGGTGAGTGAAGACAAACATTTTGAACATGATCATATGTGCATACTTGGTAGAAAATTTAGTAAGTAAAGTTTGTACCAAATTTTTCTCAAGTGCTTTTTTTTTTTTAATAAAGTGCAAACTTGGTATTGAATTCTCATTCTCACGAAATGCTCATCAATTTAATTTTCATCATGGTGAGTGAAGAAAAACATTTTGAATATGGTCATATGTGCATACTTGAAAGAAAATTTTATAAGTAAAGTTCGTACAATAAGAACTAGCAAAAAGAAGAGTATCTTATAGATCTCAACATGGACCTTTTCATACATGACATCACAATAATGAAGCAATATAGTTCATTGTTCAACTTCATCACATTGACTTTGATAAGTGAATACTTAAAAACAATATTACAAAAGTCGGAAACACAAAGTCAACAAATCTCGGGCATATTGTGATCCCTTGCCATTTTATTTGCAATACTTATCCTAAGCATGTTTATCCCAAGTGCCTGCTCATGTGATGTATCATCTGCAACCTCCACTTCTCTAGGTCCAAATGGATACTCCGGATCTCCATAATGGGAAAAGTTTCTGTCCATCCTATCTTGATCACGAATGTAATTATGAAGAGCACAACATGCAATTACAACAAGTGATTGCTTTCGAATTGTAAATGGAGGCATATGTCTCAAAATGGTGAACCGATTCTTTAATGCCCCAAATGACCTCTCAATTACATTTCTTAATGAAGAGTGCTTATAGTTGAACAATTTTTTTGCTGTTCTTGGCCGTCTCCCACTCCCTCTATAATCGCTGAGATACCGTTCTCTTTTAAATGGAGTTAAAAATCCCGGAAGTGCTGCATAACCAGAATCTACCACGTAGTATTTCCCTACAACATGATATATATAAATTTGTTGTGATATTCAACCATAATATAATCATAAATTTGTCTATATAAACAAAGTAAGTACCAGGTGGTGGTGGGGAAATTGCGGTTCGGGAGTTTCGAGTCCGCCAAAAGCACTCGACAATCGTTGCGAGATCCTTCCCATCCAGCATACACAAAAGTAAATTTCATATCAAATGAGCAAACACACAACACATTCGGGTGGTAATCCCTTTCCGCCTCTAAATCGAACCGCGAGAACCGGGACGATATCATTTATATGGGTGCCATCCATAGCACCTACGTGATCTGTCAATTTATTACCAATCTAAGATTATATAAGATTATCAACTACATGTATTTGACGGTATAAAATCGATATAAAAAACATACCTTGAAGTAGCGTTTAGGACTAGGATCCATAAGAATTTCTTCTGGGATGACATCAAAGGACTGTGGTTTGATAATCTCTTTTGAAAGTTTGATAATTGCTTTCAACACTTTGTTGAAATACTAGCTTATCGTTTCTCCAGAATGTTGGAATCTCTCACATAAATCTCTATTTGAGCTATTGTGACAAACCACAGATAAGAATATCCCAACTTGTTCATCTATTCGAACAAATCGACTATCTTTCAACCAACCTCTTACCCTCATTAAATCACATAAATTCAGAAAAACATGTCTCTCCATCGAAGGCTTCATATATCCTATCTACGAATGTCCATAAACAATCTCCATTATCCATTCGGGTCACGATAATTTACTATCCCTAATAGGTTCTCTTGTATGGACAGACGCGTCTAGCGCAACCGTGCACAACCACGCAATCAATATGTCAATATCATTATCATCCAAGAATTGTTCAACTGGTCCTACCTGCTCACTAGACACACTATTTGATCCCTCTTCCATAGTACCTATACCATCACAAAAATATAAAAACATCCATATAGATTTTGAAAATATATGCAATAACAGTCAATAACATAAGTCATAGAATCTCAATATAAGATGCCATTACATATAAGTACCAAGAGTCTCAACACTAATATAAGTTATACAGTCTAATGAAACCCCATGCAATCCATAATAAATTTCCAAACATCTACTAAAGAAAATAAAGAAGTCCATTTCTCCTTCCAGGTGGGGATTTAACGAAAGCCTCCCTCCATGAGGCATTATCGCATGCTTGTTGCCTTTGCTCTATTGTAAACATCTTGTTCTAGCTCAGGCATGCTAACTAGAATATCGATCACAGCAGATACGGAGAAAGGGTCTACAGGTGATGGTGTAACCCCTGAGGTCGCAGAGCCACTACTAGATTGACTAGACCTAACTTTCAAAAGATCTTGTATGGCTTTGCAAGTGTCAGCAATACCGGGTCGGGTACTCTTTCTTCTCCTCTTAGTATTTGGAGTCCTATCTAATCTATGCTTTCCATGAGTTGAAGTTGCAGCATTGTCTGATGTAAAGACTCTCTCATCAACGTGGTGTTCACTAAAGTCATTTGTATTGCCACCACCATTATCACCATATGCATTGCCACCACTTTGTTGTCACCATATCCATCGCCACCTTTGTTGGCACCGCCTACATTGCCATCACCATTGTCATTTTCATCGACACCGTCAAATCTTGAGCATTTCCTATGGCATATTCCCCGGTAGCATATGTACCACCAAATACAATACATAGCTCGGGATGGGGAAATCCATCCTTCTTGAATTTTGCCCACTCAACATTTGCCTACAATTTTCACAATAATGACATTTCAGCAATATAATCATACATTTTAAAATTTACATCTATAATGACATCAAAATGACCAAAAAGTTAAAAAGATACCTTGATGTGAGATTCTCATATACTTGGATCGTCGACAACAACTCTTTTATTCACATTGTCCCAACCAAATCATTTGAGACATGAGTTTCGAAAGCGCCATCTTGTTTTCTCGGTTTGTTTACCTTGTTCCTCAACTGGACCATGCTATATTGGCATCCGTCTGTCTAATGAATTCAGTCGTATATTCTTCCACCCCGCTTTGTTGAAAGTAGAAGAGGTTCGATTTCCCTTTTTGACCTCATCCACCAACAAACCGATAAATAGGTTGGTTACTGAGACTCGGTCCACTTTGAAGCTTGTCTCTCGAGATGCCATTTAATCTTTGACCGGTTGAGCATCATATTAGTTATGAGTTAAATCAATAACATAATACTATACATGCCATACACAAAATCATTCTCAAGAGATGCAAGCGGAGAAGACTATAATGACAAAATTGACAATTCTTGAACTAATTTGTATAGAACAGAACATAAGTTCAATCTTGCTCTACAAGAACTACATAGTACTATGACTATCAATGATCAATGAAATAGAATGCTCAAAATAAAATAAAGAGCATTGTGAGAAACCTACCATGTCAAAATATATTCTCAAGAATCTATACAACCACACATGTCAAAATTAATATGTTTCAAAATTTTAAGCTGTTCAATGTGCAATAAAAATCATATTTCAAACACTACAAGAAAAGGAAATGTGAAAAGTTCAATCTTGCTCCAAAAGAACCTAAACAACTACTCTCTCCAACCTATCTTTGAGCTGTGAAATCCAAATGATCAGCCTAAGCATTTCATTGTAATGCATATAATATGCAACCATGAAATTCATCCAACACAAGGCAGCATAGCCTTGGTTCTTACCTTCAAACACAAAAGCAAGTTCTTGAAAGTGGCTCTCGTCCTTCAGCTATAGTCCCTCTCTGTCAAAAGAGATAGCTGTCATGGTGATTTTGGATGAGCAGATGGTAGATTAAGCAGACATAGCACCAAATAAGGAGCAGATTAGGGCATCAATAAATTTGGGCAGCAAGGTAAGCAAACAATTAGGGCAGCAACTCATTGTTAAATACCAAATTAAGTGCAACATAATACCAACTCAAGAGCAGCAGACGATTAGGGTAGCGACAAAAATGTTGCAAAAGCAGCAACAATGGGCCGCTCGCTGTTTATAAAAATACATGGAGGGCGCCTTGATATCGTACCAGTCCTTCGCGAATGGATCGACCCTGCACCCGCCAGACCAGACAAGAAAAAAGATCAAACCACAGCAGAACCAACACCCCAAAACAGGAATCGATTTCCACAAAGTCGAGGCGGAATTGAGCACTCACGCCTTCTTCTTCCCACCCTTCTTCCCCTTCGAGATCCTCTTGTTCTTCCTGCATCCAACAAAGAGAGAGAGGGGACAACGTCAGCCCATTTTCGATGAGGAGACGAACAAGGTAAGGCTACGACATGGGCAAGAGCGAGCATTGCAAGCGCTTCCGCTCGAGCGAAGCCGAAATTTCTTGCTACTCGAGCTCATTCGCTCGCTTGAGCAAAGCATTTCTTCGCCGCTCGAGCAAAGCAAAGTAGCTACTCGAGCTTAGCCGTTGCTCGAGCTCGCTCGCTCGCTCGAGCGAAGCGGTTCGCGCTCGCTTGATCGAGCAAAGCGGTTTCGCTGCTCGCTCGAGTGAGTAGACCGCTGTTGCTCGCTCGAGCGAAGCATTCTCTTCCCGCTCGAGCTCGAGCTCGCAGCTCGCTCGATTAGAGCAAAGCAGTACTGCCGCTCGCTCGCGAGCGAGCCCGCTGCGGCTCGCTCGAGCGAAGCAGCGATGCCCGGGGCGAGTGCGACGCCCGCAGATCCGGGCGAGCAACGCTCGCTTGAGGCTAAAGCGCGAAGGCTCGCTCGAGCGAGCGTCTCACGAATTTGGGCAAGCGCGGCTCGAGCGAGCCGTCGCGCTCGAGCCCGAGCGGCCGTCGCCCGGATCTGCGAGGGTGGCTCTCCGAAGCCCTCGTCAAACGGTGAAGGAGGAGCGGCGGCCGGTGAAGGATGAAAGTTACCTCGAATCGAAGCTTCGGCGGTGAAGGAGCGGGCGTGTTGTCGGCGCCGAAGAGGATGACGGTGGAGAACCGGAGACGTCGGAAAAGGGAGGGAGAGGGGGCGCAAGTGGAACGAGGGAGGAACGAAAGCAAGAAACAAGAGAAACAAGAAAGAAATAAGAAAGAAACAACTTTTGTGTGTTTTTGTTCTTTTGATTCTTCAAGAAGTGTTTCTGAAACAAAAAAACAAGTTTTTTCTGTTTCTGATTTTTGTTCCAATTTTGTTCCCGGGAACAAAAAAACAGATTTGGAACAAAAATGCAAACAAACGCGTTTCTGTTCTTTTTTTGTTCCCGGGAACAAAAAAACAGAAAATCTGTTTATGAACAAAAAAAAGAAACATAAACAAACACGCCCTCAACTACTCCAATATATCAAAGAGATGAATCATGCACGCCATAAGAAAAAATGATTTTGCTAATCTAAGACTGGCACTAATTTGGCGACCCACAAAACTTTGTCTGCCTATTGTAAACTAGTTTTATCTTCACCAATCCGCCGGGATCGTCTTCAACCAAAGATAGTAAAGTAGATGCACTTGATTAGGCCATCATTAGTTGGTCTTTGAGTTTGAAATGACGGATGAACGTGTGAGATTAAAATGCGTGATGAGATGGTCTCAGAATTGCTATATAACATCCAGTAGGTAAAAACTACATGCAAGATGATGAAATTTGGGTCACTTTTTGAGTGAACTTTCTGTCTTCATGCTGGGAGGAATGTGGCGGGAAAGCACACGAAGGGCGAGAGGAAATGGAACAAAGTGAAAAGTAGATTGAGAGATTTTTTTATTTAAGCTCTCTTCTCACAACACACTTTGTTCTTAGTTACAGGAACAAAGAGACAAGTACATCAACCTTTGGTTAGGATCAGGATCATTGATGAGAAAATTACCAAAGAGCCCTAAACTTGTTATATGGATGCCAATTCAATTTTGAACATTTTAATTCGTCTAATTTAGTCCTAAAATTTTTGACGATTTGCTAGTATATTCATTTCGACCAATTTTAGCCGAAGATGGTATTGTGGCCATTACCTAGAGTTAGTGAAGGCCTTGATGCCCTCTCCCAATGCAGATGAGGGTTGCTGGTCCACAGTAAAAAGAAAAAGAAAAAATAGAAAAGAAAAAAAAAAAGAGAATGAATAAAAGGAAAAATTATCCATGTTAGTGTCGACCATGTCAAGTAAGACAACCAGCATCTACGTTAGTGATTTTTGGCTAAAATTAACGAGAATGACTATATTGACAAATTGTGAAAAGGTTATATATTTAAATTGGCCAAATTGAATGGTTTATAATTGAATTAATATGCATATTATAGGTCTAGGAATTTTTTGGTAATTTTTCCATCAATGATTGGTTGAATTCAATTGATTTTCATTGTGGAGTTGACAATTTGAAAAGAGCGATTTTTGAGTGAATTAGAGACATAAGAAGGGATCTACCCTAAAGATTGCCGTCCAGTATTGCTTTTTAGGGGCTTAAGCAGTATTTTGGATCGTATCGTTTTTAAGTGCATATTTCTTAGAAATAAGAAAAACCATTTTTCCTCCCTAGGTATGTCGCCTGGTAGATTGAAAAGTTGCTATTAAATCCTAAGCCTTTATTGAAAAAGTAAACATAAAGTTATAATGCAAGTGTTTTGCGATGGCCTAGTAAGCAATTTCCAATAGTGACGATAAGAGGACTTGATTGCGCTTCTCCAAAATTGATTTAGATTTGATTGCACATAGCAAAGGTTCATGAACAAATCGCTTTCCGCATATTAGGTGTGTGGTTTTTAGAGTTCTTCCATTGCCTTGGAAATTTTCCTGATTAAGTCTATTAAGAAAGGGGTTTTGGGAAAAGTCTTGTGCATTGTTCTCTAGTGTGTTTTCCTCAATTCAGAGAATTGAATTCCCTAGACTAGTGCCGTTGTCTCAGAAATTTTCATTCTCCTTTTGCCTTTTCTTTTATTAATCAAATCGATGAGTTTGTTCCGAAGGCAATGCACCACAATAGTAGAGATAACTTAGGAGGGCTTTTTGTCCACACGACTTCCATCGACGGCTTCCTCGAAGTTAGTTATTGTGAATAATTTTGACACTACATATGATTTTACTCAGCTCAACTCTAGCAACTCTTTTATATTTACATGATAGATTCCAAGTATTAAAGGGATGGGAGATACGGTACAGGGGAAAAGGAATAATTGTTAAATCCACTTGGAAGGAGTTGGTTCAGCAATTCAACATTCTGAATCCTGTTGAGGCTGTAGTGCAAGGGAAGTAGCATCGGGTTCTGGTGTTTCGATTTTGCCATTTTGGCATCAAAATGCATCAACAGATGGGCATTATCATCGTTCACTTTATGGTATCATGCCTCTGCCTCATGTTGAAGTTTATGTCCTCTCTCTGAGATTACTTGCATGGTTTTGCAGTGACGTTGAAAAAACGCAATGATCCTGCGGAGTTTTATATTTACTGAAGATAAAATTTAAAGGAGTCTACTAATAACTTAAAGTTACAAAGGCATTTTTGCTCGATGTTTTGCCCAGTAGCCCTGCACGATCTTGACTCTAGCTACGATTCTAACGGCACTATTTTTTACCACATTTCTACTAAATAGTTTCACTCTAGCATCTGTCTCTGCATACATTGGGGGATAGCTTCTTGAGTTGTTAAGCGATGTGATGCAAACTATTCCGGAAGAGGAATGTCTGCTAGATCCTCTCGATAAGGAAGTCGGTCTGGTGACTTGCCAGAATTGCCATAGCCAAGTTCGATGGCCATTGTCGTCCCATGCTTAACAGGGTCATCAGAAAATGTGACGATGGTGTCTTTTCGGAAAGTTAAGTAGATCACTGCAATGATGTAGAATGCCATGAGTGGGAACACTAGGATTCCAATGAAAACTTTGGCAACTCTGGGAACACTATTGTTGATTAGCCAGCTGACAAAGCCCGTGCTGAGGTAGTAGATGTTGATACAGATGAGTCCCACTCCTAGTATCCATGAGATCACGATAATCTGCGTCCAGAGCCATAAAAGAACCGAAAAGACAGAATTGTCATTACTTGAATATCCACATGTTCTTCTGCATTTTTTCAGTTCTTCCTTTTTTCCCCCGAATTTGCATCTCTTTAGGACTTCTGAACTAACCTACCAAGTTTAAAGTTCACTTGTGTAAAGATCAAAAGACAAGCTTACGTAGATTGTGTTTTTGTGGGGTCCCATCTTTGTTGCACTGCTACTGAACTTAAGGAGTGGGATAAGAGCAAACGGAAGCTCAAATGATAGAATCATCTGAAAAACAACATCAAACTCATTATAGAATGAGCATAGAATGCTCACATATCTTCACCAGATTATGATACAAAGAATTTAAATGTAGAAGTGGCAGGAGATATCAGAGGAATCTGCATACCGACGCAATTATGATGAGCCTACTGGCTCCTGAGGATCCGCTGATTATAGAGACGATGAGACTTGGCGTAATGGCAACACATCGAGTCACTAGGTTCCTCATCCACTTCTTCATTTTGAGATCCAAGAATCCCTAAGCAATTAACCCAACTCGCACACAACAAAAAAAAATCAGATCCATTCAAGTGTTCACTTTAAACAGCTAGTTACGTGAAATTTCTTAATTAACAACCTGCATGATATATTGGCCTGCGTAGGTTCCTGTAATTGTGGAGCTTTGTCCTGAAGCTAGCAATGCAATGGCATAAACCGTTGAGCTAGATCTTCCCAACATATTCTGTAAATGCAGGTATTTGAGACGATAATAAGAATATTATTCTTAGTTAAAAAGTTATCTTGTGGTCCAACTGGTTTATAGTCTCTGTTAGGAATTGGAACCTTGAGGAGGAATGCAGCAGAATTGAGAGTTAGATCGTTGCATTGACTTGCATTCTCACTGGAAAGATTGTCGGCCGAGCAGACGGTGCCAGACACGGAAACAACGGCGACGTTGATCAAGAATGCCACGAATAATGCAAACCCACTTTCTATGAGGAAAAAACGGCAGGCATCCTGCAGAGATTGATGAGATGAAATGAAAAGTGCACGTTTTTTTCTCTTGGATAATTGACTAAACAAAAATAAAGGTTTCATAACATTGACAATGAAATTCTCCTATATATTGCACGTTTTACCAAATATAATTAGCGAAAACAGAAGTGACGATTATTGAATGCACATTATGCCATCTAAATAATAGCCTAGTTTTTCAAACGAGGAATAAGATCTTCGCCAATAAAATTTTGACAACAAAAGAAAATCAAGACGAAGTTAGGAATTTAGTACATTGACGCCTTGGACCGATCTCGGAACTTTTCTGGACAAGACCAAAGCAGAATGGAGGAACAGGTTGTGCCTGTTGACAAGCAATAGAACTCTCAAATCTGGAAAATCAGTTTCATGTATATCTAGCGACAAAGACAGTGTGTGATGAAGCATAAAGTGATATCATACGGCATCACAAGGGCGCCGAGCAAGGCGATGGCATCGCCAGTGGCACTGTTCCCAGAGAGCTTGGGGATGAACATCCCCTTCAGGACCTTCGTAGCAGGAGGCTTCACATAGCTCATTTCGCCAAAGAAGCATGCCGCTATTATGAATACCAACGTGGCTATCAGCATTTCCAGCTTCCGAATCTAGCAAAATTTGAAGACCGCATTTTTTTCAGTGGATAGAAACAACCGAGGTTCGGAAAATAGTGAACAGCATTGAATTAAATGACGGTGAAACAAATCTGGTCTTCATCAAGTTAGTGTGACTATTATATAATTGGCATAGGCAATTCAAAGGAATCTAATACACACGTTCTCATTGAATCAATGGAATTCCAAGTACGCATACCCCATATCTCTGCAGGCCAAGAAGCGCGATCGTGCTGAAACCAGTGAGCAAAACTCCAGCCCACACTGGGATGTGAAACAGTATGTTAAGTGCGAAGGCCGTCCCAATCACTGCAAACATGAATATGGTTGGTTAGTAAATTTAATTAAAATATGATCTCACCGGACAATCTGCGTATGACTATCATACGGCACATTCGATGAGTTACTGAACAAAGGTTTAGAACTAGGCGACTTCGATGCAATTCTCGATTGGGTGTTTCAGGACTATATTTGATGGGGATTAATCAAAGCTCTACTGTACTAGCTTGCTAATGCTGCGGCTTGGAGTCAGTTGAAGGTTTCAGTTTATCCCTAAACAAAGAGGTAACATGTTACTGAGTATTAATAATATAGAGAATCAATGCGTATTTCAGGACTGGGATCCTCTATATCTGAGAGTTCCCAAGGGACATATGAACATATTTTTCTCCCCTTTCTTTTAATTTATATTCCTTCTCTTGTTCTTGTACTCTTAACGTCTTCCTTGTCATAATTCCTCTTAAGCTCATCGTGTACCGTCACTGCTGCCCACTGGGATTGTCCTCACCGGCAGTCTCCAAACAGACCACCGCCATTTTCGTTGTTAGATATCTGTCGTAATCACGATATGATGTTGCAGCCTCAAATTGGAGGTCTCAAATTATAGAGGTCTCAAACTATAGACGACCTCCAATCTAGTAACACTTGGTGCCGTGACTACACTCTGCCTAGGCGCTGTAAAAAGGCGAGGGACTGTAAAAACAAAAGAAAGAGGAGACAAAAATTTGGAAAATAGGGTTTTGTGTGTGATTTTCATAAGAACTAATATGAGGCATGCATATGGGCAGGCCCGAAGTTGTGAAAGAAAAGTTCGATATGTTCTTGCAATCACATGTTTTGTGTTGTATATATTTGAGATGACATCCTCGTTCTTCATCTTTGTCTTTATTTAGTGTTTCATTCGTTTAATTATATATATATAAGCCATAAGGGTAGTTGTGAAATTCATGACTGAATGATGAAGAATTGAGATTTGTTAAGACATCAAACTAGACATTTGTGCAAGTAGAAGATTGTTGGTCCTTAGAATATTGTTATGTATTTTACCTTGTGAATGTCGATCTCTATTGATTTGACAAGTAATTATACTTAACATATTTGTGTATTATGTTTTTTTCCTCTATTTTTTTCTTATTGAAGCACATACAAGGCGAAGAATTTCATGACACCGAATGCTTTACTCTTCTACGTAGTAAAGTTAAACCATGTATTTTAAGAGATTCAACTATCATTTTATATCTTAACCCTATCCTTAAGGTTAGTGGAAAGAGAAAAGCATAAAGAGTGCCAACTCAATATGTATAGATGAAAAAGTTGACTGAGATCCATGACAACTAAAGAATGATTGAGAAATGATATATAAAATATCGAGCTCGAGTTCTATGAGCTGATGAGAGAGAGAGAGAGAGAGAGAGAGATGCCTTCTGGTATATCGGCGGCTATAACGGCCGCTTCAGCCAAAAACCATAAGCAATACTTCACCAACGGTGGGTATTCAGCTTTACATAGCTCAGATAGGTGTTTCCCTGAAATTTCGATAAATTTACAATAGACAAGTGAATCATCACAACGATAAAGAGAGAGTGTTCACGAGTGGGAAAAGTAGAATCATATTCCTCCTTAATTTCTCTAACGAAATGATTACCAGTGCTCACTCCGAGATTAGCAGCCAGTGATTGGATGATGAGAGCAAATATTAACCCAATGAGTATGATCCACAGAAGCTGACCATATGATCCAATATATTATAAAAAAATTAGTATAAGATTTAAAGATACGCTATATATTTGCATAAGTATGAACGAATATATGTTGGGTATTGTCTGTTCTTTTGTGTTACCTCATATCCATGATTTGCTCCGGCCTGCAGATCAGTTTCTACTGCAACATTAATTGTAGAAATGTGAATTCAACATGAACTCATTCAAAAGCTTCATGTAGGCACGCACGCGAACAAACACACTCACAGAGAGAAAAGGTGGGGGGGATGGTGAGGTATGAGAGAGAGATTACAGTTTCCAGGGTCAAGATATGCGAGGGAAACGAGGAAACCGGGGCCAATAAATGATAAGAACTTCCTCCATCCAGGTTTCTGAATAATCACAAGGACAAATGCAATTAGATGAGAGACTTAGGTCGCAAGTTTACTGACCCTGCATGTATTTTAACTTTTCACCCACACTCCCTGCAAGAATAGTGATTTATTAGTCCCATGAAACCCAGGACATGGTGAAAGGTGACCCGACGGGAAGTCCCATAGCAAGTGACATTACACCCAATGTCTGCCTTCCTTCCCTCCTTCCTTTCTCTTTCTTCGTCGTAATGGACAACGTAAAAGTCTTTATCGAAGGTTCTATTCCCTGCAGTTCTTCGAACAGAAAGAAGAGAGAGAACCTGCTCGGGTGAGTCCTCTTGATCAGATTGACCATCCGTGGAATTAGGGAGATCGAGTGGGGGTCGTGCCCTCCAAATTGACGGCCACTATCCTGTTGCTCCCTCCCCATATTGTTGGGGCGCCCACGCTTGCCATCCGATGCCCTTCCTCCTCCTCCATACTCTCTCTTTCTCTCTCTCTCTCTCTCAATACACTCTTGCTTTTGGTGAAGCAACTGATGAGCTTGATTTATACCTGCCTCACTCCATGTTGTACTCCAAACAACAGCTTAGGACAATTGGCAATGTCCTTCGTGCTTTATAAACACGTCACCTTCTTCGGTAACTCATAAACAAAAGCAAAGCATAAAGAAGTCCAACCACCATACGGAAGGATATAACTACGAGGATGCAGACGAGATTTGTCTTATAAAATGTCCTTTTGCTTTCCATTTTGATTTTTGGTCCGAAACTTTGCGAGGTGCGCCTGACATTTAGCCCTCTTGATGTTCTTTCGAGTGACATAAGATATATAGGACCAGATTCCAAATAAGATAATCTTCGAATTGGCTACAGCAATGCTTTTTAGATAAGCGAGCAGCCACATCTAATCACCCAATTAATAACAGTCGGCCATGTCATTGAGCATGCTAACTTTGCAAACCAATGTCGACGTATACCCAATTTGATTTCTTTTTTCGGGATGACTTGATCTAAACCTAACCACCTGTTATGCCAAAATCACCTAGATATGAACAAGAAAAATTCTTGCCGCCTCATTGATACAATTACTTTTCCCTTTTCTGGGTCGAATGGATGGAATCATGACTTCATTTATTTGTTTGCTGGTGTTCGTCTATTTATCTATTCCTGATTTCCTCCACGAAGTATAGACCATGACATATGTGCTTTGATCAGAATATGCAGCTGGCTCTGTGTGATAGTTTTCTGGGATGCAGTATTGAGTCCAGACATTTGCAAGCAAGCGAAGCGAAAAAAACCAAATCATTCTAGTTGGATGCATACACGGTGGAGAAAGATTTCACTAACGGGTTCAAGAGGATACCCATACCCGAATTCGCACGATCCCAACAGAATATGATAGATAAGAAATTTAAACTTATAAATTTAAGTCTTTATCATTGATAAATCCCAATACAGAACGTGCTATAGAAAGGAGATTCAAGGCTGAAAATGATCTCGAACACCTCTGGAAGTGGGCACCATGGCATCGAGCTTTATAGGGGAAAAGTACAAAAAAAAAAAATATAGTCCTTCCGACCAATTTTGACGGGAAATCATTGACGCGGATGGCGGCCATCTTATATGGCATGATTGGTGTTGATATGGATAATTTTGTTAAAATTTTCTGATTTTTATTACTTTTTTTGTTTTTTTTTCTTTCCTTTATTTTATTTTCCCCAACTATGGGTGGGTGAGGTTGTCAGTTCTTGTTAGCCACGAGCAAGGGCCTCTATGCCCTCGTTGGCCACGGTTGCAGCACCCTTACCCAAACCAAGGGAGGGTCATTGACCCTTGCCTGTGCCTAACGATGGTGGGTTAGCGACCTTGCCAGCCCAGAGTTGTTAAAAAAAAAAGAAAACAAAGAAAGAAAGGACATGGGAGAAGAAAAGAATAAAAAAATTTAAAAATTCAGAAAAAATAAAAAAAATGTAAATTTTATCATCGTCATTACTGGTAGTGTCATGTAGGATGAATAAGTCCATGTCGGTGATTTCTTATTAAAATTTGGCTAGATTGACTACATTGATAATCATTAAAAGATTTAGGACTCAATTTGTATAATTGAAATGTTTAGAATTCAGTTGGTACAAGTACAATAAGTTTATAATTTTTTGGTTGACTTTATAGATTGTACTCACGGGCCTTAGAAATTTGACCAGGATTAGAAATTATGCCACGTCATAGCCGAGGTGCTCAAATTTTATTTCTTCGGCTATGAGATTTATAAATCTTTTAAGTCGATTGCACGTCAGAGTTTAAAATTTAGTAGTAAATAAAATTGTCTTTCGGTCAATTCAGAATTTTTTTTCCTATTTCTCGCTAGGTCGATAAACAGTCAATCGTAAGACTCTTTACCCGTCTTATGTCTTCTAGTTTTTCCTGACAAATTGCCAAATTTTAATTGCTAGTTTATTGGCACTAGCATTCTAATTGCCAGATTCACTTAATAACAAATGCTGAAAAGAATTGATTACAAATGCTCTGAAATAAACTAATACTAAACATGCAATTTGATGAAACTCATACACTTGTGAGAGACCTAATTAAAGATCAAATAAATAAGATGTGACATCTCTGGATTAACTCACTCTATGTATTATCCGTTTTGACTCGTCCCCTACTAAATTTAATGGTTTTGTCCTTTGGCGTACATCTAGATACTTTCCTAAGAGGTCACCAATTCTAGTTGTGCTCTAACCTAAGCACGTTTAATTTTGGAGTTCCGAAGCAAAGTTTGCTATTGCGTTAAAATGTGTATTTGTAAGTAAAATTTCAGCTTATTTATATATCACATGCACACTTTCCCTTGTTCATTGAGCAATTCAATTCATTCTTACCTCTTTCGCTATCCTAAGAGCCTGTCAAGAGCCACTCTTTGTCCGAACTCTCTGGCTCTAGGGACCACTCCCAACTCTCATTGGATAGAATTGTTACAAGTCCACTAACTTCTGAGTGATTTGTCCCTGAACCACACACTTACTGGAGGGGCTCTGGCTCTGATACCATATTGTGACATCCTTGTATTAACTCACTTGAGTTATTGCCCGCTTTGACCCGTTCCATATCGAACTTTATAGTTTTATCCTTTAGCGTGCAAGTAGACACTTTCCTAGGAGGTCATCCATCCTGGTAGTACTCTATTGCCATTTTTAGTTTGATCATATAGAATTATTGGATCATGTGATCTCAAATGATGACATTTCAGTTGATCTGAAGAAAGTCGAAGCAGTTGTTTAGTGGAATCGCCTTGCCAATGTCACAGGATGGAGAAGTTTCCTTGGGTTAGTGGGTTATTACAGATGATATGTGGAAGGATTTTCCGAAATTGCTAGTTCACTTACTCACCTAACTTAGAAGAGGGTTAAATTTCTATGGTAAGATCAATGTGAGCATAGTTTCCAAGAGTTGGGGGGTTAGTCTTGGCTATTATGTTGACCTTACCTTCGGGAGCTGGTGATTTCACGATCTATTGTGACACATATAAAGATGGTCTAGCTTTCACACACACGTGTGCACACACACACATTCTAGGCGGGGTCTTCTCTTATTTGGTGTATAATTTAGTTCATTCATGCCTCATTCACTATCCTAAAAGTTTGTCAAGGGCTGCTTCTTATTCGAGCTTTCTAACCCAGGCAGCCACGCCCCACCTTTGTCGGATCGGGTCATTACACTATAAGCAATTGTGACTCTTATAATGAAATCTAAGAGGTGGGTCTTGCGTATCTATGTTTTATCTATCTGGTTTTACCTTGAAGGTGACTTTCGGTGATATTAATGGAATCAACCTAATCCCAGAGACATTTAGTTCTCCGTTCCTGGTCGGCAACGAATTGGATCGTTCAAAATTGATGTACTTGCAACCATAACCAACCCCAGATTAGTACAAGAATCTCTCACGTCTCTTTTCAGATAAGAGCTTTTTCAGAAAATATAGGGAAAAAGTGTTAAAAAAGTCATAAATTTTTTGTATTTGTGTCAATTTAATCATAAAACTTTTTTTTGTGCCAAGTTAGTCCTAAACATTTTTACTTAGTGCCGATTCAATCCTTTCCGGCCAATTTTAGCCAAATTTTGCTATTTGGACACGGTCGGTCAAGCGCGTGCTTTGATCGGTCTTGGCGTGGATAACTTTTAATAATATTTTAATTTTTGAATTTTTTTATTTTTTATTTTTTATTTTTTCCTTCCCCTCCTCCAGCCGGTTGCGAGGTCCGGTGACCGGCGGAGGAGGGGAAGGAAAAAATAAAAATAAAAAAATTTAAAAATATTAAAATATTATTAAAAGTTGTCCACATCAACCCCGATCAGACCACGTCAATCGGCTGGCATCCAGTCAGCAAAATCCGGCCAAAATTGGTCTGAAAAGACTGAATCGGCACTAAGTAAAAATGTTTAGGACTAAATTGGCACAAATACAAAAGGTTTATGATTTTTTTAACACTTTTCCCGAAAATATAGCATCTTCGACTTCACACTTAAGCTACATGCAAGTGTCGATTCCATTCCACGTATCAACTCAACTGCCCCAACATATCAAAGATTTAAATAATGTCACAACAAGATAAAACGATTTTCCAATCATTTTTGTTTTAATTAGGCAACTAACTAAAACTTTCTCTGCCTATTGTAATCTGCCTTTTATCTGAACCAATCCACTTGGATCGTCATCGACCAAACTAATAAAGTAGATGCTCTTGATTCGGTCATGATTAGTAGTTCTTTAATTTTGGAACGATGGCGAACGTGCTGGATTGAATTGCCTAAAAAGATGGTCTGAGCATCGCTATTAATAGTGACCTTGAATGACGTCTTGTATGTAAAAACTACAATGCAAGAAGATGAAACTGGGTTTCCTTCTTGATTAAATATTTTTGTCTTCATGTTGGAAAGAACGCGATGGGAAAGCACGTGAAGGGCGAGAGGGAATGGAGCAAAGAGACAAAGTACATTGAGGGATTTTTGTTCAATCTTTCTTGTCAAAACACTCTTTCTCAGTTACGAGAATTTATCACGAGAACTCTTGAGATCTTGACCATTATTCAGTCAACATCCTTGAATCAAAGGTGGTAGTGATTGGGTAGGGAAGTGATTTGTAAGTTGAGCAGAAGAGCGAAATTGAGTCATACACATATTATTGTTGCTACAATAGTTCCTCGCAATGGTACAAGGGTAATGATAACCATCCTCCGGACAGGCGACAATGGTTGATGGCGATACGGGAGTTTGGTCAGCACCTCAAATAACACCTTGACTTTCGCGATGTGACTCAAGGTGTAAAAATGTTTTTCCCGGAAAAAAAAAATGTTACACTTTGAAAATATTCAGCACATTTTAGGCATTGTAAAATCTTAATGGCAAATATGGAACAATGTGAGACTGAACGCACCTGAAAAAGCCAACTATGGTGTCAAAGAGTCAGTATGAATTGATGTCATTGGCCATACATCGACTATGGCTTTGAATATGATATTAACTGTAATGACCCGATTTGATGAAGGCAAGGAATGGTCGTGGGGGTTAGAAGGTTTAGACAAAAAGAGGCTTTTGGTAGATTTTTAGGATGGTGAATGGGGAGGGAATGAATCAAACTATGTCCGGAAGTGCCTTTTGACATGATACCACTACTTATTTTTGAAACTTCAAAGTTGAGTGTGCTCAGATGGGAGCACTCCCGAGATGGGTGACCTATTGGGAATGTGCTAACTTGCATGTCAAAGGACAGCGTTGTGAGACTCAGTATAGGATGAGCTAAAGTGGACAATTACTCAGTGGGTTGATCTAAAGATATCACAATATGGTATCAAAGCAGGACCCTCTCTAGTAGGTGTGTGGTTTGGGGATGAATCACGTGGAAGCTGCTAGGGGCTTGTAATGACTCGGTTCGATGAGGGCATGCAGTGATCGTCAAGGCTAGAGGGCCTAGACAAGGAGCGGCTATTGGGAGGCTTCCAAGATGGTGAAGGGACAAGAATGAACCGAACTCTTGGACGCGTATTTTGATGTAATAGCAATGCTTAGCTTTCTAAACGCCAAAGGATAAAACCATAAAACTCAATATGAAATAGTTCAAAGGGAATAATATCTCAGTAAGTTAATTTAGAGATATCACATTAACTTAGGCCGATAATAATGAGAAAGTGCTAAGACTATTCAAACAGAGATGAATCTCTTGAGTTGTAGTGATAAAATAGATCTGGCAAACAAAGTCAAGGGTGACTATGATTATTGACAAATTGACAAAATATGTCGGGGGCCAGCAAGGAAGGAGTAAAGAGTATATTGAACAATACATATGATCTGATATTGACTGTGAGTACGTCAAACATTAGTATTGAGGTGAGGAACTAATAGAATGAAGTCGAAAAGGTCGGAAAAGGTTTTCGCCCATGGACATAACCAAGTCGATGTCAGTCGAGTTGAGAAGCGTGAGCGTTGACTCACAAAGATTGAATGAAATCAAATTGACTTCAGGAACGAAAAATATCGGGGCCAGTTATTGCAGTCAAACTCTTACGCAAGACTTTTACAAAAGGTGTCGATTTATCGTTGTAGTCAAATAGTTATAAATGGTTACTGCAGTCGAGTCAATCAGTTGTTGCAATTGGGCTCGAGGCAAGAATAATTAGACCGTCCGATATGGAGCCAAAACTTGATTTTGATGAGCGGGAATGGTTACTTGGCGAGGCCAGCCACCCATGAACTATAAAAAGGAGCGCATCTGAAGAGGAAAGGATGGCACAAACATCGGAAGAATTAAATATACTTGTGTCAATGCACTTTATTTCTTTGCAGTTCATTTCTTCTTGCCCCATCTTGCGGGTACAACGTCCCTGAGATTTATTTTCCTGCTAGCTGACTTCGAGTACCTTACGCAGAAGTCGATTTCCCACTCATATCTCCAACCCTAACGATCTTGGGATCTCCTTCTTCGTGTCGCTGCTTAAATGACTTTAATGGTTTCTTCTGGGAACTCCTTGGTTACTCATATATCACTAGCCGAGGAACTTGCATCATGGGGGGTTGAGGAGCGTTTACTACTGATGGTGTTACGTACCTCGTGTGTGGGTTGCCTCCAAGCCTTTGCTTTTCCTTTGTTACTATCAAGGAAATATTGCTGCCTTATCTCTTGACGGCACCGTTGGCAAAGGTTACGCGGAGATGGTCTTCCCCTAAAGTTCGCCGACACCATACCAACCATCTGAGGGAAAGGATCAATATCGACCTCCATTTTGCGTTTATCTTTCCCATCGGCGAACTTGATCTTCCCTTGTTGAATTGTTGCTTAGATCGTTCGCCGGAGAAAAATACAATAGGTTGTGTCATGGCTTCATGAGTGATGTCACTTAAAATGATTTTCTGCTTCTATGATTTTGAGGTTTCGCTTTTCTCAGGCTTTGTTGGTGTACAAGTCTAGTTTCGAAAGAGATTAGAGGAGTTTCATGAAGACTTTGTTCTCACAAGTGTTAGATCTTATACGTGTTCAACCTTGATATTCTGAATGACGATGGTGTTGAGGCTGCCGAATCTAGGCACACACTGTCAAAAGACAGTCATAGTAATGGATGGAGATCTTGGTGTGTGCTCATTACTAAAGACGAATTCGATGATGGTTGCCGATTTTAATTTGAAAAATCGCAGATCTACTCTGTGAGCATGTGACTCACAATCTTGTTATGATAATTCATCTCCTTACATAGAGTTTACTTTGTTTAGGATTTGCCTGGGATTTGTCTTGATTTGTGATTGGAATACGTTTTTTTTTTATTGTATATCCATAGAAATGAGTGAATTTTTTTCTTTGACAAAAAAAAAGGTTGGAGATTGCCGGACTTATGGAAGGTTGATATTCCACGAATTTCTAAGAAAAGAAAAAGAAAAGAAAGAAGGAGAAAACCTAATCATGCGAGTCCTCTTGATCATATCGACCATGCGTAGAATTAGGGAGCTCAAAGGGCGGGGTCATGCCCTCGGCCTGAATGGCCACTATACTGTTGCTCTCTCCCATTACTGTTGGTGCTCCTACGCTTGTCATCTTATCCTCCTCCTACATATTCTCCCTCCCTCCCCCTCTCTCTCACCTGCTTCGCTTCTTGTTGCACTCCAAACAAAGCTTATGACTTGTACAGCATGCTTCGTATACCCAAGTCACCATATTTGGTCACTTAATAAACGCAAGGAAGGAAAAAGAGAGCCAAATGACTGTAGGGAAGGATACAACCAAGACCATGCAGATACTATTCCTGTCTGAAAAATGTCCATATTAAGACGGGTCTCTAAATTTGATGCTGTAAGTCTCATGACAAGCACCGTAACGTGGCTTGTAGGTGAGTGAGGAGCCATGTTTAACACCAAAATTAATGACGTCGTAACTTTCAAATTTTCAATATGCCAAGCTTTGTAATATGTGCCTCATTTTATTTCTTTCTTGGAGGATGACTTAGTGCATAGTCAACCGCCAAATTTTCTGGAGATGACCAAGAAAAATGGCGCCCCGATCGGGGCGCGACGCCTCATTGATCGAGATTATATAGGATTCCGGAAGGCAATCCTAGACGCTCCTAGATTTTATTATCGGAGTCGCAATTGCTTCTGGTTAATGAGTATGACATAAGCTACGAGGCACTAGCCGAGGGAGTTCTATATGGAGGAAAACACTCTAGAGAACAGAGCACAAGACTTTTACAAAACCTCTTTCCTAATAGACTTAATCAGGAAAAGTTCTAAGGCGATGGAAGTTCCCTAAAAATCATAATCTTTATACGCGGAATGCAATTTGTTCATGAGCCTTCTTTTATGTGCAATCAAATCCTAATATGGTTGATATTGGAAATTGCTTACTAGGCCATCACGAAAAACTTGTGTGATAACCTTATGTTTACTTTATCAATAAAGGCTTAGGATTTGATAGCAGTCTTTTAGTTTACGCGGCATCAGGCCTAGTATATACTTATTTATAAAGTTTAGCGCACCTTAAGAAAACTAGAAAGTATATACTTAAGAACGACATGATCCAAAATACGCTGCTTAAGCCCCTAAAAAGCAATACTCAAGGGCAAACTCTAGGGTAGACCTCTTCTTATGTCTCTGCATCACTGAAAATTGCTCCTTCCGAGAGTCAACTCGAGAATGGAAATAATTGGGATTCGACTAATCGACGATGCTGACCAAACAATAATGTACTTGTCTATTCGTCTTGTAGCTAAGAACAAAGTGTGTTGTGAGGAGAAAGATTAAATAAAAAATACTCTTCTCTTTACCCATTCCCTCTAGCCCTTCATGTGCTTTTCCACCGCATTCTTTCCAGCACGAAGACAAAAAGTTTCCTCGAAAAGTATACCAGTTTCATCATCTTGCATCTGGTTTTTACCTACAAGATGTTATTCCAAGAGGACCACTAATAGCAATGCCGACCCCATTGAATCATGCAATCTAATCACACACGTTCGTCCGTCATACCATTCTTGAAAAACAACTAATGATGGCCTAGTTAAGTGCATCTACTTCACTATCTTTGGTTGATGACGATCCATGTGGATTGGTGAAGATAAGATGTAGACTATAGTCGACGGACAAAGTTTAGTCGGTCACCAAAATAATTAATCAGGCTTATATTAGCAAAATTATGGAGTGGAATCGTCGCTTGCATGTAGCTAGGGTTGTTAGCATAGACTGCTATATATTCTGATAAGAGACATGAACGGGTCGTTACGTGATTGACCAAATATAGAGAACGAAATGGCTTCGAAAATATCTCTGGAGATAAGTTCGGGGATTAGGTTGATTCTATTAATATCATGCAAAGTTCTTTCAAAGGTAAAAGCAGATGGATAAGACATATAACTGCAAGACCCACCTCTTAAGGTTTTATTATTAGAGCCGAAATAAAGTATGGGTATGGCATTACCCATGAAATCATGTAATATGGGTTGCATATGTATCATTAGTTTATCTCTGAGGATTTATAGTTAATTCTTACATCTTTTAGCATCCGTACGCTCATTTCAATCGAAGTCAACTGGCAATTAGATTGTTTGACCAATGAACTAGCAATTAGAATGCGGAACGTTGCAATTTGATTAGGGGAAAATAAATAGAGATAAGATGGACGAAGAGTCTTACGATTAAGCGACTAGAAATAATTATTTTAAGTTATGATCGGAGTCTGATAGTTTAATCCCAAATGCACATAATGCAAGCAAATCGTTCGAATTAGTGCTAATTACAGCTTATCATGCTCAAAGCCTTCCTAATTATAGACAATTTAGGCTGCTTATTTTCGCAAAACCTTTTGGTGCATTCGTTTCACGGAACATGAGTGAATTGGAAAACGTTTTTTTAAAAAATAATCACTTGTATTGCTCAAAAATATAATGAATGAATTTTTTTTTCATTACCCATAAAAATATTTAGGCATTAATTGTTCTATTTCTCGATGACTAACTTTTCTAAACAATATAAGTAATTAATTTTCAGAAAATGTTTTTCAAATCACTCATTTTCCACGATGAATGCACCCTTAATTTCGGTTCCGAATGTTTGGACTCTTAGGGTCCGTTCGTTTTCATGAGAAAATGAGCCATTTCCGGAAAATATTTTCCCGAAAGTCATTTTTCAGGAAAATGACAATATTTTTAGTGTTCGGCTGAAACCTGAACTTTGAGTGGAAAATATTTTCCACCGTTCGTTAGCTAATTTAATTGTTTGGGAAAAATTATTGAAGAATTGAATTTTAATATTTTTAATTGACCAAAAAATTAGTTTTTTTTTAATATTTTTCAAAAAATTGAATTTTTAATTATTTATATTTTTTAGAAAATCGAAATTTTTATTTATTTATTATTTTTTCTTTCTTTTTCTTTTCCTTCCTCCTTCCTCCTCCTTCTTCCTCTTCCTTCCTCCTTCCTCCGCCGACGCACGCCCGACGATGGCCGGGCCGCCCGACGGATGACCAAGACCCAGTCGCTAGATCCAGCGAGCTCGAGGCTCGGCCAATCTCGCCCGAGCTCGCTGGAGGTTCGCCGGGCTCTGGCGAGCCGCGAGCTCGCTGGATCTGGCGGTGAAGCTCGGGCTCGCCTGGATTGGGAGCCCAAGCTCCGAATCCGGTGAGCCGCGAGCTTCACCCCAGCCGACGAGGCTCCGCCTTGCCCGATCTGGCGAGGCCCGAGCTCGCCGGGCTCGGGTGAGCTTGGCTTCCCGGATCGGGCGGCGAGCCTCACCGGCCTGGGGCGGAGCTCGAGCTGGCTCGCGGCCGATCGCCGGCCGTCGTCGTGGCCGACGACCGACCAAGGCTAAGGAAGAAAGCTGAAAAGGAAAGAAAGAAAAGAAAAAAAGAAAAAAGAAAAAGAAAGCATAAAAATAAAACAAAAATGTGTTGGTGAAAAGAAGTAAGGTGGAAGAAGTTATGGAAAATGTTTTCCACTTTTGAAAAGTGGAAAACATTTTCCTCATCTTTGAAGGTTGTTTTTCCTAATGATGGAAAACATTTTCCTTGAGTAGTTTATTTTCTGTGAAACGAACACCGGAAAATCCGGAAAACGTTTTCCTGGAAGTCATTTTCCGTGAAACGAACGGACCCTATGCATAAATTTACTCCGAGTAAACTTTCATACAAATCCAGTCGAATTCTCATCAAAGCACAGATGTCACGGTCTATGTTTTTTTTGAAGGAAAGCAAGAATAGAGTAAGGGTACGTTAGTTTCGTAAAAAATAAATGATTTGAAAATATTTTTCTAAATATGATTGCATGTATCGCTTACAAAATAAATTAATGAAAAAAATATTTCCATCGTCACAAAAATGTTTAGACATAAATTATTATTGATAATGAAAGAAAAAATGTTAATAAATTATTTCAAGTGATATAAGCGATTATATTTTAGGAAATTATTTTACAAATCATTCATATTTCAACTTTAGACAAATGCCACCAAAGAAATAAACCAAGTCATAATCATAGCTTTTCGACTCTAGTAAAGGAATCGACCAAAAACAAAAAACTCTAGTAAGGGCACATAGGGTGTGTTTGGGACTTGCATTAGAAATGGGCTTTGGACACTCAAAGGCCTTTTGGCCAAATATTGGGTGTTTGGGAAAGATTTTACAAACCCCATTAGGGGAAAGCTGGCCTTCTGAAGGCTGAAAGCCCAAGGTTGGTCTTGGGGTGCCTTGGGCTTTCAGCCTTCGAGTTTGCCCTTGTTTCTTCACTATTCATCTTCTCCATTGAGGGCGGACGTTTGGGTTGAGCAAGGTTGCGGAGGGCCAACAACGGACTAGAGAGAGGCCAGTGACGATCACGACAACCTAGGCGACCGTCGTCGGTGGGTCATGCAACCTTCGACTGTATCTAGGCCGCACGATATGGTTGTGCAACCCTAGTAAGACCCTCGCCTAAGGTCGCGTGGCCTCGACGAGGGTCGCCTATGGTCGAGAAACCCCGGCGAGGGTCGCATGACCTCGGGTGAGGATCTCACCACCCTCGCCGGGGTCGTGATACCCCTACCAAGGTCACGCGGCCTCAAGGAGGGCCGATGTGCTGGGGTTCACATGAGTCACGCGACCCCAGGCGACCCTCGTTGAGGCTGCGAGACCTCAGGCAAGGGTTTTGCCTATGGTCAGAGACCTCGGCGAAGGTCTCGACTGGATCATGCGACCCTCGCCGAGGGTCGCTCAACCCCCGTTGGCGGTCGCCCGACCCCAGGCGACCCTTGTCAGTGGTCTCTGGGGGTCGCCTGAGGTCCAGCAGCCTCAGACGATGGCCATCGATGATAGATTTAAATCACCAACGGCCGCTGCCTTTCACCAATCATTTTTTAAAAAAATAATAAATGTCATTGTAAACATAACTTATCCAAATATTATTTTCGTCAAAAGTACTTCATAATGGATTTTTAGATTATAATTTATTAAATGCAATTTGTATTTTGAAAAACCTCTTTAACTTAAAATCCTTTACATTTTCCCAAGAACTTTTCCTAAAAATCTAACCAAACATACCTAAGACAACGACTCATTCGTATTCCTAAAGGGCTTCCAGAATAAGGACAGACTTTCCAAGTCTAAATCAGGATGAGATAATCAGATGCGTAAATCTGTGAGCGGTCATATTTGAGACAGGCTTCATTTGAGTAAAAGTTTCTTCTTTTCTTTTTGTAGGTTTTTGGGTTAATGTGATTGGAGGTCATGCTGCCACGTGTTGGCAAAAGGATTCAACCTCCGACCAGAGAGGAAGGTAATTTGAGATACAAATGTGTAAGACATTTTTCTGAAGTAGGTAATTAGCAAAGTAATACACCAAAGTCAATGGGTAAAATCCATTTCAAACGTAAGCAAAGTGACTCTTATCCCTTCTGCTCTGACCATAATTGCTCCACTTATCTGTCTTTTAGAAGTCATTCATAATCACGCAAGCAACTTATTCTATCTGCACTCGAGCAGAATATACGATGTGACCTAAAGCGATACAAAACAGAGTAATCATACATGAGATTCGTCCAT
The DNA here is from genome assembly GCA_017140595.1 of Eucalyptus curtisii. Taxonomy (NCBI): domain Eukaryota; kingdom Viridiplantae; phylum Streptophyta; class Magnoliopsida; order Myrtales; family Myrtaceae; genus Eucalyptus; species Eucalyptus curtisii. The sequence continues at coordinate 35,641,760 of CM029499.1, read as the reverse complement.
TATGTTTAGGATATTCGATCCCTACGAGTAACAACATTAGGTTCACCTGTTGATTCCAATTACATTCACTCTAATTAGTAACTGAAAACGATTTGATTCATATCTTATAATAAAAATGTGGAGCATTTATTTAGAGTGATATTTTGCTAGTGTGCCTTTATTTATGATTCTAGCATTCCAATTTAGGTCTTTTCGACAATCCAAAGATAAATTTTGTGTTATAAGTTGATTGAATAGAAAAGTACCAATATGTCATAAATTATCATTCCGGGTAGTATAATTTCCATGTAGCGTCAGTATCCGGAAGAATATGTATAAATAGTTTCTTTCCTTTTTGGCCGAAGATATGTTGAACTAGTTGAGCAGGTTTAGTTAACCCTGGATTTTGTCCAGATGGTTAAAACTATCGTTGACGTGACATAAGCTTGTTCACAATTATCTTCTTGAGAAGTTTAAAATCATATGCTTCAAGGAAAATGACAGACGGAAACAAGCGTGTTTCATGACACCCATAATTATGACAGATTCCTGCTACATAGTTTATATCGAGCACGCGATATATCCTAGGGATCTCATTTTATTGGACTACTTAAGTTCCCGCCGTCATGTCGACACCCCTCGAGTTCAACTAATAACCTATTATCCCAATTCCAACTGCTTTGAGATCATTGCTTATGTCTACGTTCCTCGAATTCAACTTCTACTCTAATTATGTCCAATTAGCATTAAATAATCACATAACATACAAGAAAACGTACTTTCTTTAGTAAAATATTGCATTTTGGCAACTATCAATCCACCTATTAAACTTCTTTTTAATTACATAGTCCTCTCGAGAGGTTTTCATTGTTCTTTGTTTAATAGTCAGTGAACCGAGCGCAAGGATAAGGGCCACAATCGTTGAGTTCAGATTTCAGATATAGCTGACCATTACGTAAATTTAATAGGAGTCAACCATCCATCAGCTGCACCATTCATAAGAAAAACGAAAATATCAGATGGACAACCTCTCACTTGTCGATTATGATACAGCACTAAACAGGGCCAATTCTCATGCTAGATCCCATGTTCTAATGTTTAAAAAGGAGACAATCATTGGCACATACGAGTCTGATATAGAGACAATAAGGCATGGGAGAGAAATAAAAACCAAGTATCTGAACATCCTCTCAGAAACTCAGAGAAGATCATCACATCTTTATTTTGATGATTATCAAAGAGAAGCTCTGCATTCTGCAATGTCTGTATAAAAATTCTCCTCCTTTCCGTCTCATACTTTCATTTGGGTTGTGTGGCTGTAATTGGGGAAGTCAATGGAACTAAAAATCCATTTTTAGATCTACATTGCTTTTGCTGTAACGACCTGGTTCGACGAGGGTGGGAGTGATCGGCGGGGCCAAAGAGGGCCTGGACAAGGTGTGGCCCCAATTCTAGGATGGCGATGGATGTAGGAATGAACTGAATTCCTTATCGTATAGATGTGGTGAGGTGAAGTGCCATATATATGATGGCACTTATCCTAACTTGTAACGAGGCATTTTCTGAGCAAAACCCAGAAGAATAATGCAGCCTCGAGCCCAAAACGAACAATATCGTTATGAGTGGGACATTGGCTTAACATTGCAGATAAACGCATATCTACAATATCGCATGTCAATGACATCTAATCATGTAGCTGCGTTGACTCTTTTATCTCCCATTTGTCATGCAACTTGATAAACTTCACGACATAGTTAAAGGAGAACTGCAATCATAGACGCACACTCTTTTAAACTCCTGCTTTACGTTGCTATGGAGACACAAGATGCTAAATTAATTGAAACCCCAGTGGAAATCCAAGCACATCGGATATTCCAAGAAGAATCGTAATCTCATCTGGGTCAACCAAACGAGTTTACGATCCAGCTCTCAAAGCATATAACTGAAGCCTCCTATGTCTGCCTGGTTTTGAGAACATTCGAAGCCAAAGTGAAATGCATATTAGGTCGTCTAGCCTTTGGGTGAAACCACGACTATTCATGCTCCAATCCCTTTCTCTTTATCTCTTCCTGAACCGAACCAGAGCTTTGAGAGGACATTTTATACTAGAGAACCCCTGGATCTTCTGCCAAGAATTGGCTTGAGGCTTGTCACTTCACATCTTTCTCTGTATGTTGCCTCTGCGTCATATTCGAGTTCATGTCGTATTTCATAGGTTACTTATACTGTTATGAAGTGACGGTGTAGATAAAGCAACGAACCTGAGTAGGCTTACGTTTAATGAAGACAAAATTTATAGGAGTGGATTAACAATTTTAAGTTACAAAGGCATTTTACTCAATGTTCTGTCCAGTAGCTCTGATAAAAAGAGCGGCAGCAAGAGATTACCTTTGACTGATCTTGACTCTAGCTATGATTCTACTGGTAGTTCTTTTACCACAACTCTACTAGATAGTTCAACTTTAGCATAGCTCTCTGTGTACATTGGGGGATACCTTCTTGAGGGTTAAGCAGTGTGATGCAAACTACTCCGGAAGAGGAATGTCTGCTAGGTCCTCCCGATGAGGAAGTTGGTCCTGCAACTTGCCAGAATTGCCACATCCATCTTCGATGGTCATTGAAGTTGCGTGCTTAACAGGGTCATCAGTAAATGTCACAAAGGAGTCTTTTCTTAAAGTTAAGTAGATCACTGCAATGATGTAGATGGCCATGAGTGGGAACACTAGGATCCCGATGAAAATGTTGGCAATTTTGGGAAGACTGTTGTGGATTAGCCAGCCGACAAAGCCCGTGCTGAGGTAGTAGATGTTGATACTGATGAGTCCCGCTCCTAGTAACCACGAGATCACAATAATCTGCATCAACAGTCACAAAAGATGCGGAAAAAAAGGATTGTCATTAGCTCATAATTCACATGTTCTTCTGCATTACTTTCAGTTCTTTCATCTTTTTTAACAATCGGTACCTTTTTAGGACTTCTGAAATAAAGAACCAAGTTTAAAGTTCAATTGTGTAAAGATCAGAAGAAGAACTTACGAAGATTGAGTTTTTGTGGGGTCCCATCTTTGTTGCACTGCTACTGAACTTAAGGAGTGGGATAAGAGCAAACGGAAGCTCAAATGATAGAATCATCTGACAAACAACATCGTTTACATCATAAAACAAATGGAATCAGAACAAAATGCACACACATGTCACCAGATGATTGTATGAAGAATTCAAATGTAGAATTGGCAGGAGACTTTGGAAGAATTTGCGTACCGACGCGATGATGATGAGCCGACCCGCTCCTGAAGATCCGCCAATGATAGCGACGATGAGACTCGGTGTAATGGCAATACATCGAGTCACTAGGTTCCGTTTCCATTGCTTCATTTTGAGTTCCAAGAATCCCTAAAGCAATTATACAACACACACAATAAATTAAATAAATAAATAAATAAAAATCAGAGTTGTTCTAGTGTTCACTTTAAACAGCTAGTTACATGAAATTTCTTAATTAACAACCTGCATGATGAATTGGCCTGCATAGGTTCCCGTGATTGTGGAGCTTTGTCCTGAAGCTAGCAATGCAATGGCATAAACCGTCGAGCTTGATCTTCCCAACACATTCTGTAAAAACATGTATTTAAGACAATAATAAGTCTTATTCTTAGTTATAATGTCATGTTGTGGTCCAACTGGTTTATAGTCTTCGTTAGGAATTGGAACCTTGAGGAGGAATGCAGCAGAATCGAGAGTTAGATTGCCGCATCGACTTGCGTTATCGCTGGAAAGGTTGTCGCTCGAGCAGACGGTGCCAGACACGGAAACAATGGCTACATTGATCAAGAATGCCACGCATAATGCGAACCCACTTTCTATAAGGAAATACCGGCAGGCATCCTGCAAAGATTGATGAGACCAAATCAAAAGTGCACGTATTCTTTAGATAATTGCAAAAAAAGAATTCATGTTTGAAAGCGTCGACAAGAAATTTTCCCTAAAAACATGAATGTGTAACGAAAGAATGGCGAATTTTCATGTTGCTGTATTAATAAAAACCCGTCCGCAGAAATTGAGCTCACGAAATTGATAATTTGTATGTCGTACAAACATAATTAGCGAAAACACAAGTGATGATAATCGAACACACATCACGCCGTCTAAAGAATGACCTTGCTTTTTTAACAAGGAATAAGACTTTCACCAAAAAAAAACTTCAGACAGGAATAGAAAATCGAAGATGAAGTTAGGGATTTTGTACGTTGATGCCTTGGACCGATCTCGGAACTTTCCTGGACAAGACCAAAGCAGAATGGAGGAACAGGTTGTGCCTGTTGACAAGTAATGGAAGTCTCGAAATTAAACATGGCCTGAGCAATTTCATGTATAAAATAGACAGTGTGAGATTTAGTATAAAGTGATATCATACGGCATCACGAGTGCGCCGAGCAAGGCGATGGCGTCGGCAGTAGCGCTGTTCCCAGAGAGCTTGGGGATGAACATTCCCTTCAGGACCTTCGAAGCGGGAGGCTTCACATAGCCCATTTCGGCGAAGAAACACGCCGCCAGTGCGATTACCAATGTAGCTATCAGCAGTTCCAGCTTCCGAACCTACAAACCGAACGTTTAGAATGAGTTTCATAGTGGATCGAAACAATCACGGTACCGAAACTAGAGAACAACATCAAATTAAATCACGACGAAACAAATTCGGTCATCGTCAAGTTAGTGTGACTATATTATAATTGGCATAGGTAATTCAAAGAAAATTAATACACATGTTCTTAATTAATTAAATGGAATTCCAAGTATACCCCATATCTCTGCAGGCCAATAAGCACGAGCGTGCTGCCACCAGTGAGCAAAACTCCAGCCCACAATGGGATGTGAAACAGTATGTTAAGTGCGAAGGCTGTCCCAATCACTGCAAACATTAACAGGTTAGTAAATCTAGTTAGTAAAAACTCGCAGGACAAATGCAATGGAACGTAACTACATACGACTATGATACGACGCATTCGATGAATCATCGAACAGAGAGTTTTAGAATTATGCAACTGCGACCCGATTTCTGGTCAAGTGTTTCAGGAAATATTTGTGATGTGGATGAATCAGAACGCTATTACGTCACCTTGCTGATGCGGCGTCTTTGAGCAAGTTGAATAATTTAGAGATGAAGAGGTTTGATACGTTCTTGCAATTACATGTTTTGTGTAGAGTCTATCTGGTGTTTCGTGAATGTAATCTATCTAAATAAGGGTAGTCGTGTATATTGAAGCAAACAAAAGACAAACATTTAACCTAATTAAATGACACCAAATGATTTATCTTTTCACTTTATCTTTTCACTAATAAAGTTATGCCGTTTATTTTATGGATAAATAAATTCAAAGTTCTAGGACTTGTCATGAAAGTACAATCAATTCCTAAACTTTTTTATACTGCAATCATGTTTTAAAACTTATCAAATTTATACAATCAAGTCTCTAATTTCATTCAATTCGGTTAATGAAAAATATTAATATGTCTTTTTTATTACTTTCTTAAGAAACGTGCCACCCATATAAGGCTCCCCAAGCAGTACATCAGGAAAGAAAAAAGAACTTGAAACTATGAAAAGAGAACAAAAAAAAAATTAGAAAAAAATAAAAAAGAGGATAAAAAAGGATTAGAATTAAAGACATTTAAAGGTAAAAAAAATTGAAAAAAAAAAAGGAAGAAGATAATACCATCAGTTATTCTACTTTGTCGACAAGGGCCAACTACCCTCGCACTACCCACTATTTTTAAGCATATCAATGTCATAGAACTCCATTGACACCGTAACGATCCAATCTGACAAGGGTGGGAGTGATTGCCAAGGCTAGAGAGCTTGGACAAAGTGCGGCCAACTCTATAATAGTGATGGGGGTAGGAATGAACGGAATCCCACATCGTCTGGGTGTGGTAAAGTGAAGTGCCATATATGTGACGGCCATTGTCCTAACTTGTCACGAGGTCTTTCCTAGTTGAAGCCCAAAAGAATAAAATCGTACAAGCTCTTACCCAAAGCAGACAATATTGTTATGAGCAAGACTTGGATCTCTTTACAGACACATCCTTACCATGAAAACCACCTGCAGAGAAGAAAGGCCCTGATAAACACATCTAAACCCACCCATCTCAGAAATATGTTCATTCCCCTCCATTTCAGGACTTTTTGGTACACTTGCAACCATGAGTTCATATCTTAGCCCTATCTTCAGACGTTGTAAAGAAAAACACCCTATCCTAAGGTCAGTAGAAAGAGTGCAAGTCCAATATGTGTAGATGAAAAAGTCGATAAAGATCTGTGACAACTGAAGAATAGTTCGTAAAAGGAAATATGAGATACCGAACATGAGTTCTACGACTTGATATGATGAAGGGCATGATAATGAGAGAGAGAGAGAGAGAGAGAGGGAGGGAGAGAGAGATGCCTTCGGGGATATCGGCGGCTATGACGGCCACTTCAGCCAGAAGCCATAGACAATACTTCACCAACGGTGGATACTCGACCTTGCATAGCTCAGCCAGGTGTTTGCCTGGAATTCCGAAATATTCATAAAAGACAAGTCAATAATCACATTCAAGAAATTGCAAGAGTGTTCACGAGCAGGAAAAATAGTCATAAATTCCTCCTTAAATTTCTTTAACGGAATGATTACCAGTGGTCACTCCGAGATTAGCAGCCAGCGATTGGATGATGAAAGCAAATATCATTCCAATGAGTATAACCCACAGAAGCTGACCATATGATCCAATAAATTATAAATATTGGCACAAAGATATATGGATACATTATATACTTGTATAAGTATGGACTTATATACTTTGTCTATCGGTGTTCTTTTGGGTTACCTCGTATACATGATTTGCTCCAGCTTGCATATCAGTTTCCACTGCAACATCGATGTAGAACTATGAATTCAACACGAACTAATCCAGACACCACACTAAAGCACGCAGTCAAACACAGAGAGAGAGAGAGAGAGAGAGAGAGAGAGAGAGAGAGAGAGAGAGAGAGAGAGAGAGTGAATTCAACACGAACTCATCCAGAGACCACACGAAAGCACGCAGTCAAACACAGAGAGAGAGAGAGAGAGAGAGAGTTTACAGTTTCCGGGGTCAATATATGCGATTGAAACCAGAAAACCGGGGCCAACAAATGATAAGAAGTGTCTCAGTCCAGGTTTCTGAATAACCACAAGGACAAATGCAAATAGATCAGAAACTTATACTGCAAGGTCAGTGGTCGTGCATGTACTCCCCTCAAGAATAGTGATTTATTAGGCACTTGGGACATGGGACATGGTGAAAGATGACCTGACATGAAGTCTCATAGCAAGTGACTCAACTATAGTGTTTCTTGCTTCCATACTCTTCTCTTTTTTCTTTTTCGTAATGGACAACATTAGAGTCTAGCAAACAAGATAGTCTCGTAGAATTGTGATTGGTTTGGCCCATCTAAGGTTGGAAATCGGGGGACTCATTGAAGGTTATGTTCCGTGAATTTCTGAGAAAGACGAGAGGGAGAGAACCTGATTTCGTGAGTCCTCTTGATGCGTGTTATCAGGGGGATTAAAAGGTGGCATCGGGCCCTTCACATTAATGGCCACTATCCTGTTGCTACCTCCCAAAGCTGCTGGGCCTCCTACACTTGCCACCTGATGCTCCTCCTGCATTCTCTCTCTCTCTCTCTCTCTCTCTCTCAATAAACTTTTCTTCCTTGGAAGCAACTGAGGAGCTTGATTTATGCCTGCTTCATTTCAAGTTGCGTGTCGCGTTTCAAACGCAGCTCGTGACTTATAGGGACAACCACTTAAATTATCTTGCAGCCAATTGGGAATGTCCATCATGCTTTTATAGGCAAAAGTCACCCTCTTTGGTCACTCAATAGACAAAGAAAAAAGCCAGATTACTTTGGGGAAGGATTTAACTAAGAGCATCTATAGAAGACTTCTCGCTTAAAAATGTCGTTTCACTTAGTAATTTGATATTTGGACTGAACTTCTATGAGATGCACCTCACATATTCCCTCTTTGTATTCTTTCGAGTGGTGTTAGATACACTAGGATGGGTCTCCAAATTTGATGTTATAATTACTGTTGAAAAATATGGCTTCGAATTGGATAGAACAATGAAAACGGATCTTTAGAGTACTCGAGTCGGACTTTGAGGCGTGATATCACTTTTTTTAAGAATTTATTTGCCCCATAAAGTTGCTAATGGTCACCGGCAAATATACTCCAGGATACAACAAAGTCTCAAAATTGAGAATACTAGATAGTAATTCTAATATTTCTCTAGGGTCTCTAGGAAACAATTGAAAGGATGGCTATAGTTTTCATAAAGAAGACTCGAAAAAATGAAAATTGATCACTCTCGTTCTTTCTCAATCTGACATGTATATAAAACAGTCTTAAAAACGTAGGCAACTCTTCGTGAAAAGTTGCGAAAAAATGAACAAACGTAATTTTTTGAAATTGCCCAAAATGAACAAAGGTGTCCATATGTAAGAAGATAAAACCGAACAAATGCAACCCTTTGGGAAAGGTTGCAAACCGAACGGATATCTTTTTCAAAGGTTATCTTGAAGAGACACAAAAAAAAATTCGGAATAAAAAAATAATAATTATTTAATAAATAAAATTTCGAAATTATTATTTATTAATTAATCAATTTCCGAAAATTCTCGATAAACAAAAACAACCTTGGAATTGATTAAAGTTAATAAGATAACCGTACGAAATAAAAATAAAATTAAAAACAAAGAGATTAGTGCTAATTAAACCAATTAGTGCTTATATATATACATACATATGCAGGCATGCGAAACAGGCCACACGTACTGAAGAAAACAAATCCAAGTCAACTTCGGTCAACAAAGTCCAAGATTTTGGACTTTCCTATTTTGATCTCTCTTTGGGCGCGACTTCTACATAATCAAGAGATTGCATCTTATCATCAATTCTTTCTTGCACCCACTTTGTCAAAGTCTTCCCTTTTCTTATTTTGCTTGTAATCTTTATCCAACGAAGCTCATCTGTATGGAAAATATTTGGGCATCTATAAATAACAATATATCTTGATTCGGATTTTATTCACAGACCCAAACTCGAGACATATTTCACATGTCCTGCCTTTGTGTTGGACAGAATGAGGTGGAAAAGCACATGAAGGGCGAGAGGGAATGGTAGAACAAAGAGACAAGTACTTTCCGCTTGATCTTTCTTCTCACGACTTCATAGTAAGACCTCTTAGGATGATCACCATTATTCTCCAATAACTAGGTAAGCATAAATTAATAGAGATAAACATCCTTGAGCTAGAGAGGGCAGTGGTTGGGTAGGGAAGTCACAATAATGGTTTCTCAACAATGGCACAGGGGTGGTGGCGGTGGTTAGTTGGAGGTAATGGTAACCTTATTACAACGGACAATAACGGTCGATGATGGGACGGCATTTGTTCGGCGCCTCAATAACACCTTGATTCACAAACGTGTTGATCAAAAGATGTGATCCGATATCGACTACGGATATAACCGACGGTGAAACACCAGCATTATTTAAATTTTACCTACAGAGTCTTGACTCTAAGGCGCAACTGTTCATTCATTTTAGCTCTACTGACGCCCATGCTCTTGTGACAAGATACCACATATTTTCACCGAGATCGAATCAATGATAGGTATGGGGCCTAATTGAGACAGTAGATATTCCTTGGCCGGAAAGTGAAAGCATAGATACTCCCAAGTTGCAACTAGGTTGTTTTGTAGGTACCCGGGAAGGACCAGCATTAGGGGACCAATTTTGCCCTACGCTGCTTCAAAACCCTAAAGTAAGAGACAACAAAAGAGCAGTGGTCTGGCCAGTTTCATCTGATTATAAAATGACAGCAAAAGACGAGCACGACATCAATGGCGTAGAAAAAAGAATGTCTTCACGTTGCCAGAGGACTCGCATCACACAATCTCTCTACGTATTTCCATGGATAGGTCCTCATAGAGCATCTAGGATTGCATTTGACTTTTGAGAACACCAGCCGACCCATGCACCCACGAGACTTCTACAACCCCATCTCGTTATGGCAAGGCATATTCGTATTCCTGAAGGGCTCAAGACTTTCCATGTCTAATTCAGGATGAGGTAGTCACATACGTAAACTCTGCGTTAAATATTATAACTGAGACAGGCTAACTTGAATAGAAGTTCGTTTTCTTGCACGGTTTTGGGCAAATGTGATTGGAGGACATGCTGTCACAAGTTGGCCAAAGGGTTTAACCTTCTGACCAGAGAGAAAGGTAATCTGAGATTCAAATGTGTAATCTCAAATCATCTATCTTTAGAAGTCATTGAAAATCATAGCAGCATCTTATTCTATCCGAACTCGAGCAAATAATATGGCGTAATCTAAATAGATGCGAAACCGGGTAATCATACAAGAGCTTTGTCCATGGTGGTTAGTATGTTCGGTCCCTATGAGTAACAACCTTAGGTTCACTGGTCGATTTTATGAAAAGTTTACATTCACTCTAGTTAGTAAATTCAAAATTATTCAATTAATATATATTGTCTTAGAAAGATGGAGCATTCATTTAGAGTGATACTTTGTTAGTGCCTATATTTATATTTCTGGTATTCCAAAATAGGTTTTGTTAAACTTCCGACGGATAAAAATGTGCTATAAATTGACTTAACAGAAAACTAATTATGCGTCACACATTATTATCCGGATGATATAACATCCATTTAGTATCATTAGTCTGAATACTAATTTTGAATTTGAGTACAACTATCTTTGACGTGACATTTGCTTGTCCCCAATTATCATCATCAGAAGTGTAAATTTTATATGGTTCGAGGAATATAAAACAATTGCGAGGAAGATAGCACGCTTCTTTCATGCCACTTATGATTTTGCAAATTGCAAATACAGTCCCTTTCAAGGCCTTCTTAAGTTGACTCAACAATTCAAATTTTATGACAGATTTCTGGCACATTATTTATATCGAATCGAGCGTGCAAATTCGAATGCTAGTATATCCATGGTATCCCCTCCTATTGAACTATTTATGTTTCACGTCATCATGTCGACATTCCTCGAATTCAGCACATAATCTATTGTTTCGAACTGCTATTAGATCATCCCATTATCGTGGACATTCCTCCAACTAGCATTACATCATCACATAACACTGGAGGCAAATGTATTTCATGTGATTCAATTGATTGCATCTATCAACAACTGTCAATCCATTTAACAAATTTCTTGGAAAATTATCCAAAAATTTCTACACTCAGTGCACGGCGGTCAATTTAGTTTTAAACGTTTTACTTGTGCTAATTTAATCATTAACATTTTGACAAATTGCTAATCAAATTATAAACATTTTAATTGTGTTAATTTACTTATAAACATTTTCGCCGGAAATAGCTGACGTGGCAATCTAGTCAGCATCGGCCGCTCTACATGACATAGCTGATATTGATGTAGACAACTTTTGCAATTTTATTTTATTTTTTTTATTGTTATTTTCTTCCTTTTAATATTAAAAAAATCAATAAAATTTATAAAAAAATAAAAATTGCAAAACTTGTTTATGTTAGTGCCAGGCATACCACATAAGATAGTTAGACCACCACATTAGCGATTAACAATTAAATTGACAAAACGTTAAAAGATCCGGGACTAAATTGGCACAACTATCAAAATGATAAGAATTAAATTTGTACAATTGAATAATTTAAAACTGAATCCGTCGCCCTATAATAAGTTTATACTTTTTAAACAATTATCTCCAAATTTCTTTATTAAATAGTCCCTTCGTGAGATTTTTAGTTTCATTTTTTTTTCCCTAAAAGCCAATGTCCCGCCACCATGAATTAAATGTCACGGATAAGAACGTCTATAGAAATTAGAATGACAATGAAAGCGGCGATAAACATTGAGATTAGGTTCTAGTATAGTCGAAAATTAAGTAAATATAGTTGAAGTCAACCATACATCATCACCTCCATCGTTCATAATAATACAATTGAGTGTCCGAGTGTCATTCCATGATATTTAGCCAATCGATTATATTATACAGCACTAAACAGAACTAATTCTAAGGCTAGATCCCAAGCTTTAAATGGGGATAATCATCGGCATAAACTAGTCTGATATAAGAGAAAACAAGGCCTAGGAGAGAAGTTTAAGCCAAGCATCTGAACATCCTCAGAAGCTCAGAAAAGATCATAGACATCTGAGAAGCATCAATCAAAGAGAACTGACCAGTTCAGTTCACGGTCTAGAGCCGAGAGTCACAAGGCCAGTTCTCAATTATGGATCGGGAATTAGCCCATCCTAAAATCACTTACCCCTAATTTCGATGGTGAAGCTGTGATCGGGAAAGTCAATGGAATTATAGATCCATTTCTTAATCTAAAATGCTTTTGGAGATAAACGAATATCCGTAATACCACATGCCAATGTGATTTGACATTGTAGCTGCATTGACTTCTTCTTTCCCCCATTTCTCGTAAAACTTTATGAACTTCACAACATAGTTGAAGGAAGAATTACACCTAGAGATGTTAAAATGGGTCTTAGACTCACATATGATCATAAATGGATCATATATGAGTTACTTACTTTTTGAATAGATTTTTAAAATGGGTTTGAATATTAAAAGTTTGAGATAAATGGGTTAGATTTAGAACTCATTTCCAACCCAAGCCTCACACTCTCTCTTTCCCTCTTTAACTTTATAAAAATTGAAATTATAATTATTTTTTATATAAAAATTGAAATTATAACTTTTATCCCAGTCCTGCTAGCCCAAGCTAGTAGTCAGATGAGGTTTTCTTTTTTTTTTTTCCTTCTTCCTCCTTCCTTAACCAATAACCAGCATGGCGACGGCCGATGATTGGCTAGGCAAAGCTCGAGCTCGTCGGATCTAGCAAGGCAGAGGCCTTGTTGATCTGGTGAAACTCGAGCTTGTCAGCATCAGGCGAACTCGAGCTCGCCGACGCCAATTACGGCATAGAAGAAGAAAAAGAAAAAGATTAAAATTTATATTTAAAAAAAAATAATTAGAATTTTGATTTAAAAAATAATTAAATTTTGATTTTAAAAAATATGCATAAAAATTGTCCATTTAATTTGTATTTGCATGAAAGTATTTTAAAAATACCTTTTTTTTAATAAAAAAATCATAAGAAATAAGCTTTTTACTTTTAGTTAAATGGGGAAGGTATGAGTTCGGTATGGGTTGAGATGAGTATGAGTACAAAAATTTGCATTCTAACAAATGGATCATAAACGGGTTAAATTGATCGATTTGGATTGGACCATTTATGACCCAACCCCAACCTGACCCATTCGTTTGACAGGTCTAACTCCACCATATATACATCCTCTTTTAAACTCCTGCTCCTCGCACCTACACAAACACAAACACGAGACCACTGAACTAATTAAAATCCCAATGGAAATCCAAGCGCGATAGATACTCGAAGAAGAATCGTAATCTTATCGGGGTCAACCAAGCGAGTTTACAATCCAATTCTCAAAGCATAATGAAAGCCTCCTAAGTCTGCCTGGTATTGAGAACATTCAAAGCCAAAGTGAAATGCATATTGGTATTGTCTCACCCTTTGGTAAAACCAGGACTAGTCATGCTCCTATTCCCTTCTCCTTATGTGCTTCGTCAAACCGAACCAGAGCTTCAAGGGGACATAATATAATGTACTTGAGGTACCCTAGATCTTCTGCCAAGAATTGGTTTAAGGTTGGTACTTCCCGTCTTTCTTTAGGACATGTTTAAAACAGTATTCAATTAATGCAATCAGCCATTTGCCTATTTCCCTCCCAAGACAGGCCTAGTGAACAGAAGCTTAACTACATCAGCTTTAACCATTACAAATATTATTACAGAGATGCGATTATGGGGCAATCAAGCATCAACCTAGTGTACCAAATGAGTATAACAAAGACGAGAATGCTACATTGTGTGGATACTCGAGGAAAAATTGTGATGAGAGAAGCTCATTCATACACATGCCATGGCGACCATAGAATGTTCGGGGTGAGAAAATGCAACTTTACAATGGACATGCAGATCAAAAGGAGTAGGGAAGACCTTGACATGCATGGAATAAGGATATAAGAAAAGATTTTAGTATTTGGATCTTTTGAGATAGAGCACAATGATGTACGAGGGTTCATGTAGCCAACTCCACTTCATAGTATAAGCACTTGGTGAGGCTGGTCGATTTGTTGTACATTTGAACAGAAAATCTGGCTGGATTTATGGAGCGAAAAGGATATTGTTCTACTAATACAGCCAGCAGTATCATGGTAAGAATGATCTAAGAGCAGACCTGACTACAGCGGAAAAAGGCATAGTCGTTTTCGTACAAAGATCCCAAAACGTGGATATATTATCAAGCAGAGTGAGACAATTGAATAGCCTCCTACACATCCTTTTGGATTACAGTAGTATGAAAACCAGCACAAAATTAGGAAACTCAAAACCCCAACAAGATCATTTTTCCATGTATCATGGTATAGTCATAGCCCAGCATTCCCAAGATTTAACATTATCATGCTACTATTCAGAGAATGTGAAGTCATCGCCATTCCAATGCGGACCACAATCGAGTGCCTGCAAGCTGAAAGGTTAAGGCGTGAATAGGGAAATCAGACATTCAGAAAACAGCTCTTTCCTTTTTTCTCTCCATAAGATAGTGAAAAATCATAGCAACAGAGGAATGAGCAGAAACTTTGGCCTTTCTCTAAGTAACGGGTGCAAAAATATAGATAGAGGAGTTCGTCCTTGAACTTGACACTCCTGCCACCATTCACCTTGCATTGGCTACCTACAGGTAAATCAAAATAAAAGCAATTCACTCTTTACCAAACAAAAAAATTTCCCTCCTTATGCTCCTTCATTTCAGACAAAACTTTTGGCTGATAGCTCCCCAGAACCTGAAAAGCAAATCAGAAAACCCCACTACTCATATGAATGAGGTAGATGGAATGAGCAAAGTAAAAGGAATCAGAATCACAAATATCGTGCCATTACCAAGTTTAATACAGACATGGACATGGACCAGAATCTTTGTATGATTTGCCACTAAGTGAGTAGCTATTTTTGGACCAAAAAACACACTGGTAGTAGCTATTTGCTTCAACATCATAATATGAAAACACTTGAAGATTGATGAATATACATCAACTATTCAAAGTGGAAACACTTTGAGCACCTGCCAAATTCATCTTCTTTTTTCCTAGTTGGAAACAATGCTATCCACGTAACTCACAGATATATTAATGGAAGAGCAATTATAAGATGTCATTCCCAGAAAACTTCATAGAAGTAATAAGAGGAAGAGGGGAAAACATATGATGAGATGAACATTCTTAAATGACAATACAATGATTGCCTTTGTTCGCTCAGTGGTGGAATTCTGATTTTTATCAATAGATGTCTGCCCAGCAACAAAAGCAGGATCATGGAGACAGTTTTACTGCATGTGAATGGTGACTAGTTTCTATTCCTGTCATTGCATGTAACCAAGCATCTTTATGAAAGGAAATGAGGAACCCATTCCAATTCCACTACTTTAAGAACTATTATCAATTCATGACAAAGTACATGAAATCAATCAAACAATTTAGATATGCTGACGACCTTAGGCTTGCATCTAACTAGAGAGGAGCCAACCACCATTCTGGCTACAATCAAAACTCCACAGTGGCATGAACAAGCTTAAGGTAGAACCTTTGACTTGTCGAAGAACTCAACTGTGTCTGATAGATCAAGAAGGTGAACGCAAAGGTAACTGACAAAAGCGTTTCATTCGCCTTACAGAAACAGACTGCAGTTCTGTATTTTAATAAACCAGTTCTGACACCTCAACTAAGTTAAAAGATCATAAAGCATCTACATTAGATCACTCATGTCACAATAAATTACAAGATTGCGACAAACACTCCACTTCCTTCCCCCCTCTTCTTCATCAGTTTCAGGAGCTTGAAAAATTCCCAGTATATGGGGTTAGATGCAGAAAATATTCAGAGCAAATCATTCATCTCATATAGTTTGTTTTTAGTCTCTGAAGGAAAGATGATTGAAGATGTGGAATTCCTTGACTGGAGAAACATACCAGATCTTCCTGTCTCGTGCAGGGGGGCAAGCCAGTGAAAGCATGGATCAAAATATCTAGGCATACAAGAAAACTACAGAAAGAACTTTGCAATAGTAAAATATGCTTCCAAGCAATTTATGCTAGCAATAAAGGCTACAGACTGACATTGCTCATCATAATAACTAATGAGGAGTTATAAGGAAGAAAAAATCCATGTTACCTGAACAGAGAGAGAACACCGGTCAAATGAGGGGTGACTGGTGACAAAGCTTGTATGCTTGAGTAGATTCGATCCTGGAATTTTCAATAGAAACATTACTGTTTCGCAATGCAGCGCCTCTTAGCAAGGTATGGTCTTGTTCAACTTCATTCCTTGATTTGATCTATTCTCCTTGCTGTGTGATATAGCTTGCTCAGACAAAAGATTTAACCTTGAGGACTGATCCACATGTTTGGAACATCCAATTCCACATACATGATGAATCTTGCTAAGCTGTCAAAACAATTAGCGAGTGACCAATGGTTTCACCTTCATCACCTGCCTCAGCCTTTTCTCTATATCATCTTGAATCTTTCTATGCAGTTTATCATCTATCAGACCACTTGCTCCGGAAGAGTTGAGCGCATCACAAACTAATTTATATGTATACTCTCTGGGAACCGAACCTCCATCAACCGACTCAATGAGGAAACTGCACGCATCAATCACTCTTCCTGCTTCGCATAAAGCATGAATTATAGGAGTATACGAGCTCGAGGTTGGTATGCCATGATTCATGCTTTGCATCTTCCTCAACATCTCAATAGCTCTATCGATCTCATTAACAGCACTATAGTATCTAATAAAAGAATTATATGTGACTCGGTTTGGGACACAAGCTCTTTTATTCATGTCATCAAAAAGTTCTAACGCCCTCCCGATCCGATTCGTTTTGCAGCACCCGTCAATCAAACAGTTATATGTGACCACATCCGGGACAAAACCTTTGAAAAGCATATGACGAAACAAATGGTTTGCCTCCCACATCCTCCTCCGAATGGCCTTCCTGCATCCGGTTTGCATACTATACTTACAGTATGAACCAATCATTATCGTATATGTATAAGTATCCGGGGGGCACCTGAACCCCGGCAATTCCATCTGCTCCAACAGGAACCTCGCCTTCTTGAAATTCCCTACCCTACAAAGCGCGAGGAGAATGGTATTATACGCATGGACATCCGGCTTGCAACGAAACTGCTTCATCCTATAAAATGCGGCCGTCGCCTCCTTAACGAAGCCCTCTTCTCCTAGGACTTTCATCAAACAGGTGATGGTGGGAGTCGTGACGAGCTCATTACCTCTCTTATCCATCGTCTTAAGAAAGTCCCACAGATCCTTCAACCTGTTTCCTCTGGCCAGAACAACAGCCATCTCTCTGCAAGTCATCTCATTGTGCACGAAGCCGAAATGGGACTCGACCCAGTAGTAGAACTCGAGCGCTTTGTCCAACCCAAGCTCGACTCTTTGCGGGTCCCTGTGAGCCGCGGGACCAAGAAGGAGCGCACCCTCCCGGAGCTTCTCGGACTCGCGCCTCGGGTTGCGCTGCTTCAGGGGCGCCCGGTGGCGGAAGGTCTTCTGGCGACCGATGGAGCGAGGGGATTGGAAGAAGCATCTGGGTATCGACCGCAGCACCTCGGAGACCGATTCGGTGTCCCAAGGAGGCGAGGTGGGCGCGGCGGAAGCCGCCAGCTTTGCGTCAAACTCGCGGTTTTGGACGATGACGGCGAGGACTTGGTTCACGATGGAGACGTAGTTACGGTTCAGAGGTCTGGAGGAGATCATGATGCTCCGGAAGACAACAGATTTTCGTGCTCTGTTCAACTCTCGTGTAACATTTGCACGTCAGAGATCTGATGACGGCGATTTCGGGAACGCTGCATTACTGGTGAGGAAGAGCGAGATGCGATTGGGCATGAGAACATGGGAGACAACATGTGTCCTATGAATCTGACCAGAGACTTGTTATGTCGGATTGAGAGTTTCCTGATGACATAAAAATGTGGACTTTAATGATAAAAGAGCAGTAATTCGAAAAAGCATGTCGATCCCAAATTGCAATTCCCTCACAATTCTTCGTTGTCCGATTGAAATGCGACGAATTTCAGCCGTTCAAAGAAAGTGATGATTAATGATCACGTGGACAAAGAAATATCATTTGCTTTAGAAAGTCAAAAGAGTTGCTTAAAACATTGACTTGTCTGCATAAAAATGCGGTAGCTGAGTTTGATATTTATATGACGATGGGAAGGAGGGGGAGGTCACTTCGACGCGGCTGGATGCGTGGAGTTTGTAAGAAAGCTAAGATCGATGCGCATCGATTGAAGAAAGACAGTTCATCGAGTTTTATTAATGCCGACTTTAAAAAGTCCGATGAGAGTTTGATCGACCAACTTTTATTGTGATTTACAACGTCATTTCGATCAAACTTAAACGTAAAAGTTGACATTACATCTGTTCTAATACAACACATACAAAGATCACAAGACCAATCTTGTGCAGGTTGTCTACTCTGCTAAATCACTCACTTTCTGATCACAAAACAAAGCCTCAGCAATTCACTTCCCCGCGGTGGTGTGTAAACTTGTGTGCGTTTTGTGTCAATTTGGTGAACATTGAGGATCAATCTCTACTTCAAAAGAGCCCGAACCCAGCCCACTCTGGATCACCCATGCATCGAGGTGACGACTGGTGAGACCTCATGTGCGAAGAAAACGACAGCCTCGGCGATGAGATGACGGACAAATAGGATGACGCGCACGGCGATTCGCGGTACGGCGAGAGCGATCTCTGGGTCGAAAAAGAAAACCGGGATGGTGTCTCGAGATCGGAGCAGCTGTCGAGCTCGGGCTCGGGTTCGGGCCTGGTCCTGCGGGACCTCCTCTTGCTCTCCTTCCGCTTCAGCAGCGGCGCGGCGGGGAAGCATCCCGGCCCGGAGGAGACGCATTCGGGCTGGCCCAGCATGGGCGGACCGAGCCGCCACCGCTCGGAGCGGGTGCGAGGAGCCGACCGGAAGGACCCGGTCCGCAGCTCCAGCGGCGAGAGGAACTGGGGTCCGGGCGTGGCAGGAGGCGGCTTGAGCTTCGGCAGGGACGGATGGCCATGTCGGGGAGGAGGGTCCTCCGGCAGAGGCCGCGGGGGTGGGGGCAGCTGCCGGTGGCGGTGGTGCTGGATCTTGGGGACACCGGGCCGGATCTCCCACTTGAACGGGATGGCTCCTGGCTTCTTGAAGGACTCATCGACGGCCATCTTCCTCAACGGCAATTTCAACCGCTATAAACTGTACCGTGAACTGACACTGGCTGTCTAGGAATGAAGTGTTGATGGGTGTATGTATATATGGAGGTGAGGCTGCGGTAAATGGAGGAGTTGAGTGAGGCGAGATTGGAGGCATTGAGTGGGGGATTGGTGGGCCATTTTTTGTTCTCCTTGACTTAGAGAGGGTCATCTCGAATACCGATATTTTCTCCATGTGAAGCTTGGATTTTTGTTCGCATGGAGACGTGATTTCAGAAAAAAATTCAAGAATTCCGGTAGCACACCACTGCAAACTTTCCCTCCCATCACTGTTGTAACTTCTGAATGTTCTGAATTCAAAAGGATGGGTCCGGGTCGCTGTCGACCAATCTACATTTGCTCTCCTGATTGATCACGGAACGCTTCCAATCCGCCGACACTGATGCCGCAAGCAGCCCCCTACTTGCCCCCACAACGTGCAAATCTACAGGTCTCTTAGGAGTTTGAAATGTCCATGCAATCCGCTTTATTGATATACTTTTCTTCAAAAGAAGGAAATATGGGTTGGGGCAGAAATCAGATTATGTTTCCCTAGCTCATAAAGGTTTTCCACATATAATATGAGATATACCAGCAATGGTATCGAATCCTATTGTATTTTATCAATCTACATGAGGATCATACATAAGATTATGTTGCACAGCCTTGAATATACAGGAAAAGAGTATATCATTTTGAATCGATTTCATGGTTCCTTTCCCTTTGAGCAAACTTAACTGGTTATGAGATTGGAAAGTAAAATCCCTCCAAACTACTGGGTTAAGCGTGCCCGTTATTTCAAGTTTGAGCTGGGCTCAATCGAATTCTCTAAGCCACCCTAAACGCTCTTCATCGAAATCAGTAGCAATCATGCGGTTCTTTCAAATTCAAACGTCACCATGATGAAGCTGAGTGGTGGTGGGTTGCACACTAGCATGGACATATGATGATGATTAAAATGACATAACCGCAACACTATGATGAAATGCAATAGATCATTTTGGGGGGCGTGGTGAACAGAAGAAAGTACTTTGCTTGCTCCATTTCATTACTCAGGAGTGGACAGATCTGATTATAGCTCTAGCAGGCCCACAGCATAGCTTTGTATAGATACGCATGTACTCTTTCGTCTCCCTGTACACTAATCAAAGCTACTCGAGATCTCATACATAAATCAATTGACTATTATTAAAGCAGCACATGATAAGTGCGAGCAAACAAGATTGCTCATCCTAAATAACATTGATCCTGATCTCGTGCCTCCAAAGTAGAAATTAGGAAGAATAAGCACTCATTTATCCCAAAAACAAAGATTAAAAAAAAAAACCAGTACTTAAACCAGAAGCGTATCAATAATTAGACCTTCGTATCAGCTAAGGAGGCACAATTCTGGCAGGCTAATCATGATAAAGGAGGATATGTTGCAAAATATAATGAAAAAGGGGGCAACCCACAAGTCCCTCGTCACAGCAATGGATCAGACCTTTTGCATCAGCATCCACTATAAAAAATTATAATCTCTTTACAGACTTAGTTTCCAATTTCTCCCTAGACTATTATCACAAACTTTCTCTGGATCTGAAGGTTTCAGGTCCCTCAAGTCTCATAAGAGAATTCTTGGGGCATGTTACACAGAGCTCGCATGGTGTTGCTAGCCACGTCCAAAAGCTGCAAGTACTCATCCGCACCGTCAACAAGACACTGAACAAGAAAAGAGCCAACACTTACTTATTAAATCTAAATTGTCTAATGGCATAATTTCTCTAAACATGATCAACTCTCCATGTACTTCAGCATGCAGCATCAAACTATAAAATTTTTGTTACGGCTCAACATATGCGCAGTCACTATGCTTTTATGAAACATAAAGTTGACATGTGTTTATGTACATTTGGATAGACACATTGTGAAAGGCCTGTATTTGAAGAAACTGTTCCTTAAAAGTGCCATACATCTTATATGGTGTGACTAATCATATAAACAAGTCAGTGTTCGGATTGCAACAAACAAGTTTGATTGATAAATGCGTTGTTTCCAGGTTCAATAGCTCACTATAGTGGAAAGCATTCAATGAAATGATTGATATAACATGAGAACACAGCTTGCTTGCCTTGAATGTTATCCCATAATATCTTGAAGGTTGCTATAACTACAAGAAGGCCTGAAATAACTATTTACTGTTGCAGCATGATCTGACAGAATTTTGTACTAATTCAAAGCATTAGAATGAGGTCAGAAGCAACAAGTGGAACATCGCACAATTAGCCAAGTGGAGATGGAAAAAGGGAAGCTAAAAGAACTTAATATCCTTACCTGCTGGAAACACTGGTTGGAAAGACCAGGTGATTATTGTTTTTGTGTCATGGTCATATGATGATCAACCATTACTCAGGTTGATCATATATTCAGTTACTAGTTACACCAAATTTAATTTGAAAATATAAAGCAGTTTACATAATTTCATCATAGGCAGCTAACCTTATCAGCTTCACCCAATCTCTTGCATATCCTAGCCTTCTGTTCATCCGAAATATCGTCTGCTTCTACAACCACCTCAAATAACTTGAATAGGACAAAATTTCAGCTTAATGCAAGTCCATAAGTTGACATTAGAAAGGACGCATGCCTAGATATAGCAAATTATACCTGAGAAAGCATCTGGGAGACTGGATATCCCTCTGCAATGACGTTATTGACCTCCTTGTTTGCCAAGTCAAAGTTGCCACTCTTGCAAGCTGCAAGAAGTGCCCCAACAACCTCCTGTGGGATTACCTGATAAATTAAGATGTAGGAATCATATACAAGTGATTCTGAGATGGAAAAATGAGAAAGAAAGGAAACAGAGATAATAAGTCTCGAAAGAATAAAAACAAGAAGGCAACAGTTAGAAAGTGCTCTCCTTCAGCTAAAACCAATCTGTCTAGCATGCAGCAGTTATAAATTCTAATACTCGAATACATGACCACAAGGCTATAATCACCTCAAAAAGGAAAATGAAAAGGAAAACAACTTCCCAGCAAAGGATCACTGCTATATTGTCCCAGATTTTAAGTTCCCATTTGAAAAGGAAATCTTTTGCTTAGATATCCAGTTTATAAGCGATACTATTCTAAGATGCAGCTAGCATTAAAATATCCTGAATGCTACAGAATTGGTCCCAAATTGGATTGAAGAGGGACCAAAAGTAGGACTACACTATCATGCAGGATTCCATTATACAAGCTAAAGATCCTTTGCCTTGAACTCAGGCCTCTTCCAACCACGTCATAAAATCGGACCCAATACTCATAAACCAAGATCCTTTGTATTCTTCAAGCAATCTTTAAAGTCCATTTGACCAAATAGGATGAAGAAAGTGCAGCTACCAACGGATGCTTTGTGGGGACAAAACTATTTGGGAGAATGGTTTATAAAAGACTCAGACAAACAAAACTGCATAGCTTACTCATTTAAAGAACAAATATCTTAGTTTTCACATTAAAATCACAAGCAAATTATGATTGTTACACCAGAATAAAGGCAAAGGAGTCCAGGATCACTTTGGAAATAGAGAATCAAAATTAATTTACTGAAGAAAAAACGCTTCCCTTTTCATGTTTAAAGACAGCACATGATTGTCATCCAATTATTCAGTTTGATATAAACTTGGTTTCTGATAGTAGCACGCTATTGGGATACATATATTAAAGGATAATGAATGACCAGGAATTCAGAAATTTAAGTATGAAATAACTACCCCAGAGACACTTATTAGATCCTTTGAAGTAATTGATGATCCAAATAATCGAGCAGCCCCCTGCAAAGCTCAAAAATATCAGCTTAATTTACTGATGTCGAAAATACTCAAGGGGAGGGGAGGGAATTCACACACCACGCAAAATATTACTATTTCAACAGTAAGACTAGATTAAACATTTCAAGTAACACCATAAAAATACAACTAAAAACAAGATAACTTGTATGGATAGCACCACATAAAATGCTTGATCCTATTTCTTTTATCCTATCAAGTCACTGGCTGGCTATCTTCATAATGTCTTACAGCATCCATGTTCAGTATCCAAGCAATTCAAGATGCCCTCCTGTTGCCATAACTATTTCTTGGTTGTTGGCAGCATTGAGAAGCCATTAATTCAACAAAACCAAGGACCAATTTATAGTTTTCTTGTATAAAATTGAACCACCGCAAAACATATCAACCATCAACTGAAATGATCAAATTGATAAAAAGCAGATTAAATGACCATAACCCGTTTCTTGCCAGCCTGAGATATACTTGAAAAAGAAGTCCAAATATTTATCCCTTCTTGTGTTTTTTCCCTTTCATATGAAAACACATTTCAAAAATCTATCCTCTCGTGTTGAAAAGAGAATGTTCTCACAAGATGACATCTGCAGAAAGCTTCTTTACATGCCACAGCTCTTAACAAGACAGAAGCTTTTATGCCTTGCAAGAGAAGGTGCAAACAAGTTAGATACGTCGGTGTCCCTTTCATGATCAATTCAAGTCTTAATCAGCATCTGGCCAGGTAATTATTAGCAAATTTGAAAGCAAGGACTCCCAAAGGTAGAAAAACGTCAAACTTGGCTGATGTCTTAAAGTCCTCTGGTGTTATTTACGTAGCACTGACTGACTAAAGATTTAGCAGATTAGATGCACCAAGAGCAGGTAGAGTTGGAAAGTATAAGGCATGAACCTTAGCCCAAATACTAAGAGAAAATCTTCTGCTGCATATTGGAGACACCACTTGAGGACAAAATCAGCTAACCCCCCCCCAAAAAAAAAAAAAACCAAAAAGAAATCAAATTTGGATCTCTCGGCATGCAAAACAGCAACATTCTAAAGGTTTAAAGTATTCAGGAGCTCTATTTTGCAAAAATTATAACAGCTGCAAAGGTATCTTATCCTGACGTGAAAACCACATCCTCAAAGAATGGAGTTCATGCACCATGTGACCCTCCTATACCTGTAAGTATGTGATAGCCCGACGCAAATCACCTTGGGAGATTGTACTTAAGGTCGACAAAGCCTGCCATAACAGAAACATTCAACAATGTCAAAAGGAAAAGTTACAAAACGGTGCAACAAACCATCTTTGAAGCCAGATAAAAACAATCAGAGCCAAACCTCTGCATCCAGATTGAGACCTTCTTCCTTGCATATGTGCAATATACGGCTAGTCATTATTTCTTCTGAAAGAGGCTTGAACCTAAACTTTGCACATCTTGAAGCAAGTGGCTCTATGATTCTACAAAATTGCAAACACACATGTCAATTAAGGCCATAAAAGATTGTGGCTTACCTTCCACATATGATATTTTCTAACCAAGCAAAAGCAAAAAGTCACTTTGTCGCTCCAATTTGCCTAGCTAATTTAGAAAGCCTTCTCCTCATAGTAAGCAATAGTTATAAAGCAAAGTGGAATGCACTCCTGTTTTTTATTGAAATTGTGACGCTACAATGAACAGAACCTAAACATGTGTTGACTATGATTCAAAAGAAAAGCTAAGAAAGAAGTTGCACCTGCTGATATAGTTACATATAAAAAAGAATCTTGTGACTTTAGAGTATGTCTCCATTGTACGCCGCAGAGCATTCTGTACAAGCTGTCTGACATAAGCATAATGAAACTGATAATAAACCTATTGGCAGAAAAGAAGAGGGGACAAACACATGCCTGAGCATCCTCTGTCATTGAATCTGCCTCGTCCAGGATGATTATTTTGTATGGTGGACACGGATAGCCCCTACATAGAATCAAAGGAGAAGACCAATTATGAAGGAATAAAATTCACATATGGAAAAAGGGTAAATATGTGGAAGTAGAGTGTATACCCTTGACGTTGACCAGATCCCACAGCCACGGCTGCAAAATCTTTTATTTTAGTTCTAACCACATTAATCCCACGATCATCACTCGCATTGAGCTCAAGCACTCTAGATTTGTAGAGCTCAGGCCTGTCAAAAGATACTAGTGAACAGATTAAAACAAGAATAAACACACCGACAACGATCGCATAGGAACTCCTGTATTGCAAAATCTCAACTTTTGATTGTGCTTTCTAATCCTAATAGCTAACAATTTAAGCCAGACAATAATGCAAGCACATGAAAGACACCGAAACAGAAGGCATAATCTGTAGCCTCTAATCTCTACACCAACAACCCAGCATCATCACTTGCATAAAAACCAAAAATTCCTGCTTTAGTCCAGTGTCTTACCCATAAAGCTGGTGAGCAATGGCGAGCGCGGTCGTCGTCTTCCCAGTACCCGGCGGGCCGTAAAAGAGCATGTGCGGGCACTAAACCCAAAAAAAAAAAAAAAAATCTCACTACTTGATTACGCACGTACATTCATAGGGCTCGAACAGAAGAACGAAAGAAAGCGACGAACATCGTCGTCAGGAGAAACGGACTCACGTTAGCGGTCTCGAGAGTGTTGGTGAGGACCCGAACCACCTCGTCCTGGTGCGCCACGTCCTTCACTTGCTTCGGTCGACTGCCGATTGCCAGAGACCAACACATAAAACAGACGAAGATGAAATTTTGACTAAGCAGCGACGGAACTGAAACGAAGGGGAAGATGAAATCCATGAAAGGAGAGGAGGAAAAGGAAGGGAATTCCTACTATTTCTCGACCCAAGGCTGTGAGCTCTGCAGAATTGGCGCCATTCTCCAGCTCCTGAAGAAAGAAACCCTCTCGCTCCTCTCTCTCTCTCTCTCTTTCTCTCTCTTCTGTGAGAAATTTTTCCCGCTCTAAGTGACAGCGGAGAGGCGAGGGTTGGGGAAGGACAGGGGTCAGTCGACCGGTGACGGGTCTGCCCGGTTCGGTTCACGGTAGAACCGGTTTTTTTCTCGACAGTTTGAGTTGATTAATGAGGGTGAAGATATGATCCTCGTGACACCGTGCCCTTATAATCTTTCATCATTGGATTGAAAAGCAAAAAATCACAACCATCCGGGCTGAGATCTGTCAAACATGGAGAATATATTGCATTCACTATAACTATAAAAGATTATGTGATATAGTGCATCATGAGAACTATAAATTTTTTGAATGTCCAATGATATAAAGTTTTAGTTTTTACACACCCCATTGCTTTACCTCCTTGGACGATTTTAGGAGCACACTTTCTTATAGGGACATAGTATTGGGATTTCTATTCTGGGAGTTGGAGCAGTGCCAACCATACCAAAACCAATACCATATTGAGAGAAACAAAACTCCTTTGCCATCTAAGCCATGTTATTTTATCCATATCTAGATTCATCTAGATTACCTATAAAGAAAGAGATTAGAGGAATGATTGATCACAAAATGGATCATTTTGCTCTTCCCTATAATTAGGGATGACCACTGGTCCAAGGTAGATCTTGAAATCGGACTAAACAAACCTTACCCAATCAAATTTGATTTAGTTTTAGGTTTTAAAACTAGGAACCAATCCTAACAAAACAAGTTCCGGGTTTTAGATCTACAACCTACACACACTAGAACTAGCCACCCCTATTTGGTGTATGACCATTTATTAGTTGTAATCTAAGGATGTTTTACTAAAATTTGTTTTCTCAAGGGATAAAAAAATACATAAAACAAGACAAAAGATTTGGTTAGTTTTTTTAGTAAACCTTAGAACTGGACCAAACACCTTAATACCACTCACCCTTATCTATAACTTCTATAAGACTCACTTCCTTCTTAATTTCATTTGTTGTCTTGCGTTACTCATTCTTTTATATGTTTACCACCGTCTCTTCCACCAATAGAATTTTTTGAGAGTTGTCAAACATGCACACAATGGAGTCTTGTACTATACTATAAAAATGATACTTCAAACAATGTGAATTTTAAAGTAATTCGCTTTTCAAATGGTTTTTTTTTCTTTCATTAATTTTCAGAAGGACAAGGAAAGAAAATTAGAATCCTTTTTTCCCTTTCTGTTGACATTTTCATTAGAAAACGCAGATCAAAGGTATTTTATCCCTTTCTCAAGGATCCCTTTCTGTTGAACAGGTTAGGCAGGGAGTTGAATACTTGTAATGCTGGCAAAGATAATCAGAAGAAGCAACGAAGATGTTGGAGAGGCAATCATGGGGGGAGCAAGAATTCAGCATGAAAGAGACGGAACACTTGCTTGATGAGCAGCAGGGTATCGGAAGTGAGACTTGAGTCAAATGCTTTCTCTCTTTGGATTTCGTTGCGAACAGAACACTCTTGAGTCAATGTACCATCCAAGTCAGAAGGTGTTCGTTCGGAATTTGTCTCAGAATGTGCTATCTTCTGTCTTCAATATAAAGAGTTGCCAGTCCCTTAAGTTGCTTCCCCCAGGTGAAATGAAGCATGATGTTGACAGCTTGCTTCTCATTCCATAGAAACTTTAGGCAGCTTAACAGGAACGAATCTAGCAAGCTAATATATACATTGGGAGTTCTGATGCCGAGAGTGGATTTCAGCCAGCAAGTATAATGTAGATGGGAGCTTATTGAGAGTCGTGATAAGCTGTTTAAATGAAAGTTCTCTTATCCTCTGAATTGGAGATTATTTTGCTCATCTGTTTTTCGAGTTTTGATTAGATAAAATTAGCTTTGGTGATTATTGGTAAGTCCGTTCATGTGATTTATTTTAGGCCTCCTTGTGTTGCTCGTTCGAAAGTCCATGGCTTGTTGTCAATTGATTCGAAATACTGTTATTTTGGGTGATGTTGTTCCAGATTTAAGACCTACTGACGTCCTATTAAATACTGTAATGCTGCGATGTCGAAGCTAAGCATGACATTAGCTAGGGCATGTTGTCTTGTCTTTTTGACTCTCCCCCCATTTTCACTTCAGAAGCTACTTCTTTTGCTTTCTTCGCCATAAAAGGGATAACGCAGGCAATTTCTGGTCAGGTAAGAAGTGAGAAGTTTACAACTCTACGATATGTTAAGTAGGAAACACATTCTACTTGATGCGCCGGAAGAGAGCAGTCATCAGATACCGCTCAAGTGTAGTGTTTCTCGCCTTACTAGTTTCAGGCTTCGGATGAATACAGAAGATACTGTGTGCATCAAGATGTAACTGCTTTGTGGACTGGCCAAACTAACGACTCTGAAATCACAGTTTCTGTTAATCTGCAATTTGTTTCTCCAATGTTTGCTCGAGTGGGCATTTAATATCGATTGACAAACTTGGCATTGCAGAGATAAAATGAGAACTGCCACACAGGTGATCTGAAGAAACCTCGTATTTCATTGAATGAACTAACGTCCGACAGATGACGAAACTACAGCATTCAAAAATACAGGAAAGGAATGAAAAGGTACATCAGATAACTGGTATCCCCTTCTTCCCCATCCACTTCTTCCTATTATTTTCTACCATCTCTTCCCTAGGGGACAACAGATCGAACGAACACTTCAAGATCTGTGAGCTCACGGAGGCCAGCGGCTGAGGCACTTGCTCTTGACGCTGGTCAGCAGCACAAGCTTTCCAACCGGGCACCATCTTCACGATCAACCGGTCCATCAACTCGGCCACAACATCAGCATCTTCTTTTGGCAGATCAAGCTGCTCCATCATCTCCTGAGCAACTGAGACCACCGTATCAGAATCCAGATAGAATGCAAACTGTATCTTGTTGGCCTTGCCCTCTGGACCCACGATGTGCAATGTCAGCGAAATCGATGCCTCATCGCTCCTTTCCCCTGCTAGTCGGAATTCATTACACCCAGAGGAAATCCTCAACTCAAAACCCGAACTTGGAGCGGTTCCTCTTCCACACTCGTTGGATGGACGTAAGCTTTTTGGCACAGTTTCCGGCTTCTTCGAAGCTTTCGAGTCCGCAATTGCAAGGAAGGGATCTCTCAAAAGCTCTGCCGCAGATGGCCGCGAAGTAGCGGGCAAAAGACACTTCTCAATGAACTGCTTAGCATCAGGGTCCTTCACCTTCCCAAAGGACGTGGGTTTGACGCCGGAGAGGACCTTCTTGTAAATCTGCGCGGAATTCTTGCATTCTCCATAAGGGCATTCTAGAGTGATCATCTCCAGCATACACATCCCGAAAGAGTAGATGTCGACGAGCTCGTTGTAGTCCTCCTCGTAAAGCTCGGGAGCCATGAACTCCGGAGTCCCGATCACGCTGTGCGCGGTGGGCTGCTGCATCACGATGGCCAACCCCAGATCACCGATCTTGACATGCCCATCATACCCATTCACGAATATATTCTCGCACTTGAGATCCCTGTGGATGATGGGCGGGTCGTGGCCGTGGAGGTACTGTATCCCCTGAAGGATCTGCCTCCCCCAGTTCTTGATCGCCTTCATGTCGACATGCTTGTGCTTCTTCCGGTACTGCCGCAGATTCCCGGACGTGAAGAGCTCGGTGATGATGTTGATGGTCCTCGTCTCCTCGTCGACCCAGGAATGGTAGAACCTGATGATGTTCCCGTGCTTGACGGACCTGAGCACGTTGACCTCCTCGTAGAGCCGCCGCAGCAGCGCCGGCGACTCGGAGAAGTGCTCGACGTCGACGCGGTTCCACGCGACCTCGATCCCCTGAATTTCATCGAACGCCTTGTAGACAGTCTTGAAGGCGCCCTCGCCCAGGACGTCGTCGTACCTGCCGTACCTCCCGGACGGGTCTTTCTCCACGAACTCGCCGCCGTCCTCGGCCTCGGCCTCCATCCGTCAAGAACGCAAAAGAGAAGAGAGAGAGAGAGAGAAAAGGGGGCAAGGGAGAGAGAGAGAGAGATCGCGATCGAGGAGAGGAGAGAGAGCGCGAGAGATCAAGAAACCTCGAGCGCGGATCTGCGGGGGACGGGAGGCGGAATCGAGCGGGGCTGCTCGGAGAAGGCTTCGCAGGCGATGGTGAACGAGTCGAGGGCCGATCGGAATCGGCGCCGGCGGCAGCGGACGTCACAGAGATTCATCGTCGACGGCCAGAACTCCCGATTTTTGCAGATCTTCGTCGGGCGGACGCGGATCGTGTGATTTTCTAGGGTTTGCGAGAAGGTGTTGACCGGAGAGGAGGAGATTATTTATATGGATAGGAAGGGAGCGAGAGAGAGAGAGAGAGTTTTACAAGATGATGATGTAGAATTGTAGAGTGCGGTTGTGTGGATGTGGAAGAGGAAAGAAGGCTTATCGGTTTTTAACTTTTAAACAAACAGGTGTTCGCATCTGCCACCCTCGCTCTCCTCTTCCGATTCCGAGTAAGCAACATGCGAAGTCAACGTCCGCGCTCTACCACTGCAATCTCTCTCTCTCTCGAATAGGAAAGGACACGGTGTTTCCATATTATCCTGCATATCCTAGACTCCATCCGAAATAATAAAAATATTCTTTTCTCAAAGTAGTCGTTTCTAAAAAACTAATCAATAAAAAAATATTTATAAAAATATTGCCCCAAATATATTTTTCCTTTTTTAAAAAAAAAAATCGATTATTATTACTTTTAGTTATTTCCTTTTCTCTTTTTTTTTTTTTTTTTTTTTGCTTCTTCCTTGGTTAGTTGTCTCCATAGACAACGTGAGGATCAAGCTTGCCAAAATTGAAAATATTTAAAGTGAAATGGACGATTATTTTTAAAGAAAATATTTTTTAATTGTTCGTTTTCGATAAAGCGGATAGAGCCAATCATGTCGAATATATTTTTAAGTTGATTTTGCAACCCCTATCTCGATTTGTTTCTCTAATCGTGTGATAGGATCGATTTAAGAAACAACTTTAACTTATTTATCCGCCTATCTTTATTAAAAGATTTGATCCGATCAAATTCGGATTTTTCATTGCTCCGTTTGAACTGAGTTGACTTTGAGGGGAATGTATCTAATCAGTTCTCTTCACGACACCACTACTAATCTAATACCAACACCCATAATACACAACACAGCTCGTAATTAGTAAA
The DNA here is from genome assembly GCA_017140595.1 of Eucalyptus curtisii. Lineage (NCBI taxonomy): Eukaryota > Viridiplantae > Streptophyta > Magnoliopsida > Myrtales > Myrtaceae > Eucalyptus > Eucalyptus curtisii. The sequence continues at coordinate 35,610,441 of CM029499.1, read as the reverse complement.
CACGCCTGCCTTTTGTGTTTCTTGCAGTTTATGTTCATTATATAAACTTCTTTTTCCTCTCATTTATGATAGTCTTCCCTTTTATTTATATTTTCCGTTTCCTTTTCCAAAACTCTGTTTGCTTGAATTTTTTCTGTTATACTCGAAAGCATTTTTTTCCCACGATTGTTATTTTCGTGAACTCACAAACAAGATAGGTATCGGAAGACGCATTTTGGAAAGTTTGGCTTTCGCGTGATTTTATTATCTTTTTCATGATCTTTTATATTTTTGTTGTTAATTCGCATATCTTGAATATAAAGCAAATAGGAGGAGAGACAGGTGTCGGCATGCAAGGAGCAAAATAAAAAAGTTCGCGAGTTAAATTAAAGGAAAAGGTACTTTTTCTATGTCTACATGTAATATTCATATTCTGTGAAAAAGTTTTGGGAGTTTTGCATTTTAAAATGGTCGATACGCGTCAATCGCCAGATTTAGGTTAAGTAAGAATCAAAAAATAAAAATTAATTCAGTCAGGCTCTGATCACCTAACATAATCGATTAAGGTGGATAGAATTTGTACTCAACCTAGGGTTTTTCATTATTGACACGTATGAATCTAAAGGGCGAAGGAAAAACTCGCCTATGCTAACTAGTTTAATTTCGCCACTTTTATGTTGTTTTGCTATTAAGCTACCAAGTATAAGCTAATCATATTAGGGAAAAATCACCAAAAAAGTCCGAAATCTATTGTAATTTTTCTAATTTAGTCATAAACTAATTTTTTTGTCAATTCAATTTTAAACATGGATACCGGCCGACACCAATGGATTATTTTTTAATAATATTCTATTTTTTTGAATTTTAATTTTTTTTTCTTTTTCTCCTCTCTCCTTCTTCCCCTTCTTCGGCAACTGCCAGAGGGGAGTGCCGATTGCTGACCAATGGCGAGCTTGCCTTGCCATCACTAGGCAAGGGCGAGCTCGCCTTGCCGTGGATGGCGAGGCCAACCTCGCGCAACCACTGGCGAGCTTGCCCTCTCACCTAGCAATGGTGAGGCAAGCTCGCCATTGGCTGATAACCAACTCTCCCCTCTAGTCGATCGTTGGAGCAAGAGGAAGGAGGGAGGAGAAAAAGAAAAAAGAGAAAAAAAGGAAAAAGAAAAGATCAAAAAATAAAATATTATTAAAAAATTATTCGCTCCGTTTGAACGAGCGAATTTGGCCCCAGTGTCTATGTCAGCGCCAACCGGCCAAATTCGGCCGGATGGACTGAGTCGATACAATTGCAAAAAATTTAGAATTGAATTGAAAAAATTATAATAGATTTGGAATTTTTTTGATAATTTTCTTATCATATTAGCATCAAAACATGTTAACCACGTTATCTAGAATCGACCGATGTATTTTTTTTCTGACTAAATGGGTCATGTCCGCTTAGTGAACAACCTACTGTATATTTAATCTTGTTTTTTTCTGGTAAATTACCCCTATAAATTGTTTATGTTCTTTCATATATAGCTGTAGATAAGGTGAATGGCAGCAAAATCATCTTTCATTGGTGACTCTTAAATTAAAATCCCCAAGTGATGATAATCTCTATGTTGGTTGATTGGAATAATTGTCAGGCAATGTTTATATCTATAATCTGAAATTATATTATATCTCACACATTAAGAAAAATATAACTTTAATTGTATCTGATGCATCAGTTAGGGACATAACTGTACTACTCAAGGCTCATTATCAATGCGATGGCGTTTTTGCCTTTTTATGGGAAAAACCCAAGGAAGGGAACCGAATGAGCAGACTGCGAAACGACTGACCGTTCAAGTTGAAACTCAGCAATCACTAACGTAGGAAGACATAAGAACATGCCTCAGAGCAGCTCATGAAACGTGCCCGAAAAATTCACTCCGATTTGTGGTCACCGGATTCTAGTCAGCATGATCGGATCCTCCTACACGGGTGCTGAATCATTCTGGTCAAAAGCCCAGTATCGATGGTTGATAACTGGAAAAGTTAAGCATCTAGCAGATTCTCACAGTTCACAGAGATATTACCTATCTCAATCAAGTGAAGCTACAGAAGAAAGACTTCGGAAAATGAGGCTGCAAGAGCGTCTGGGTTAGATGCTGCCCAGTGCCCACTCCATTTTCGCCTCATTGAGGTATTGCTGTGATCGGTCCCTTTGGACTAGAAAAGAAAACATCCATGAACGGCCACTTTCGGTTAAGGTAGGATACTCAGTTTCAATGGGGTCGGCATTCTAGGGGAGGGTCTAATTTAGCCGATACACTCACACTTGTGCTTGAACTCAGCTCATTACCATAATCACGATCGACTTAAAGTCGATCTAAACTCGACCAACCACGTTTAACAACTAAGCTGAAGCTCAAACACCGGGAGAGCCATCAGCTCAGGTTTAGTCTTTGAAGTATGACAGAACAAAGAATGCCCATGCTTTTCTACGGTGAAACTAAACAAGAAAACCCCCCAGAAGAAAACTCCAGAAAATCTCTCAATCTAACCCAACATAACGGATTCTAATCCAGAGATTCTTACTATAAGTATCAAACAAATCAATTATGACCATGAACTAAACATTCACATATGATTCTTTTTAAGCTAATTTAAAGCACAAAACTGTCTTCTTAAAAAGATCATTTTTAACTCAGAGACATCATTCTTCTTTAAAATCTGCAATAGAATAACCGCAAATAAGAAGCTGGGGGGCTCAAAGTGAAGATCACCATACATGAGCTGCTGGGAAATTCATCTTCAATCAAATCAGAGAGGGAACAGAATTTTTTCAACCTTAATGAACCATGTAATGACCCCCGTGTGAGGTTTCAGGGACTTCACTCAGATGCGGTTCTTCACAAATTTCAAATCCAACTTCGTCTTGGCAATGCCATAATCTAGTTGAATTTACTGATTTTAGCAGTGCCATTGCCCTTTGTCGCCCCAGCTTCGCCACTGCAAGCACCATCATCATTCTCCTCCCACAATTGTTGGAGAAGTGGCAAAGAGACGACTACAGTGAAGGGCAATGGCACAGCGAAAAAAGAGCAAAAACTGATAAAAAAGAAGTAGCAAGATATTGAAGATGTTTTAAAGTTCAGTTAAAGCCTAAATACCACTCTATACTTAGCTCGGATATAATTCTATCCATATATGAATTATAATAAGCGCATGCAAAGGCCAGGCAAGATACCAGTACATGATTGCACTAATTTCTCGAATCTTCTAAATATCTCAAGTCTCAATAATCCAAAATAGACATATAAATAGCAGTAAGCAGAACTCTTATCTTTAATTATCATGTATATCAACAAGTTATACTAGTACAAACAGACTAATGCACAGCAAGTCACAAGCATTATTTATCTGGATATGGTCCTGATATGCATTTTTACAGAGAGAGAGAGAGAGAGAGAGAGTTCAAGCGCCACATTGAGCCTTGGCCGAGTAATTTGGTGCACCTCCAAAGCTATCATTTGGCATGCGGCTAAGCCAGTGGCAGTCTTCAAATGAGCACCTGGACCCATAACTTGGCCACTCCACATCAGCTGGCTTGATGAAAGTGGGTCCCCATGCGGGTGTCCCATCTTCATAGGAGTTGTGGGTCAACCGCTTCAAATCAGAGCCATCCAATTTTATCGTGAAGATCTCACCATAAGGTTGATAGTGATGAGAGTTTGAGATTGGCTCAGCTGATACTGCTGCATAGTCCGATGTAAACACTATGCTCTTCCCATCTGGGCTGAAGTACGGATGATTAGCCCGCCCAAGGGAGCCGCTCTGAATCAATTTCCTCAGCCCAGTACCATTCGGGTGGATCAGGTACAAACTGAAGCTCCCGCTGCCAGGGTCTTCCCGGTCGGATGCAAACGCAATCCACTCACCATCAGGGGACCAATTACACATAGTATCCGACCATGGCCCGTCTGTCAGTCTGTAGAGCCCGCCTTCCTCTCCCTTGACAGCATCCATTATGTACAAGTTTTTATGGCCTGATCGGCCCGAACGGAACACGATCCACTTCCCATCAGGCGAAGGGGCAGGGAAAGCATTGTTCTTGCCATTGGTGGTCAGCCTCTTCACCCCCAACTTGTCGACATCATCGACGTTGATGGATATGACATCAACTTCAGTGCTCTCTGTAGCGAAAGTAGGACCTGTGCTAGTGTAGATCACCCCTCTTCGAACCGGGTCCCATGAGGAGGAGAAGGCCATACCAGAGTATACCTCGCGTTGATTTGAACCATCTCGGTCGACTACGTAGACACCTGGCATATTGACATAGGCAATACGATCACCTGCAGGTGAGAAAGATGGGAAAGAGCCATCGATTCGGAAGAGAGAGAGGCCTGCCACTGGGCTTTGAAGATTTTCAAGTAACAAATGGGGACTTTGAGTCTCTCTCCCATTGTCATCACCTCTGCACCTGTGGTACCCAACTCGGCCCGAGTCGGGGGAGATAAATGGGTTGAAGTGGTGTGCGTTGGGTGACACATGCTGAGTTAACTCCCTGAATTCATTTTTGACAAGATCAAAGAGCTCTATGTGACGATAACTCGAACCAGGTCGTCTTGTAGCAACAGCAATGAACTCCTTGTTACCTGAAAAGGGAAAAAACGAAGGACGTCATATTGGAGACTTGACAAAAAAGAGAGATATCATGGCAGAACTTTAGTAGTCCTCTGTCACGATATAAAGAACAGAGAAAAGAATCTTGCAAAGATACTGTTGAATGAGTGGATAAGAAAATTTCATTGCATAATCAACTCTCCAGTCATACAGTAAATGGTGCTTGCTTAAATATTTTTGAACTTATTGAAACTAATTTTGTTCAAGTAACACTAAGAAATACAATATATACGAGTTTCATATCCATCCTCGTCAAAATCTATGTACATCATCAATATTCTTACTGTATCAAACCAAATCCTTTGCACTGTAATTTGGTACATAATCTATCTATACCCTCTCTCCTAATTTAATTACCGAAGTCTAAACACTGGATTTTTTGAAGCCCCAACACTCAAAAAGGAACTCTTAAGAAATTGGGACGAACATTAGACACTTCCGAAGCATAACGTATCGCTTTACATAGTCCATCTAACCAATCGTCTTAATTCAAGTGTCATCAACGGCTTTATTTTCGTCTCGAAAAGAATTTCCATATCACTTGATATCAGATAATCAACACGGATAAACCACATCAAGTGACGAAAATGCTCCCGAATCAACTCGAATATTTCCCCGAAAGGAGATAAGGACACCCACAACACCAACAAAACAAGCCAAACCTCGATTGCACTCGTTCGATTTTAGCACTGGTATTTCTAGTCCAGAATTGAGTTGTCAATGAGACTTCGCCTTTCAATTCCCTTTATCATATGGACAAAGCTCGTTCATCTATTGTACTAATTGCATTTGTAGTACACTGCCATTTAAACGACAAGTTTAAGTATAGCAAATGGTATTGTCAACACAAATTGTCACCTGGAGAAGTGGCCGGAGTGAACGCGTGAACGCCCGGCGGCGTCACCCGCTCAGTCACCACCGACTCCGTCGAAATCGGTCCCCGGCTCGGCAAAGTAGCCTTGTACACGCTCCACCACCCGTCGTCGCCCCTCCGGTGGAAGAACAGCGTCGTGTCGTCGACCCAGCACGGCCATCCGCCGTGCTCCACCACCTTGACCCGCCGGCTCCCGTCCCGGGTCAAGAACACGTACACGTCCGTGGCGAGCTCCTCCACCTCGCCGCCCCACGCGGCCCCCTCCCCGTACGACGCCACGGCGGTCCAGGCCCCCGACGGCGACACCGCGGGGCCGTAGTCGGCGGCCCCGTACGGGGTCAGCCGCCGGGTCGACCCGGTCCGCATGTCGGTCGAGTAGACCGCGGCCCAGCTCGTCCGCGGCAGGCCCGTGTCCTCGTGAGTGGACACGTAGATCAGATTCTCCCCGCTCAGACTGGGCCTGTCTTTCATCGAAATCGCGCTCGTGCCACTCCCCACCAGAGGCACCTGAACCCTCGGCGGAGCAGCCGCGAGCGCCGATCTTCTGCGGAGGCTCCCTTCGGCGCCCCCGCCGTCGCCGTCGTCGTAGACGGCGTCGTAGTAGATGCTCGACGACCCGTTCCGCTCGGTGACGTAGATGACGTGCAGAGAAGGCGGGGTCTGGTCGGGGGAGAGGGAGAGGAGAGAGGAGGAAGCGGCGGGCGACAGCGAAGGGAAGTGGCCGTTGAAATTCACGGAATTGCCGTCGGTGAGCTTGAGCTCGTCGGTGGGCTTCGGGGATCGGTCCGGCCGAGTCGGGAGGGCGAATATGTCGAAGGCGTAGTCGGAGCGGCCGAGCGTGGCGAAGATTATGCTGCTGCTGCTGCCGCCGCCGCCGTCGCCGCCGTTCGGGCCGTCGTGCTCCGCCGAGGGATGGAATCGGGCAGAGAGCACGTGGACGGAGAGGAGGAAGCAGAGCGCGAGCGGTGGCAGAGTTGTAATTTTCATTTTGCCGGGGGAGTGACGATGCTTTTGGGCGTACTCCGTTGTTTATTACTCATTATGTTTTTTATATTTTAGAGGTGAGGAAAGCAGACAAAATGCCGAGAGTGGCCCTCGTATTTTTGGAAATTTTGCGTAAAAATTGTCTTTGTCTATAGCATTTTTTTGTGGTATTAATTCATCGCCTCGAATTTCTCATCCCGCTGGGAATATCCTCAAAAGAAAGAAAATGAGTGTGACGACGATTGCTTTTTGACAAGTCCATTTTTTCACGTCATAAAATCTATGGACAATTTCAAAACGAGGCTCAAAATATTGAGAGGACGGAGTGTGTTTATTTAGTTTTTCCTTTATCTTGTTTTTGATTAATTTTATAAACATCCTATTATTAGTATTTTTGAACATTTATTACATATGTATAGGGATAAAGTCCCAAAAAATCCAAATTTTGCCCACTATGATATATTTATTCCAAAAAATTTTGTGACGCAAAAACTCTAAACTTGTATCCATGTGATATATTTATCGTAAATTTGTACAGTGTGACATATTTACTTCAAATTTGACACAAAAAATCACAATATTTTTTGATGATACCAATAAAACCCCAAACTTGTAATTGAAGCCATAGAAAAAAGTTTGGGATTTTTTGGTGTCACCAATTTTTTTTAAAGAAAAATATGTCACATAAGTATAGTTTTGGATTTTTAATGTCATAGAAAAAAATTTAAGATAAATGTGTCAAGTGGGCAAAGTATAGATTTTTGGTGTAACAAAAAATAGTTTAGGATGAATGTGTCAACCCGGCAAAGTTTAGAGTTTTTTTTTTGGTTTTTTTCCATTTATTTGCAGCAATACCACTTTCAATGCATTTCTTGCATACAACACGGAAATAATTAATATATTATTATAAACTGCAATGTGTTTTTTCAGGTATTTGTTTGGGCACTTGACAAAATCCATTTAATAACCGGGTGGTGGTGTAAGGGATGACGTAAGGATGGGTGAGTGGTGGGGCCAGTCTCTATCGTCCTCGGACACGTGTACGATCCTGATCCATGGAATTCTGAGGATAATCTCCTCGTTGGGGGGCCCACTTGTTCCTATTTCTGGGATGGGCGGTCAATTTTTATCCGGACGTTTGGAAGCATTTGTTTTTTGTTGGGTGTCGCATAATTTTGCTAGGACTGGTCCTATTTAACTGTCCACCGTCACTGTCTTTCGACTTTAGTTCGACTTTTTTCATTTAAGCTATTCCACTGGAGTTTCACTTATAACAATGACGTCGTTCATTCGTCACCTAGATTTAATCATCATAAAATGGGTCCAAAACTTCCTTTGATTTCGACTTTAGGAACCGTTGAGTTGGCTCGACTCTCGTCTTAATGCCGACTCTTTCACTTTAGTTCTTCTTTCAGCTAAAGTAGAGTCGAGATCAGACTTAAGCGTGTTAATTAGATCGAAAGTTGAGTGAGCTGACTGAAGACGAGGGCATAATTTCATGACCACGAAACTAGTGCTCTTTTTTTTTTTTTTCATCCAAGCAACACAACTAGCAGAACATAAATGACAAGTCTCTAAACATAACATATCTCAAAAGGTTTTGGGAAGGCTTAGATAGCCAATTAGGAGGAAAGGTCCGCTAGTTCGATTGCTTCTCATGGGTAGTGGACTATCATAACTCCTTTCAGCTGGGCCAAATAGCTACTACATTCCTTAATGAGGTTCTCGAGAGCCCATGGGCTTTGGGATTTGTCTAATAAGAACCCTACAATCGATACACTATCGATAAGAACTTCCACACGCAAATCACTTCGACACCTTAGCTCGGCACCTTTGTTCGGACTTAACAAAGTGCCTCTTTGTGTGGAGACTATATCAGTCTCCACAATCTTTATGGAGTTAGATTTTAAGATAAATTTACTTTTTTGGAATCCAAGTAAGGGACCTTGCCCTTCTTGACGGTCACAAAACCTGTATTCCGGTTTGACAGGGATCTATTTTCTCTAATTCGTAGAATATCATGCCCATGACGGCCCCGTTTGGTTGGGCTTTCCCAAGGGGCTTTCGGCCCCGAAAGCTCCTTGGGAAAAAATTTTTGTGTTTGGAAAAACTTTTGAATGCTATTTTACGAAATGTGGGCATTCCAAATGCTCAAAGCCCAATGATGGGGTAGGGCTACTTTGAGCATTCGGCATTCTCCCAATGCAAACTCTACTATTCACGCGTTGTTCATCTTCTTCCCCATGACTTCTTCGAGTTCTCCGCCGGCCCCGCCGCCGCCTCTGTTGTCAACGCCGCCTCCGCCTCCGCCTCCGTCATCGACGCTGCCTCCACCTCTGCCTCCGTCATCGACGCCGCTTTGCCTCCGCCGTCGACACCTTCCTCTTCTTGCGGCGCAGATCCATCCCCTTCGACGAGCGCGAGCAGCACCGCGTCGACTCCCTACTTCTGCACTTCAACTCCTTCGACTCGCTCTAATCAGGCCTCAGGCTGCCAGATCTGGCCGTCCGGCGGCCAGATTTGGCCTCTGCGACCGTAGATGATGGCGTGCGTTGCCTGAGGTTGCGACCTCAGGCGGCCAGTCTGGCCGTCCGGCGGTTGGCCGGTGTTTAGCCGGTCGCCGGATTTAACTTTCAGATTAAAAAAAAAAAAAAGAAAAGTGAAAGCCCATTACAAATGCGATTTTTGCCAAACGGTATTTATGCCAAGTAACATTTCAATGCTATAATTTACCAAACGGTGTAGCATTTCGGGAAACCCCATTCTCCTAAAGGTATTTACATTCTCCCAAGGGCATTTTCCCAAAGCCGAACCAAACGGGCCCGACGTGGGTTTTTCTTTTCTATCGACATGGCAATAAAGGTTATATAAATACAATAATTTCCTTTTTTTTTTTTTTGTCTACGGGTGAGTGACCCTCAAATGGCCCATTTGATTCTTCACTCATCACCTCGGAGTCTATTGGGCCTGTGGCCAGAAGGCCCGGCTTTCACTTCATGCTCTTTCCTCATGTCTAGATGGAGGCCATGCTCATTGCTCACTATCGACAAGTTTAAGAAAAATTACAATATGGGCTTCAGTCATACCTCAGGCCCACCAAAATGTCTCGACTTGAACTACGCATCGACAAGCTTAAGAAGGGTAGCAACCAAACTTGATCAAATGGGTGGATCAAGCCAGGCACTTGGTCCAGGCCGGTCCATGACTCGGAAACATCGAATCTTGTTTCCCAAAAAAGGGCTTGAGCAGGCCCAAATGTGCTTATATGGGCGGGCCCCCAGCTAAGAAGGAATTTACTTGTCCCTGCTCGCCCTAGCATGTGCTTCGAGCCTTATTGGCCAGGACAAGCTGTCAAGCCTGTGATTAGATCTAGTTCAAATGGGCAATGAGATCAAGCGTTAAGAGAATTCAGTGGTCGCAAATTTGATCCAACTCATAGTTGAACTCGGTGAGTCCCATATGAAACCCGATTGACAAACGTCGATAGCTGCGTATACTTAGCGTGAGTAATAATGATTCCTCCCAATCACATTTCTAGCAATATGAGCCGGAGAGAACCCATGTTTTCGAAGACTAACTGCTAAGGTGGAGGAGTTCATGGTCTACGTGAAGATCACCGAATCACTGGCCATTGCCTCGGATCCACGGAACAATCGCGCTCTTTTGGGTAGCTCTTTGAAATTGGGCATGGTTTTGCACGACTTTCCTCATGGCTAAAGCCATTTGCCGACTATAATATATATATTTTATGACGTGAACTTAACAATCAGTCGAAAATCATGTACTTCCAACAGAAGATTCGAGCTGCGACTTGTTTGATTGTATGACGTAGAAATTGGCACCATTTGGACCTTTCCTCATAGCTTATATATATATAAGCTATGCTCTACCATATATATAAAAGCTATGCTCTACCTGCTCATTGACAAAAGCGTGCAAGAAATCGATACATACAATTATAATACTGAAATTCGAAGGACTCATCTTACCTTATTCACCTTTTTTTTTTCTTCCGGAAATGTCATGATCGGCAGCCATTAAATAAGACATTTAATTCTAGTGGACTCTTTGCTCTTAGTCTGCATGATAGGGTCGCTTTTTGGAAACATGTTTTTCCAGACCTTGACTTCGAGGCGCGCACATGCACATTGGTCAGATCTAATTATGTCAAAAGAGACTATCAAATTCATATCTCCATCGATTTCCCCACATTTAATTCTTCCGTACACACACATATATAATCCCCAAGATTATATTGGGTTTCTCTTTTTCAAAGCTGTTGCAATATACAATAAATAGCCGCAACCCTCTTTACATAAAAGTGCATTTTGATTACCTATCTTGTCATATAAATTCACGTAAAAAAGAACAAAAGTGATACGTTGCACAATGTACTTTTTGATAAATTACTCGCCTCGTGTGATGGGTTTTGAAAGGTCAATTTTGTTGTGTATTAGAACAAGCACGGTAGCGACAGGGCTGAGGAATGCTGGCGAGGGCTTTGCTTGCTGGCTATACTAAAAATATGTCTTAAGTTTAAACTCATACAGGAAAATCCTAAGCTTGCTAATGATCCTAGTTGGAACTTGATTCCTAGTTTGAAGAGGATCTTAGTTTTGATCCAATTATCTTCTATATAAAAAGTGTGTCTTGCTCGTGAAGAACATCTAAAGGAGCTTTCAATAATGATGAGCAATTGTGCAGCATGCTCGTGAATTACATCATGAGTGTTTGAGTTTGTGGAAATCTTTTGTCGAGATTTTGCGTAATTCCTTTTTGTGAAACTAATAGATTATTTCGTCAAGAATTGTAAGGATTAAACACCCTATGGGTGATTAGAGGTAATTGATAGTAGAATCATGTAACGCTCTTTCTATGGAGTAAATCAATTAGCAGGGTCAAGGCCGTGAATCACGAGATCCAGCATCATTGTAGAAGGCACTTACATATTGGCCGAAAAAGGACACCCGTACGTAAGACTTGACCAGGAGGCCATCTCCGGCGGCCCCAATTCGACCAATCCGCCGCATGAAATGTTGAGTCAACAACCGAGTCTTCCTCCTCCTACACCACCACCACCACCACCACCACCACCACATGCAGAAGACTAGTAGTGCTCGATGGAGGGGAAGGCAGCAAGTCAGGCAAATAGTCAACGACTTACGATGTACAGTTGGTCAAAAAGTCCACTCAACGTCTTCAGTGAACAAGCACACATGCCCATACATGAAAAGAGCTGAGAAGATTTAAATTTCGTCAAGAATCGATATGAATTCAATAGATCGCACATGACATGATCTGTGTCATGGTGTTTCATTAAATTTTTTGCCATAAGCATATGTTCTTGTGATGTAATAATCTAGCCTTATCATCTTACCACAAGGACCAACTCTTATTTCGATTTTCACCAACAAAAATTAGCAACATATGTTCCAACAAATCGTTAAAGGGAACAACATGGATACATATAGCTTGTCCACTACTATAGGTCAGAACAACAATCATGTGAGGTTTCAAATCAGACTCGATTCATTGTTCTGTTTCCTACATCCTTATCATACTTTCTCGTTTATTTCCCTTTCCTATGATTCTGAGCTTATTTAATTTGTACTTTTGGCCAAACAATACTTGATTACTAAGCACTTCCGCTCTCACTTATCGTGTGAAGATTATATGTCGCATTCTATCGCTTATGTGGAGCACATTGTTCAATAGTGATGTATAGCTATTAAAGATATATTTAAGATAATTTTTTATTTTGTAAATTACTCTTTGAGTATGTATATTTTCTCGATTGGTCCTGATTTGTTACTTTAGATACTCGCTCTGTAGTGGTCCTGATTTATTACTTTAGATACTTGCTCTGTAGTGGTCCTGATTTGTTACTTTAGATACTCACTATGTAAAGCTTACAAATAGGCATATATACTATTTCCAAGTTAATGAACATAATATTATTTTTCTCTTCATTCATAATTCTCATCTATAGCCACAAAGACACATCGAAATCATTTGCATCAACATCACTGTAACTTGTGAAGGGTCCTAAGCATGCACATTAAAGAGTATTTATATCAAAGAGTGCATTTGTTTAATAAAAAAAACTCAAAATGTGTAAAATATTTTTGAAAAATGATTGGTTACATTATTTAGAAAAATTAGTCAATAGAAAATATTTTCATAATCAACAATAATTTATGCCTCCATACGTTCGTGGGTGATGAAAATATTTTTCATTCATCATTTTTGTAAACAATAGAAGCATTATTTTCCTGAAGATATTTTTCAAATCTTGTGTTTCTTGCAAAACAAAACGCACCCCTGATTTCAAGGGTTAGACAAGTTAGGTTGCTAAGGATAAAATAAGATGGGGTAGGAAATCTTCTAATTATGCTCGTATCTTATCTTTCTTTTACAAAATACATGGATGCAAAGTTACATATTGTCATATTCAGTCTCATAAAAGTCTTTGGCAGACCTGGGGGTAAAATTGGACAAAATGTAAAAACTTAAATAAATCACATAAAAACTAAACGAAACATAGCTTCTATAGCAAACATCTCTGTGATGTGGTGATGGTCACCGTCATCCATGGCAAAAACTACTTTGGTGGTAGCTTTGCCACGAAGAGAGAGAGAGAGAGAGAGAGAGAGAGAGAGAGAGAGAGAGAGAGAGAGAGAGAAACCACTCCACGGTGGTACTTGAGCTGTGACCACCCCGTGGTACGGTGGTCTAGGGGAGCCGCGATACAATGGTTGCTAGCGACGCCACCAGCACTTTCATGGCCGCAACGCTGAAATCCAAGAAGAATGAATTTGTTTTTTAATTTATGTATTCAATCTGGCATCACTCTTTAGACTTAGACAAGGAAATTTCTTCCTTTTTTTTTTTTTTGGTTGGAAGTAAACTTCTTCTTGACTTGATGGATTTATGCCGTTACAATTGATTACCAACACTAACGAGGAACGAGGATAACTTCTATCTTATCCGGTTTTTATCCCAAATATCAAAGTCGGCCTTTGCTAAGTCTCAACACCAAATTGTCCCAAAGAAAGCATCTTGGTGGATTCAAGTCTCAATGGAGCTTTGTTTTTGGGTCTCCAAGACTATCAATTATTGAGTCCGGTGGGACACGAGGATTGCCGTGACGAACAAGACCGATCGACTTTAAGCAGCTTGGATATGCCGAATTGCCATAAATGAAAATAGTGTCATGCAAATATAGCTTAAATAATTCCCACGGTATAAGCAAATTCAGTTGCTCTTTCCTTACTCATTTGCCCTCTCTATATTACACCGTTTTGCAACAAATCTCTGCTCATTGCTCTCCTTCATGGCTGCTTTCAAGTCCCCATAACATTGCCCTATTTCGTGGGGGTGTCAATGGGTCCGGTCGGATTTTCATAATGCTCGACCTGATCGAAACCCTACAGGTGTGCTTGACACGACCCGATACCTGAATATCATACAACCTAAGAGGACGGGTCTAGTTGGGTCGGGCCGACGCCGATTAGTTGGGCTCAAATCTATGATTTCATCCTCGTTGTGCAGAGAGAGAGAGAGAGAGAGAGAGAGAGAGAGAGAGAGAGAGAGAGAGAGAGAGAGAGAGAGAGAGAGAGAGAGAGAGAGAGAGAGAGAGAGAGAGAGATCGGTTTGTGGGAGGGTAAAAAAACCCACACCGGCCCAACTCGACGCAACCCCAGCCCTAACAATACCAACATCTAAAAATCCTTACCCAAATAAGACTAAGTCCCCGACCCCAAAAATTTCTAATTTTTGGGTTGGGTTAGCTCAGCTCGGCTCGGGCCAGCACAGATTTTTTGACTCCTCTTCTCTTTTAGGGGACCACTCTTAGTAATATTAAAAAAAAAAAAAAAAAAAAAAAAAAACAAAGGCTATCGTGTAGTTTCATGGTCAGAATAATAGAAATAGCGAAGACATAGCCCCAAAAAATAAAATGCGGTCCTTCAATACACAGGGAAGCAAAGTGAAACCATGCGTACCACTAGATACCAAGTTCCAAATAGTCGGCTCTCCATACCTAAGACCTCATGACTAAAAAAGAAAAACACCCGTTACTTTTTCCTACATTTCTAGAACAAAATATTATGGCTACATTATACCCCGAGTTAAGATATTTTCAGATTTCAGCTAGAAAGCTGATTTTCTTGCTTTGTATAATCAAAAGTAATTGACTTATGTAACATCAGTTAATGGCCTGACATAAGAAATATTGACGGATCTTAAATTTCTTTAGTTCGTTAAACTGTATATCATCACTATTTACTATAAATAATGGGATTGGGGAAAAGTCAGTTGGCTCAATAGCTTATGCTCGGCTCTGTCATGCTTTTGTAGGCAAGAATAAATCCATCATCATCTTTTGAATTTTGGGCATACCCAACTGACAAAACACAAGTGAAAAGGGCTCTCCAAATCAACTTCGCAATAATTCAAATATAGCTTTTCAATGCAATTTATATTCACCTTTTGTCTTCTACCAACAAACAAGCCTTGGTTTTTTTTCAGCAGTTCAAGTTCACTTATTATCTTTTTACCAACGAGCAGGCTTTGGGACTTCTTCTCTGTAGATTCCTCGGCTATGAAAAATCAACAGCACGTGCCAACCTTTTTTGAATGCGTGTATCCTTTCTGCCCACACGGTGGGCATCGCCTTTTAGAATTCATTGAATTAGTTTTTTGTGGGGGAAGGGGGGGGGGTGCTGCTTTTCCAAGTGTTTGACTTTGACGGTCGAATGTTGACCGGACCTTTCATTTGCCGCTGTCTTTTCACACATGCGGCGGGGAGGTTTTCGTTTTTTTCGTCTGCTACGGTCGGTGCAGAATCCAAGAAACGAGTCTCGGGTCGATCTAAAAGACTTTCCGAGCTTGACCCAATTGGCAATTGCTACCTCCACTCGCTCGAACCGAGTCGCCTCGCGAGCGCAGGTGAGTCAACACCGGTTCTCCTCCTCCACCACCTGATGATGCAACGCCCCCAGTTGACAGTGGTGGGGGCGGTGGAGGTTAGCCACATAAAACTCGACGTCAACTTCGCAGTCCGATCTGTCAATCGGTTCGGTTGAATAATTCGTGCCGACACGCGAAACAATTTGCAGCCTTTGGAGTTTTTCCTCTCTTTGGGGTAGTAGATGGGTCCGACGCCCTCCATGTACTTTGACGAAATTGAAGGAACTTTCGCCCTGTTTCGAGAGACCAACCTAACGTCACCTCTCACGACATATGCCCTTCGACCATATTAAACTATACTTAGATTGAAAACATGAACACCCAACCTCACCTAATGGGGCTTACCGATTTTACCGGTCAAACATGTCCCTTTTTTTGGTAACGAAGAGAGAATACACCGATAATTTAATCGGAGCGCAACCCAATCATTTACCAAAAAATGTTTAACGATACGATGGATTGTTGCCGCGTATGATTTACCCGATTCATTTAATTTATTCAGGCTTTGCGAATCGATTTTGATATTCTTTTGCCAAAGTACGGAGGGCATTGTAGGCTTTCATTTTCTCTATTGACGGGCAAGTTGCGGGGGAGGGGGGGTTGCTATCGGATGTAGGACAAAGAGTCAAAGAACGAAGAGACGGGACGCGGCAAAAAGGCGCAATAATGGGGCTTGCCATAGTTGACCGGCATTGGGCAACATGACGTTTGCTTTGCCCATCGGTCCTCTCTGTGGGGTCGGTCCCCACCTCCTTTATCCCGTTGACAGTCTCCCCACCGTCCGTCGTGGTGGAAAAATCTGGTTTCAGAGATAAGGTTTCGGCTTCGGTGCGGAAGGAGATAACAGTCACATCCTCTAAGATAGTCGCTTGATGTTCAGGAAGGATGCGCCTGCGAGTTCCCAAGTTCATCAAGCATCTTCTTGTGCAGTTAATGGCTTAATCTGTCGACGAGTTTTATGTGATCTTTCGGAACCAGGATTTGCACGCCACAGTGACGATTCAGATCGTCGCCGTGAGAAAGCATATTTCGGGTCAAGTTGAGCGAATGATTGGGGAAGAAGGCCGCTGTTATTATACGAAGAAATGTGTTATATGTTTAGTAGTGGAAGAAGTTACTGTCGTTATCCATTTTGTTTATTTTTATTCATCTTTAATAATCGGGATTACAGGTAAAATTGTTCATTGCGTTTAAAGTATAATCGTCTCCAAAGTCTTAAATAATACCCGTGTCTTTATTTTACGAGTATCCTCAAAGTAAAATACAAGCTATAGTTCGAATTCTTAAGCCACGTATTGCGAGCGTTGCATAAATTGAACGGCATCACAAGTCACTCAAATAGATCCTCTCGTGTAAAATTTCTTTTCACATGATAAAAACTATGTGGCAAGAGATGTGTGATACATTAGTAAAGAATGGATAATTTTAAAATTTAAGGGCCATATGTGATGAGATGTATATCATGGGAAAATTTGATTGGTTGCTTAATCATAGCAGCCATGCAAAACCGACACTTGAAAGATTTTCCTAGGTCGCAGTGTGTCATGGTAATTGCCTCCTCTCCGTTTTTTCTAGACCAAGATGTCCTTAGACACATGTAAGTCTAAATATAGGCATTGACACTGTAATTAGCATCACATGCTACCTTATCACTCATGCGGGAAAACTCGAAACATGACGTGTAAGAGATATTTCGATTGTTGTTTTTATGTTTATATACTATAAATCTATATATAGCCTTTTCACTAACATAATCGGAACCTAGGTACATATAAATCTATATATAGCCTTTTCAGTAAAATAATCGGTATCTAGTTTTTGTAAGCCGCTAAGGATATCTCTAGTGTAGAGTCCTAGATACAGATTTGTCAATGCACACATATCCACTGGCACTGACCTATGTCTCGCACCAGGAAATAATAGATGGTCTTCTTTGTAAGATGAGCCCGACGATATTTTATAATCAACTCTAGCAAACATGTCCCCATTGTCAAACTCTTACACCATCAAAACCTAGCAGCCTACAATCCAAAGGCTTCTCGTACTTCTTTGATTGCACGATTCGCGTTACAACCCCTCGAATTCTCCACCCAACCCATAAAGAATCCCCAAACCCATGTTCGATCTCACCCCGCTACAAAGACTACGGGTCGATTCTGGGGCAATTTCCAGGAGTTAAGTATTCATTTAGCTTTTACTTAATTCAATATTTGTGGGCGATTTGGTATGTTCCAAGGAGGTGCATGTGAACGTTGTCCTGATCGAGGAAAAACGACGACGTTGATGACTTAAAAATACTTTGGATTATTGTCGTTGGTCAACGGATAACTACAGCCGACCCAAGCGCGAAATTAGAAAATTTGGTGCTCTCATTTTCTAAGCAGGTGAAGACGACAGCCGTGGCTGTTCGCTGTCTTTTATTCGCAAGAGCAAATTATTGCAGTTACATGCTGTTTTCGTAGTTGGACAGTTTCAAATGTATTAGCTGAGAATATGTCCAAGACTTCCACTATAAGAGTTTAGTGATGTTGTCAACCTGTGCCTACCAAAGTTGTCAACAATTATAGAACTCCTCAGAGTTACGAGTCTTACCACCAATGTATTAGTAGATTGATGTGACTTTATACTTATATTTAAGTGATTGTATCTCAATTATATCTGCGACGTAAAAGAATAAATTTTTGTGCATATGGTATCATAATCAAGAAGTCTAAAAGCATGAAAGGGCGCTTCTTCTATAGAATGGATATAACTTATGGGATGGGAAATGTGTCTAAGTGTGAAAGGACCTTCGTAAACCTTGGATGGGCCAGTAGAAGGTGAACAACTTGTAGAACATATGAACCTCAATATACTAAAAAGGGCTATTTTGAAGAAATCGAACAGACCACTCAGCGAGAACTCGTGAGAAGTCTGGAAAGACCGCTTTGTAGAAATGGCTCCTGCTACAAATGATGTATATGGTTGATTTACGAGGTTCTACAATCCTGAAAAGAAGGCCTAGACTCTTTATTGGTTTGATTTGAATTCCAATTGTTGTCACATAGCTGTTTTCATGGACTAGAATCCACTCACAAGATGTCAAGTAAGAGCTCTATTTCTAGAACTGGCGTGCTCTGTCCTTGGACCATAGTTGTGTTCTCATAGTAAGCAGATTTATCGATCTACGAGAACAGATCAGCAGCTTTGGCTGAGATAGCTTCCAACATATACCTCTGAAAATCGGAAGTCTGTTCAAACAAATCAAAGTGAGTTATGAAGATCGCCAGAATACAAATACTCTCCTTTTCTCGCTCGCATCACTAGTTTTTCTTTGAGCAAAATTGAGTGTTTTCTGGCTATAAACCCTTATTGAGGGCTAAATACTTGTAATTTGGAAAGAGAGATATGGTGTTGTGAAAGGAACTTGATTTTGTAGAACATCTATTGCAACTTTGTGTAGAAGCAGCATATAATCTTAACTACGTGCAAAGCACGGACATCTTTTAGGTGCGTGTGGAGAATCGTGAGAACATCTCTTTGGTACCCACAAAGGGTGCTAAGATTATTTTTATTATAATATTATAATATATGTATATTTACATATGAGACGGCCAACTTTTTGCCTATTTCCCCCTACATTTGTGCATAGAATATGGACCAAAAACATCGCGCTTATTAGCTAGAGAGCCCAGCCAGTGTCATAATGTTTATGGTTCTGATTGCTCTCATAAAAATCTTCTGTCATATTTCATATCTTTCGTCTCCCTCTCTACTTTTTATCTGAACTGGGGTCCTCCAAAGTAGGAAAAGGATCCATTAAAAAAGACGTTACTATCTCTTCCTTTGTTCTTCTCCGTTTATCATTATGTGTTCGTCTTTTATTCTTTTCCCATCTTGAAAAATGACTATTTGTTCTCTTGTGCTCACCTCTGGTGTCCTTTTCTACACTTCCTCTGCATAGGAATTGCATAGTTCTTTTCAATCATCTTCTGTTGACAATAAGCAACGATTTCTCATTATTAATCTAATGATTGAACCCAAATTTGAGATAAGTATGTGTTGGATATTTGTCCAAAAACTCCTAAATCTATCATATTAACAAAGAGATTTTCTATTAAAATTGATTAAAATGATTATAATGAAAAATTATCAAAATTTTAAAGGTTAAATTGACAAAATTAAAAGGTTTAGAATTGAATTGGTCATTATACAATAGACTTGAGATTTTTTGAAAATTTTATTTTCTTAGATAGAAGTATTTGGATGGACTTGAATGCAATGAAATGAAGCACATTTGCCTTAAGATGATATCTTTTCACCAACCCTCGAATCAATTCGTGTAATCTGCGACGTGAAAGGATCTTTAATGCGTTTGCCTTCGTGAGAATGATTATCCACGTGATAAATTGGAAAAGGGGGATTCTCGTGTCCACTCATCATTAGCTTATACTCTAGTGCAAGCTTGTCATTCGACCCCGGAAAGTTGAAGGAAGAGGGGATTTCCTCCGAGATTGTATCATTATAATTTATAAGTAGTGCGAAATCCCATGAAGCGAAATGATTTATGCAAATTTTTAATTACTTCTCTGGAGATAACAGCATGGCCACGATTATCCAATCGAGGCAATCCGGGGCAAGTTGGACATACTTTTAATTATAATTAAGTTAATGTGGTAGATGGCAAAGGACAACAGCATGGCCACGATCAATGGCTGCTAAAGGTAAAAAAGTGCTAAAATTAATGGCAAAATATATTTTCTTTATGTCATGGTGGATCTGACAAGGAAATCCATATAAATGCATTGCCCATGTTTCCCTCCTGATAAATATAATTCTTCCATAAAATATATTAAACGGATAACTAATGATGATGGTTATAGTCCTCGACAATCGGATCGATGGCCTATGGGATGATAGGGCAAAGCGGTGCGAA
This sequence comes from Eucalyptus curtisii, assembly GCA_017140595.1. Taxonomy (NCBI): domain Eukaryota; kingdom Viridiplantae; phylum Streptophyta; class Magnoliopsida; order Myrtales; family Myrtaceae; genus Eucalyptus; species Eucalyptus curtisii. The sequence continues at coordinate 35,590,067 of CM029499.1, read as the reverse complement.
ATACGGTATATGTAAGAATGAAAGAATTTGTGGAAGTCCTTTAGCTAAGTAGGCAATAAATCTTTATTCAATTACATAACAAAAAGATTGCAAAAGCCACTTCCAATTTATTACAAGCTCAAGGAAATTTCTAATGTTATGATTTGGAGAAACCCCTAACATACAAAATTGAAGAGGGATATCTATAACTAGGTGAATGCATATGATGCATGGGATACCAAACTCAAAAGATGTCTGTTCATTACGCTATAATGCCCTATCGTTTGTTCTAGAAAGTTAACAACAAACGATGAATATTGTATTCCAAACTATCATATTCAACTTTCATTTGAGAATTTTATTTAAGCAATATTGAGATGGAACTTTTCAAAGATTCTATATCTAGTGGGCCTATATCACCTTTTCTACTAGGGTTACACACTCTTTTGGGGAATAAGATCCTCTATTTTCATTACTCTATCTCTCTATGTCTCATTCAACCAAGTTGTTCGTCTGGGTGAGTAAGAGTAGTTCTAAAATGTATGATAATATATCAATGATTGGTATTCATAGAGACAATGAAGACACCAAGCAAGGAGATCCTTATTCCTCTCGAGAAGGCTCCCAGGATGGAAGAAATTCCATTTTTCATCTGTAGGTGATTTTGACAATCGATTTTGGGTGGTTGGAAATGTGCATCCACTTGTTGTGCGCTTTTTGAGTGAAAAAGTGGTGAAGATAAGAAGAAGTGTGGTCATTGTCGAAACCCTCCCTAAGAGAACTCATGTTCAAACATTTCAGCTGTGCTTAGAGACTATTCGGATGGTTGAGATCACGCTGGTTTGATTCTCTCTTTCTCTTGTTAAAATATCCTAGGATTTCTTCGTTGTGCTTCCGTGGGAAGCACTATTTCATGAAACAGTGGTAGAACCAGATTTAGGCAGATTTTATTGGTGATCACTGAATTTTGATGCACTCTTGCAGTCAGGTCAATGAATTATTGTTCCAGTCATTGAATGAACCGAACTTTGATTTCTTTGCAGTTGATGCGCTTTAACTGAAACCTTCTTGGATTCCAGACAAATTGCCATGATAGGCCATTTTTGGCGCATATAAATATCACTAGAGTGAATGGTTTCTATCTAGGTTAATTGATTCTCAATCAAGAAACAAGAACCACGTTAACCAACTGAAATCTTTTTCTGGGGGTAGCAAAAGTAGAGCGAGTCTATGTGTTTTTTTCTCGTCGAACTAGAACAAGTTTATGTTGATGATATGGAAGTTGCATCTTTTACTTCAATAATATCTCTTATGTCATTTCAATCATAAACCTTTTGATTATTTGCTAATATAGTGCATTCAACCAATTTTGATAGGAAACCATTGACATGAATACTGATTATCCTACGTGATTGACCGGCGATGATGCGGATAAATTTTAAAATTTTTAAAATTTTTTAAATGAATTTTTCATTCCTTTTTTCATTTTCATTTTTTCTTTTTATAACTCTAAACCAACGAGGTCGCCAACAACCCTCGCTGGCCATGGGTTAGAGCGCGCGCACCCTCCTTGCCTAGTCTAGGCGAGGGTGTGGCAGCCCTCGCCAAACAATAGGTGCGGCCCTCTCCTAGATTTGGACAAGAGCTCAATGCCTTTGCCCTTGGCCAGCGAGGCCAATGACCTTGTTGGCCCATGGGTAGGAAAAGAAAAAAGAAACAATAAATTCAGAGTTTTTTTAGAAAAATAAAAAAATTATCCACGTCAACGTTAAACATGCCATGGAGGATGATCAGCATATATGTCAGCGACTTTTAGCCAAAATTGACCAGGTGAACTATATTAATAAATTATCAAAATGTTTCAGGCTCAATTGGCATAATTGAAATTTTTGGGACTTGCATAAATGCAATATGTTTATGACATTTTTGGTACTTTTCCTTATTAGAATTGGTTCGGAATCATCTCAACTTAGTTGAAAATTGGTTTGTCCGACATTGAAGCTGAGAATTAAACAGATCTCAGGCTGGTTAAATGGAGAATCAAACTATTCCTTCCTAAAACTAGCTTCGAATCGAATTGACAAAGTATGTTTTGAATAATTCTTGGATCGAACAACGCTGGGTGCTCATCTCTGTATTTGATGTCACATAGGCTCCCCTTCAACAGTAGTTTCAATAATATAAAAATAAAATAAAATAAAATAAGGGAAGCTTATTAATAGATATACTTCAACAGTAGTTTCAATTATTATTATTTTTTTTTTAAAAAAGAGTAAGGAAAACGCGCGCGCGCACATATATTAAATATATATTAAAGGGAAGGAGAAAGCTTATCCTACGGTTACCTTACTTATGCCCATGTCCATTGCACAGGAGACAGAGGACCCGCTCTCATATCGAGAGACGATCTCAGGTGTAGCTGATTGGTGCTATCGAAGAGGAGATAGACTTCCAACTACGGAATCAGACATGATAATTGATAGTACCTCCAAAGGGGTAAAAGATAGTGGGATGGATAAAAGATAGTGGGATGCATGTGGGTTTAAGGAGAATCATGGCGATGTTGGTCAGGAGCGACCAAATATAAGGCACGCCCAATAGTGAAGGGATTTATACAATGTGAGGGTATTAATTACAATGAGATATTCTCACTTTTGATGAAACATAACTCGATTAAAATGTTGTTTGTTGTAGCTAATAATGTAAATAAGAAGGTGGTGAGTAAGTTGATTCATAAAATCTTAACAATTTTTACAAATAATACAGGTTAAGTTTGATAGATTCAGAAATATCAAATGCAATATGTTTCTATCAAACATAATATTAGATAAGTAAAAATATTGAAGGTGATATATGCAGAGCTTATAAGGATTCGCCTTATGACCAAGCCCACATCTATTCCCCTGAACCAACAACCACCAACAAGCTAAAAATTCACTAGTAAGCATTAAGAAGTTACAACTTAGCATTGGTTGCCTCTACACGAAGTTGATAGATCACATTATCAATAATTTAGCACTATTCACTCACTTGTGCACTTATGGATATTGGATTTCAAATAACAATAACTCTCCATAGAGTAAAGGACAAGTAACACAGATTGCTAGCAGTAAGAATGTGGCTATATCAGTGTTTGCAGCTTTCTCAATTGTCCATTGTCGTGACTCCTTCAGTATGTGTTGATGCTCTTATACAGTCTTTGATCTTCAAATTAGCCATTGGACTATCTTCAAAATGATCGATTTGCCATTGAAGATGATGAACATAATCACTAGAGATCTAGTTGCCTATACAATCATATCTTCCTATTAATGGTGAGGTTTCCACAAATAGAGTTAGCTATACATAATAATATTCCATTCTACCAAATCCATAACAATCAATTTGATTTTGCTTTAAAAATTTCTTTTGGATTTTCAAGCCTGAAGCTAGCTACTAGTTTCCTTATGACCGGTGGTATAAGTCAGAAGAATATCCGAGTCTACTTATCCAGATTGCATAAGTCATGTGAAGAATATCTTCCCACATCTAATATAGTGAGCTGCTTCTATTAGCTTCTCGTGAGTCTATCCAAGCTTTTGGCCAGTAGTTGACTTACGAGCTACTGTCCATTTGGTCTTCCTTTGTACATTAGTGATCAAAACTTTCACTCACCTGTTCACCTCGTTAAGGTATCTCCAACTTTCACAAATCTTCCCAACTTATTCACCCTTTACGAAAGTTCATTTAGCTTCAATAAGTCTTCTCACTTTGCACTTTGGATTTTATCAAAGGTGATAGAGCGTCCTCTATATTACATTTGCCCTAAATAAGACGACATCTACACTTATGGAACAATAATGAGAAAGAAATGTCTTGGTCAACTTCAAAATATCATAGGGAGTTTTCCTAACACTATTGGTAACGATTATGGTGGACAACTAGGAGTTGCACTGGTTGGATGTTAAGACAATTTTTTTGCATGGAGAGTTATAGTAGCACATATATGTGCAACAACCAAAATGCAGGAAAAGTGTTAAAAATATTATAAACCTTTTGCATTTGTGCCAATTTAGTCATAAACCTTTTTTTTTTGGTGCCAATTAAGTTCTAAACATTTTTACGTTGTGCCAATTCAGTCATTTCCGGCCAATTTTAGCCGGATTTTGCTGACTGGACGTCGATCGGGCGACGTGGCATGATCAACGCTAACGTGGACAACTTTCAATAATATTGTAATTTTATTTTTATTTTTATTTTTATTTTTATTTTTATTTTTTCCTTCTCCTCCTTCTTCCTCCAACCGGTCACCGGACCTCGGCGACCAGCCCGAGGCGACGGTGGCGAGGTCGAGGTCGACCTCGCCGGCCACCTCACCGGTGCCCGCGAGGGCGACCTCGTGCTGGGCGGCGAGGGTTGAGCCTCGCCCATGACCGACAAGGCTCGACCTCGCCAGATTCGGCGAGGGTGAGCCTCACCCGCCCGGCATGAGGCCACCCTCACGGCCACTGGCGAGGTGGCCAGCGAGGTCGACCTTGACCTCGCCGACCTTTGCCTCTGGCTGGTCATCGAGGTCCAGCGACTAGCTGGAGAAAGAAGGAGGAGAAGGAAAAAAGAGAAAAAAAAGAAAAAAAAAAGAAAAAAAATTCAAACAAATTATAATATTATTAAAAGTTTTCCACGTCAGCGCCGATTAGGCCACATTAGTCGGCCAGCGTCTAGTCAGCAAAATCCGACCAAAATTGACCATAAAGGATTAAATTGGCACAACGTAAAAAAGTTTAGGACTTAATTGACAAAAAAAAAATGTTTAGGACTAAATTGGCACAAATGCAAAAGGTTTAGGACTTTTTTAACACTTTTCCCACCAAAATGCTTTTGTCACTTCAGGCCATGAAGACAAGGTATGCTTGCTCAAACAATTCCTCTATGGCCTCAAGCAATCTCATGGTACAAAAGATTTGACTTCTTTACGACTAGTTAGCAGTATAGTAAAGCACTTATGATAATGCCTATATTATTGGAGGTTCGAGGATAGTAACTACATTTATTAGTTGTTATATATTGATGATATATTTATTGTAGTTAGGAACATGACTTATATTGATGAGCTGAAATGGCAATGGAGTAATGAGATCGAGATGAAAAACTTAGCTGCGACGAAAAATATACTTAGTATGGATATCCAAAGGGATAGATTTGTAAGGGCACATTGACTACATATTTAAAGTGTTGAGGCAATTTAGCATGCAAAACGTCAAATCAGAGAGTACTCTACTAATTACGCACTTCAAGCTTTCAATTGATCTTTAACCACAGTTAGAAGAGGAGGGGAATACATGTCCCATTTTCCCTATGGTAGTGTTGTCAATAGTATTATGTATGTTATGGTTTGCTCTAAGCTAGATATTTTGCATGATTTTAGCAGGTATATGAGTAATCTTGGAAAGAAACATTGGGAAGCTATGAAATGGACTCTAAAGTTTTCGAGAGGTATAATAGAAGTCTATTTGACAGTTGAGAAGAAAGGCTCCCAGAGATATAACAGATCATGTAGATCTGGGTTTTACCAGTGACTTGGATGGATGGAGGTTATTGATCAATTACGTGTTCAGTCCTGTGAGTTGCGCCATAAGTTGAAAAGCACAATTATAGTCTATAGTTGCTTTGTCAACAAATGAAGAGAAGTATATGGCGTAATTGAGGCAATCAAGGAAGTTGTATGGCTCAAAGGTTTGCTTAGTGATATAGAATCATAACAAGAGAAGATTGCTGTTTACCATGAAGATCATAGTGCAATACATTTGACTAAAAATCAGATCAATTACGAGCGGGTGAAACATGTTGATGTTGAATGAGAAAGTGCACATGGCAAATAATATGACAGATATCTCAACGAAGCCTATCTTGTTGAATAAGTTCCAACCCTACTCGAACTTTGTCACCATATGCAGTTGCTGAGAATAGAGGTGTGCAAAACAGACAGCCTGAACCCAGTCGGTCGGTTTGGTCTAATTCTTGGGAGTGTTATCCATTTCCCAGCTCTTAAAAGTGGAACTGGTGTATGAGCAGTCCGGTTCTCACTTTCGATTCTAAGGGGGAACATGACCGAACTAGACCAGACCAAATTGGCTACATATACAATGCTTTTTTATTTCTTTAAAAAATTAGTAAAATGTGTTAAAAAAAGTTAACTAAACGCTATCTCATCCAGTGGCACCATAAGTCATGGCACAATGACTCTCCACTCATTTTCGTTTCCGTCAATATCTTAAGATTTATCATTCTTTAATGGGAAAGAAAAGTGAATGGTTTCATTAGATCGGATCGGACGATTGCCCCTAGCTAAGGAGCCTAGATGGGCTTAGGAGAGATGATGATCGATAGAGATGAAGTTGGACTTCTCGCCGACATGGAGATATATTGATTATGGATCGAAGTTGATCCCAATCGACTTGAAATCCAACCCATAATTGAATTTAAGTAACTAGGACCATATTAAGAAAGGATAAATTGGACTCTTGCCAACGGATCACGGGTGATTAAAAAAGGAGAAATTAATTTTCCACGAGAACCCTTTTTTCTTGTTGAAGGCGAAGTCCATGTTGACGCAGGAGAAGTGCTGAAGAAATAATTCTATATACATATTTTGTTGTTGAGTTTGGTCTGTTGTGCGTATTGGGTGATCTTAATATGTGTGAACTTTTGTGAGAGACGCAGAGCACCTAGAGCTGTCGTCCTAAAGAGTTGAGAGTGCGAGAAAACTCTTATCTTTTTAACTGATTCTTGTGAGTTCAAATTTAATTTAGAATTGAGAAATACGTATGATTGAGTGGAATTAAGCAATTGCAGTCTCATCTTTACCAATTATAGTGAAAAGATCTCGTCGATCTCCACAATGAAAAGATCTCGTCGATCTCTCCTTGTGGAGTAGACACACCGCCAAACCATCTAAATCCAATCTAGTCACTTTTAATTTTGTAATTTATTTCTTACTCAAATCATATCATTTGTTCACGCTTCCACATTAACCCTAGTAGTTGACAAAAATATATTTTACTCAGCCCTGTCCCGCCAAGGACTTTTGGTGTACTTAATTAATTGTTCTCTTCATCAATTGAACGAGCTAAAACGAGCTAAGACACTTGATCAAGCAGTTGCTTGCTAGGCACACGCATCATAATGGCCCAAAAAATGAACTGACCAAGTGGGTCTTCGGGTGCAATCAATCCACTTCGTGAATCAAATAATTCTTGGAATTTGGTTTGGTGAGCATATATATAAATGTAACAACGGTGGTTAGTTTTTTTGTTCTTTAGTCTACTCATTCATAATGCAGGCATCATCTGCTTTATACGTGTACAACTTTGATGCTCTCTAGCCCCCCCAATCATGCAGATACAATTCACGCCGTTTGCTACTTGCATATTACATGACTTCATATTCTAAGATTAGAGAATATCTTGATTAAATCGTTTTCGGACAAAAGTTAGGAAGACAATATGCTTCACTTCCTTCAAGTTGGTTTAGATCAATATGTACCCAAGCTGCCTGATGAAAGAATAGGTTCGCTTACTGGTGGTCCTATACAGACACCTCGCTATCCTGAGCTCACAAATTATTTAATTATTTATATATTATAGTTCTCAAATATTTTTCAAATAGCATTCCGACCCTTAAGTGGCTGGTCAAAAAGGTTGAGCCTTCCTTTCTGATTTAACTATTAGTTTTCTTGGAGAATTTCTACAGTGAATGCACCGGAATCAAAAGTGCCCTCTCATGGTTCTTCATGTACCTAATTTGTCAATATCAACAGCTAGACAACAGAGCTGATCTTTTTGGAATATGAAAACCTAAGACAAAGTATGCTCAACTTTTCTCTCTTAATGTTTTTTTTTTTTTTTTTGCATTAAAAACGTTTAATGGCATCTTCAATCATGAAAGCCAAACTAGGGGGATGCCAGAAAGGAAAGCTGCAACGTGTGCGATCAAGGTTGCGCCATGTGTTATTTAGGCAAAGAGAAACTGATTAGGGTAGAGTTTTAAACCTGCAATTAATATATTAGATTCAACTTTATCTCTTTTTATAAGGAAGAGTATGAGTGGAACAAGTTATTCCTAGAAATGAGGTTGGGCATGTAAGTGAAATATCTAGACATCCAAAGAAGGTCTTTCTTATTGAACTTTTTGAGGTTGTCCGAACCTGGCCAAGTTCTTTCTTTTCTCATAATGTAATTTTTTGGAATTGGGCATGAGTTCCCCTCTTGGGCTCGAACAATCCTGATTCAATCAATTTTCTCTACGGAAATAATTTTTTTTTAATCGGTGGTTTGGCAGAGATATTTAGGTTTGGTCCTAAATATATCTTGTTCGTTCATCAAGTCTACTTATAAGTAGACATCTCTACAAATGAACTTGTTTTACATTCAGCAATAGTTTGCCATATTACTTGATATAGTGGTTTTGTAAGTACGTGTTGTCGATATATAAGTAACATCATTGACCTAAAACTATTATTTTACCACATTCAAAAAGATTATCATTGGATGACAGTAAGGTTTGAATGGACGAAGACTTAATCACTCACTATTTAATTGAGAAATACCCTATCCCCAAAAGATCTACTAAGGACCTTTCTTTCCACAGCTTATTGGGGAGCAAAAGATGATTCTAAAGTACCACTTGTTCACCCATCAATGGCAATCGTTCTTTCAAAGAATCATGCACGGCAAATCGTTAGAACGACACCACTTAAGGTCTTGCTTACAATCGTGCATCCATGGAAAGAAAAGAAGAAGCATTTGACTGGCTTTCTTTATTTCTACACAATGACTAAAGCAAATGATAAAACTGGGAATGAATAATGAAGGAACCTTATTCTTCTAACAAAACGATGGATGAGAATCGACGCACGTGAGAAGGATTTCGACGAACTCAAGGTGGTCCTTTAAAGAGAGATGATGTAGAATATGATCTCTGGTGCTGCTTCTTACAGCTATAAAGAGCCCATAAGTACTTCCGAATAAGCCATGCTTATTACTTTCTAACAATCTATTTCTTTTCAACAGGCCTCTTCTTGTGGAGAGTACTTCCTTTGTCAGAGAGGGGAGGAAGTTGGGGGCCTAGGCACGACAAGTAAGCGCATTGTTTTTTATTTATGTAATTTGCATATCATTTGAGTTTAACATCTTGTTAATCACCAAGTCTTGCTCGAAATCAGGACGATTCTTAAGTGTATCTTGATTCATTAGTGCATCAGATTTGGACAGTCGATCACATCATTCATCATCTTCGACTATGAGAAAAGAAACTCAGCGCATTTAATCATCATTTTTGTAGACAGGATGACATACAATAGCAAGCTCTTACTAATAAATGTTTGAAAGGGTCTTTAAAACTGGTCGAAAGCATAAAATGGTACTGAAGTCTGATATTTTACCAGAAGGGTTCGCAAATCCTAAATTAATCAAATATCTATGTAAAGCAAAAGGCAGCTTTCAAAGACCATCCCTCCAAATCTATACCAAACTCCTAGTGCAGATAGAGACAATCATCAGGTGAACCAAGTGCTTGATGTCACTTGCATATGTAATTCTTTTTCGGTCGGACCTTCCCGAGATTTTTTCTGTACAATTAATTCCCGACACAAGTTTAAGCAAGTTTTAATAATCTATATATAGCCGATGGATTGTTAGGGGAAAAGCTGAGTTCTAGTGATTTCATATGGTAGTTATTCGTCAGTTTCAATGAAAAAGCAGATATCTACCAATCTTGTCCTTTTTCCTTTTGCTATATGATGTTATAATTATACACACACACACACACACACACACACACACACATATATATATATATATATATACATACATACATACACACACACACACACATATATACATATATATATATATACACACACACATACATATATATACATATATATATGTATGTACATACATACATACACACACACACACACACACACACACACACATATACATATACATATATATATGTATATGTGTGTGTGTGTGTGTGTATATGTATACATACATATGTTATATTTTAGGTTATTGCCACTGAAAACGAGTGGACTGACGGCCGAGGGAGATGAGGTAAGTAGGCCAGCCTTGAGGGTGCGATTGGATGTGAGAATCCGCGTGCCCCGAAATTACAAATCCGCCCTCAGAATTTTTTATTTCATCAATTTGTTTGTAGAAAAATCAAATAACTTACTCAAAAAAAAAGGATAAGCCTTGTATCTATGTCTAATCTTGGCACGACGAAAACATGTCGCGCGAACACTTTCCACAGTGAAAAAACACGGTATGCTCGCGTGTTAGTACATTCCAATCAATAGTTATATGACCTTGTTGTGGCACATCATATCATGATATAAAGTTTCATGGCACTCAATGGCTAATTATTATGCCCCATATAAGGCCAAGACTGTGTAGAACATAAGACAAACCAAGTTTCGTAATAAATTCATTCTAGAAACACGATAAAATGAGCTAATCATAGTCACATGCGAATTCATACTTCTTGGGTCCAATTCTAGTACAAATTCTTCATAGTACTTACTTGAATCTCGTCATGATCATACCATCATAATATCTAAGCTCAAAAATCTCAATATCTTGTTAAGATTTAGTATCGATCAAGACTCTAAAGTCATAGTTATAAATAGAATCGTCATTAGTGACATTGATGATCGAAAATGAGAAGAACTGTTGTAACCTTTTTACTAGATCAAGACGCTTTCGTACAAAAACGTACTTATACCCGTATACAACAACTCGAAAGTAGATTATACACCCAGTAGCAACTAACTGTTATACGTGTACTTTTATGATCGAAAATGAGAAGAACTGTTTAACCCTTTTACTAGATCAAGATGCTTTCGTACAAAAACGTACTTATACACGTATACATCAACTCGAAAGTAGATTATACACCCAGTAGCAACTAACTGTTATACGTGTATTTAACACGAAAGATAACAGCAAAAGGTAGCACGAAACAAATTGATAAAGAAAAGGGTAGGAAGACGAGCGCCCCCTCCTCCTTCCTTCCTTCCTTCTCTCTGCGTGTCTCCCTCGGACCCATCTTCGACCATGCGCGTCCTCCCAGCGTTCGTCTCCATTTTGGCACGTGGCACTCGCACGCCACGCTCTCTCTCTCCCCCCCTCTCCGCCCCAGAGCTCAGCTATATAAACGACCTCTCCTCCCCGTACGCTCCTCACACCATCTCATCTTCTCCTCCTCCTCCGCTCTTGCATTTCATCAAGCAAGAAAGCGACCAAACCCAGTAGTCTCCAATAACTCTTCTGAATCATCGTAATAAAAACAATATTTTGGGACTCGGTGTCTCTTGGTTAGCGTGCGTGCGCTCGTGTCTGTCTCTCGTGTCGCAATAAACTACGCACGGACGAAACCCGTCCCAAGGAACACCGCCCAATTGTCTCTCTTCCTCGCGGCTTCCGACATCCTTCCTGTTTCTTGAGCTGACGCTTTTTCTGGGTTCATTTGATCTTCGGCGATACGAAGATGGGTCAGGACAAAGCTGGTTTCGAGGTCGCCCTCGATCTGCCTCAGCAAGGCGGTGGCTCCAAGTGCTTCGACGACGACGGCCGTCTCAAACGAACAGGTAAGCAAAGGAAACAAGCACTCGCAATCTCTATCTTTATGTTCGAACTGTGTTTCTATTTCGCTTGGTGATTTCATGCGGCCAAGTCCTCTCGTTCAGACAGCTTTTCCCGCTTCCTTTTTTCGTCTCTTTTTTTTTTTCCCTTTCCCCCCTTCGTTTGTTAGCGGCATAGAGAAAATAGAGAGTGAGGTTTCACCTAACAGCGTCTTTCTTGCACGGTTGCACCTTCTATGAAGGCGAAAGGCACTCTTGGACAGGTTTTGCTAGGGAAGCTATTACACATTGTGTTCATCCTGTGTTTCTCTCCTCAAATAAATCCAAAAGGTCTCGAGGAAGCAACTAAATTCCAAAGATGTTTAGCTGGACGGGACTCAATTATTTGCATGCACTTGGTGGTGTCCCGACGGAAAAAAAAAAAGAAAAGAATAAGAAGGAATAAGCATTATTGGTGTGATGTGTAATCGACCAAAACCAGTCGACAGTCAGCCCAGTGGTCATAGGTAGACTTGGGTTCGATCCCTCTAGAAAGGCCCCACAAAAACATAATTTGACTGCTCACTAGCTCAAAAGAAACATGAGTTGATTTCCTGTGTGCTTGAGAAGAGAGGTGACTCGTTCTGCAACGTCTGCTGATACCAGAGATGGGTTTTCTGTTTTGGGTTCAATCCAGGGACCGTGTGGACGGCCAGTTCTCACATAATCACAGCTGTGATTGGGTCGGGAGTGCTGTCGCTGGCATGGGCCACGGCGCAGCTCGGGTGGATCGCCGGGCCGGCAGTGATGTTCCTGTTCTCCTTCGTCACTTACTACACCTCTTCCCTCTTGGCTGCTTGCTACCGCTCCGGCGACCCCGTCACCGGCAAGCGTAACTACACTTACATGGATGCTGTCCGCTCCAATCTCGGTAATAATCCATCAATAATAAAATTTAACAAAAAAATTACAGATCTTGGTCCGCCGACCAAATCTAAAGATGCTCCCTTTCGTGTCATTTGATTAATGGAATTTTCTCTTTTTCTTCTGTTCTTTGGAATATTTGCAGGTGGGGCAAAAGTGAAGTTATGTGGACTGGTTCAGTACCTTAATCTTTTTGGGGTTGCCATTGGCTACACCATTGCATCCTCCATAAGCATGATGTGAGTGGTGAATTTGATTATACTCAGAAGTCAAGTTATATACCAAAGAAAATGGAAGGAAAAATCGGATTGCTAGAGCTGTTAATTGGGTCTGCTATTACCCGTGCTAATTTTGGTTTTCCTGAATGTTTAATTGAATAGGGCAATCGCCAGGTCAAATTGCTTTCACAAAAATGGCGATGATAGTCCTTGCCACATGAGTAGCAATCCGTACATGATCGCTTTTGGGGTCATCGAGATCTTTCTTTCCCAAATCCCGGACTTCGACCAGCTGTGGTGGCTCTCCATCGTGGCCGCCGTCATGTCGTTCACTTACTCAACCATCGGCCTCGCCCTCGGCATCGCAAAAGTCGCAGGTCACTAGCGCATTTTCATGCTATCAATTCTTTTTTGTATGAACTTGTTGTGTGATCATTAAAGTGAACTAGAAAGATTGAGCAGAAGAAAGCCTGACAGAAGCCCTTGTATCTTGTCTTTCCTACCAGAAAATGGCAAAGTCGGAGGAAGTCTCACTGGGATAAGCATTGGCACTAGCATTGGCACTGTCAGTCAAACTCAGAAGATATGGAGGAGCTTCCAGGCTCTTGGTGACATAGCTTTCGCCTATTCATACTCCATCATCCTCATCGAAATTCAGGTAAAATTACACGACACCCCCTTTAACTTGATGTATTCCAAAAAAACACCCCTGCACTTTCGAAAAACTACCCTTGATTGTTGTAATTAACTGATTAGTACGATGCGTTGAAAACAGGACACGGTTAGATCCCCTCCATCGGAGTCCAAGACGATGAAGAAGGCCACCATGGTCAGCGTGGCAGTCACTACTCTATTTTACATGCTCTGCGGCTGCATGGGCTATGCCGCCTTCGGGGACATGGCGCCGGGTAATCTCCTTACAGGTTTCGGGTTCTTCAACCCTTATTGGCTCATCGACATAGCGAATGCCGCCATCGTGATCCACCTCATCGGTGCTTACCAAGTCTACTGCCAACCCCTCTTCGCCTTCATCGAGAAACATGCGGCAAAGAGGTTCGCGGACAGCCAGTTCATCACCAGGGAGATCGAGATCCCGGTTCCGGGTTTCCGACCTTTCAAGCTAAATGTCTTCCGGTTGATTTGGCGAACCATTTTCGTGATTCTAACCACCGTGATCTCGATGCTGCTCCCGTTCTTCAACGATGTGGTCGGACTGCTCGGCGCTCTGGGATTCTGGCCTCTGACGGTTTATTTCCCGGTCGAGATGTACATCGCCCAAATGAAGATCCCCAAGTGGAGCACCAAATGGCTAAGCCTCCAAATCCTCAGCGCCGCTTGCCTCATCATCACTATAGCTGCTGCTGCAGGCTCGATCGCTGGGGTCGTGCTCGATCTCAAGTCCTACAAGCCTTTCAAAACTAGCTATTAATTCGCCCCGACATCACCAATCTTCTCGTTGCTGATAAGGAGTCGCGCGGCTGGGGAGGAGTTTAATTTTAGGAATTTGCTTCTTTTTTGTGTCCATAGGATGCCTAAGGAAGAGAAATCGATCCCTACGTTAATCGACAGCTCCGCATTGTTTTTCGGTGGATGTAACGCAAGATTGAAGTTTGTAGTCTTGCTTCTTTTCGCGAGATATGAAAGGAGGGACCGGCAACTACTGTGATGTCACCTTTGCCTACTCTGTTCTAATTTGCTGAAGAAAAAACGAAAAGCACAAGTTGACAGAAAGTCCAAAAGAGACATCCGCCTTTTCAATGTTTGATTTAAATTCTTGACGAGTTTGGAACCTATTATTGCTTGCGGTCGTCTCCGCTGCCTCGTTGGGACCCAACAATAGAAAAATGGAGACTTTGTATCATAAATGAGATGTTGAGAAGATAAAGAGAAAGCCTTATTGAATGCATCTAACTTATCGAATGTGGTGAATTCCCATAAGATCTAACATGCATTCTTTTAAAAATTGAGGATTAAATCGAATCCGGGAGTCCAAACCATTCGAACAGCAAAAAGGCTTATCTTAGGGATCTAGGAACGTTCGTGCACCGTGTCTTATGCAAGAGAGGAGCCAGGGTGTGCGTGCATTTTTCCGCCACCCAAAATGACGTTGAAGCGAAAGTGGAACATCGCCTAACTTCCGGAACACCATCGAAAGTGCTTTGTTTCTTGTCACGCTTGGTGTTGGGAGTTTGAATTGTCAGAAACTTTGATGGCTCTGAGGTGATCTTTTGGCGTGTCATCGAGTGGCTAGTCTCATTTTGTCCGCATGCATAACTTGGGTGGACTCTAGCTCTAAAGAATGGATAATAGAATCTCTGAGAAGAAACTAATAAGTGAATTGATCTCTCAAGCACGCTGGTCCTGATGAAACACCCCCTCGGGAAATGGCTTTACATCCCCTAATGTGTGCTTGCCCAACAAGCAACTCCATCTTTAGAATGAGCATCGCACAACATGGACTATACCCATGGTGTAATATTTGCCTTGGTGGGCCCATAAGAAAAATATCAATAAAGAAACAAAGGAAAGGTTGACAATTTAACAAAGAAGTAAAGTGGACGCTGAGCTCATTTTAGGGACCGAGAGCTTTTGGGGAAAGAGTAAAAAAGAAGAGCGGGGGAAAGAAAGAAAGGGAAATAAAGGAAAGGAAAAAAAGATGAAAGTGATTTTACATATGCACGCCGATATGATCTCACCAAGCTTTGATACCGGTAGCATAAGTATCTATACTTCTTTTACAATAAGCCCCCTACTCAAATATTGCAATATACCTCCTTAAAAGTTAGTACAAATTTTGAGGACAAAATTTCTTTTATGAAGGTAGATTGCAATATTTACCTTGAGAGGCCAAACGCTATAAACCACCATTTTCAAGAAATCTTATAGCTCACCATCTCAAACAATATTGTCCCATAAAATCTATACCCAAAAATTAAAATCTAAGTTCTTATGTCACACCCCTATCCCTGTAAGATTTAGGGTGTGACACATGGAGCTGTCACTTTAATATAATGTGTCCCATTTAGCTTTCAATAAGGCAATTTCACTTTGTCCGTTGCTTCTCTTTTAACGCTTCACCATTCAACATGGGAGGTTTGATCTTTTGAC
The DNA here is from genome assembly GCA_017140595.1 of Eucalyptus curtisii. Taxonomy (NCBI): domain Eukaryota; kingdom Viridiplantae; phylum Streptophyta; class Magnoliopsida; order Myrtales; family Myrtaceae; genus Eucalyptus; species Eucalyptus curtisii. The sequence goes on along the minus strand of CM029499.1, from coordinate 35,574,236 downwards.
AATTTGAACTCTCTGAAAGTCTCAAAGTAGAACAAAACTTTGGCCGGCTTTTGGATTGGAGGGCCGTCCAATGACACCAACTCGACCTTTTTCTTCTTCTTCTTCTTCTTCTTCTTCTTCTTCTTCTTCTTTTTTGGTATTTGGACCATCCAAATTTGCCTGTGATTGCAATCGGGACAGTCGAGACTCCACAGCCCAAATAGTATTCGCTCTCAAGCATCAAAATCACAACTTTGCATATTTCAAGTCGAAGTAATGGTGAGAAATGGCAAATAGGATTGGTTTGCCGGGAGTGGATGATCTTCCTGCACCAACCACTCTTGACTTGTATGATGGATTAGAGGGAAAAACATAGGATAAGGTAGTCAATACATATGGGAACGACAAAAGGAGCACGGTAGTCAAATAAAAGCAGCATAATACAAAGAAAATACATGCTGCCTTTAGTTCAACTTTAGGGGATGTAAAGTCATTTCCCGAGGATCTTTAAATAAAGATGTGCTTGCGGAAAGCAAATAGCACTGGAATCATTGATTTTGGTGAATACTTTATATAGTAACACTGAAGTTACAATATAAAGAAAAAGAAAAAGGGAGGGAGGCAACTTGACAACCAGAGGGAGAGAGGGTAAGTGAGTGTTGCCCAGCAACCATTGACTGCTGGCTAGGCAAGTGTCACGGGCCGATTGATTGGGATCGTGACCGCGCGGCGACTTAAGCTATTTTGAATCACTTAAGCCAAGCCTTGCTCGATCAACTCGCACACCCGGATCGTAGAGAGAGAAAGCTTCTAGAGAGAGGAGCTCTGGAAAGAAATGAGCTTTATATTACTGAAAGGATTGGATGTATACAAATGAGGGGGAGGGCACCCCTTCTTATACTCGAGGCTCTCAGATTACATCCGTTGATCTAGATCTTATCCGGCGGACGAGATCGCACCGCCTCAACTACCGACATAATGTCAACTACTAGCTATCGAGAATCTAGGCAAAATGATAGTGTCGACCGCCCTTGGAGACTTCTGGAAAAAGGCTTGTCGGGAAGCCAAGCGAGCACAAGAGATCCTCCACGGATGAGTCACGGCCGTCCCTCGGGAATCTCTTGAATTGGCCTTCTTTCGGGCCGTGACACAAGCATCAACCGGCAACCATTGACCATCAGCTAGGCTTGGTGAGCCCCATGCAAAAAGCTCGGGCAATCAAAGCTCTATGACTGGCGACAAAGCTCAGCAAGGCGAGCGTCAATCTTTAGAGCTCAACACGCCTTAGTGAAGCTCGACAAGGGTCATGCAACCTAAGGCAAAGCGACGCTAAGGTTGCCAAACTTCGAGCTTCGCAAATCTAGGCTTTTTACAATTAGACTTCCTAAATTTGGCCCTTCGACGCCGACACAACCCTAGGTGAGGGCCGCCAAGGTCGCATAACCTCAAGTGAGCCCAGTGATGATTTGCCGAGGTTGCACAATCCCTCGCTAACATCCATCCAGCTCCTCCCATGCCAATGTTCAGTCATCTCCCAAGTTGAAGATGAACAATGCAAGGGTAAGACTGGAATAGTGAAACATAAGTGGGGCCAATTTTGAAAGAAAAAATCCATTAACCTTAGATTCAGCCTTCCAAAGATGCTGAAAGCCCAAGACATGGCTTTCAGCTTTGCTAAGGCTACGAAGTGAGCCTCATAAACATTTACCAAACACCCCTACTATTTGCCAAGGAGATTTTTTTGGCTTTAAAGGTCCAAATCCCTTGGAAAAACTAAACAAAATGCGACCTTAGAAGGATTTGTTGATAGGTCTAATACCCTAAAAAATCTTAACTTTTAGTATTCTACTACGAACTTTTTTTTTTTGGTTAAAAGAAAACCCCCAGCTTTCACTCGAGTCTCAAATATGTCCTCGTTAACATGCCATCCAAGTAACAGATAGTTCTCTGACATGGCATCCACACAAACTAGTTAACGTGAAATTTAGTTGCCACGTCAAACAATGTAAAGAAGAAGAAAAAGAAGAGTTGAGAGAGGTGCAGCCATGGCAGCTTGAGCTTCGCGCTTCAGGCTTGCAATGGGGCTGCTCGTGAGCTCTGCTCAGTTGGTCTGAAGACTGAACCCAATATCGATTTGAAGCTCAAGTTGCCACGGTTGCGAACTTAGAAGCTTGAGCAACCATGGCTGCATCTTTCTCAATTTTTTCCTTTTACGTTGTTTGATGTGGCACCTGAATTTCATGTCTGTAAATTCGTATAGATGCCATGTCAGATAATTATTGACTACTTGGATGGCATGTTGACGAGGGACAAATTTGAAACTCGAGTAGAATTGGGGCTGGTCTAAAGTTGAAATATTAAAAAAAAAAAAGAAAAAAAGGATGGCGCTATTCTCGCCCCATTTTGACTAAATACGCTTTTTTCCATTGAACTTACCCAAATGCCCTCCTCTTTCCTTCTCTCTTCAATTTATTGTTTCTTCTTTTATCTGGGCTAACCCATTTCTTTTCTTAACAAGCTAATCCATAAAATTGCCTTCTCTTATCAATTTCACAATATAAATGTCAAATTTCACCTAACAAGATATTATCTTATCATGCATCCTATTATCACTTTGCTTAGAAAATGTCGTTAATTTGAATTTATGATATCATTCTTTTGATCACAAAATTTTCATAGAATACTAGAAATTTCTAGTTTAGTGGCTTTTAAATACACAATTAATTGCCTACTTTTTATCAAATAGTTTGAGGTAAACTTTACTTCAAAGTTAAAATTTTAAATTCAATATAATTATCTTGCTGATATTGACATTATGGGTGTTTTTCAAGAATAAGTTCGTAGGTTTTTAAAGTTAAATATCATTAATTTGTGCTTTCTTTTGAGTTTTTCAAGTTTTAATAAGAATTGCAAGATGAGGGTTGACAATTTATTTACACCTTCTTCACTTTCAAAGTCACATCAAATTTTTTCAGAAGAAATTTTTAAGCATATTTTAAAGTTCTAATCCGCTTGATATGAGATTGAATTGAAGATATACAAGAAGAAGTTTCCTTTTTTTTTTCCTATGTGCTTATCATTTGTTAATATTTATATATGATCTAAATATTGATATGTTTGACATTTGATAATGCTTCTAACAAATTAGCCTTTTTCATATTTTGATCCATTTTTTCTTATTCTTTTTTGATAAATAATTAAATAATTTTTTTACTACTTTGAAATATAGTTTCGTTCATACTATTTGACAATAAAAAATAGACAATTTTTTGTGTGTTCATAAGCTATCATAAATAGAAATCTCTTGTGATTAAAGATATGAGACCATATATCAAAATTGCCAGCATTATCTAGGCAAATCAATAACAAGATGCATGGTAAAAATGATATTTTAATGAGTATAATGAAGTATTTATATTGTGAAATTGATGTGAGAGATGATAGAAATAAAGGCAGTTTTTTGGATTTGCTTGATAAATTAAGAAACAATAAATTGAAGAGAGAAGGGAGGGTATTTTGGTAAGTTAACTAGGAAAAAAAGAGTGTTTTAGCCAAAATAGGGGCCCAAAAAAAATTCAAGTTAGAATTGAGATTGAACTAAAATCATGGATTTTTTAGCCTAAAGTTTAATCGAGCCGAGTCAACCTACCCAGTTTGCTACCGGAGCAAACTCAACCGGACTGGAATAGTCCTGGCCCAATGTATAACCCACTCGAGCTCGATTGAAGTTCATTGTTCTTGTTATACCGCATTTCAGCAAAATGATTAGTGAGCTCGAGTAAACTTGGACTGGGAAAACTCTTGTCAGTTTGAAACGGCCCAATATGAGGTTAGCGTCTTGAGTTTAGAAACTATAAAAGGTAAAACCCATTGCGATGTGCACGAAGGGCCTGAAAAGGCACTTAAGCTACATTAGTCTATTTCAAGCACGATAGTTAAGAGTTATTTAAGCGCTGAAATTTCAAATCATATGTTAGTCACTTGTTTTCGTCATCGAGGTTAAGCAGAACTACGTGTTTGTCTCAATTAGAATTAAGTCTCACTTTGATTTAATGACATTTGGTGTGTTCTAACGGGGAGGGACAATCGGCATATCTATTCTCTTTAACATTATTATGAGGTTCCCACACCCGTAATGTGATGCTCGATTTTGAAGTATAACTATTCAGTTCAACCATACACATATGAGTCCGTCACTGTAATCTTACCTCAAGTTACTTCAAGGCAAATGGATGAGCTGATTGCTAGATGATATGTAAGGGAAAACATGAGTCCTTATTTGGTTCCAGCCTTACATAATATAATCATTTTGTAAAAAGTACCCAATATCTAGACTTTATGTCATGCTTGCTCTACCATATTCTCGAAGATTGATATGAAAAGCGGCTGTTGTTGGGAATTTTCATCACATGAAGCAAATGCTCAAGACACAAGCTAATCAGAGGTTCGCTCACCACATAACTCAAACTTGTAATCTCATGAAAGGCATTGGGACCACTTTACAACTGGACAACCACTCTCAATGGTGACATTGCACATGTGTTTTGTCCAAATAAGAGTGTCAATAAGTTGCGTGAAGAATTTTCCTTGCAAATTTTTGCTTCGGTATAATCAATAGGGGCAATCAACTTTTCATAAGTTTCACAGAGGGGAAAAAGAGGAGGATCAACCATGGATTCTCTAACATCTTCACCTTAAGCGCAGGGACAAAGTAGCATTATGCATTCCCATATGCGGAAAATTAACTAAATGCCCCCAAGTTTCTTGGAGGTTTTCATGTGACCCTCCAGGTTATCAATTTTAACAATGTTTCCCCCAACCTTTCATGATCAAGGAAATGTGCCCCCTCCTCTGACCCACATTCTGATCAATTTTTCTCAGATGTTGGAGAAGGTGAGCTCATGACGCTGAATTGAAAAAATTGACGGTAAGGCGTCCAACAAAAGAGGGCTAGAGTCCCAAACTCTCGACTTCTCAACAGATTGCATGTGTATGGTATTCATTGTCACCGTGAAACTTGTTGAACTATTTTCCTCCAAGAGCACCAACTGAAGGTGATGGCGTCCCCGTCAAGGTAGGTTCGCATCGGTCGATGAAGTCTTCTTTACAACCTTTCTTCCACAATTACAGACATTGTTCATTTTCCCACTCTCAATTACTTGATCGCAATTGAAAGTTCGGGATGTTTGTCCTAAATCCGCCATGCGTATCATGCACGACTTTAGTTCCACATAATTAGTGAAGCAAACAAAATATTTCAAACATACATCACACGATGAACAGCAAGCAAAATCTTGAATGGGAAAGAATTCAACTTGGTGCCATATAATGGTTGAAGAATTCCTTTTTAGGGCCACTAAACTATTCATGAGAGAAATGATAACTTGTACAATAGAGTTACTAGAATAACCACTCGGAAAAAACTTTATCCGACTAGGCCTAGCGACTAGCAATTAAATTCTACTCACCCTTACCAAGCTTTGAAATTGTGACGTAGGTTCAAATCCAAAGAAAATTGTGTCAAAGATGCATCAAATCATAATAACAATGTACGAATAGAAATGGATCCCTATGATCGAAGCTATATTCACGATACCATAAACTTTATCCGCACAAGCAGTGGAACTTCACATGGGACCCAGAAAGTAAACAGGCCTTTCTGGCATGTAATTCACAAGGATGACAGCAGGCATGTAGAGAGTTGCTCCCAATTGGGTTGCTTGAAGCATTAATGCTGTCGATCATCAATTAGCAGAAAACATCGTGATGTATCTTTTAAAGCAGAAAGCATGGGTATTGAATTTAAGATCACTGAGGTGAAATAAGCTAATCTTTTTGTTTCGTTTATAATTTTCTCAAAGCTAGTCATACCAGAGTCGATGATACCTCCATATTTATATGGGTCAATGTGATTTCAATTGCAGAAGATCTTGTCGTCAGAAAATCTGCATGCGTACGTCAGAAAAAACAAAACAATATTTTCGCGATGCGATAACCGTTTCGACGCCAGGATCAAAAGCCGCTGAACCAGGCAGAATCCACAATTGATGATAGCCATCAAGTCAAGCAAATATCCAAGTTCAAGTTTTTAAAAGCACGATATCAACATCAAGGATGGCAGTAAAAAAGTCACTCTAATAAACCGTATCGATGGCGAAAGGGGTCGCCAGGGAAATCGAAAAGCAAAACCCTAACCTGACGTAACCAGCGCGACAGAAGAAGAAGAGACCGATTTCAGCTCTCGTCGCCGACACCGATTCTCTCAGACTTCCTCAATGCTGCTACCACTAAACGGACTGACTACTGTAGAAACACGACGAAGTTCTTGTGCCAATAATAGTGCCTAGTCGGCGATCATCAATTCCATCGTCAACAAACTCGACGACCACCACCGTGTCAGTAAGTTCGTACCCAAAAAAGCGCAGGACTAACCACGATCAATCAACATCCTTCAACAGCTTCGTCCCCATCTTGCAAGCCAGGAAGGCGTCGATGCTCGCGTGCTTGATCAGCTCGTCGGATAGCCTGATATCATAATCCCACGCGCCCGGGCCGTACTTATCGTGCATCTGCCACTTGATCTTCCTCGGCCTCGCCACCTCGGCCTCCGCTCCCAGCACGATCCGCGCCAGCTGCTCCAGATTCTTCCTCCGGAAGTCGACGTACCCGACCGAGACCTCCTCGGACTTCTCCGCCACCTTCCGAAGCTCCACGGGCTTCCGCATCGTCAGCCCGAACTCCCTCTCGAGCTCCGTGGCCATCGCCTCCACCCCGACGCCGAAGATCCTCGAATCGTGGACGAAGTCCTTGAGGACCTTGGGGATGGGGTGCGAAGGATCGAGATCGTAGAGGAGGCACTGGTTCCCCGCGCAGAGCTGCAGCAAGTCGTAGGGATTGTCCTTCGAACCGGCTGAGAAGGAACAGCAAGAGAAAACACAAAAAAAAAAAAAAAAAAAAAAAAAAAAAAAAAAAAAAAAAAAAAAAAAAAAAAAAAACCGATGAGAGGAAAAATGTCGATCTTAGGGCCTAGGATTTCGCGATCGGGGACGGAAAACTGCTGAATCGAGCGGGAAGGAGGGACCTACGCGTCCGCATGTAGCGCTTGTACAGGGCGTTGGCGTAGTTCCGGCTCCGCTCGGCGGAGATGCCGACGACGACGGCCTCCCCCTTCTTCCCCTTGCGATGCGACTTGTGGACCTGCTGGACCCAGTCCTTGACGATGGGGTCGTCCTCCGGGCCGTCGGCGACGGCGACGGAGAGGAAGAACTTGTCGCCGATGATGACGTCGAACGCGTGCTTCCGGCTGGGGTCCTTCTCGAGCTGCACCTCCATGGCCTTGATCTCCTCCTTCTCCGACTCCATGATCGCTCGCGAGAGAGAGAGAGAATCGTTCGCGGCGTTGGAGACGCGAAGAGTGAAGAGGTGAAAATGCCGATGGCAGAAATGCTGAAAAACCCTATTTTAATGAGGTTTTGTTCGGGCGGCACTTTTAATCGGATTTTTTTTTTTATTTATTGAAATCGTTCGAAAATTGAAATTCCCGTCGAGTCCGCGAGGGACTGGACCTTTGTGAGCCTTTGAGACCGGGGTGGCCCAACGAATTTTCCAATGGGCCTATCATTCCCTAGGCCCAACTGACTCCGACGAAAGTCCATTAGCTTAGATAAAATATCTAGAGAAAAATATAAAAATAAAACTTTTTTGAATTCGATATATGAAAAGCAAACCGACACGGGAGTTTATGCAAAATCTCTGAGGTACATTGATGATGCATTCAATGACATTTGTGCTTTATTCATGCTTGTTACACCTAAGCATGAAGATAGAATTGAATGATCTTCATACCATTAATAGAATAGTATTCATAATAGTTTACAAACACATTACAAAAGTCGAAAATACAAAATCATGAAATCTCATGCATATTGTGATCCCTTGCCATCATATTTACAATATTTTTCCTTATCATGTTTATTTCAGTCGCCTCATCAGGTGATGTATCATCTACAACCTCCTCTTGTATAGGTCTAAATAGATACTCCAAATCTCCATATCGACAAAGTTCTTGTCCATTTTGTTTTGGTCGTGAATATAATTATGGAGAGTACAACATGCGATTACAATTAATGCTTGTTTTCGAATTAAAAATAGAGACATGTGTCTCAAAATGGAGAAACGATTTTTTAATGCTCCAAATGACCTATTGATGACATTTCTCAATGAAGAATGCCATGGTTGAACAATTCTTTTGCTGTTCTAGGTTGTCTCCTCCTACCCCTATAATCGCTTAGTTGATATCGTTTACCTTAAAATAGAGTTAAAAATCCTAGAAGTGCTGCATAACCATAATCTATCATGTAGTATTTGCCTACAAGAATATATACATACATTTGTTATGATATGCAATTGCTATACAATCATAAAGAAAATTACTTCATATAGACAAAGCAAATACCTAGTGATGGTTGAGGGTATTGCAGTCAATGAGTCTCGAGTACCGTCGAGAAAATCCGAAAATCGTTGGCAAATCCTTTTCACCCAGCATACATGAAAGTAAATTTAATATCAAATGAATAAGCATACATCACATTTTGAGTGGTAGTCCTTTTCGTGTTGGATCTACTGCGACACAAAGATGAAGCATTAATGTGGGTGCTATTAATAGCACCAACGCAACCCTATGATTTTATGAAAGTCTAGTGTTACATAAGATTATCAGCTACATATATTTAACGATGTAAAATTGATATAAAAATCATACATTGAAGTAGCATTTATGGTTAGAATTGATAAGAATCTCTTCAGGCACAATATCAAAGAAATGTGACCTGATAATCTCTTTTGATAGTTTGAGAAATGCTTTCAACACTATAGTAAAATACTTATTGATTATTTTTTTTGAACTTTGAAATCTCTCACATAAATCTCTATTGGAGTTTTTGTGACCAACCATAAATAAGAAGATCTCGACTTGTTCATCTACCCTTACATATCGTCTATCTTTTAGCCAACCTCTTGCTCTCATTAGATCATATAGGTTAAGAAAAAATATCTTTCGAACCTGAATACTTCATATATCCTATATGAATGTCCATAAATAATCTTTCTTACCTATTCAGGTCCTAACAATTTACTATCTCTAATAGGTTCATTCGTATGCACAAACATGTCCAACGTAACAAGATACAACTATGCTATTATCATGTTAATATCAAACTCATCCAAATATTGTTCAACAGTTGCTATCTCCCCATTATACACAATATTTGATTTATCTTTTATAGTACCTATGCCATCACATAAATACAAGAACATCAATATAAATATATGTAAAATGATGATGATGATGATAATGATGATCATAATAATAATAATAATAATAATAATAATAATAATAATAATAATAATAATAATAATAATAATAATAATAATAATAATAATAATAATAATAATAATAATAATAACGTAAGTAACAACTTGAAAGTAAATCAAATATAAAAATCCCATATAATCCATCGTATCCAAGCCACCACACAAATGCAAGAGTCTAAACATCAATATCTTTAACAACAAAATAACAACCAACAACATAAGTCATATAGTAAAGTAAAACTCCACGCAATCTACGGTACATTTCCCAACATCTATTAAAGACATTGGAGAAGTCCATATCTTCTTTCAATTGGGGATTTGATGAAAGCCTCCTTTTATGTGGCACTAACGTAGTCTCATTCCACTACTTTATTGTAAACATCCTACTCCAATGTAGGCATAGCAACTAGGACATGCAGATATAGAAAATGGGTCTAGAAGTGGTGATGTGACCTGTGAGGTGATAGAACCACTTACAGATTAACTAGTCTTAGTTTTTATCATTTCTTGTAGGCTTTGCAGGTGCTAGCAACACCAAATAAGCGACTTCTCCTTCTCCTCTTATTATTCGGATTTTATCTAACTCGTGTTTGTCATGAATTGGAGTGGTAGTTTTGTCAAATGTAAAAATTTCATCATCAATATGGTGTTCACTTAAATCCTCTCGACCACCGTCTACATCATCACATCAGTGCCAAGTTCGTCTGACATCATGAAATCTTCAGCATTTCCCGCTGCAATGTCCCTAGTAGCATATGTATCACTAAATACACAAAGTTGGGATATTGAGGAAACTCATCATTCTTGAATTTTGTCCACTCAATATTATCTTGCAATTTTCACAATGATGACATACGTCAGCAACACAATTAAACATCTTGCCATATACATTTACAATGATCTCAAAATTACCAAAGGTTAAATCATATCTTGATGTGAGGTTCCCATATACTTGAATTATTGACAACAACTATTTTGTTTACATTATCTCAGCCAAATCCGAATTGTGAAATAAACTTCTAAAAACTACCGTATTGTTTTTTCAGTTCGTTCACCTTGTTCTTTAACTGTACTTGACTATATTGGAGTCATGTCCGTTTATTGAATTCAATCCGTATGTTACTCCATCCTACTTTGTTGTAAGTAGAAGATATGCGATTTCCCTTTTTGACCTCTTCTACCAACAAACTGACGTACAGTTGATTAAAGACTCGATCCACTTTGCATTGAATGCCTCTTTTTGGGATGCCATTTGACCTTCACTAGTTGAGCACCATATGAGTTCATGAAAATTAAATAGATGGAAAACCACTTTCTTCATAATATGAACTCATAGCTAGTCCCCAACATCAGTCTAGGTTCATGAAGCATGCACTCCAAGAGTGACTTTAGTTACTGAAAATAGTTATATGGTCACCAAAAATGTTACATTGAACATTTAACGGGGCACTGGTTATTGTACTAAGTATAGGGAAATACCAAAAGTGCTGAAGAAGACTATAGGGAAATAATGATGGATCTATGAGTCAATTAAGGATCCTGAAAAGGCTCAGTTTATGAGATTAATTACGTTTACAAGACTCTTATACATACTTAATATAAATGGTAAGCCATCTCAATGTTTGGAACCACTTTTAGGAGTTGCAGAAAATACAAACAGGAAGCAAAAACTAAAAAGAAAGCAAACATTAAACCAAAGTAAATACAGTAAAACCTAGTGGTTGGCATTATTTTTTTCTCTTCCAATCATTGAGTCACAATAATTCAGCCTCGCCACTGTCACACAAAGAGAGAGTCCAACACGTTGCTTCCCTTTTTTTCTTATCACCATTTTTTAGACTAAACAACGACACAAGTAACAAATCCAGTTATAGGATGGTATTACCTCTAAACCATGCAGAAGTGTTGAATCTTGGACCCATCTCATGGTGAAATCTATCTTCTCATTACTGTCACTTTTTTCTAAGTGTAGTTTGTTGGGCGGCAATTACATGCAGATACGATACAAATAGGCATAGAATTTAAAAACTTTTGGCTCTTGTCGTAAGACCTTTGTGAGCTCTTGATGGTAATGGTGTTCGGATGTATGAATGATTTCTATATTGCCATCTCTTTTAAGGTGTCTTGTTTATTTGAACAGGTGGATTTTCCTCAACTGATCCAACTCAGAACCTTGGATAGCTACTCAGTGTATAAAAAGGTCACTGTAGTAGCTACAAGCATCAAACCAGAATCAATGAATCCAATTCAGAATCTTGGACAGCTACTCAGTGCATAAAAGTTCATAATTAGGTAAATCCATTTGATAAAAGCTTTTCATTGTATCATATATACTTCTATAGAATGTCATAATACACAAGGTAAATCGTTGAAATGTATGTGCACTATCATTTGAGGAGTCAAAAAGATTCCCTCGATAAAAATACAGGACAACACTCTTCATCAAAGCATAAGCCTCTTGAGGTCAAGTAGCTAGAAATAAAATTTGAGAATCAATTTATTTCTATAAGGGGGACAAAGGGAAAATGGCCGTATATTGAAAACCAATAGACTATCTAAAGAATGTATGGTATTAACAATTCAAATGCATGATATGGCAAAGCAACAAACCTAGAAAGTCTTGATTATGTGGATCTTTTGAAGAGCTAGAACTAGAAATATTGGAGGACATAGATCCTAATTTTGCAAGTATTTTTTGGACAAAAACTTAAAGAAAGTGTTAGCACCAGGTTGCTGGGAAAATAACATCCGCCAAGGATCACAAGGATTCTACTGATTTGACAGTAGCCTTAGTAAAATGATCATGCTTTGCATGTGAATCAATTCGAGATCTAATGTGGATTTCATGGGTGAAGGTTGTTTTTGGAACTTGAGGAATATAAACATTCATATGACATCAGATTTCTATCTAATAGGATAAGTACAAAACAAAGAGATGGAGTTATTGATTACAACCAAGAACCCATATCCATCTTCCCGATTTGCATGAAATTGAACAGATGTTTATGTTTGCAATTAATGTTCCCTTTTAGTGCACCGCCATCTCAAACTCACTAGGAGCAACTACTCGGTCAATTTGACCAATCACAACATAAAATCTCCTATAAGACTACAATTCATCAAGAATATTTATGAAACCAAATACCTATGTTGATAAGGAAGTCATTGTCATATATGCTAACACATGAGAAGTAAGATCCTGAGTCCTTCCTAGTTCCAATATGATTAAACTTCACAAGATCAACATCCATACCAACGCAAGGAAATCCTTCTAAATTGATATATTTCTGAACTGATAATGTAGTAACACATTTTTTTAATGAAAAATGCATCTCTTCACCAATCTTCTAAAGACAACTCCACTTTAGAACCACATTTTCTCTTTAGAAAATAAACATTTTTCTTTGCTAGTTTTGCACAATAAATGTTGGGATAGAGGTGACAGACCAAAGCTATGATTGTCGAAAACCAAGAACCCATATCCATCTTCAACTAATATAAGGACTGTTGAGAGCTATAATTGTCGAAAATATAAGGATTGCCAGAGCTAAAATATTGGAGAATACAAGGTCTTAGTAAATTTGCAATAGAAATCTAGCGCAATAATAGTCATCAGAAAGAAGTTGATCCCAGGAAGTGAGAATCACAACAAAAAATGTACAATGAAAAGGAATCGAAGTGAGAAATCTAAGTTCAGGGCAAGACAAGCATAAGGGAAATAACGGCGAGAGAGGCGAGCACAAATAGAGGCGACATGACGAAGGCGACATGATCGGAGAGAGGGGACTGGACAAAGGATTCAACTTCAAGAAGTGAGAATCACAACTAGAATAGGTATAATGAGAAGGAATCAAAGCGAGAAACCTGATTTAGGGCAAGACGAACACGAGACAACTTGATCGGAGGTGACGCAACTAAAGAGAGGCTACTAGAGGCGAAGGGATTGGAGAGAAGCGACTAGAGGCGATGGGACCGGAGAGAGACTACCCGACTGGAGGCGACACGACCAAAGAGAGGTGATCGAACCGGAGGCGACGGGATTGGAGAGAGGCACAGGACTGGAGAAGAGATCTTCGGGTGCGAGCTGAAAAATGATGAAAGAGAATTTGGGGTTTCTCCAAAACAAAAGCTATTTCTTATTTTTATTCCCAGGAAGAAGAAATTACTTTTTTTTTTTTTTTTACTTCTTATTTATATTTCAAATCTATTCCGCGGCTACTTTTTTATTCCGTGGAATAGAAAAATTATTTGATGTTATCAAACGGAATTTTTTTTTTTTTCTAGGGAATAAAAGAAAAAAAGAAAAAAAGAAAGAGAAACGTTGCCATGAGCCGCCCGAATTACCCAACCCAATTTTGGTCCTTTCTTATTTTGAAGAGGATGCTTAATGAAGAGAAATTACTTTGTTATGTTTGGATAAGGAATTTTGGTATGTCACGCAAGGTTGAACTTTCTGCTTTGCTTCTTCTATGAGCATACGCAAATAAGAGTCGCCTGCTTTTAGCAAAACAAGAGTCCCCCAAACAAACATCTGCATTGTCAACGTTTGATGGTGAGGCCAAGCTCCATTCTCATTCATCAATGAAAAACAAAACAATGATCACCTATATCATGTATATTTTGCATGACTTTAGTAAGATATAATTAGGGAAGAAATGAAATATTTCAACCCTATCATATGATAAATGGCAAGCCAAGTTCTTGGATGGGAAAACAATTCAATTGCCGTCAATTTTATTTTTTTTGGTTATACGGAGCTCTCCAATTTATTGACTCGTCTGTAGAGGAAGAGAAAGTGAATGCGGAATCCATTTGGAAACTCTTTAGCCAGGGAGAGCGCTGCAAAGAGAAACGAAATTCTATAGGCATGCTAATGTAATTCAACTCACACATACCTGCTTAGAACTATGACATTGGTTCTTTCTAATCTGAAGAAAATTGTGTCCAAGCTTCATCGAATTAATATCGTCAATCATCAGTTAGCTCCTCGTGATGGAAAATATCCTAATGTAGCAGAAACCTCAGGTGTTAAGGTTTAAGATTACCTAAGAGGAAAATGCTCATTTTTTGTTTGTTTCATGTACTTTATCTTCTCCGAGCGAGCATGCTACCCTGTGAACTTGCATCCCATCCACACGTTTCAGCACATATCCATTTGTACGTTTCCAAAAGAATCGATCGTAATTGACATCGATGACGATTGCTTAATATTGTGGAGAGCCTTCCTCTGTAAGTTTCTTCATTCGGAATTATTTTTCAATCAAAGGATATTGGTGAGTTTGAACTTCGAAGTTGGCCCCACGTTGACGAGTTTTTTTTTTTTTTTCTTTTTTGGACGATCACGTTGACGTGTTCAAATTGGTCTGCGAGGATTGGAAAAATCACGCGAATGGCCTTCCAAATTGGTCCCACTTCTAGCAACGAAATTTCAAACCCTTTGTCCCCGCAAGCAAACCACCAAGCCACCAAAGCGAGGATGGAAACTGCTTGCTGCCCGGTCGCTAGAAGATTGGCGTTTATGAATAAGAAGAGAAAATTATGAACTTACCTCTCTAATGTGCATTAGTTTTAGTACCACTAATTATTAAACAGATGCTAGATGTACAGCTATTTTGCAGAATAACCACTCGAAACGCTTGTCCAAAGTAGGCCAAGTGACTCAAGACTAAACACAACTTGCACTTAGCTAACTTGAAACTCCAATTATTACAGATATCGCGATTACTAAGAAAATTATGTGAAAGTTTTACTGAATTATAATGACACATAGACATGGATCACCATTATTGAAGCTACATACTTTTACCATAAGATTCGTTCACTTTTGTGGCTCATATGGATACTCTGCTACCAACGGAATACCGAATCCTATCTATTTAGATGATGGGGCCCGGGCATATTCTCATTTGACCAGGCAAAAACGTCTTGGTATTCAGTGAGGAATCCGATCGTTTTGTTTTAGATGAAGAGCAATTCAAGAGGATTCTTATCCCAATTAATGAAGAAATCTTGGCGGAATTGCTCACGAGTAAAATTGGTCTCTCTCTCATTCCCGTTTTGCATTTCTAACATGTTGACCTTTGGGAAACTAGAACCAGTTACATCATTTTACTTTGAAACAAAATCTTGTCATAAAATATGCGCGCATGCGCACACATATAAATAAGATTGCAAATCGCAATGAAATGAAATTACTCTTTTGTATCTTCAAATCATAGTTGGACACTAATGCATCATATACCTCAATTGATGATATAGCCCTAAGCTATCTACAAGATTTCTCTATGCTCTTGGGACATCAAGCTACTTATAACATAATGTAAAGGCCTCTCGACCCTTTTTATGAATCATGAGAGGCCAGTGTTCTCGAGAATCAAATAGGCTAGCAAATTGGGTTGTAAAAGCCTTCAGATGTAAGGCACTTCCACAAAATTAGGTTTCTAACCCTTCCTACTCTTTGGGAGCTCTTGTGCTTTGATGCCCCGTACTATTGAATTTGGGCTCGGTTTTAATAAAACGAAAGTCTCTTCTCTGACAAATAATAAAAAATAAAAAATACTCAAATTCAAATTGAGAAGCACTATTTTGACAATACTTCCCAGCAAAAAGTCACTGAACAACTTTGTGAATCCTGCACGGGGCCTCCAAAGGCAACCGTGGGCTTGGAGGTGGAGGTGGAACAATTTGAAAGGACAGCAGATGCCTGAGTGTTTTCACCCCTTTCATCGGCGTCTGCTTTTCAGTTAAACCAGCACTTTGGGCAGTTCTAGCTTGATTATATATTTTATGCTCATAAGCAAACCTAATGACATCTTGTAATGCACAACTATATTTAAGTGAATAAAACTTGTCTCTTATGTTGCTAATGTGCCCATTCTTTCTTTAGTAGACCATTTTTTTAACAAATCCAAACGCCTCAATATTCTTATCATAGTAATAAATCATAGTCACTATCTCAAACCTAATAAAATAAATAACACGAACGGATAATGTATTGCCTAATTTTAGAATTAAGATAAAAGTTAAATGTACCATTTAGCCAAAAATGGTACTATGTCTTCCTGTGTTTCTCACATTTGATCCTCAATTGAAAGTGAACTCAAATTTTAGCGAGATAATAAGAGTAATCGAAAGATAAGCAGCCCGTTTGAAAAAAAAAAAAAAGGCACTTAATTTCACGAGCACGAAACTAGATACTCCCTTTCAAGTCGGTTCTATTTTAACTAAATTTGTCTCTAATTAGTATAATGTCATGACTCATGATGTGAGTTCTTCTTTTCCATCGACATGACAATAAGATTAATCTTAACTCTTTACCTAGGAGAACATTGGGCGTGTGACCAACAGGCATGTATCAACGACTGGATTTTACCAACAAAAAAATGAAAAGAAAAGAAAGAGCATCCTCTTTTTCTTTTTTTTTTTTTTGGTCGAAGAAAGAAAGTCCTTTACATTCCGATTTGCATAACTAGAAAGAGGGAACGCTTGTATATTGGGCGACCAAGCAAGTAAACAATGGGGGAGAATGCTAACGTTAAGTAATTACTTCTGACCAAAAACCAATTTAAAGGAGCATCATCCTCAATGTTTTTTTTTTTTTGATAACCCAGGGAAGCCTCGTACGCCAAGCGTCTCCGCGGTGAGTCAAACCCTCGCCCTCTGAGAATGGGTCAGTAGGTCCCCCCCACGATGGGGAAGACTTATCAGCGAAGCCACCGCGGTCGGTAGTTCATCATCCTCAATGTTATTCGCTCTGTTCTTAAAAAAAAAAAAATTAAAGATTAGCGGTTCCACGTCCCATCATTCCTGCCCTATTAAGTGAAAAAGGCAATTAGATACAAAAAGAATCGATCACGTTAATCAGGACTTGGGGGTACAAAAAAATCTTGAAGGCCTTATGCGTATCGTGTAAGAAATAGAATAAAAGGTGCGTCTATTTTGAACCAAGAAAGGACAACGCGATTGGAAATTTGGTACGTATATCCATTGAAATTGATATGTAACAAATTCATAAAATGTCCAATTAGTTTTTTTGTGGGAGATGAAGTGGTACTCTTAACCAACCAAAGCCGAGGGGATGAAGTGAAAATTCAAGGTACAGCTTTTTCCCCCCGGTTCATAATAATCCAGCCACGCAGCCTAAATAAAGTTGATGTGGATTAATTGGTTATTAACTGTTGCATGGAACGAGACTCAGCTTCAATAGACAGATGACACAGGCGCGTTTTTGCCTTGCGGGCAATATCGAGGCAGCTTCCCTCCTGCGTGTCCACATCACGTGCACAGTTATCCCTCTACCCAGCTTTAGCTGCTGCTCCTTGACAAAAGCGTACACGAATTGCGACATGCAATCCAAGACTGAAAAACTCAAGGACCATTATCAAATAAAGAATGATACCCAAAAGTTTACCTCCCTGGGGAAATTACGTCGGGGCTGGCTGTACACTAACTTGTCGCTGGCACTGCAATGCTAAAAATAATCACTGATGCCACTCGATTATAACTAGAAGTATAATGAATGGTCCGATATATACAAAGCGTGCGAAATCACATTTCGAAGAGTAGTTACTTGAAGAGGAAGGATTCATGGTCAGAATACATATACACATACCGAGATTCAGCCGATTGATTTGCATTCGAGAAGCATTTAGCAAAAATCCAAGATTGAAATTTCGAAGTCGCTGGAGATAATATAAACATATTATGATTGGAAGAAAACAAATCTGTTGAAACGTTAGATTCAGCGAACGTTACTAAATAAAAACATTTATGGTAGTGGCCTTCACTTGGACTTAGCTGCATGGTACGGTCCACTTCTTGGAAGGATGTCTTTCAGATCCTTGATTTTGCGGCACACCCGCACCTTGGTCAGACCTACTAGTCCAAAGGGACTATCATTTCTCTGCCTTCGTCAACTCCCCTTCCACTTCATTCTTTGGTACAAATAATCTATATTCCCAAAATTACCTCCCGTGGAGTCGAGCGATTCCAAACCGCTCAACTCAACTTTCACATGAAATTTGGAATTTACCTTGTCGAAATAAATTTCTCAACTTTCAAAACCTAGAACTTACTATACATATCCCACGACCTGATACGTACTATGTTAATCGGTTTTAGGGTCAATTCCAAAATCTATGAAAGAACTGGCCAATTTTTTTCTTCTATTTTTCTTTTTGTTTTATTTTTAGTTTAGCACAAATGTACAAGGTTTAGGATTCAATTGACAAAAAAAAATGCTTAGGGCTGAAACGAGACAATTACTATAAGAATTGCAATACTTCTAGCTGTTTTGGTAATTTTCCTAAGAATACTTGGAACCTGCCTTATATGATGAACAGCAAGCAAAATCTTGGATGGAAAAATTTTATTTTATCAATTATTTATATTGAGCTCTCTAATTCATTAATTTATCTGCCGTGGAAAAAAATTAATGCGGAATTAATTTGGAAACTCTTCAGCCTGGGAACGCTTCAAACACGAACGACGTTCAATGCACATGCTGATTTAGTTAATTAAGGAAATTATCAGCAAAACTATAATTGTCGAAGTATTCCTTTATAGAGCCACTAACTATTCAGGAGAGTAATGGTAACTTTTACTAGAAAGTTGCTAATATAACCATTCGAAAAAAACTTAGTCCAAGTGGGTCAAGGGACAAGCAATTAAATACTACTCACGCTCACCTAACTTTGCACTTATGATGTTGGTTAATTTCCAAAGAGAATCTAAGTCCATGCTTGATCGAATTAGAATGACGACATGCGATTAGAAATTTATCCTTGTGATTGAAGTTATATTCCCGATGCCACAGACTTAATCCACACTAGAAGTGGAGAACATTTATGGGAAACAGAGAAGGTAAACATGCCTTCTTGGCGTACAATTCACGAGCAGCATCCTCAATGTACAAGTTCATGTTATTATCCCTATTCATTTTTGTCATAAGTAAAGAAAAGAAAAAAAAAACCTTCAGATTAGCACTATGAATTAATTGGGTTGTATCAATTGAATCGGTTAAATGATCCGAGGATATGAAAAACTCTGAAGACTCGATGTGTATCGTACAAGAAATAGAATAGAAGGTGTATTTAATTGTAAATGAATTTTTCTTTCTTACAAATTTGGAGCCAGAAAGGACAATGCAATTTGGAAAGTTGGTAAGTCTGTCTTTTGCAATTGATATATCAAGTATCCAATTAGACTTTCTCGGGATGAAGTGGTGCTCTAACCAACCAAATCTGATGGGATGAAGAGAAATTTCAAAGGAACAGCTGTTTTTCCCTGTGTTTGCTCTTTTGCTGAGGTGTTAGGGGTCCCCTGGTTAATAATAATCGGAGCGAGTATCCAAAATAAAGTTGATGTAAATTAGATGATTATTAATTATTCCATGGAAGAAGCCAGATTCCATCAACAGACACAATGCGCCCGTTTTGAGGGGGCAGCATCAACGCAGCTTCCTAGCCCCGAGTGACAGCGTGTCCCCTGGACGGGTACATGTATCTATTTGCTGTTCTTTGATTCTTTGACAACAACGTACAAGAATGATGATGTCTAGCAGTTCGCATTCGAGAAGCAGTCTGCAAAATCCAAGACTTGAAAGAATACGACTCAGTTGAAAGTCGTTGCTTCTTACCTGAAGTACTAAAACTAGGGTCGGCATTGATTGTACATGACCAAAACTCAACTACCAATCAAACCCTTGTTTTTATGTCCCAAAGTTCACTTCAGATGTAACACTTTAATATCCTATTAATAAAGGAAAGTTACGGAAGATAATACAAACTATATTGTGATGTGAAAGAACACGACTCCGCTGAAAATGGTTGCTTCGACCAGAAGTACTAGAAATAGGGTCCGCATCGATTGTCCAATCATACCCGGTTCACTTTTTGTAGAAACGTCCAAACCTGCAGCCCTTATTGAACAAACCGTCCCAACATGGATGGAACGGACCCTTGACTTTCTTGTCTTCATCATCTCCCCCTCCGCTTTATTCTTCCGCACAGATAATATAATATTATTTAGGGTTTCTCTTTTCAAAGCTGTTGGACTATACCTCGCAAACACTTTTCTCAAGCTAATTTTCTCTTTCAGCAAAGCAGTTGGGGTTTCTTTAGGAGAATTGCTTCTTCTTTTTTTGAGCTATTCGCATGATATCTATTTCCAATTTTGAAGTATTATTGCCAAACTTGTCGTGTTAGTTATCATGTGTTTATTTACGGAAGGCAATATTCGAAAAAGCATTTCTAAAAAATCTACTGATCTATTTGACGTTGACGGAGTTATTTTGTGAGGTGCTTAACAACTAATAAGTACTACTACTCTCATCTAATCACCACAAGTGCTTAACAGCTAATAAGTACTTTCTAATAATGCGCATTGTCTTGCAATAACTAATTTACATATGGTTTACCATAAAAGTGCATTTTGATTATATAAATTCACATAATATAAGCATAAGTGGTTGCACAATGTGCTGTTGATAAGCACGGCCGATGATTGCCATTAATTGTCATCAATCATATAATAATGCATAACATCTGGCCAGGTGGCCACCACCATTGCCAGCACGTGCGGAAGAATCAGTACGAATCCAATAGGTCACACATAACCCGAATTTAGTTTGTCCTTGTGTTATGTGCCCTCAAAATAAATTTCCTCTGATGCGCATCGAACATAAATTGTCCAACACAAGGCCATTAACGAACCGAACGGGGGCTGGCGGTCAAAGACCGATGACCCACAAAATATCTCCAGATTTAGTGCAACTATTATGAAATTATATCGCGTTTCATGAAGACTTTACCGTAAGAGTATGTTTTCGTAAGGTTCAAAGATGTAATTAAACCTTATGTTTAATTAATTTCGTTATTTAACCTCTAGCCTTACCATCTTAACACTCGGACTCTTTTTTCAATTTTTGACCAGCAAAAAATGAGCAACTTATATTCAAATAGATCATTAAAGCGAATACTAAGGATATTTATAGCTTGACTTAGATACCTTCAGTTTACACAGTAGCTCAGCTGCAGTATGACGCAAGGCGTGACTTAATATTGATCAAGATGAGATTCATTGGAGGACACGGCCATAAAAGAGAAAAGGAAGATCAGCACCAAACCCGCTCACAACGGCTAGGCCTGCTCCCCAAACAACCCGTCTCTCCTCCTGTTCGCCGGCTCTCTCGGCTTTACGTAAAGGACCTCCAAACCAAATCATTATATAGCGACATCTCTCGGGACACTGCGTATGTGTTGTATCTCTTGCTTTTATAGTCAGTGTTGTTTCACAGCTTCTGACACCCAACCATCAGAACCATATTTCTGAGCTACCCACTAAATTTGGGTTCATTTGATCTTCAAAATGAACCAGAATAGACTTGGCTTCGAGGTAGACGACGATGGCTGTCGCAGGCGAACTGGTAAGCAAGGCACAAACACTTGAAAACTCTTTTTTTTTTTAAAATGATCAAACTTTGTTCGATAGAACCGGCGTTTTCGGGCAATAAAGCCTCGTTCAAATTGCTTTACCCAATTCCCTTCTTCTCCTCCCTTCAATTTTTTCGACGAATAACGTATTTCTTGTCCGTGCGGCGGCACAAGCTACGAATGCAGAAGGCCACTTTTGAGTTTTGAACACTCGCCTTTCTTGCTGTGAAGTTATTACACGCATTCTATTCATCTTCTGCCTTTCTCTCCTCTAATAAAATTTCGGGCCTTTTTTTTTTTTTTGGATCAGGCCTCGTTTTGGTAATAGTTAAGAAATCAGGAAACCCTGCTGGCAGAGGTAAATCTCCAACTTTCCATCTTATCCTCTCCAGAACAGCTCGGTCCTTCTCCTTCCTTCCTCCACCTGAGTCGACGGTTCTTCCAACACACCTCTCCTCCTTTACTGGACCCGTTCCCTCGCCGTTTGACGTTCTCCAATTCTAAATTCCGAACGCTGCGGTCCCTCTTCTTCCTCTTCTTCTTCTACTGTTTGCTGTTTCTGGTCAATTCGACCTGGCTTGGCCCCAGTTTGGCTTCGGGAGTTTCAAGCCTCGAACCTTGCAAAGTGAGTTTTTCGGCTTCATTTCCGCAAACCTAAAACTACGGAGTCTTACCAAATCTCCTTCCGTGGGCTTAAAGTTTAGGCATATGTTTTTCGTCATGCCGCATTGAATTCTATGATTTTGCCTTCTTCTGCTTAATAAGCTGCACTATATGAAATTGAGTCGTCTATTTTGGTAGAAAAAGGGGGCAAACCCCGAACTGCGTTTTCGAGCTCTTCACTCTCTTAAAAGAAACGTAAGTCAATTTCCTGCCTACTTGAGAAGAGAAGTTGCTTTTTCTGCAATATTTAACGGCTCCAGAGTTGGATTTTCTGTCCTGGGTTCAAACCAGGGACCGTGTGGACGGCCATTGCTCACGTTATCACAGCTGCGATCGGGTCGGGAGTGCTGTCTCTAGCATGGGCCACGGCGCAGCTCGGGTGGATCGCTGGGCCAGCAGTGATGTTCATGTTCTCCTTCATCACTCTCTACACCTCCGCACTTTTGGCCGATTGTTACCGCACCGGCGACACTGTCGGTGGAGAGCGAAACATCACTTACAAACGTGCTGTCCGGGCCGTTCTCGGTAATGATGCACACACAAAAAAAAAATTGTTCTACCCCCCATCTATTTTCTCATTAAGATGCTCCATTTCATTTGATTTGGTCGATTGAACTTTCTTATTTGTCTTCTGTTTTTTAATATTGGCAGGTCGGGAAAAAGCGAAGTTATGTGGACTGGTTCAGTACCTCCACCATTTTGGGGTTCCCATCGTGTACACTATTGCAGCTTCCATAAGCATGATGTGAGTGGTGAATTTGATTGTACTCGGTATTCAACTTACAAATAGAGTGAAAAGAAAATTTATTACTAAAGTTGTTAATTGGGCGTGTGAATTTCATGTAAGTTTTGGTTTTACTGAATGTTTGTATGAACAGGGCATTCGGCGAATCAATCTGCTCCCACATAAAGAGTGACAAAAGTCCCTGCAACACGAGTATGAATCTGTATATGATTATATTCGGGGTCATCGAGATCATTCTGTCCCAAATCCCAAACTTTGACAAGTCGTGGTGGCTCCCCATTGTGACCATTGTCATGTCATCCACTTACTTGACCATTGGAATTGCCCTCAGCATTGCCAAAGTCATAGGTAGCTAGCGAGTTTTCATGTTATCAATTCTTTTGTGTACGAACATGTTATGTGATGATTAAAGTAAACTAGAAAGATTGAGTAGAAGCAAGCCTGACACTAGCCCTCATATCATGTCTTTCTCAAATATCTCTCAGAAAATAACAAATTCGAAAGAAGTCTCACTGGGTCAAGCTTTGGCATTGACACTCAAACCCAGAAGATATTGAGGTGCTTCCAAGCTCTGGGTACCATTGCTTTTGCCTACTCATACTTCACCAACCTCGTCGAAATTCAGGTAAAATCATGCGATCCCATATATTAGTTGTATGAAAAAAACTACCCCCAGACTTTTGAAAAACATCCCTAATTGCTCTAATCATTGGCTGCGGTAATTAATTGATCATTGTGATGTGCGTTGAAAACAGGATACCATTGGATCCCCACCCCCAGAGGCCAAGACGATGAAGAAGGCCATGTTGGTCAGTGTGGCGGTCATGACTTTATTATACATGCTCTGCGGCTGCATGGGCTATGCCGCATTCGGGGACAGAGCACCTGGGCATCTCCTCGCGCGTTTCGGGTTTTTCGGCCCTTATAGGCTTGTTGGCGACATAGCGAATCTCGCCATTGTGATCCACCTCATCAGCGCCTACCAAATGTTCGCCCAACCTCTCTTCGCCTCCATGGAGAAATACGCCGAGACAAAGTTTGCAGGCAGCCGATTAATCACCCAGGACAACAAAATCCCTGTCCTGGGTTTCGGAAGCTGCACACTATTTGGCTTCCGGCTGATTTGCCGAACAAGTTTCGTGATTGTAATCACTTTCATCTCGATGCTGTTTCCATTCTTTGTCGACATGATGGGACTGGTCGGTGCTCTGGGTTTCTGGCCTTTGATGGTTTATTTCCCTGTCGAGATGTACATAGTCCAAATGGAGATCCACAGGTGGAGCACCAAATGGATATGCCTCCAGATTCTCAGTGTAGCTTGCCTCATCATCAGTATCGCCGCTGCAGCGGGCTCGATTGCTGGGGTGGTGCAACATCTCCAGTTCTACAAAGCCTTTGGGGGCTAACTGCTAATTCGGCCCAACATCACCAATCTTCTCGTTGCTGATGAGGAGTTACAAGGCCCCTTTAGGATAATGGGTGTTCCTTTATCTACCTTTTGGTGAAGAATAAAGTTTACGCTAGACGAGTCTCGTGTTCCTAAAAAAAAATAGCGAAACTTGGATTTGTACAGTGGATAAGTGCTGCATCTTTCTTTCTGTTTTTTCGGGGAGTGTGTTTTTTTTCACACAACATGGATTATGTCCATGAAGTTTCCACTATAATATAATGCTGCCCATTTAACTTTCTTGGATGCTTTTTCACTTTGCCTATTCGATCTCTTTTATCTCTTCACATTTCAACTTGGAAAGTTTTATTTCCTGACGATTTAACTCTTGGAAGTTTCAACTACACCTATTTTGCCTTTTCTGCTTCTTCTCCTTCCTTTTGTTTTTGGTTTATTTAATGCCAAAGGCCCATCAATCCCCCATTTATAAATACAGATGGGATAACTACTGGATATGACAAAATCAATCCTCACGAAGGCCACATTCAGGTGCTTGGGATGAACAAAAGCAGCAAATCAACTAAATTTCTCGACTTGCATAATGGATTTCAAGGAAAAAAAATTGGTTAAAATGATAGCTCTTAATGAACACTTTGCTTGTAAAGTCTTGTAAGATAAGACGGTTCATATCAAAAAAACAAAAGGAGCCAAGAGGTGAGCTCTCTAAAACTACCCAATAAGCCAAAAGGTATGCGGCCCTGCTTATAAAGGGATTGCATGTGGGGCTCGAGGGTCCTAGATTTGGAATTTGATCTCGTAAGTACCGCACGCACACGTTGGAGAGGAGTGAGAAAAAAAAAAATGCTGCCTCATACGGGTCATGAAAGGATTTGTGTGAACACGTCCATCTCCCAACCCCACAGAGCACATGACAAATGATTTGTCGGGGCCGACTGTTATTTTCTTGTTTGCTTTTATTAGATTCTAAAAATTGTTTGGCGGCCGGAAGAAGACTCGGGTGACCCTTTAGTCAGTAAAGTCATTTAAAGAATTTGTGACGTTGCGTGTCTGGGCTGGATCCCACGAGCGAGATCCTGAATTGGACCTATTAAGGGGCTCCAGCATTTGTCAGGACTACAGTCGTCGTCCATAGGCAGTGACGTTTCTTCAATTTAACCAAAAAAACAAAAGATTTTTTTTTTCGGATAAATATTACAAAAAAACCCTAAATTAACATAATCTTTTTACTATCAAAAACTCAACGCCAGTACACCTTCGAAAAATTTATCTCACATTAATTTTTTGATAACAAAAAATCTCAAACTAAAGCATTTATAATGAATTTACCCACGAATTGAATTAATGTTACGAAAAATAACAAATCGATACACCTATTTTGGTAACATGAGATACTTAATTTTAATTAGAGAATTGTTAACTTAAGACATCTAATAGACTTGTTTGACTCTTTGTCTTTCTTTGGTGTGAGACTAAGCTTGTTTCTCTTATTTTGTTTGCAAGTTATTCGAGGGTATTATGAAAGCATGACGGCAAGTTTAAGTCTCGCAACACCACTGAGTTTGAAGCTTTGAGACAGTGATGAGCGAGATGGCAGATTAGTTTGTCGACTCGCTGATGCTTGTGCAAGGATATTGAATTCAGACTTCTCTTTGCAATTCAACCACCACACTTAGGACGCTCATCGTTTTTATTTGGTGGTGACTTTAAGATCATGTGTATTAAACGAACTCCATTGTGTCGTGCTCAAAATTGAGATGTCACTACATAATGAAAGCAAGAGAAGTCACCCACTGCTATAGCCTATTGCAGCCATCAGCCCTTCATTGACAGCACCAAAGGCACAAAATAGTCAAGCTGCTGTACTGCCGAGTAGCCTCATCACCACTGCACTGATACATGCAACAAGATGAAAGGAGTTCAAACCCAGCTAATCAATTTACTGCAGGTCAAGAAAATGAAGAACACTCGACTTACTCCAAAAATTGGACTTGCAAAGAAACTCAAGCGCTATAATCCCTATGACATGAGAACTTCAACGCAAGACAATCTAGATGAATCACTTCTCCTGGACACACCCATCTTGGAAATAGATGAAGCAGGAAGTTGGGCTAAGGTGGCTGGCCCTCAACAACCACCCACTCACAAATGAAGCTCTTAAGTTGGAACTGTCAGGGTTTGGGCAATCCCCTAACAGTCCAAGCACTAAAGGCCCTAGTGGCAAAGGAAAAGCCCAATCTCCTTTTTTTTTTTAATGGAAACTAAAAACAAAGAATCTGTCATTCAATGACTGAAATGTCGTTTACACTTTTGGAATCTTCATGTAAATAGCCCGGTTGGCTCGGCTGGAGGCTTGGCTGTCTTTTGGAATGCTAACCTTTCTTTAACGATAATTAGGTGTAATTCAGACTTCTTTGACATGTTATGCAAGGAGGATATGGAGGATAGCACCTGGCGACTTACATGTCTTCATGCTCCTGCAGCTAACCAACTACTCCAGCAAGTATGGGAGGACCTCAGACAAATCAGCTTCGGTAACCATCTTCCATGGGTGTGTGTAGGCGACTTTAATGAAATCATTTATCACTGGGAAAAAGTAGGGAAATGACCAGCTGAATCTTATCGCTTATCTTCTTTTCGAGCTGTTTTGAATGATTGTTCTATAATGGATATAGATAGTAAGGGTTGCGCCTTCACATGGATGAATAACCGAGAAGGGGATGATTTCATAAAGGAACGTCTGGATTGAGTGCTGTGTAATATGGATTGGCGCCTAATGTTTCCTGGGGCTAAAGTGTTTGCTCTACCTACTGTGGGTTCGGATCATAGTCCACTATTATTAAACACAACACTACCTACTGCAAAAAGATAGCGACATTATATGTTTGAAGCCTTTTGGAATCAGGACTGTGAATGTCAAGAGGTTATAGACACATCATGGAATTCAGAACATGTAGAGAACTCTAACCTCCTGCATAAATTACAGGCTGTTTCTGCTGCTTTAACTAAGTGGAGTCGCAACAATTTTTCACATAATCACCTTAAAGTAGCAGCTTTGAAACAACAACTACAACAACTCATCAACCTACCCCATAGATTTTATGACAAATCAACAGCAGCAACATTGAAAGAGGAGATCCAAAAGGTGTGGCAACAAGAAGAACAATATTGGGCAACGCGTTCCAGGATCAATTGGTTGAAATGGGGCGATAATAATACCAAATTTTTTCATGCCACTACCATACAAAGACGACAAAGGAATTGAATCAGCATGCTGCAGGACGACAACCATAATTGGTGCGGGACACTAGGCAGTTAAAAGAGATGACATCCGCCTTCTTTTCAAGCTTATATACCACAGTGGAAAGTCACAACTATGGACCTATATTAGACCAATGCCCATGTATGATTACAACGGAGATGAATGGGGTATTAATAGCTATGGTAACTCCTGAGGAGGTTTATTAGGCCACTTTTCAGTTAGGAACTACCAAAGCTCCAAGTCAAAATGGCTTAAATGGTCTTTTCTATCAAATGCACTGGGAAATCAATAAGGACGACCTCTTTACAGCGATGCACAATTTTTTTTATATCAAGGAATATGCCCCCCGCTCTTAACAGGACCATTATCTCCTTGATTCCCAAAACCCCTTGCCCCGAATGTCTTGATCAATACCGCCCTATCAGCCTTTGTAATTATGCTTACAAAATTATTTCCAAGGTGATTGCTAACCGTTTGAAACCTATGCTATCGGATCTGATTATGAGGAATAGTGTGCCTTTGTGGGTGGTAGGCAGATACATGACAATATTTTAATAGTCCAGGAGATTCTCATCAGCTCAAGATAAGGAAAAGGAAGCGACCCTTTCAGGCAGTTCTTAAAATGGATATGCAAAAGGTGTATGATAGGGTGGAATGGGATTTTCTTGAAGATTATTTAGTTAAATTAGGATTCCATTCCAAATGGATCTAGTGGGTGATGCAGTGCATACCGACAACATCCTCCAGTGTAAAATTTAATGGCGAACAACTACAATATTTCCATCCTACCAAGGGTCTTCGGCAGGGTGATCCTCTATCCCCATATATTTTCATCCTGATGGAAAATCTCTTATCTTATCTTATAAACAAAACTGTTAACATGAGACACCTCAAGGGCATCAAACTAAACATGTGGTGCCCTACTCTATCCCATTTGTTCTTTGCAGACGATACAATTTTCTTTCTAGATGGTACTGTTCAAGAATGTCAGAATCTACCAAATATCTTGCATCAATATTGTCTTGCTACAGGACAAGAGGTTAACCATAACAAATATGGAATTTTTTTCAGTAAAACTCGCCCTACTAGTTTACAAGAAAATCTGGTAAGGGAGCTGAGAGTACCGGTGTTGCAATGGTCTGGTAAGTATTTGGGAATACCATCCGATTGGGGACGTTCTAAAAAGGATATGTTTTCCTAGATAATGGGGAGAGTTCAAGCAAAGTTGGAAGGCTGGAAAGAAAATCTCATTTCAAAGGGGGGGGGGAAGGAGATCCTTCTTAAGATTGTAGTACTGGCGATACCACAATACGCCATGTCTATCTTTAAACTACCTGTGTCTCTTTGCAAATCCATTGAAGAAAGAATTGCAAGATTTTGGTGGCAGAATGACAGGCGCAAATCAGGAATTCATTGGCAAAATTAGGAAGTTCTAAAAAGCAGGAAGGAAGCTGGTGGTTTAGGATTTCGAGATCTTATAAATTTTAACAAAGCCATGTTAGGAAAACAGGCATGGCGTTTACTACATGAGCCACTATCTCTATGGAGTAAATTTTTTAAAGGACTTTACTTCCATTCAAAGAACTTCTGCACTGTGGAAAAAGGCCCTTGCCCATCATGGGGTTGGCAAAGCCTTCTGATTGGAAGGGATGCGATTTTACCCAATGTTCGATGGTTTGTTGGAGATGGGCAGTTAATCAAAGTACGTGAAGATAGGTGGCTACCTATCGGAATATTAGGTGGACTTGCAGTTCGAGACGAACCTCAGATGGTGGCTGACCTCATAGATCAAGACCACAACACCTGGAACTTTGCTCTTCTTAACAGGTTCTTTGACTCGCGGGTCATAGCTGAGATCATTACCATTCCAGTAAGACCCAACTATGCCAAGGACAAACTCATCGGGACTGCTACTAAACATGGACATTACACTGTAAAGACTGCTTATCATGCACTCACGAAATCAGTAACAAATCAGACAGGCAATAGGGCTTCCACATCATATCAGAATCCGAAACTATTATGGAGGAAAATCTGGACTTTGCAAATCGCCCCAAAAATTCGCACGTTCCTATGGTTGCTATGTCACAATGCATTAGCCACCAGAGCAAATTTATACCAGAGACATATTACCACAGATCCAAATTGTATTCTATGCAATCAACAGATCTTAGCTTGTGTGATACAGCGCATTGATGCTTGGCTCACAGAGAAAGTTCGAAGACAGCAACTAGTACCTGGTTTGGAGACCATCGCGAACGTCCTTTGGCAAATCTGGCGAGTTCGTAACAGTTTTATCTTCTCGGCGTGAGAGTCTTGACCCAATACACGTGCCCGAGGCAGCGCTAGTTCACACCCATGTCGCTCGGCTATCCACTTGATCCTAGACCGGCAAAGGCAAATCGATCTTGAACAGAGAAACTCTTTGGAGGCCACCAGATCTAGGCGTCCTGAAGGTCAACATCGATCGAGCACATCAGCCAGGCAGTAAGGAAGGTACTATGGCCTGTGTTTGCCAAGATCGACATGGAAGACTTACCGATGGCTTCTCCAGACGCTTTGCTGCTTGTTTGACCCTGTAGGCGGAGATCCAAGCATTTTCTCTCACTCTTCAACACCTGCTTCACCAAGGCTTCAATCACGCGGATCTGCTCATGGAATTGGACTGTCTCGTCCTCGTTGACACGCTGAATCGACATATAAAGCCGCCATGAGAGGAGCGTCCTCTATTTTCTGAAGCTGCCTTTATGTTTTCTCTTTTCCCTAATCTCAGCCTTTGATACTGTAGATGAGAGGCCAATGTTGTTGCCAATTGGGTTGCCAAGGCCCACAATCGTACAAACCAAATCCAAAACTGGGCTGTCTTTCCTCCTTTTTATTTGCTCGACCTTGTATGTGCTAATGCACTAGCTGCAGGTTGTACCAGTTTTAACACTTGAATATATAGTTCTCCTTTTCCACAAAAAAAAAAAAAAAAAAAAAAAAAAGATTGAAAAACAGGATCATATTGGGTAGGAAGCTAGCTTGGGGTTTGAAACGCCGAAAAAGTAATCGTGGAGCTTGACTGATTTGCAAACTAGCTTTAACCTTCTCAACTCTCCTCCCTTCTTTAATTGGGGATGGCTTTTCAAACCTTTAGACGTAGACTTTTTAATATTTTTTATTAAAT
Organism: Eucalyptus curtisii; assembly: GCA_017140595.1. Lineage (NCBI taxonomy): Eukaryota > Viridiplantae > Streptophyta > Magnoliopsida > Myrtales > Myrtaceae > Eucalyptus > Eucalyptus curtisii. Next base: position 35,543,210 of record CM029499.1, on the reverse strand, counting down.
CAAAGTGCTTCTCGCCCCCTTTTTTACGCAAAAAAATAATTTGAAATTTCCCTCACATAGAAAATGAACTTGTTTTGGTCTTTTTGACTCGAATAGGGACTAAAATGAATGCTCACTAAAAATATTTCAAGGATTATATTGAAACAAATCAAAAAGTTCAAGACCCTCTTATGTCAAAATCTCACGGTTAACATGTTGTACCATTTGTTTAATCGAAAGCACTTAAAACCTTACAATATATAAATTTTCAAACATAAATGAATATATAATTTGCGTCTTTGAGAGTTTGCTTCATTCTTCTCATGAAAAATAACTTTTAGAAAAATATTTTTTTCGATTTTCTGGTGTTTGGTTCACGGCAAATGAGTTGGTTAGGGAAAACATTTTCCGTTAACAAAAAAAAAAAATTATAAAACAGGGGAAATGTTTTCTACTTTTAAATAGATGAAAATATTTTCCATATTTCTTTCATCTCACTTTCTTTCACTAAACACCTTTTCTTGTTTTATTTTTCTTTTTTTTAATTGAGTTTTTAACTATTTTTTATCTTTTATCTTTTTCTTTTTTTTCTTCCTCTGTGACCGATCATAGGCGAGCTCGAGCCTCGCCATAGGCCAGTGAGGCTCGACCTCACTAGATTTTAGCCAAGGAAGAAGAAGAAAAAAAATAAACTAAAAAATAAAAAAATCAACTTAAAATAATAATAAAAAATACTGAAAAGGAGTGCATGGAGGAAAAGATTTTCTTTGTCGAACAGCATAAAATATATACTAATTTATTTTCAAGTTTCAATTGAACTCTGCAAAAGATTGTCATTTCCTTAGAAAATGGCTTCTTGACGCCATATTTTCCTTGAAACGACTGGAACCTTAAAATTAGTAACCCAAATGAAAATGGAGGTGTTACTACATAATGAAAACCTAGAAAGAACCAACACTCTTCAAGCGCCTTCGTGTTATGTCATGTCGGATACTCAGACATGAGTTCGACACTCGATCGATAGGTTTCGAAAAATCTGACACTTGGTCAACTCTCTTAATATTCTTCGACATGCGAGTTTAGAATTCCAACACTTGATTTCTATACTCACGTGGTCAGTTTTACAAATTTTTAATAAATGATTTGTAAAAATGTAAATATGTAAAATAATAGTAATAATAAATTGAGAAAGAAGAAAAATCCAGTCTTCTCTTCTCTTTTGACTCTCACTTCACGTGACACCAATTCACCTCTCAAGTTTGTTTTTTTCTCTTCTCTTCCATCACGCTCTAATACACGAGTCCAGAATATGGATTACTTGTTTTTTTTTCTTTCAAGTTTTATAGATTACTGGAATGTGGTTGAATTTGTCAAATTGAAACAATAAATGATATTAACAAATGGTGGATTAATGTTTTAGCGATTAATTTTCTCTTGACTTACAAACTTAATCCCAAAACTAATAAGAAGGGTTCCAATTAAACTTGATCGGTGGGGTGACTTATCATTCCTTACCCGAACCGACCCACGTCTTGAAAAATATTAAATTTTATTTCGCATAAAAGACCGGGCCCGAGTGGGCCCAAATGAGACTATAAAGGTAAAATCCTACCCAAGAACGAAATTACCTGTTCATGCTGCTGTGATATGTGTTTCGAGGCTTCGAGCCTTATCGACATGGGCAAGCTGCCAAGCCTTTTGAAGACGAAATGAGATCAAGCGTTAAGATAACCCATGCTCACTCATTTCATCCATCTCATAGTTGAACTTGATGAGTCTCATCTTAAATCAAGTTGACAAATGTCCATAGCTGCATCCCCTTATTGCACGTAATAATTTCTCACAAAATTCTGGGGATGGTCTCTATTTCGCGTAATCAAAGAATCCCACTACGAAAGAAGTATCGTGGCATGCATTTGATGTAACCTTTCTTGAATTTTTGGCGCGACACGGCAAAAAACAGTGTGTTCCATTCGATACCTATATTGATTCTATGGTTTCACTATAGTCGGATAATGCAATAATCTCTCGCGACTAGTTAAGAGGATCAGACCTAGAAGGTATTTTGGGGGGAAAAAAAAACAATAGCTAGAAGGTACACTAATTGGCCAACTTGGCGACTTCCTTTTTGTTCCTTTGCTTGACGCACGACCGTCCCGGAATTTAGCTTTCTTGGTAGAAGACAAGATCAAGTAGATTAGGAAACGAGGTGAAAAAGCAAAACACACACACACAAAATCATACTAGGAGGGATGAAAAGGAATAAAAATATTGCGTGGAACTTCGTCTAGTGGACCGCAAAATTACTGCAAGTTTATATGAACATAGTCGACTCACTAATGTCAGGCTGGCTATACACTAGGCTTTCATCATCGGTGCCACTCAATTGTGACTGTCAACGCGGCAAATGGTCCGACACAAGCCATGAATTAACCCTGTTCCAAAGACCGGAGATCAATCGACTTGCGCTTGAGAAGCGGTCAAATAAGACCATCTGCATCATTCATTCAACAAGGGAAGTCCCATATCGATGATCACCAAGGCTTTCGGTTCAGCTGAAAATGATAAAAGAAGATGGGATTGGGGGGTGTTGGAATGAGGATGAATCAATTGCTCACCCCTTACTGCTTGTGTTGGGGACGTGGAGGTGGGTATACATTGAATTTGCAGTATCGATGATTGGGCCGATTATTAATAAATTTCACATATCCAGCCCATCCAATATGCTTTCGGGTCCATTGGGTATGGACGGGAAGGCCGGGCCCAATAATGCAGACCCAAAACAAGCTATTGTTGATCACGGGCCGCCCAGCCATGACCCACTGCCGATAGATTAAGATTCCAAACCAGCCCTCCGAAATTTAAAGTGACCAAACCTACCGAAATTTTTTATACTATACATATTTTAATTAACTGCATGAATTGAGATCGTTTCCTAAAAGGAAAGCCCAAAATGGACATTATCTCAAATAATTTTCTAGAAATGGCTGACTTAATGGGATCATTTTCACAAAAAATGGCGAGGGTAAACCTTATATAAAATAAAAATCTAAAGTAACAAACTTAGTTCAAATAAGAGTCGAAGCTCACTAATCGATCAAATCTGCGCTGGTTAGGTTGAAGGAGCAACTCACATGCTTATTCTGTTGGCAAGGCGGCAACATTAAGGACAATTTTCGCTCATTCTTTCACACAAAGATGCTCCCTATCATTTCATTCGATTAATTGAATTTTCACATATTTCTTCTATTCTTTTGAATATTGGCAGCCAGGGCAAAAGTGAAGTTATGTGCTCTAGTTCAGTACCTGAAACCTTTTAGGGTTGCCATTCGGTACACCATTGCTTCCTCCATAAGCATGATGTCGATGGCAAATTTGATTACACTCGAATTCAAGTTAAATACCCATGAAAATAAACAGAAATTTTGGTTTTTCCCAAATGTATTAATTGAACTGGACAATCAACTGATCAAACTGTTCCCACAAGAAGGTGACAAAAGTCCATGCCATACGGATAGCTACCAGTACATGGATAAATGTTTGGGGTCATTGAGATCGTTCGGTCCCAAATCCAAGACTTCGACAAGGTGAGGTGGCTCTCTGTGGCTGCTGTCATGTTATTTACTTACTCAACCATCGAACTTCCCCTCGGCATTGCAAAAGCCGCATGTTGCTAGCATGTTTTCAAGCTATCAATTCTTCGTGTATGAACATATTATGCGAAGATCAAATTAAAATAGAAAGATTGAGTAGAAGAAAACCTGTCACTAGTCCTCATATTTTGTCTTCACAAATCTTAACCAGAAAATGGCATTTTCGGAGAAAATCTCACTAAGATAAGCGTTGGCAGCGTCCCTAAGATCCAAAAGATATGGAGTTCTAGGCTCTTGGTAACATAGCTTTTGCCTATTCATTTTCCATCATGCTCCTTGAAATTCAAGTAAAATTTTGTGACACTTACTAATAATAGTTGTATTACCAAAAATAAAAAATAAAAAAAATCCCTAGTCTTTTCAAAAAACTATCCGATTGGCGAGCGAGAGCCTCTAGCTCGCCCGATTGGTGAGCGTGAGCTCACTAGGGGTCGAGGAGCTTGAGGCTCAACAGTCAGCCGCCCAAAGAAGATGAACTTGAAAAAAAAAATTAATAATCGATTTTAAAAAAATATATATAATTGAAAATAGATTTTTTAAAATAAAAAATTTAAAAAATCGATTTGAAGAATAAAATAATAATAATATTTTTGAAAAAGAGTGTATGGAGGAAAATATTTTCCTTACCGAATAACAGAAAATATTTTCAACTTCATTTACAGGTTTTGGCCGAATATTAAAAAATAATTACATTTTCCTTATAAATGGTTTATTGAAAAATATTTCTCAAAGATGTCAATATTTTCTGTGAAAGAGATGGAGCCTAAATTGCTACCATCTACGGCCAAGATGGTGAGGAAGGCCATGTTGGTCAATGCAGCGGTCATGACTCTACTATCCGTGCTTTGTGGCCGCATGGGCCAATGGTGCGTTCGGGGACATGGCACCCAGGCATCTCCTCGCGGGTTTCGGGTTCCTCGACCCTTATTGTCTCATCGACATAGCGAATGCCGGCATCGCGATCCACCTCGTCCGTGTCTACCAGGTCTCCACCCAACCCTTCTTCACCTTCATCGAGAAGGCTCCCGGACAGCCATTTCATCAACAAAAGTCCCCCAAACAAGCATCTGCCTTTTCGATGTTGGGCTTAAATTCTTTCCCAAAAATCTGAAAGGGGCAAGCAGTTAAACTCCCCGCATGAATGCATGTATGAATGAAAAACAAAATAAGAACTTGGAAAAATTTTAAATAAGGGTTTGAAGTGGACCGTTTTATCAAAAGAGAGCTCAAGGTGAATATTATTTCAAATAAGGGCTTGAAGTGACCAACTTAATCTCAAATAAGAGTCTAGATTTATCGAGCAGCCAAATCTTCGTTGCTGGGCTTGCACATGCGACTCGCATGCTTATTCCACTGGCAAGACGGCAACCTCAGGGCAATTTTAGTTCAAGATTTTCTGTTTTGACCTTATCTGAAGAAGTTCCAAATTGATGTTAAGTGGTTTGAGGATTTTTCTGAGGCTAACTTTCCTCCTAATATTACTTTCGCAACTTCTCTGTTTCGATTGCGTCTATTGTCCTTGCTTCCTTGATGTTGCTGCTGGGATAAGAACAATAGTCAGACGTAAAAGCCCATTGCCCGGAGAAGATTTGGCATGCGGTGTGAAAATCAAGTTGTTTCATGCAGGTGGCTGAAAAGGGCTTTAAAGGTTTTTAATCAGTCTGATTTTTTAATTAAGTCAATGCGGTCGTTGAGATGGAGAGAGAGAGAGAGAGAGAGAGAGAGGAGTGCTTCGGTTCTCTCTCGAGAAAAGCATAGATATGGCGGGAGAAAGTCTTAAAAGGTAATGATGAGTTAGAGAAGAAACATGCCATCTTCTCTTTTTTACTTTTATGTTTTAGGTCGAAACCCTAACTTTTTGAGTTCAGACAAAATATAAGTGGGAGCTTCCTTCGTGATCAAGAATATAGCGTGGCTGGTGTAATGCATGTCTTATCTCTCTAACTTAATTATTTGTGTTTAATCAGACAAGCACTTTTCATAATTGCATTCATCATAGTAAATATCATTACTTTTACAATGATTGTTTTTTTGTTGATATATACATATGTAAGAATTGAGATTATCTAATGAGAATAGTTTTCCCCATTGCTTCTTCAATTATAGAAGAGGGATACAATCTAAGAATAAGATTGTTATAGTTATAGTCAGCTAGGGAGAGCTTACTATGACAAGATCCAACATCTTTCAGTTCTCAATGATGTGGGTTCATCTTAGGGCAATTTTCTTTCTTTTAATCGTGTCTGTTAGTTTTGGTTCCGTGATGTTGCCACCGAAATAAGAACATAAATCACACGTACATTATTAGTTAAGGAAATAAGAAGATGGAACTCTTTAATCTATCAAGGAAAAATAATACATGCAAAATCAATTTGGAACCTCTTCAATATATTAGGAAAATTATCTAAAAAATTCTAAATCTATTACATTTTTATCAATTCAGTCCTAAATATTTTAATATTGCCAATTGAGCCATAAACATTTCACATTTTGCCAATTAAGTTCATTGACTAGTTTTGACCGAAAATCGTTGACATGGAAGCCGGTCTTTCTACGTGACATGGAAGATAGATGTAGTTCTTAGCACAATGCAAAAAGCTAAGAAGAAATTAAATACTGCATTGGAATACAACTAACTCTCTCCCTTCGAATTGGGTCACTAATCCCCCTCACTCTCTATATTTAATTTTATGTTTGGACTATGATCCTTCTACGGCCCCTTAGGGGCTTAGTAATGAAAATTACCACTTTCTGACCAAAAAAAAAAATGAGGATACGATGATAAACAGAACAGTGATGGTAAGAAAGGGCTTTGAGATTCTTCTCAATAATTTGGTAAAAATATATTGAGATGAAGATGCTATGTGGTTGATGCATCGTTCTAATTTCCTTTAATACACAAATTTTCATTATTATTACAGACCCACCCAATATACGTTATCGAAAGTGGGCCAAGAATTAACAAAGAAAGAGCTCAAAAGAAATAATGAATTGAGAATTTTCTTTGCTATTTAACCATCAAACAAATGATTTGGACCTAAGTAAGTCCTTAAAAGGCTTCCGCCACCCTGAGGGCGGTCTCCAGGGGATTATAACCCCTAGGAGAAGTGGGAAAGAGTGACACCTAGGAAACACTAGGTAGAGCTAGGTAAGGGGCTCGAAAAAGATTCCTTCCCCAGTGGGGGTTCCGCCACACTCCTTCGGGAGTTGGACCCAGAGCACGATGGCCGCGATCGGCCCGGTGGTCCATGCGAAAGCATTAGGAAGGTACAACCAAATGATGGTTAGAAGTAACACTTTCCATTAATACACAAATTTTCATTATTATTACAGACCCACCCAATATACGTTATCGAAAGTGGGCCAAGAATTAACAATGAAAGAGCCCAAAAGAAATAATGAATTGAGAATTTTCTTTGCTATTTAACCATCAAACAAATGATATCCAACCATTTTTCTTAAAAATGATTTTAATGAAAAGTATTTTTCTTTATTATAAAATTTTCAGTGAAACAAAACTTGTTCAGAGTAGAGCAAGTGACCAAAGACTAAATACAGCTCGCACTTAGCTAACTTGAAATTACCAACGTAAGATTTTGCGGCGGACAGCAATCTGAAGAAAATTGTGCGAAATGGCGGTAGATGGTTGCGTGGTTTCACCAAACTTTGGAGCTTGATTTTGCTATTTTCCTGCAAATTAACTCGTAAACTAGCTTTTGACTTTTCTCGACACTCCAGCCTTCTTCGCATGGGATATGATTTCTTTTCGAACTTGAATTTTTAATATTTCTCATTTGACAGAAAGAACAATTCGAAACTCACGTCCACTAAAAATCAAATTATATTGGGCATTCTATCCCGTATAGGCATGACATGACTTATTCTCATTAGGGTGAATAAAGTGGATCGATTGAATTGGTCGGTCTGGTTCAATTCTAGGGAGCGCTTGTCCGGTTCCTAGTTCCTAAAAGTGGAATCGGTGTTTAGGCGGTCCGATTCCAAGAAAGGAATCGGACTGCCTCAACCAATTGTTTTTTTTTTTTTTTCTTTTCCAATGTTTTAAGCACACTTCCTCTCCTCTTTCGATTTTCCTCTTTCGCCTCATGACGCTCACGCCTACTCTCCTCTTTTGGTCTTTCCCTTTCTTTGGGTCTCATTCACTTCTCGTGGAGTTCGAGGTATTCTCTTATTTGAACTCAACCGATTCAACTAAACTACTTGAAAACCAAATAGGATCGGGAATCATTCATCCATAATTCTCACAAAAGTTAGTGGAATTGAGGAGAATAGAGTCAACATGGCTTCAAATATTGGGAATTCAGCTCGACCTGAAATATTCAAGGCTCAATCTGTTCAGCAAAGTTAAGTTCTTAAGCTCGAGCTCAATGTTGAATTAGTTTTCAATGAACCTGTAGTCTACTTGATTGTTCAAAGAAAGTTTAGTCAAAGCTCGACTTAACATAGATGAGGTGCAAATATGACTGCTGAAACCCCAAATGAATGCGTGTCCACATCCTAGGCATTGCTAATTAAGGTCATGCGAAACGTGACTCGCATCAAACGAACAAGACCTAAAGTCTAGTGCTTTCACATTACTTGTTGGAACATACACTAATATGGCAATTTTGCTTCCAACCTTTATGTTTCCAGCTAGATGCAGCGACGAATTAGATTTTGTTTTGCAAAAACACCAGGCTTGAGCGAGGCCGAACGAGCCTAGGGTAAGCAGGTTTCTGTCGAAGGAGGAAATTACTTATCCATGCTTGTTCTAATATGTGCTTCAAGCCTTGTTGGCTCGGGACTGTGCATGATCGTTTTCTATTAGATACAAGACAGTAAAGTAATACTTTGCTTAATGCAGTTCTCTTGCCCTTAGCGCATACAACACAATATTTTTGGGGATGGTCCCTACTTTTGCATAATCAGAGGGTCCCACCATGAATATAAAGAAGTATCATCAAATCATGCACCTGAGATAAGCTTTCCTAGTTGATCTAGATGTTGAATTTTTTGGGCACAATTTGATTAAACATGGTGAGTTCTCTTGTCAGCATCTGGCCGAATTTAGACCTCGTATTGGATGACTTCTCATGACTTGAAAAAGGTTGGTGAATATGATACTAATAAATTACGACGTGAAAGAAAACATCTCAGTTGGATATTAAAAAAAAAAAAAAAAATCATCATGTCATGCTACTGTTCATTACGAGACAGAGACAATCAAGTGTTATCATGAAGATGATCTAGATCGTATCTTGCAGCGATCATCGATTCGATATTTTATGCTAGATTTAGCTAAATTAATTATTCTCAATGGTCCCGAGAGCAAAATGGTCTCCTAATGCTCCATAATTTTTTTATTGCGCCACTATCTTTGGTGTGGTTGTGGAGATTCTTTCAAGTGAATGTAACTTGTCTCTTCTGCTCATGCACCTATTCTCTCTCTTCAGTAAATTAATCTCTAACAAGTTCAAGTAACTCAATTTTTTTCTATCATGCTAATGCAAACGTGGCCACTGTCACGAACCTAATCATCTTGACAACACGAACAGATCCTGTATCTCATAATTTTAGGCTCGAGATAATGGTTAGGTGTACGACTTACTCAATAACAATGTTATGTCTTTTGATACCTCTTGTAGATTTTGTGGGACCATTGCCAACTGTTCTAAAAGCTTAAGCTATTAGATGAAAGCGTAGTTTATTATTTAAATATTCTAACACCTCTAAAATATGCTTTTCCAAAACCATCTCCTCCCACTTCACTGATGTACGATCAAGTACTTTGATGACATACCTAATAATCAATCAATGATGCAGAGAAATTGCTAATGTCCAAGAGCAAAACAAGATCCTGGGTTACCCGCCCAACCCCGGGCGACCCTTCAATCGGGGATGCGGCGACGCCCGCCATGTTCGAGGGAAGGGGGTTACCCAAATACCAAACGCACGAGTGCGCTCGTGTTATAAAAATGTAAGGAACGAAATGCGACAGCATGAATTTCGAGGGACAAACTGTGCAACAGATGTCGTAACCGAAAGGCTTCATCCAAGGGAAGGGAATCCACTTTTACTCCACGTCGTTAATCAATTGAGAAATATTAGTTAATGTGAATTGCATTATCCTGTCACATCAAAATCCAACTTTTCACGAACTAAGAATCGAGCAATTTTAGATCAAATCTAAAAAACAAGACCTTATTGTAAAATTCAAGGTGACGAAAATTCTTTAGACTAATTAGAGTACATTTGATTCAGCATTCTTAAGGACCTTTCAGTCTCCAAAACTCATTTTTCTTCCACATCGTTCATCCACCGAGAAATATTAGTTAATACCAATTGTCTTATCTCGTCACATCAAAATCCAACTTTTCACGAACTAAGACTCAAGCAATTTTAGATCAAATCTAAAAAACAAGATCTTATTGTAAAATTGAAGGCGACTATGATTCTTTAGACTAATTAGAGTACATTTGGTTCAGCATTCCTAAGAGACTTTCAATCTCCAAAATCCTTTGAGAAAATGCTGGACCGTTTGGCAACTATTTTGAATAAGGTTTCACTTCAAAGTCAGCATTGAGAAAACTGAAAATTCAATGCTAGTAGGGACTAACTTTGGGCTTTCAGCATTTGGTCAAATGCTTAAACTCATTTTCTTCTACCAAAACTACCTTTACTAATTTTTCAAAATTTCAATTTCGTCCTTCATTAGTTTTTTTTTTTTTTTAAATTAAAAGAGGACCAAACCCTTCGCTAGACCAGCGAAAGGCTACGACCGCTAGCAAGCTAGATCCGGCGCCGGCAGCTATAGCCCTTTGCCGAACCGACGAAGGGTTTGGTCATTTAAAAAAGAAAAAGAAAATATATATATATCTAAAATTCATTGTAAAAGTTTTTTTGCCAAACACACATTCAACTCAAAATCCATTTACAAAGAAGTTTTAACCAAACACAATTTGCATTTCCCCAAATAACTTTGACTTTCAGCATTTATATCATATTCAAAGCTTATTTGCCAAGTTGAACCAAACGCATCATTATTCGGGCGATAACACGCGTTAGACACCTGGAAGTTTCCTGCTATTGAACAAAATTTAATCAAAAGGCAAAGTCAAAACAAAAGAATAAAAGAATAGCACTGCCCCCTTATAAAGGAAGGCCTCCCTTGTCTTCTGAGCCCATAGTTTTTTTAATTCGTTTGATCTTGGTGATAACGGAGATGATTGGTTTCGAGGTTGCGCCTGATCTGCCTCAGCAAGGTGGTGGCTTGAACGGCTTTGACGATGACGGCCGTCGCAGACGAACTGGTGAGCACGAAACAAGCTCTTTCAATCTTTATCTTTATGATCAAACTCTCATTCTATATTTCGCTAGGCGATATCGCGCAACGATGCCTCCTCTAGAAGCCTTGGCCAAAAAATCTTCTGTGTTCCTTTTCCTTCACTTTTTGACAGCTGAGAGAGAAGGAAGTTTTACCAAATAACGGATTTATTATATGGTTCTTTGTCTTGGGTTCAAAGCAGGGACTGTGTGGTTGGCTAGTGCTCGCATAATAACGGCTGTGATCGGGCAAGGAGTGCTGCCTCTGGTATGGGCCATGGCGCAGCTCGGATGGCTCACTGGGCCGGCGGCGCTGCTCCTATTCGCCACCGTCATTATCTGCGCCTCTGCCCTCTTGGCCAATTGTTACCGCAGCGGCGACTCGATCATCGGCGAGCGCAACCTCACTTACATGGACGCCATCAAAAACATTCTTGGTGATAATTCATTAAAGAATTTAAAAAAAAAAAAAAAAAAATCCTTGGTCCTCCCACCAAATCTTTTCGCACAATGAAGCTCCCTTTCACTTCCCTCTTCTTTTCAATATTGGCAGGTGGCGCAAACGTGAAGTTATGTGAACTAGTTTACTGCCTCAACCTTTTTGGAGTTGTCACTGGGTTCACCATTGCAGCCTCCATGAGCATGACGTGAGTGGTGAATTTGATTCTACTCGAAGTCGAGTTAAATACAGAAGAAAATGAAAATAAAATACGTGTTTATTGGATATCAAATTTCGTGTTAATTTTGGTTCTATTGAATTTTTAATCAAACAGGGCAATCAACAGATCAAATTGCTTTCACGACAAAGGTGACAGAAGTTCTTATCAGTCAATTAGCTACCCATACACAATTGCTTTCGGGGTCACTGAGATAGTTTTGTCCCAAATCCGGAACTTCGACAAGCGGCCGGGGCTCTCCATCGCAACCGCTGTCATGTCCCTGACTTACTCGACTATTGGACTAGCCCTTGGCATAGCTAAAGTCGCAGGTTTAGCACGTTTCCATGCTACAGTTCTTTGTGTACGAACGTGTTATGCGATGATTAATAAATTAAACTAGAAAGACCGAGCAGAAGAAGGCCTGACACTAGCCCGCATATCTCATCTTTCTTAAATCTCAAGCAGAAAATGGCGAACTCAAAGGAAGTCTCACTGGGATAAGTCTTGGGACTGTCACTCAGACCCAAAAGATATGGAGGAGCTTCCAGGCTCTTGGCAACATACTTTTTGCCTACTCGTTTGCAATATTGTTCATCGAAATTCAGGTAAACTTTCGCGACAGCCTTTCGATAATAATTGGACTACAAAAACCACCACTAGACTTTCGACAAACGACCCTAGTTATTGGGTTGATCGGTGTGACGTGTTAAAAGCAGGATACCATTAGATCCCCACCACCGGAGGCCAAGACGATGAGGAAGGCCACGTTGGTCAGTGTGGCGGTCCTGGCTCTATTCTACATGCTCTGTGGCAGCATGGGTTATGGCGCGTTCGGGGACATGGCACCTGGGCATCTCCTCGCCGGTTTCGGGTTCTTCGACCCTTACTGGCTCATCGACTTAGCAAATGCCGTCGTCACGATCCACCTCGTCATTGCCTATCAAGCCCACGCCCAACCCCTCTTCGCCTTCATGGAGAAGCAGTTCATCACCAACGAGATCGAGATCGAGATCCCGATCCCAGGTTTCCGATCATCCTTCACGCTATGCGTCTTCCAGCTAATTTGGCGAACCGTTTTCGTGATCGCAACAACCGTGATCTCGATGCTGCTTCCATTCTTCAACGAAGTGATCGGATTGGTCGGCGCTCTAGGATTCTGGCCTTTGACGGTTTATTTCCCGATTGAGATGTACATCGCCCAAATGAAAATCCATAAGTGGAGCACGAAATGGATACGTCTCCAAATTCTCAGTATAGCTTGCCTCATCATCAGCGTCGCCGCCGCCATGGGCTCCGTCGCCGGGATGGTGCTCCATCTCCAGTCCTACAAGCCTTTCGGGACTAGCTACTAATTGGTCCCAACGTCGTCAATCTTCTCGTTGCTGATGAGGAGTTGCAACATCGCCAATATCCCACCAATCGATTTATTTGAAGATTCGCTACGTCACCAATTCTGTTTCTGTTTTATGTACAAAGGAAGAGAAATTACTTCGTTAGTTAATCGGTAGTAGGATATCAAATTTCGGTGGATGCAACGGAAGGGTGAACTTCGTACTTTGCTTCTTGTGGCAAGATATGAATCAATTACTATGATGTCACCATCAATTTTCTATGATCTCGATGATTAGGTAAGAAACATTGACACGAAGATGCTAAGCGGTTGGTTTGTGTTTTATTTTCCATTGCTACGCCCGCACCAATCTTCATCATCATTGCAAAGACACCAAATAGATGCAAGTGCATGCGGACATGATTCTAACAACAAAAGAGCCAAAAAGAGATCATCTGTCCCAATTTGAAGTTGCTGAGTACAGGAAAGTCATATTTAGGTGGTACAAACCTTTATACATAAAATTTGTCGGGGAAAAAGTGACTTTTATGAGAATCAAATGGCAATCAAAATTGAGATTTCCCCTCATGTACGCGAAAGTTGAAACTATTTTGGGTCTCCCGACTTGTGTGGTTCGATATACTTTGTGCTGGGCATGTCGATCAATAGGCCCGACGCAACTGATTCTTAACGAACCCAGTGAAATTCAGCAAAAGGGAGTCAATGCGGCTTGGATACTCGAGCCCAGCTCGACTCCGATCTAATCAAGCTTTGATACTTCGATTGGAGTTAATTTTTCAAGTTTGAGCTCAACTTTGAATTACTTTTCGACGAACTTGAACTCGACTTGAGTATTCAATGAAGTTCGGTCAAAGCTCGAATTCCGAAAGCACACTAAAAATTGACACAACGATAATTTTTGTCAGTTTTTTCGGATTTGGAACTGTACGTAATCATAAATAAAATGCTATTACTCAATCATACTTGCGAGCTTTTCGAGTCAAGTATTTTTAGCGCGACCTCGACTCAATTATGTAAGTGTGCTACTAAATTTGGAAATAAAATAAAATAAAGAATCAATTTAAGTTCCAATAAGCCACAAGTAACCTGACTCATTTAGGCTCGCATTTTTTAATCGTTTTTTTTTCCATTTTCTTTTTTCTTCGATGGATGGGTGACATGATGGCTTTTTGCTCTCAAACAGCATGTCGGTTTCCAACATTCAACTATCTCAAGCCACAACTACTCACATGGGAAGAGAAAGGTGGGAAGTTCGATTCCCTAGATGCTAGGGAACGTTTAATTTCAAGTGTGTGGCTCGACTCTCACGCTCTATAAAGAGGTAAAATGATAGTCTAAAAATGAGTTGAAAATTAAAATATGACAAACCATAAAAAAATATCTCAAGCCACTATCTCAAACCTAATCAAATGGCTAAGGCGAACAGATAATGGATCTCCTAACTTTAGGCTCAACATAATAGTTAAGTGTATGGTTTTGGTGTTTAAAATCCACCGATGTTTCTGGCATTTGATCCTCAACTCTATCGAGAACTATCTCCTTTGACTTTGCAGTTATGCAATCAACTCCTTCGATTACACACCTATTGACATGTCAAATTGCCAACTTGACATCGATGGTGCGCACATATTGCCAACATAAAACCACATTAACAGAGGAAGGTCATTCAAAGTATAGAATGACTATCCCCTCAGCATCTTAATTCCAGCCTCCATCCGCAAATGGAAGATTTTTAAGATGATATAAAACTGTTTGGTCACTGTTCTGTTGCTATGGATATGCACATTACAAGGCCCGTATGTGCAAATATGGGGCCTGGTTATTGTTCCAAAAGGCGTTGTCATTAGCAAATCCAGACTGAAAGAAAAACGAAAGAAAGGAAGACCACATCTTCGTCACCTCAATGCATAACAATATTCAAAAGCTGCAGCCACAGCTGAAATGGCCGAGGTAATAGCATTCCTCGTATAAATCACTGATCGATGAACTAAAAGAAGGTTGAGCCGAGATACAAAATGTTGACACCGAATCAGCAAAGTCACACAAGCCAAAGACAAATCACGATTCTCCAAGCACTTGTTTAACGCAGTCGACATGACATTCCATAACCAAAACAGCCACGGCTGATATACCAATATAAATATATCAAGGAGAAGGAATGTAGAAGTTTAATTATCCACAAGAATGGCACGAGTGCAGTCCATTTGAGAAGCAAGTATAACAAAACCTCGCAAGACCCATATCCACAAACCACAAATATACACCATCATCTACTGTACCTTCCCTTACAGCTCAGCTGGCAATTTGAATGCCAGAAACTGCTGACGTGCAAATTACAATATCAACCTCAGTGAACTATCAGAGTTCTTCAACTTCGAACTTTATCCATGCTTCCTCTAAAAACATAATTTGCATATTTTGAAAAGGTGGATAATCCATGTCAACAAGCTAACACAAGAACTTGCAATTGTAGAACAGTCCCTGACACCTCACTCTTTACAAAGAAAAAGGTTAACCTCAAGGTACAGGCCCGTCCCTGGGTAATGGGTATATCAATTCTAATCGAAAGTTCAAATTTTCATCAAAATGGAAAAATGCACTTGTTATATCAAATGGAGGTTCTATTTTTGGCCTCAAAAGAGAATCTAGCCACGATAGTTTGCGACCAAAATTTTTGCAGTCAAGCTACAAGTTTCTAAACTTCGAATCAAACACTTCGCTGCCGTTTATGAGCCTTCATGATCATGTAGACTCTTTGGTCAACCTGGTCGGCCGCATGCAAAATTAGGTTGACTGAGTTTGTTAAAGTACAATTGATATAGAATCACAGATCAAATTAGGAAATCCTACGTGGCATGAGTTCCCCGTTACAACAACGTATTCACGCACTTCTGGAAATTAGGCCTTACTGACTGTAGGCTATGGCAAAAAGTATGGAGAAGATTACGGATGGACCAAGAGAGTCTAGAGAGGCAGGTGTCTAGACAGTAATAGCACTGAGCTGTTTACGTCCTTTAAGATTCCAATGTGGTGAAATTGAACGAGGCCTGCTGGGCAATCATTCTTCACTGGGAGCAAGCATAGTTGAGGTCTACAGTTTTTTCTGTAGTTGAATATTAGCGTTAGATATCAAATTCAGTAAATTATATGAGCCTTCAAGCAAGAATCACTAGATAACGTTCGTGATATTGACACATGGATCCTTTTCAGGAATTTTCGTGCCTGAAATCCAGCAATTACTGAGTACATATACCAATCGGCAAAGAGAGTTACGAAGATGAGCTTAAACTCAAACAACTCCGACGTTATACTTAAATAGTGGAGTATCTGTTATCAAACACCTTTTCAGCCGTGTATTTCTGCTGCAGATTGGCCCCTCTCTGTTGAATCTTACTGGGATGAATATGCTATATAGGTTGGGATAAATTTGAAGGTGAAACACTCACAACTCATAGAACTCAAAGAAGAGAAGGAGATGGATAAGCAATTTTGTTCCACTTTATTTCACCTTAGGAACTTACAAAACATTTATTAGAGTTAGAAACACGAATAGTCAAGACATAGAAATACAAACAGACTCTGGAAAATAACACTACAATAATGACTTCTTAACTTGTGCACTAGTCATGAAATCCGAACACATCGACATTTAACTTGTGCATAGATGACTAGGCAACCAAATCGACAACATTTATGAATTTGGTTTAATTACTGACATTGTGGCCTTTCGATATACTTGCTTGACTGAGGTAGAAGTTATGAAAGCAGGTAGTGAAATTGGTTGCCACCCCCATTCAGGCCAAAGTACCTGCATCACTCCATCAGGAACACAGATTAGATATGCAACAAGACAGCTGGTTCAATACAAAAGAATAAACCACAGACTATACAACTACTCTAAAATCATTCTAAAAATGAGTTAACAGGAATTTTCCAAGTGAAGGAAACCAACATTCTTGTAACCGGAACTTCCCCATTCCATCCAAATGTCCCGCAGAATTGATCTCTTTCCAGATGCATGATCTGAGTGAGAGACAATTTTGACCCTTTCTCATTTTCATGGATTCATGAATATCGCGAGACTATAAATTTCATTCTTAAAAGTTGTCCTTGCACTCCAGAAACTCAGTAGTGACCAAAGCTGCAACGCTCACTTGGGCTTGAGCACGAGCATACAACTTACACAAGTAAGCACCTTATTTTGTTCATGTATAGATCACATGTCTAGTTTCAAGAAGTTTGCAGAACAATACAGGCATGGATCTTCCTATCAGCCCTTCTTATAAATCCAGACTTTGTAGATGATAACTACCTCGATTTTTTGACGTTTGTTACTAAATAAGTGTTGTATTCATTGGTAAATCACTAAAAATGAAATCTCTGTGCGGCACTTACTATAAATCCATAGTGGAATCTAACCAGACTTAGATTCAAGTTAACCAAGACTCTCTAAGCCAATTATTCAAGCAAATATCATCCTGAATTTTTCTGAAGTTCCAAAGGTCTTGGATACGTTAATATTCACTAGACTCCTCAAAGTTTCATGCATCTTTCTCTGTAAGCACGCGGATGAGGATTATGAGCTCTGCTTGAGATCGCCTGAGGAAACTCCAGCTGTTAAGACAGTGTTACTTGAATGAAATGATTTATCAGTAAAGAGTGATCTCATTAATTCATAAAGCTGAAAAATCAATTCAAAGTTAGCCTTGAGAAAACTTCAGTCTCGCCTGGTTTCCTCTCAACCCTCGTCGATCTCTTGTTGCTAAAATGTATTAAACATTAGTCACGGATAGGCAAATACAATCAAAGTTGTTTTCTTAGCCGGCATCATAATAAGGTTCAAAAGTCATCACAGATGCAATTATCAAGCCTTGTTAAAATGTGGCGGTGCAAAATGAAGGTGCACTCTCTGAAAATCATATTAGTAATCCAAAGTCCTGACTTTTTATTTTTATTTTTTTGGTCGGTATCCAAAGTCCTGACTGAACTTCAACAAAGCGGTACCCGTTCTTCATTACTCAACCAAATTCCAAATGCGCCATTTGGACATAAAATACATAATGCAACCCACAAGAATTACTTCTTATTTCCCAACACAACTTGAAGATTCCTGCTGTCAAACGTGAAGAGCATTTCTCTAATGCAATAAGCTCAAACAAAGTAAAAGTTGCTTCCCCCAAATACAACGAGTCGAATTGCGAACAAGGAGAAACAAAAGGAAGAAGCAAAAGAATGAATTTCTTCGAGAAGACCCACTTGCTTGATTTAATGATGATAAAAGTGCATGTATATTGCCTTATTTCCCTGCAGCCCCAGCGATTTATCTCAATATCAAGAGATTGATTCATCGAAAAAAGGAGAGAAGAGGACGCAGAAGGCGACGGCGAAGGGAAGAGGCCCTTTTTTTTCGGCCAGCAAAAGCCATTTCAGTCAATTAACTTCACGAAAGAGACAAAAACATATGAATTCTGAATACGAAAGACAAAAACACATAAGTTTCTTGGACCAGGCTAAGCTTTGCTTGGAGTCTTCAATCGCTCCCGTTTTGAAATTCAGGGAATTGCCATCGATGCGTCCAAAACTCTCTTTCATGGCCACTTAACTCTAACTAAATTACAAACCATTGAAATTTAGTTCATCTTTTGGCTAAATCAGATTAGTAGGATTGATCATCCGTTATAGTAGATGAAATGATCGGGATCAAAAGTGAATCCAAATTTAAGCAAAATAATCAGAGTAATCAAAAGTTGAGCGACCCGTTTGAAGATAATGATATAACTTCACAAATGCAATATTATACACTTCATTTTGAATTGGATCTATTTCAATTTTTCTCTAATTCATAGGATGTCATGACTTTTGATGTGAATTCCTTTCTTATCGAGATAGCAAGAAGATTATATTAGGAATCGGTTTTCATTTTTTTTTTCTTTTTTAGCGGGAAGAATCAATGATCATTTTTGCCTATAGCAAGGCCTGACAAGTAACTACACACTTTGATTCCCCAATTAATGCAATTTGGTCATTTCCCAATTTAGCTTTACTTTTCGAACCAAAAAAATCAGCTTCACTAGCTGGACTAGATTTTTCTAGAAACAGGGAAAGCTTGTATATCTGGCGAATAAGATTATTTTCATAATCAAGCAAGTACATGATGGGAATGCTAACGTATCCCGCCAATTATTATTAAATGCTTTGACTATGATAGAAAGTACTTACTTTTTGACCGAAAACCAATCAAAAGGGCATCATCCTCAATGTACAAAGCACATGTTACTCTCTCTACGCCTTTTTTTGTCATAATGAAGAGACCCTAAAGACGCATCACAATCAATTCTGGCCAGACTAAGCTAAAACAACTCAATTGTACCGTTTCAAGAAGCTTTAGGACTTGATTTTCTTATTAACATTTAGAATTGGAGCACCGGCATCATACATAAATGCTAAGATCTTTACTGGACTTGCGTCATTCTCCTCGCCTGTGACAATAGAAGAAATTATGTATCCTATTGTATTATTTTTGCAACGAGTGCCACTCCTTTAACACTCGAGCAAAGTGAATGGCAAATTTGTGTATTTTAATGAAAAATGATCAACCATTTAGCAAATCCAGCTTATTTGGGCCAGTAATGCAGATTGGTGTTGATTGCTTGTAAATCAGTTCATCCTATCTGGGCTAATAAGAAAAGCCCACATAAGGTTCAGTCACGCCTCGGGCCCTCCAAAATGTCTTAGACTTCAAGACAACCTTAACCTCAAAACTACACACCGACGAGAATATGAAGGGTTCCAACTTCCCAGTTCTAACCAAACTTGATCATTGGGTGGACCAAGCCAGATACTAAACAAATCCTTTCCCAAGCCGGTCCATGACTTGAAAAATATCAAATTTTGTTTCCCGAGTGAAAATTATTATTTTGTTTTTGTGTCTTTTTTACCATTTTTGGCTTGGAGAACAATAAAACAAAAAGGTGGGCATTTTTAAACCATGGAAGACAAGAATTTTAAGGTTACATTAGAACAACTTCACACACGAATTTCTAGATAATAATAGTAGCGTGTGAGAATAACGGAATATAGTGACGAATGAAAACTTCTTTTCTTGGACTGATTGGAATTTGTACAAATCAGAGCTTCTGACTCTTTTTCCCCTCTACTATCAGCTTCACCAAATGGTCCATTATCCCGATGACGTGATAAATTATTTGCACGCACTTCATTTCACTGTTAACGTGCTTTGCTTGTTCTTCCTGTCAATCTTGTCATGATGTCTAGTTGTTCCTCGCTTAGCTTCGAGAGGATCATCTCGTGATAAAATTGATCCTGATAATACAATTGCCACATGACTCGAACATTGTCATTGATCGAATATGTTAGTCATGCGATTAATTGAAGACAGGAAAGGTTTTAGTTTGTGCCCTCATTTTGGTATCGAGAATTGAGAGGTTTTGCATTTTATGTTAGTGACAACACGGTTTTTACGAAATTCAAGAAGTTTTGAGTTCAATTCCTATCCTCGTTTCCCTAAGTTTTCATTCAAAAAGAATTTTCAAGATGCAAGAAAAGATATCGATTCATCTCTTCCTTTAGGTGAATGTGTGTGGACAACACTCATAACATCTTCATTCAAAAGCATGAATCTTGACACTGTCCATGCATTATTGTCATTGAAGCTTAAGACCATGCTCTGTCAAATTGGGGAGGAGAAAATTGTGGTTTTAACTTTGAAGTATGGAAAATGATGAGGTCGTTTGTCTTCATATTGACTGGATGATGAAGATTCAGAGGGAAGAACAGCCTGCCATTTTTCATGTGGTCAAATCTTATTAATGAGGAACTTGTTGGATGCAAATTGCGCAATCCCAAAATCTCCATAATCAGAACGAAACATGCACAATTGAGTAGAAAGATTAACGCACCTATTTTGGGATCCATCGTTCTTAAAAACGATGTTCCAAGAATCAAGTCATTCTCCTCTATTACCCTCCGTATCACTGGCTCAATGAGGCGGCCCCCTTACCTTTAATGTTAGGTAAACGCTCCTTATGTGAGGATACATGTGAGAATTAGGATTAGAGGAGAGACTTGAGCACTATTTATAGAGTTTTCAGCCAGGCCCTCTCATTACGAGCCAGGCTCAACTCGGCCCACACTAGCCAGCCCCATATTAGACTAATTAAGAAACTTTCCATCTCACCTTAGACCAAACCCCGTAAAACGGTTAAACGGTAAATTACAATATCAATTAATGTAGTCCACATTAAGAAAACTCTTACAGAACTTGGAATTCCAATTTACTTTTCACTTTCCTCTTACCTATCCTCCAATTATTTATAGAAATGTACTTCCCTCAATTTTTCTGTCTTTTTTTGCCTTTCCAAAAAAGTAATTTTCATGACAGTTACTTCAAACTATTGACGAAACTAGACTTCTCACTACTATGTTCACTTTTATAATTCTAATCATACATTTTTACCACTCTTTTCCCAAATTATCGAAAAATTTTAGTTTTGTTATTATATCTATCTAGCTATTATTTTGAAAAATATTTCATCATTGTTTAATTGAGAATTGACCTAATGAACGAAATACCTTTAATCAAAAGTTAAGTTTTTGGTTTTTATTGAATCAAGTTAACAGGAAATGGATTCACATAACAAATACAAAGAACATTATATCTTGAAGAAAGAAAATAATAAGTACTTGAAAATGATAAATTGTTAAATTGAAACTGAGAAAATACACAAGTCTATGTTTAATCCCTTTACAATAATTCAACAAAACTTTATATAGCCTACTACAAACCGCTTATAAGCAATTAATATTCAAAATGATTGTTATAATAGCTTGTCAACAACTTTAGGTTCCATAATCGCATGTCAACCTTATCCTTATCCATAAGTGGTTATAACTCCACGATTGCCACGAGACATCACCATCGATTAGTGTCTCATTCTTTTATCAACAACTTTACTTTGTCTACAGTTTCTATATTCAACTCTTAACCAAATTATTTAAGCAAAATGTTGACTAGCCTCTATCGCATGTCGACGGGCTGTACTAGGGGGAAAATTACCAAAACAATGCTAGACGTATTATATGGATACTAATTTAGTTCTAACCCTTTAATTTGACCAATTTAATCCTGAACATATTGACGATTTACCAATGATATCATTTTGGACAATTTTGGCAGAAATCACTAACATGGATGCTAGCCATTCTGTGTAACATGACAGATGCTGACATAAATAAATTTTGAATTTTTTATAATTTTTGAATTTTTTCTTTATTTTTCATTTTTTTTTTATTTTTCCTTTTTTTCTTCTCTATTTCCCTCCATCACTAGGCCTCAATAATGGCTAGCGACCAGTGGAGAGATATAGGATATAAATGAATAAGAAAAAGAAAAGGAAAAAAGAAAAAAGAAAAAATTTAGAAAATTAAAAATAAATTTGTAAAAATTATACATGTCAGCATTAGCCATCGCCAATCATGCCACATGGGATAGTTGATGCTTACTAGACCACCACATCAGCAATTTTCAATCAAAATTGACAAAAATGACTACCTCGGCGAATTGTAAAAAAATTTATGACTAAATAGGTTAAATTTAAATGGTTTAGGACTAAATTAAATTTTGCATAATTGGTTTATGACTTATTTAGTAATTTTTCCATATTATTATCATGCTATTGATAATCATAGTCATCAACAAGTATTTCCAGTATTGGTGACTTGTAGATGACCGAACCATACTTAAAACCGAACTCTATATTCATTCTTGTTAGCGTTATGTCGATTAAAATCACTTGATCTTTTTTAGGTGTCGATAGTCATGTACGTTTTCTTAAAATAAATTCATCTATAGGAGGAGAGTATATGAAGATATAATCTGTTTCGATTCCCGCCATTGCTTCGGATTTACGGAATAATTTCTTTCTTTTTGGAAATTTCGCCGAAAGGGAACCGTAGTGGACCTTTTCTCTAGCTGAAGATAACAATATAATAATGTGAAAAAAAAAAAAGCTATTTAGCAGATGACTCGAGCTTTGACTTGTTTAATTACTGATAAAATTTGGCATCATCTGGATTTATTTAAATCTTGGGGATCCATATATTGTCTCTGCCCCACCTGCTCCTGGATAGAAACGTACAAGAAATTTTTTATATAAAGAGATAACAACACAAATGATACATAAATTTGTGTTTAATATGTAATGTGGTCCCTAAATTTTTAAATTTTAGTAAATATTTAATGTAATCCATTGATTACATAAAAAAATTTTAAAATTCAGGGTCGCATTGAATATTAAATCAAAATTTAGGGACTATGTTGAACAAATTAAAAATTCATGTATATTGAAATTCAAGGACTAATCTTACCATATGCACTTTTTGGACGGCTACTTTTTCAAGAAGACCTTGACTTTGAGAGTTGGTCCGACCTAAAATACTCGAAGGGGACAATCATTTCTTATCTTCATTAATTTCCCTCTATCAAGATTATATTGGGTTTCTGCTTTCACGACAGTCATATTGAATAACAAACAGCGGCAACCTTATCCAGATTAAAGTACATTTTGATTATCTTGGCATATATATTCACGTAAATATCCATAATTAATACGATGTACATTTTGAAAATTGGATGTCACGTGCAATGGGATTGCTCGGTGATTTATTTTGTGTAGTTTAATAAGCATGGCTAATGACGGACCTGAGGAATGCTAGCGGGGCCCATTCTCCCTAGCTACTCGGTCATTGGTCTTATTATCATAAACCATATGGTATATCTCCCAGAATTTCAGATGCGATTTCTCTATCTCGCTCCACTTAAGTCGATTCTTATCATTGTCTTGTCTGGCCTCCTTGGGTTATATTCAAATTCACCTTTTCTCTTCTGCCAGCTAGCCAGTTTTGGTTGCGTAAGTTTTTGAGAAATCACGTTTTTTTTGTCTACAGACATTCGTTGGCCATAAAAATCGAGCTGCTTTTGAAAGATAATATATAGTGGACCGGCAGTTGGTCCGATTATTTGGCAAAGCTTGAATGGGGGGTGTCCCTTTTGGCTACTTGGTGGGTACATTTTATAGAAAGTGCTTGACGTTCACGAAAAAAATCAACGATTTTACCTAATCACGTGTACTAATCCACATAAAAAAATCTTGTTCAAAGTAGGCCGAGTTTCGACCAAAGAAAAAAAAAAGTAGGCCGAGTGACAAGAGACTAAACATAACATGCACTTAGCTAGCTTCCAACTACAATCATAACGGATGACAGGGCGGCTTCCAATCCGAAATGGGATTATGCAAAAGCCTTATGGAATAATAATAACCCATGTGAGGGCCACCGAGGGCTTCGAGATGGATTCATTTGAGATGATGGTAGATAACCCAATTCACTGATGGTAGATAATCGAGAAGAGTGTAGTTAACACAGTTCCAATAATTCGAGCTTGGTTCAACTCGATATTTCAGTCAAAAAATGTTATGTTTAAGCTTGAGCTCAACTTT
Source organism: Eucalyptus curtisii (assembly GCA_017140595.1). Lineage (NCBI taxonomy): Eukaryota > Viridiplantae > Streptophyta > Magnoliopsida > Myrtales > Myrtaceae > Eucalyptus > Eucalyptus curtisii. Next base: position 35,518,732 of record CM029499.1, on the reverse strand, counting down.
CGACCAAAAAAAAAAAAGCTTGAGCTCAACTTGAGTTAGTTTTCGATTAACTTGAACTCACCTTGATTGGTCCATAAAGTTGAGTCAAAGCTTAAGTTAACATAAATTTAAGTGTAAGTTTGATTGTTTAAATCGCGTTTCTTGCGGCCAGTATTGATTAGATATTTATTCTAGTTTTAGTTAAATAACTTATTAAAAATGATCTCACAGGCAAACCCGGAGTTAATGGCATGCCCTATTGTCAAGGTTTATATGAAATGGAACTAAAATAACCTCCAGAATAGTGACTTTAAACAACTTTAGGCTTGAAATAACAATTTAGTGTATTATTTAGCCAATTATGGTGTTTTGTCTTCCTGTGCTTCTAGCATTTGATGCTCAAACTCTTTTGGAAAACTGTTTCCTCCAACTTTGCTCGTGGGGAAAAATTACCCAAAAAATCCTAAACCTAATATACTCATGATAATTCAATTCTAAACTTCTCATTTTATCAATTAGATCCTCAACCTTTTGACCATTTGCCATTATAGTGATTTCAGCTGATTTTGGCAACAACAAAAAAAAAAATGACATGAACGCTAGCCCATCCTATTTGGCTCGATTGGTGTTGACATGGAAAATCTTGCATTCTTTTTAAAATTTATGAATATTGCAATGCGACATGTATAAATGAGTCGGCGTATTTGTATGATCCCACAAAGTGTATCCACCGTACTTGCTAATGTACACTTACTTAGCTAGTTAGCTATATATGTATGTATAAGCTCAAAAGTAGATTATACACGCCAACATGAAAAAAAAAAATTATTGCAAAAGGCGAAAAACCAAACAAAGGGAAAGATGAGGGTTAATATCACGAAAAATCTTAAATTAGTGTACTTGTAACAAATTTACCCCAAAGTAATTTTTTGACCGTTAAAAACTCCAAATCAGTACATTTATGACAAATATGCCCTCAGTTAAATTGAATTAATGTCATGAAAAATCACAAAATTTATATACTTGTGACAAATTAAGGGTAAAATCACATACGTCAATTGCCACATTCCATCAAACTCAACAATTTAATAGTAAAATTTAACGAAAATTAGCAAATGATAAATTTATCATAAGTATATTACTTTGAAATTTTTTATTGTCAAAAAATTAATTATCGTAAATTTACGAGTTTGAAGTTTTTTAACCTGAAAAATTAAAGCAGAAGGGACCCCCACGCGCGGATGCCCAGTTCTTGCCTATTTTGGCACGTGGCGACGGTGCCAGCATCTAAGCATTGCTCTTAATGCACCTAATATTTTCTCCACCCTCGCTCCTCCTCTCTGCACTAGAACTCAGTTACTCAGCTATATAAATGACCTCTCCTCCCCGTCCCTTCCTCACTCCCTTCTCCTCCTCCTTGGCTCTCGCATTTTGGGACCCTGTGTCTCTTGGTTAAGCGTATTTGCGTCTGTGTCTCTCTCTTATAGCCAGTGCTTTTGGTGTGACAATAAACTGCGCACGGACAAAACCGTCCTGAGGAACGCCCACCCCCTCGTCTCTCCTCACAGCTTCTGATACCCTTCTTTCTTTCTTGAGCTCATCCGTTTCTGCGTTCATTTGATCTTGGTTGATACGAAAGATGGGCCAGAACAGAGATGGTTTTGAGGTCTCGCTCGATCTACCTCAGCAAGGAGGTGGCTCCAAGTGCTTCCACGACGACGACGGCCGTCTCAAACGAACTGGTAAGCAAGGAAACAAGCACTTGCAATGAAACTCTGTTCTATTTCGCTTCGTGATTTCGTGCAGCAAAGTCTCTCGTTGAGAAAGCTTTGCCCAGTTCCCTTTTTTTCTTTTTTCCTTTTCTCCCCTTCGTTCGTTGACCTCAGAGAAAAAGTTGAGAGTGAGGTTTTACCGAACAGCGTCGTCTCTTGTACGGTTGCACAAATTATGAAGGGGAAAGGCACTTTTGGACACCCTTTATTCGTGAAATTACAACACATTGCATTCATCCTGTGTTTCTCTCCTCTTAATAAATCCAAAAGTCTCGCAGGAGTGAGTAGAGTCCAACTGGATTAGGGCTGTAGGAAAAAAAAAGAGAGAGAGAGAGAGCCGACGCAGAAATTTCGGGGCTTTTCGTATGAGGACTCGTTCTCATTCAGGTAATAGTTATGCTTGTTTCCTTTCTTACCAGTTCATTTGGGACGCACGTCGTCGTCGAAGCACTTGGAGCCACCGCCTTGCTGAGGCAGATCGAGCAAGACCTCAAAACCAGCTCTGTTCTGACCCATCTTCGTATCCCCAAGATCAAATGAACCCGGAAAAGTATGAGCTCGAGAAAAAAGAAGGATGTCAGAAGCTGTGAGGAGACACGAGTGGGTGAACGTTCCTCGGGACGGTTTTGCCCGTTTGTAGTTTACTGTCACACAAGAAACACCGGCTATGAAGGTGCATTTGGTTCGATTTTTGGAGAAAGTCTTTGGAAAAATACAAAAACCTTTAACTTAAAGGGATTTAGTGAGATACGAAGAATGTTTAATAAATTGTAACTGAAAAGTGTTCGGGAAGCAATTTTGTGGGAAATGTTGTTTGGCAAATGTATTTGAAAAATCCTTTGATGTGATCAATGTAAGTTTTATATGTTTGCGTTGAGAGTAATATAAGAAAGACTTATTACAAATTTATAAATAAGAAAATAAAAATCGCAACAAAGTGGATCATTCTCAATTAAAAAGAGAGTAATTTCATTACAATACGCATGGTTAGAACTAAATTGATATAATTGTAATAGGTTTATGACTTTTTGAATAATTATCTCTAGCAGAAACCCTTAGGTGTTAAATTCAAGATTACTTAAGTGGAAGAAAGATAATCTGTTGTTTCATTTACTCTATTTTTTCCGAGCGAGAATGCCACCCTGTAAACTTAATCCCTTCCACGAGTTTCGGCACGTATCCATTGTATGTTTCCAAAGGAATCAATCGTAATTTGACATGGATGCTTACTTAATATAGTTGAGAGCCTTCCACTGCAAGTTTCTTTATTGAGGCGCTTTCAGATCTTGTGTATCAGAAGTACCACGTTGTGTTGTACTCAAAAAATTGACATGCTACTCCACAGTGAAAGTGATATATTTTCTGTGAAGATGGGAAAAATCACGGGAATCGCCTTCCAAATTGGTTCCACTTCTAGCGACGAAATTTCAAACCTTTATCACCACAAGCAATCCACCATGCTACCAAGAGGTTTAACGCCTAGGATGCATTTGTTTCACGAAAAACATTTTTCGAGAAAATATTTTTTTCATTTTCAGCGTTTGGTTTGCTTAGGAAAATAAGTCAATGAAAAATGTTTTCGTACCAAAGCTTAAATTCAGAAAAATGATTTCCCTTTTGAAAAAACCAAAAAACATTTGCCAAAATGTTTTTTCTAATCTTAGGTCCTTGGTTAAAGAAAAGTTTATTCTTATGAAATAATTTTCAAAAAAAAAATCAAATTTTTTATTATTTTTAAAAAATTTGAATTTATATTCTTTTCTTTTTCTTTATTTTTCTTTATTTTTCTTTTTCATTCCTTTTTTTTTCTTTCTTCTTATTTTCTCCTTCTTCCTCTGTTGACCACATGTCTCTGTCAGCAGCCTAGCGAGCTCGCGACTCAGCCAATCCTGGCAAGCTTGGAGCTTGCTAGATCCAATTAAACTCAAACTCCGCCGAGACCGGCAAGTTCATGGCACGCCCAATCTCAGCAAGGCAGTTGTCTGCAGCCATCACCGGCTAGTAGCGGCAGAGTAAGGGAGAGAATGAAAATTAAAATTTCGATTTTTTGAAAAAAGAAAATAAAAATAAAAAAGAGAAGAATAAAATAATTAAAAATTAGAATTTCTTTTTGATTGAAATAAAATCATGAAGTTAAAATCATTTTTCAATAATATTCTAACATCAAAAAGCATTTTCGATCATATATCACAAAATAGAAGAAAATTAACCATATTCACGGAAAATGTTTTATCAAAAAGCATTTTCCTATATCATTGAGTTTTTCGCAAAATAAATACACCTTAAATTTCATACTTCTTGCTGTCATGTTTTTTTCTAATTGGGACGCTAGAAAGATTTGCATTTATGTATAAAAAGATAAAATTATGGGTTTACCTCTACAATGTGCGTTAGTTTTAGTACCGCTAATAATTAAAGAGATGTTCGATGTACTAATAGTTTCAAGAATAACCACTCGAGAGCCTTGTCCAAAGCAGGCCAAGTGACAAAAGACTAATTAGAGCCCGCCCTTAGCTAGCTTCAAACTACCATCGTAACAGATATCGCGGTGAATTTCAATCCGAAAAAATCTATGTGAAAGCTTTTGTCGAATCATAATGACGCGTAGATGGTAGACGCCTTGGTGTATTCTCTTCAGCTAAACCCGAACTTTAATCCGTTCTAGGTTTGATTTGAAATGCAGAAAAAGTCATCCTCGACCTCGATTGACTTGCACAAACCCTGCCGTTACGTCCCAAACTAGTTTTCCCTTTCTCCACTCTCCACCTCCTGGTCTTTCTTCCTTCTTTGCTTGGGGATGCTGTTGGATCTTTTAGACCTCGTAGACTAGGATATATTTCTTAACTTCAAATTAGCAAAAATTTTAGTGTAAGCATGATTGCTCGAGTCGCATACCTTGCAGCCAGTGTTGATTAGATATTTCATGCTCAAAAGCAAACCCAAAGTGAATGACATCTTATAATGCACAGCTATATTTGAGTGAATGAAACTTGTCTCTTATGTTGCTATCGTGCCCATTCTTTCTCTAGCCAACAAATTTCCAACAAATTCAAATGTCTCGATATTCTTATCACAGTAATAAATCATAGATATATCTCAAAATAAATATTACGAATGGATAATTTATTGCCTAATTCTAGGATTTAGATAACAGTTAAATGTATCATTTTAGCCAAAAATGGTGGTATGTATTCACATCTGATCCTCAACTCTTTTGTGAAACCCTCAGCGTTTGGGCCATCGTCCCATTGCCGGAAAGGGCCGGTGGAGGCATCAATGAACCTTGGCTAGATCTCGGCAAGGGCCAGTGAATCTCATCCAAATCAGAGAGAGGGTCAGGGCCCACTTCCAGATTTGGTGGGAGCCACCAGGCTCTCGTCTATGGTCAGCGATCCTCCGTGAGAGCTAGGTCACCATTCCGGCCATTGCCAACGCACCATCGACCATTTCCTGTGATGGGGCAGCAGCCCATAAGCGGGAGACCCGGCCTTCTTCCTACCATTAGTTCTCTTTTTCTTTTTTTCTTCTTCTTCTTCTTCTTCTTTTTTTTTTTTTTTTTTTTAACTTCTAGCCTTTTTTCAACTAGTCTTTTTTTTTTTTTTTGGGAAAAAAAACTCATGGGCTTTCAAAAACTAATTTAATTAAAATTATTGTAAAAAATTAGGATTTAAACTAAAACGACGTCATTTTAGTGCTTTAGTTAACATTAACACTAGACAATAATAATAATAATAATAATAATAATAATAAAATAATAATAAAACACGTCAACATTTTTCGTTAACCAAATTTGACAATATTCATGAAAGAACTTGATTGTACCAATTTACCAAAAATTTTAGAACTTGATTGTACTTCTTAAAAAATTTTAGAACTCAAATCATATTTCTATGATAAATTGTAAGATTTCTAATGCACTTATCCCAGAAAAATAAAATAAAGAAACTGCTATGAGCGGTCCAGTTGTGGACAAAGGGTTCAGTGCCCCTTCCCAAAACAAAGGTTGGTCCTTCAAAGTATAGAATGACCATTCCCTCAGCATCTTAATTCCAGCCTCCATCTACATATGGAAGATTTAAGATGATATAAAACTGTTTGGTCACCGTTCTGTTGATCTGGATGGACAATACAAGGCCTGGTTATTGTTCCAAAAAGGTGTTCTCATTCGGAAATCAGATTGAAACAAAAAATAGAAAGCAAGATCACATCTTCGTCGTCTATTCAAAAGCTGTGGCCATAGCCGAAATGGCTGAGGCGATAGCGTTTCTTGTATAAATCACATTGATAAAATGAACCAAAGGAGGGTCAAGCCAATAAACAAGGTGTTGGCGCCAAATCAGAGAGTCACACGTGCTAAAGACAAAATACAAAACGCTATTCTGGAAGCACATGTTTCAACACAACATATCATAAGCAAAAGAGCTATGGCTGATATACCAAAATAAATATATCATGGAGAAGGAATTTAGAAGGCTAATTATCCACAAGAATGGTATGAGGTCAAGTACATTTGAGAGGCAAGTAAAGACCTCGCAAGACTCATGTCAATAAACGAACAAATTTACACCATCGTCCACTGTACCTTCCATATAGAACCTGCAGCATGAAGATCTTCAGTTCAAGCAGTACAGATATGGCAGGTGCAACTCAGCTTGCAAAAGTGAATGCCACAAAATGCTGACGTGCAATTTACAATTTCAACCTCAATAAACTATCGGAGTTCTTCGGTTTCAAACTTTTTCCATGCTACCTGCAAAAACATAATTTGCAGATTTTGAGATGGTGGAGAAGCCATGTCAACAAGCTAACATAAGAATTTGCAATTGTAGAACATCCTCTGACACCCCCACTTCTTTCGAAAAAAAGGGTACTTGAAGATCCAGGCCTATCTCTTAGTATATTAATTCTAATAGAAAGTTCAGATTTTCATCAAAATGAAGAATACACTTACTATTCAAATCGGGTTTCTATTTTTGGCCAAAAAAAAAAAAAAAAGCCTTGATCAGTCTGTGATTTCAAATTTTGCAGTCAACCTACAGGTTTAACCACATCTAAACTCTGAACAAAACACTTTGCTAATATATATGAGCCTTTATTATCATGCAGACTTCTTTGTCGACCTGATTGGATGCATGCAAAATAAGGTTGACCGAGTTTGTTAAAATACAACTGATACAGATCAAATTAAGAAATCCTACATGGCATGGGTTTCCTGCTACAACGCCATAATTACACACTTCTAGAAAGTAGGCCTCACCAACAGTAGGCAATGGCAAACAGTTTGAAGAAGACAGATGGTAGACCAAGAGAGGCCCGAGAGGCAGGTGTCCAGACAGAAATAGCACTGAGCTGTTTGTGTCATTAAAAATTTAATTTATGTAGTCAAATTGATCGGGGCTCCCTGGGCAATCATTCTTCACTGGGAGCAAGCATAGTTGAGGTCTAGAGTTATTTCTGTAGTTGAATATTAGCATTAGATATTAAACTCAGTAATTATATGAGCTTTCAAGCAATAATCACTAGATACCGTTCATGATATTCACACATGGATCCATTTCCAGGAATTTTTTTCTCACCTGAATTCCAGCAAGTACAGGGTACATATACCAATTGACAAAGAGAGTCACGAAGATGAGTCGACAATATGCTTAGAACGGTGGAGTACCTTAAGTATATCAAACACCTTTTCAGCAGTGTACTTCTGCTGAAGGTTGGCCCCTTTCTGTTGAACCTTGTCGGGATGGACACGCAATGTAGCCTTTCTGTATACTTGCTTGACTGAGGTAGAAGTTATCAAATCGGTTAGTGAAACTGGTTCCCATCCAGATTCAGGCCAAAGCACCTGCATCACTCCATAGGGAACAGAGATTAGATATGTCACAAGACAGCTGGTTCAAATACAAAAGAAACCACAAGACTACACGACTCCAAAATCACTCTAAATCAAATTACAGGACTTTTCCAAATGAAAGAAAAAATATTCATCTCATAACCAGTACTTCCACATTCAATCCAATGTCCTGCAGAGATAATCTCTCTCAGATGCATGACCTGAGTGAGAGACAAATTCAGCCCTATCTCATTTCCACCTATTCATAAATATCCCAAGATTAGAAATTTCACTGATAAAAAGTTGTCCTTGTGCTGCAGAAACTCAGCAGTGACCAAATCTGCAACAGCAACCTAGACTTGAGCATGAGTATACAACCCATAACACTAAGCACCTTACTTTATCCATGTGCGGATCACATGTTTATTTTCAAGAAGTTGCAGAACTACAGGCATTAATCTGCCTATCAGTTAACTTTCCTGCTTATAGTTTCAAACTTTCTAGACAATGATTACCTAAATTTTTGCGTTGGTTAAAAGCAAGTCTTGTATCATTGGTAAATCACTAAAAATGAAATCTTTGTGCAGCACTTCCTGTTAATTCTAAAAATGACAAAAGAAAAAAAAAATGGAGACTATGCTAAGCAGCATAATGGAATAGAAATGAATATACCTCCTAAGCTTACATTACAATTGATAAGAGTTACAGGCACATTGTCACAAAAGTAACTAAGGGATTACACAACAGGAGTTTCACGAAACCTGACTTTGATTCAAGGTGATCAAGATCCTTTAAACCAATTATTCAAGCGAATATAATCAGGAACTTTTTCTAGAGTCCCAAAAGTCCTAGATACACTAACATGCTTTAGACTCCTGGATGTTTCATGCATCTTTCCCTGTAAGTAGGCAGTTGTGGATTATAAAATCTGTTCGACAACACCTGAGGAAACTCCAGCTGTCAAGACAGTGTTGTTATAAAAAGCTAGCCTCTAACCTAAATGAAATGTTTTATCTGTAAAGGAGTAATCTCTTTAACACATTAAACTAAAAAATTAATTCACAGTTAATCTTAAGAAACTTCAGCTTCCCCAGGCTTCCACTAAACCCTCACCAATCTCTTACTGATAATGAGAATTTTCAGCATTTGTCACAGATAGGCAGCATTATACCAAATAAATTCCAAGATGTTAGAACATGAAATTATCAAGCCTTGCCAAAAGATGGAAGTGTGAAACGAAGTTGCACTCTCTGAAAAGCACACCAGTAATCCAAAGTCCTGACTGACCTTCAACAGAGAGGTACCCATACTTCAGTACTCAAACATAACTTGAAATGTGCCATTTAGACATTAGAGAGATAATGCAGAATTACTTATTATTTCCCAACAAAACTTGATGATTCACGCTATCAAATGCGATGAGTAATTTTGAACGCAATATGCTAGCTGAAATGACATATTTCAAACAAAATAAAAGTTGCATCCCCAAAAGACAAGTCAATCGCAACAACGAGAATATAAAGGAAGAAGCAAGAGAATGAATTTCTACAAGAAGACCCACTTGCTGTAATGATGATAATAGTGCACGCAGATTGCCTTCTTTCCCTGCAGCCCAGGTTCTTATCTCGATATCAAGATTCTCAGCAATTCTCTGTGCAAGTACATAATAGCTTAATTAAATCAAAGTATAACAATGTGCTAAGATACTTGTTGAGCAGGAAAAGATTTTTGAACGACTAGAAAATGGAGGGAACAATTGAACAGAGTATTTGAATGGAAAAAGTAAGCATCAATTCTGATGTAAGTCCAAGTACTCACACGCCTCTCTTCTTGCTCCTGCAGAGTTTGAGAGTCCCGCTGGTTCATCTCGGCAACCGCTTTTGCCTGAGTTTATTTTTTTTATTTTTTTTTAAAAAAGTAGATTAGTACCATTCTTTCAGCTACAACTGAATTCTATAATCTCATCGTGATTTAAACATATCATAAGTCCAGAAATCCCAAGGTACACCAATAATCCAAAAGCAACACAGTTTGAAAACCAAAAGGGAATGTAAATTGTTTGCTCATCTTTCATTCCTCAGTACTTTTCTATCATTTCTACCTTTACCTTATAACTGGGATTTACTTATTCAAGGGTACAACAAAAGCAGGATATCTCTCGCTAGTCACTATCCTAAGCTTAACCAGACAAAGTTGCCACAATGATAAAGAGAAATACTGACCACTCGTTCCTGGGTTCTCTCATGACGACCCAGTCTTGCCCTTCTTCTTTCTTCGCTTTCCCCTTCAATTTCCTCAAATTCACCGGCAAATGATGCAGCTGTTGGAAGGACAATAAAAACTTTATGTTTTAATAAATAGGCAGCAAAGGGAGATTCACAAAGAAATCTCCCACTACTTTGAAAGAAACGAACTGTAGCATTAAACACCTCCAAACATTAAAGAAAAGTCATCCATGAAATTTGTTGCTGATGAGGCCTTCTTCATGCTGGACCGGACCTCAAAAGTCGGCTTTGGTGGTGTTTTGGAAGCTTCTTTGCTTTTTGTCTGCACATGAGAAGTATTGGGGACTAAAACGACAATTCAACTGCATTAAAAATAAAGATAAAACTTTTGGTTCTTACCGAACTTGTTGACCTAGATTTAGGTACACTGCTTGACCGCAAACCCACACTAAAGAAAGATTCTAGATCGTCCACAGCCTTGTGCTTATTTTCAAATGCATCCCTTGAACCTTCTTTATGTACACCAGCATTTTTCCCAGACGCAGAACTCTTTCCACCGGAAAGAAAATCTGACTGAATATCAGCATTTCTTCGCACCCTACCCATCGCAAAGTCCTCAAGCTCATCTATTGAAGACACACCAGGGCCTCTAGCCTTTTTCCCAGCCCCAGATCCCTTTCCAACAGAAAGGAAATCTGACTGCGTATCAGTATTTCCCCACGCCTGGCCAGATCCCTTTCCAACAGAAAAGAAATCTGACTGTGTGTCAGTATTTCCCCGTGTCTGGCCCATAGCAAAGTCCTCAAGCTCATCTAGTGATGACACACTAGGGCTCTTCACTACATCACAGTAAATGCTTGAGTTAAAAGTTCATCCTAATGATATGTCAAGAAGAACAATTGAAAAGCTTCTGTAAGTATAAAGAGAAATCACTTACCTTTATCTCCAACTTTATTCGCCCCTTGGAAATTACCAAACTGACTGCTTTCTTCTAATGGATCCGAAAAGATTTCCGAGGAGGCATGCACTGGCTTGGAAGTCGATTCTAATACTACAAAAGGGTCTTCTGACAAATTAGAGCTTGACTCAGCTGAATAAACATTGGTTTTTCGGGGCTGCCTTCTCTGACTGCCGAAAGTGAAAATAGTTATTGCATTGCAAAACTACTTAAATTTTTGTGGTCAGAAATTACCATAGAAGAATTAATGAATTTTCAGAAGTTTTTAAGGAAGGAGAAGCACATGGCATTAGAACGGGATTAAGATTCCGATGAAGGAGATTTGGACATATTATCTATCTGACAGGATGCAACAAATCCAATGGTCAATCAATGAGAATGTAGATTACACTATACAAGATACCCTTCGTTTTTAAGACAATCTATAACTGCTGTTGAGACAATACTCAAATTCTTAAAATAGGACAGACGGAGCCGCTTCCAAGATTAAGTGCTCTCAGAAGAGACGTCTACAGTAGAAGACTAATGAGCCACTACGCTTTAATAAATGAGGACCTAAGAAAATGGGATCCTTTAAATATCGAAAAAAGGAAGGCAATGACACCATGGTGTCCTTAGGATCCTAGACATTATCATCAATGTTATCTAAACATGCATGGCCATTACATGAAAAGGGGAATAAAATGAAACAACTAGAGGCTCCTCTTTTATCCTAAAAAATAATTGGCCGATCTCAATTGTAAGTCAATGCTACAAAATGTATATTGACAAGGAAAGTACGTCCATCAAAAGCATATTATCTGCTTTATCATATGAGTCAATGCATAAGGTACGGCACTCCCAACAATGCCAACAATACCCAAAAACAGAGTAGAAAGTAAATGCCGCAAACAAGATTAAGATCTAAAAAGCATGACAACAAGCCATGTCATATGGATAAATTCGTCATCTTTGCACTTTCTTACGGCTAAGAATTACTCTTCTGGGCATCTTGACGATTAAAACAGATATTTTGCACAAAGAGTGATTCATGCACATTTACCATCGGGTGGAAAATGAAATTAAAGAATTCGTGTCTATATAGAGAGTTAGTTTTAATATATACTGGGATGCCTAATTTTCTATCTAATTTCCTCTGTAGGCTATAATTAGCAGAAATGAAGGGAATATACATATACACACTTCAGCTCTACAGTGATAATGAACATGCGATATCCCCTACAGCTCTGGCAGTACTTGTACGCAACTATAGAGCTAGCCAGGCGATTCTGGGAAATGAGTTCTAACTGAGAGTAAAATAAGCATAATTAAAAGAAGAACATAATCTACACAGAAAGAGATGCTCAATCATACTGGGAGAAAGTGAGAAAATATGTTTGGTCAAATTCTCAATAAGCTCCCACCAAAAAAAAAAAAAAAACTTTTCAATAAGCAGGCATTCTTGAACTCAAAACAACGCAAGGAATCAGAATTAAGCTATAAAATAAGCCTTAAAAGACACTAGAAACAACTAAAAGGTCCTGAAAATTTATCGTGAACAAGAAGTACTATGTCATCCTTAGAGATGCCAAACGAACTTTCTGCAAATGTTCTATCGTGTTACATGAAGCCTACTGATATCAGAAGGTCCTACTAGAGATTTTTCAATGTCACGCCGGGTAAGATGCATTTAGCGTAATTGGTGAATTTGCAAATCCGGCAAAATCGAAGCCCCACAGAACAAGAGAAAGGTTATTTGGTGTGTAAAAGGATCAAAATTTCCAAATATGCACATACACACCCATCAGCTGGAGGGCTACTTCCACCAAACCCAGGTATCAGATCATCCGATTCCGCAGCACCCTGCCCAGCCACGGATGCGCTACCATCGGTCTTCCCCGATTTCGCGGCAATGCCGCCAAAGATGTCGTCATGATCATCATTTTGAAATCCACCTAATAAATCGTCGACCGGAGAGCTCTGCCTCGGAGGAGAAGCAAAGGAACCGAAAACGCCACTGCCGCCACCGACAACAGAGGCCGATCTCTTCACGCCGGGCATCCCGCCGAATATATCGTCATTATCGTAGCTAGACGAAGGCCCCGCGACCGAATTGAAAAGCGAGTCGTAATCGAAGCCGCCGCCGCTATCACCGGCCGGCGACTTCGAGGGCTTATTAGATCCGCCAAACAGATCGCCGAAGTCGTCCAAACTGCCGAAACCTCGAGCCTTGCTACCGCTGCTCGATTGAAGGAACTCACCGAAGCCATCGGCGAAAGCCCCGTCGCCGGAGCCGGAATTCCAGGACGACGCGGAGGCGGGAGCGCCGGAGCTCCGGCCTCGGGGGGCGCCGATCCCGTCGGGACGCTTCGAGGCGGCCATCGGGGCCGACTTCCCCTGGGGCTTCAGGCCGTACCGCTCCGTCAGGACGCCGAACTCGTCCATTTCTCTCGGAAAACCGAAAAAAGTTCTACACTAAGCGCACGAGAAAGGAATCGCCAGCTGCGAACGACGAAGGGCGGTGTACACCCGCTAGAACCGTCGGAATCGGGGGATCGGGAAAACGGGGGAAGTGGAACGGGATAAGGAAAGGGGATCGAGCGATCGATTTTGAGAGGAAAGACGGTGAGGATGGATGAATTCGCGGTCGGTGGGTCGGCTTCACTCTTTCCTCTCGCGGTCGCGTTTCTCGCGGGGAAGCATTGACGTGTAGGGAGGGGGGAAGTGGGGGCCGGAATCCGACGTGGAGCCTACCGAGCTACCATTACCATTAACCAACAACCACGACGACAGCGGACGCCAACTCGAACTCACGCATCACGATGGGGGCCTTAAATTGAATAGACTTTCTTCTTGGATTTGCCCTTAGCTCGATCCGGGAAAGTAACCGTTCGGTGCGGCGTCGCGTCATATACAATTCAGGCAATTTGGAAGGTCACATGAACCGCGGCAGGAAATGAGGCTCTCTGGTCGAGGGTCGAGAGGAGGCCCGGTCGACGTTTCGTTTGAATCTTTGAATCTGGATCACGTTCGAGGAAGGGGCGGGTAGGTTTCCATCAATGGGCCGTGCGAGAGCCACCGGCCCTATGCCCCAAAGTGGGTGTGCAACTTTATAGTTATGTTGGTAAACGTGGATGTCTTATAATGTCGTGTTGGATTGTCACGTCATATTCCAACATAACACAATTTTATATGGAGCTCTGGAAAATCTATCGCCCTTACGTAGCTTTCCAAAGTTATTTTAGTGAAAGAAAGGACAGATCAAACTTTGTTTTTTTTTGGGGTCTTGATGGGACAGAACTAATTAATCGGGCTAGTTATAGGGGTACATTTGGGCGCACACGGGCGAAATCGCACATATTGAAGCTATGCTTGAAATTGCACACCAAGGACAAGTTAGGGGGATGGAATACATGGACTCCACCTAAAAACTCAAATAAGACTTTCCTTTTTGGGGAAAAGTTATAATTACTTCTGAAAATGTGAAATAAAAAACCCATATCATGTTTATTTGAATATATACTTTCATCGATTAATTTTAATATGGTTGTATTCGCCTCCATCCCTGGTTATAGGATATTTTGTACCTCTGATTAATGAGTTATAAATTATGGACATTACACTTAAACTAAAATTAAAAATGGATGCAATCATGTTCGAAATCCCTAATTATAGGCATGGTCGGAGTAAATTCCCCTGAAGTAGTGACAAAGTAAAGCATGGTCTATCATAATCTTTTTTGGACTTCTTTTGGCCAAACGATATTGTTAAAACTAAATTTCATTCAAAAATAAGGGAAAAGAAAAGAGAGAATGTCACACAAGGGGAAAATAGAAGTTTTGAAAGATAGCGTGATGAGTAGAGGAACAGATGAGTTAATAAATTGGTTTATTTACCAAAAGTAAACCCATTTGTAAAAAGATACATAAGTTCCAAATTGACAGATGAGTTATTTTAAGCTCATTCTCGATCATTTTGCATTCTAAAATGACATTTCTATAACTTGCTATATTGTCCTCAAACTGATAGGTATCAATACAAACATTATACATACATATATGTGTGTGTGGTGTGCAAACTTTGCGGTTCAGGTGACCGTCCATTCGGAAGAATCAAAATGACCCGAAATTTCAAGACGGGTCCAAAGAACGGATCAATTTCTCCTACTTACTATGTTATAAGGTCAAACCAAACTTCCAATTGGCTCCTGCATCTCGAGGTTCAACATGAACTTCGATCTCTAATACGAAAGAAGGGTTGTTACTTCTTCGATATCTCCTAAACTCAAGTTGGTAAGAGGAGACAAATTTCAGACGGGTGTCGGGAAATTTTCCGAAAGCAAGTGCTGTCAAATTAGCTTTTGAGGAGATGGACCCAAGATGCAAAAGCACCGTTTGAACGCGTTCCAATCAAACTATACATATACATGATAGCACGTGTGAAAGCTAGTACCATCGAATTAGCCTTCGGGTAGATCAGTAACAGAAGACGATCGCCCCATTTGAAAGCAAGCGCTATCCGATTTTACTTCCGGGAAGACGGTGCACGTGGTGTTTGGAAGTCAGTATTCTGGTAAATCCATACTTAAAGACAACGATACTGTTCGAAAGTCGACAAGGTTCTTATGAGCATTCACGACATGAAACAGCATTTGAAAGTATGCTGCGGATGGCATCCTGCGAACTCACTATCCACAATCATCGATTTAGCTACAAGTCGGAAAACAAGGGGTAGTCCACAATACATGGAGTTAAGGCAAAAGCGACAATGCATGGTATATGATTTTGTTGGACAGCTGTTAATTGTTTTAAAAAATTAAGTTATTAGATGAATGCGTGATTTTATAATTAATTATTTTAACACATGTTGAGACTGATTCATGGAGGACATCACATCGACGCTTGCATAGGAGAATTATGTGATAAGAGTGAATTTACGAAGAGAGAGATACATAGGTGTGTGTTACGAATGATTTGCATCCATTGCTACTAAGAAATGCGAAGACAAAGACAATAATCCAATTGTTTAACTTCAACGCTACAACCTATCAAAGAAATCTACTTTTCTCAAATCCAACCATGAGGTAAGGAAAGGGATGGATCAATCAATTTGGGAGGCGATTTGGCTGGAAATGAGGGCACTGGTGGTGCCACGTAAGTCGGTCGGTATCCACGTCAATAAAATGTGGCTAAAATTAATCGGAATGACTGAATTGACATAAAGTCAAAGGGTTTATGACTAAATTAGCACTAGCTTAAAAGGTTTATGGTTGAATTAACATTAACTCAAAAGGTTTAGAACTAAATTGACACTATTAAAAGGTTTAAGATTGAATTGACATCAATGCAATAGATTTAAGAATTTTTTTAACACTTTTCACGCATTTCTCGGGGAGGGTGGATGAACGAAACGTGAATCCGGCATGGAGCCTACCGAGTTACCAACACAACAGCGAACGCCAACTCGATTCGGAACAATAATGGGACCCTTCGAACGATTTAAGGTTAGGTGGGAGAATCCTTCGTTTCACGTGGATCGCGGCACGAAAGGAGACTCGGGATTGTCGAGACTTTTAGGCCTGGGTCGACGGTCCACTTTGAATCTTCAAAAACTTTGGTTTTGTTCCAGGTTTGGTCCTTGTGCACTTTTGAACGATTTCCATCCTTCACCTACACATTCTAGAAAAAGGTGAGTAGGGGTTTCATCGGTGGCCGCACGAGAGACGACTTCCTATGCTGAGGCCCTAGCGAGGGTTGACAACCCTAGTCCCTCAAGATCCCCATCAAGACTTACCCAATGCGACTGTACAATTTAATGATCATATTAGTAAATGTGTATGTATTACAGTACAATTGGACTATCACGTGGCATGCCAACTAAAATAAGGCCAGGCCATTTGTGTATGAGGTTCTATGAATCTATGGCCATTGCATAGCTTTCAAAAGTTGTCTTAGAGGGAAAAAAAAAAGGAACTGAGCAAACTACTAAAGGTCGAAATAAATAAGCCATGTTATGTTTGTAGTTTAGATGATTATGCTGGACATTACCCAGAACTGAAATAAGACTTTCTGTTTTTGGTGGAAAAGTCATAATTACTTATAAAAAGGTCTTAAACGAAGACTAGAGCTTCGATCAAATGAAGATCGTAACTGGATAGGGCCAAATAGTGGATTTTGAGGATAACGATTGACGGATCTTATTGTAATGGGGATCATGAAGGTGCTGGAGCGTGCATGTGTCGCAATACCATTGGTCTTGTCTTCGTCGGTTTTGCGCGCACGGTCAAGGCATGCTCTTCTGTGTGAACCGAGGTTCTCGCTTTGCCAGAAACCTTAGAATACTTTCCATCAAGATCAGAAGCTACTTTGGAACTTCACTCAGATGAATTTGATCTGATAAGGTATTCAACGAGCGCATACAAGTTACTGTGAGAGGTTAAATTTACTTGTTAAGCCTATAGGCCCAATTGAGTCTATTTTCAAATTTAAGAGTGGATCGTTACAATGAAAAACCAAATAAGGTGACGGATTAAATTGTCAAAACCCATTCGAGAAAAAGCCTTCCGTCTAATTGAATTTTATATCCCCATCAAGCTTTTTGGGCTTTTTATGTTCTAAAGTTACACACGTGTGCAATCAAACAATTTCTTTACGAATGAGTATTATATTTCTGATCCAAAAAATAAAACAAGTTATATTATGTTGATTTAAAATATAACCCTAACCCATAACTCGTAATAGGGTTATATTTGTCTCCACCCCTAATTAGAGAAAACTCCATGCCTCCTATCAATGAGTTACAAGTTATAGCTATCGTCCTTTTGCACACTTAACTAAAATTAAAAGCGAGTGCTGTCATATTTGGAAATCCCTACTTAAACGCATGGTCTTGGGAAATCCTCGAACCATGTTACGAAGAAAAAGCATCGCCTTTCATAATATTCAAAGGACCTTTTTTTTGGGCCAAACAATATTGGTAGCACTAAAAGAGGTTGGCGAACGACAAAAGCAATCGTGGAAGAGAGAGTCCATTGGCGTCTATGACTTATGTTCATGGTGCTACTATTAAATCAACATCAATACAAACAACACGTATGGTCCAATCTGGACAAGCACAATTCAAAGGTCAAAGTCAAACCAATCTTCGAATTCGCTCTCTTAATCTGGAGGTTCAACGTGAACTTCGATCTCTAATCCGAAAGAAGGTTTTTTTTTTTCTCTCCTAATGAAAAAGCAGGTTGAGCCGCCGCTTTTTGAATTATCCGGTCAACTGTTGATCACTATAGTCAAAATTGAACACGTGCAGCGCGGCAGCCAGGTAGTCAAAATATAATTTTTCTAGATATAATTTTGTCACAAGTCGGATTTGACTGGCGTTATATTATAGTAAACTCCACGGATGCAAAACGTGCATGTTGACCACCTCCAGCCACCTTTGATAATCCTTCTTGCCATCGGTTCAAGATCAAATCTCGAACTCAGAACATCTTTCCATTTTTCTCACGCCAGTAATGTGCTGAGGAGCGACCATGGAGAAAACCCTCTCTTTCTGCTCATTCCTCCTGCTCCTCCTCGCCGTCCACGATGCCCTTGGCCCCGTCACGTCCGCCTCCTCGTCCTCGTCGTGTCCCATCGACCTCGGCTACGTCGAGACCCTCCCGTGGAACGCCTCCCTCTGCCAGTCCAGATCGGAGGGCGGCTGCTGTCAAACCCTGCTCAGCCTCTTCGGCGTGGGGCTGGCTCAGTACCTCAGGGAGACCTCCATGTTTCGGCTCCCCAACCTGACCGCTTCGTCATCTTGCCTGTCCGAGTTCGGGACAAGGCTCGCGGCTCGATCAGTCCAGGAATCCTGGGTCCCGGCCTGCTTCAACAGCTCCGCCCAGTTCGTGGTCAACGCCTCGAGCTGCGACGGGATTGCATCCGTCCAAGACTGGACCGCCAAGGTCGGCCCGATGAGCCCGCTGGATACTTCTTGCAAGGGGGACTTGATCGGAACGAGGTGCAGTCAATGCGTACAAGCCGGACTGCAGGTGTCTTCACAGTTGTCGAGATTAGATCCTAACTCGACGGACTGCTTCTACTTCACAGTTTTGTATGCGGCGGGGATCGTGAATGAGCTCGGGCAGGGAGATGTGACGACGGCGAATTGCATCCTCGGCTTGCCCATATCCAGCACGGCAAGTAAAGATTCCGATCATTGGAGCAAAAAGAACGTGTTGAAGTTGGTTGCAATATTCTTGGGCGCACTTATGGGTGTTCTTCTTGCATTCGGAGTCATCGTCCTCCATAGAAAACGGGAACGAGAAAAGAATCGGAATGCCCCGCACGAAGAATTCGTCAACGGCTTCAGGAGCAGTGTGTTGCCAAACAGCGGAGCGAAATGGTTTCGGTTCTCGCAGCTGGAGCGAGCCACGAACGGGTTCTCACAAAGAAACTTCATCGGCCAAGGCGCTCACGGCTTGGTGTATAAAGGAACTCTCTCGGATGGAACTTTGGTCGCGGTGAAACAGATTGTTGACATAGACACCGAGGGCGACGAAGAGTTCTCTAACGAGGTCGAGATCATAAGCAAGATCAGGCATCGGAATCTTCTCTCTCTCAGAGGTTGCTGTGTAACGAGCGATGACTTCCGTGGCAAGAGGAGGTATCTGGTTTTTGACTACCTGTCAAATGGAAGCCTGAGTGATAACTTGTCCAGCTTTGGTTCAGCAGGCTTGAAAAGGAACGCGCTAACTTGGCCACAGAGGAAGAAAATAATCCTAGATGTGGCGAAAGGGCTTGCTTACTTGCATTATGGAATCAAACCCGCTATCTATCACAGAGACATAAAGGCCACCAACATTCTTCTTGATTCGGATATGAATGCCTGTGTGGCGGATTTCGGGCTAGCCAAGCAAAGCAGAGAAGGGCAATCTCATCTTACAACCCGGGTCGCCGGGACATACGGATATCTTGCACCCGAGTACGCTCTCTATGGGCAGTTGACTGAAAAGAGCGATGTTTACAGCTTCGGAGTCGTGGTTCTCGAGATGATGAGCGGGAGGAAAGTGCTTGACACATCAGAGTTGAACGCAGGACCTCTGTTGATCACGGACTGGGTATGGATGCAAGTGAAATCAGGAAACGTGGAAGAAACTTTCGACAAGTCAATTAGGGAAGAAGGGCCAAGAGGGGTGATGGAGAGGTTTGTTCATGTGGGGATTCTATGCGCTCATGTAATGGTGTCTTTCAGACCCACAATTGCTGAGGCTTTGAAAATGTTAGAAGGTGACATCGACATACCTAGATTGCCAGATAGACCATTGCCACTGAGTCATGAATCGTTCCGATCTTTTTCGAGTGTCACTTCATTTGCACGGGATGGAAGAAAGTCGAGCTCAAGCCATGGACCATTCAATGTTTGAATCAGGCGCTAATCCAGAAGATGATTCATATCCTTAGGATTGTATTCTGCAGCTACTAACCTCATTCAGATGCACAGGACAAGAAGAAATTGCAGCGATGGCATTGCCATTCCAATTCACTTCGGTCGCTTTTTTCCTTGATGACCTCCAATCAAGTCATGGCTCCTGAGAGTTTAGAGGAAATCTCTTGTGCCATGGCAAAATCTAGCGCTTATGTTTGTGGTTTTATGCAGCAAACTCGTGTCAAATTGTTCTGTACTGATTTGAGACGACAATTTGTTAAATCTTAGTTGATATTGTGAGCTGCTAATACTATCCATGTCAGCAAAAGCTATGCAATCAGTTATTGATTTGCCCAAGGAAGAGTATTGATCATTGTTTTCTCCTGGTAAGGTAAGCTCCGGCTAATAACGCGGTTTCCTGGTTCCAAACTCGTCGATACCATTACTATAACATTAGTTCTAAGTAAAATCTAAACAGTTTTTACACTCTTTCCACCACGAACTTAATTCCAAGATAAAATTCAAAACAGATCCAACCTAAATTGGGATCCAAATGGGAATCCTTTTCCAGAACAATGTCAACGAACCCAAAACAATGCCAAAGAAATTTGAGCCCTAATCACTCTACTTTGAAAGTAAAATATCATACAGGTCATTACCCTGTTCGACTGGAGTAGTTGGTTTTAGTATAATTTTTGTGTGCAGAATAACAAGCCAACCCTGACTATGATTTTTCTTTCTGTAATATCATGGTTATATAAGTATTGTCCATTATTCCACCACTGAACTGGATTCGATGCACATCAAACTATTATGCCTGCTAATTAGAAACAAAAACCTCAGTGCAATTGCATATATTTTGTTTAGTAGTTCTATAGCGCTCTAAAGGATTTCTTTCTAGATTATAAGTTTCTGCCGTAGCATACATAAACTCAAGACTCCAGAGGAACAATCGGAAAATTGTAGAACAGAAATTACAAAACCACAAAGGGTGCCCATGAAGACAAGAATATGCAGAAAGAAGTTCAAATGGGACTCCGTGACTCTAGCGACACACAAGGATTGTGCTCTCTACTGCAGTTTATTTACCAAAATAAGATTCAAGGAAGAGAACAATGGGAAATAGTTTCGGTCTAATGCCAATCATGTCTGCAATAATAGATAGCTAATGCAACTACTGGAAATCACTAAGCTGGCAAAACTTAGAGAACAGGAGTGATCATATGGTTGAGTTAATAATTCAGTGCCTCTTTGTCTTGGATTCACTTTTGGAAAGCGTCAAGCCCATAGTCTTGTTAACTTCATAAAGCAGACCAGCTGAGAATAAGAAGCCGCAGTAAAGCACACAGACTTAGCTTTTCTTTCTTTCTGCTAGAAGTCTGCATGCAGTTGTGATCCAAATCATATTTAGTGTCTGATACAAACTTTTCATAGTTCTATGCATGCTCAATAGCTTGACTAACTAATGATACAATATACTTGCCTTGAAACACACGGGAAGCCTCAGCAACAGGCTGGAACAAAAACTTGGAAAACTCGATAGATTAAGCAGTACAATGCACAGGCATGGTTATGTTAGCACATGGACTACTTACCTATATTGACTCTCTGAATATTAAACCAAGGCCTTGAAGCCTACAACCACAGAGGAACCCATGGTGAGGTCATGGAACCATGATGGGGACATGATGATACTTCATTTGTCAATAATGTGTGGTATGCGATGGCAGAGTAGTCAGTTCTCAGTCTGGGGCATATTTGGTTTGAAGCATTCTTTTGGAGTCATTTAATGATTTTCCTTATTTAAAAGTAAAAGGTAAAATGGATAGGAAAAGATAAGAAGACTTTAATCTGAAACACCACGGATCTTGATAAGGGTAGAACAATACCAACCCATTCACAATATGGTACACTATCTTATAGCAGGATTATTTTTCTCTAAATTTTACAAATGAACGTAGAATACAATGTACACTGAGCATTATTCATTTTTAATTTATTTTCTGTGATTGTAAAAGTCCAAATATTATGTTCTAGCGCTAACACAATCAGAATTATGTCGACTGTTTACTGATTATGTAGGTCAAGTGTAACTACATCACAGTTAGCAAAGGGCTATGGTGATCCCAGAAGAACCTTACCAGGCATTCCCTGTTAAAAGTCGGATCCTAAAATAAACAAGACAACAGAAGGCACCTTACTTGATATCCAGCACGGCAGTTAAGTCATGCTTTTGGAAAATGCTTGGAAAATAAGAAATAACACCAATGCTAAGATCTTCTGATTAAATGAGTGCAATCTTCTTAGTAATAGTTGCATTACCATGCGGTGATACAAAGTCGGTGAACAGTGCTGGCAGCAATGAGAGCTACTGCTTCAACCAATATAACTGCAAGTAAAAAGAAAGCAAAATGGACTCGAATGAATTCACTTGTTCCACTTTCAAGTGAACTACTTATTTTTGCAACATACGGAAAATAGGTGTAATTTGTAACAGATGAGCATTAGATGCGGCAATAACCAGTGAGGAGAGAGCATCATTATCACATGCCAATTTGGTAAGGAAAAGCAGATGTCCATTTTTAGAGAATTCATAACAAAGCTCAGGCAAAGAAGATAATGCAGGAGCCACATTGACCATCTCGAGAAGCATTATTTTGGTTGAGAAAGGTGTTATGATTCAATAGTCTAACTGTTGCCGGTGGGGATATCACCAAAACATGTCCAGGGTGCAACAGAGCCCCCCCAATATCATTTCACCAAACATTAAAGTAGACATGGCATAGAGCTATTCAGGATGACAAGTTTTAAACTCCAAATAAGCCTCATCACTTTGATGGCAACCTATTGTGTTGGGGTTTCATGAATCATGTATAGGAAAAATTTAACAAAAAAACGCATCGGAAACAAGAAGATATATTTTACATGATTCTCCGAAGGCGTTGTTCGTGCGTTTTAATCAAAAATTTGAATGTGAAAAGAGAGTTACACGGATTACCTCTCGAAGCGTGCTTTAAACGAATTGGTTCGGATGTTCTACGTTCGAGCCCCACAAATGTCGGACCTCTAGTTCGACACACCAACAACGAACGTCGAACGGAAGAGAGAACTTTCGGATATTCACTACTTCGATCGTGCTAGCAATCACGTGGAAACAATCCGTCGAATTCTTGATGTATAATAGTCACGACTCGGATGAGAGAAACCTCTTCTTTCTTGCGTCTCGAAGACAACACAAGACCACACACAAACACGCATACTATTTTTCTCTCTATTTGCAGCAACCCCTCGTCTGTTTTCATTCTCGCATTTTTAAATAAAATATAAACTGATCAGCAACGGTTGCTGATCGATGGACAATCAACAACCGTTGCTGATCGTCCGCTAAACACGAACGATCGTGCATGAGTGGTTGCTCATGCATGATCTTGGGCATGATGGTCAGCGGTTGCTAACCATCCATGCTTCGTGTGCATGTGCACGAATTCGTGCACATGCATGAAGCTTTAATTTTTTTTAAAAAAAAATAAGTGATTAATTAATTAATTAAACGAATAAATAATTAATTAATCAATCCCTTTTAAAAATAAAAAGAACATATTCTTTATATGTACATTTAAGAATGCATTAACATATATTTACATTGGGCATACGAGTGCATCAAATGCAAGTAGGCTCGTGACTATAATACAAATTAAATTAAATCTCATTTAATTTAATTTCAAATCGACTCAATTCGATTGTAGTAATTGCAAACACATTTGCAATTATATTTCTCTCTTGTTCCACGTTATCCTAATTGTTTATGGTGTGTGACATCCCTAGGTTCATCACTAAGCTGGTAGTAAGACTTGTACTAACACATTAGTACTTCCAAAAGAATTAATTGTCCCAATTAATCTTTGGGTCCTACAAGCCATAATTGACATCTAGCAATATGTCATGGCTACCCAAATAGTATGAATGCTTTAAGAACATAATGAACCTGTCAGTTTTGGCTACAGTGTAATTCAATCCCTCTGTCATACTATGTCCCGATCAAATAAAGATCATGGAATATTTGTCAAGTCATTAATTCGATCATATGCACAAATCTAATTGACATGCATTTTATTCGAGACATAAACAATTTATTCTTGGTTACAACCCCGGCCGAGGATTTCAATGCAGTGTCATAATTAGATCGCATAGGACATCATTTTATACCTTGCATTTAACAAGGAGACAGATTCCATATTGCGCACACGTGTAACTTCGTATATGAACGAATTATGACCATCAGGTATAAAGACGGATCAATGACCCGGCATTATGTGCACCCGTGAACCATAGTCGTTCGACACACAAGTTAACATTGTGCCTCAGGTCTAAGGATTATTTACGCAAGACCAAAGCATGAACAATTAGACATTGACCACGCTAAAAGCTTCCATGTCGCTAATTGTTCCATATGCGTCACGTTCAGTGAACTTGTCTAATACAAACATCTGTGTTCTAACTCGGGCATCATAATACCCAATGACATGTGACTCATCATTCCCTTAAGTATCAAATATTTAATGGCGAAGTTAAGAACACACCGGTATCAACAGGATTATTAATATCCACTTAATAATTCATCGACCGGGAACGATTTAAAGATTCAGTCTAACTATGAACCCGTCACATATAATCTTGACGTCTCAAGAATAGGTCTAGTTGCAACTGATCTTATGGAATCATTCATAAATATAAAATAATTGGACAAATGAATGAATACGTCATTACCATTAATTAAATAATAATAATGAAAGTACAACTGAAATCCCTAATATGTAACTATTACATAGTAGCTTTAGAGCATACATCCAACATATTGAAACCGTGTTTGGCGCATATATCATCATCATAAGATATCCAGAAACTGATGACCCAAAATCAATCCCAACACATTCCCTCATCCCGCCACTAGGCAGAAAAGTCTGATCTGCCAAATGAGTCCAGACAAACATGCTATCGAAAGTTCATTAACAGGGCAAGATATAGATGCTAGATAATAAATGGTTTAAAAATTTGCTGTGAAACCAATCTGACAGTTCCTTAGCACACCTCGTGACGTAAAAAGCAAGCAAAAAACAAGACATGAGAAACAAAACCACAGAACACTTACCAGCGCCCCAACCAGTTCTCATGTCACACGATTCCTGGAAGTTGCCAATGAACTGCACGAATAACATTATATCAGTGCAGATAAAGAGATTTACTAACTACCACCAGATTCCTTATGTACAATCACAGCCCGATGGACTACAACGAAATGACACGTCACAATGACAACATTATTACTGAACCACATACTTCCATTAAGTAACAAAACATTATGATAAAGGCTGTGAAACAGAATATGAGAACTCGCCATTAGCAGTACAAGGAATGGGATTGAACTAGTGAACCCTCCGAGTATCGTGAACAACTCCGATGACGCCAACTTCGTTCTGTACATTTCTTGAAGGGAAAAAAAACGACGGTAAACAGCAGGAAGGAGTGTACCATGGAGCTCCCTGGCCCTGCCATTGGACTGTATACAACCCCACCAAAAGAAGAAAAAAGAAACAGAGAACATTAGCACGGAGGGAGATAGTACCAACAGAAGCGGCATCCACAACTGCTACTAACTTCAATAAGCGGCTGCATGGAGACAAGCCACACCAAGCTTAAATCCAGAAATTAAGAAACAGAGTTTTGTGCGCACTGCCAGGCGTCAGCAAGCCTGTTTAGTATGCAGAAGGTGAACCATTAGCATGCCACTGCAAATCACGGCCAGATCACGAACGCTGGGAGGAGGACACGAAAGCCAAATCAGCTGGAGACGAAACGGGGAAGCACCACAAAGCCAGAGAGCCCCCTCGAAACACACGAATGCTCGACGCCCAGATGGTGAAGAAGGGTCAACGAAGACAGGAAGGAGTCCTTCCTTGATTTGCTCGGACGGATCCAATTCAATGTGTGAAGTTGAACCGTTGCCATTACCTGACACGAGCGTCGAGAGACTCTCCGTTCCTGGCGGAATGGCACGGCCAGCACCCGATCCGCATAAAGACACAAACGTGGTATGAAACAAAACACGAAAAATAGGCCCGGCCCGGCCCGGCCCGACCCGACCCGATATCTTTTCTAGTGCGTTTTGACCAAATGTCGTAAGTCAATCATTAGTTCTTTTGTCATGCGGTTTTTAGACAAAAGTTCAAATGATTTTCATGTTTGGCGCAAATTACGAGTATAATTTTACCATATCAACATGACGAGTTATGATCATAAATAGAATTAATCAACATGGAATTGACATTGTTGTATGAAGAAAGGAAGAGAAAGCAAAGGAAACCAAAAGTAACACATGCTACAAGCTGATCAACAATCATAGTTAGGTTTGAAATCAAGCTTAAAAACGGTTGTCTACGAGGGTTTACCATAAAAAGAATATTGAATGGTGTGTTTATTTAAGTGAAAGAATTTCTCATGAATTAGTTTTGTAGACTTTCACACATTTGATTCGCCAAAGTTGATCGGTCCATGGAAAATCATTTACATGCTTAAATTGAGGAAATTTAATTCCCTAACTTGAAATGGGGCAAATATTTTTGTAAAAAATGATTTTCTTTATTAAGAAGTTTCCTTGAAATAAACGCACGGTTAGGCCCACTAGAACTTGGGCTGGCCCGTTTTAGAATTGCTTGATTACGCCCGTTTTGCCCATCGAGGCAATCGGGCTTCATGCACTATTTGAGCCCATGACGTGGTGGAGCCTTTCCTGGTCAATCATTTCAAAGTCGTAATACGACTTCAGTAAAGTGCGCACCTGAGTGACTTCTATTTTTGCTGTTCATCTTACCTATTCCCTTTTCTTTTTATTCTTTTTTTAGCTAGATTTATAATTCTTTTCGTGGCCTCTTTGAAATGACTTTTATGATACATTTTCTTGCCTTTTCACTTTTCTCATCACATTTAAAATTTAACTTCTTTTAGTATGGATTACTTGAAACTTTGCAAAACACGTAAAGGCACGTGGGCCATATGGAAAATCTTGTAGATTTTTTAGCCAAGAAAAATCATCGGTTTATCATCTTTTCTTTACACTAAAAATTCTGCCTTTCATTTTCAAACTTTTCAAGGACAAAAAAAAAAAAGAGGAGTTTGAACCGTGGCAAATCAATGATTCGTAAAACATTTTCTTAAATATAACAATTGTATTGGTGAGAAAAATTAGTCAATGTCGAATATTTTGATCATTAGCAACAATTATGTCTAAACATTACCATTAATGATGAAAATAGTTATGTTAATTTTTTTCCATAACAATACAAACGATTGTTTTTAAGAAAATATTTTTTATATCGTTAGTACAATGTGCAACAATAGAACCCTTAATAAACATAAATATATGTCAATAAAAACTCAGGAAATTGTACTACCAGCAAGTCGATATAATGAATGATAAGATATCTTTCAATATGAGCATTGATTTCTTAGATGAATTATTTGTTTGTATCTTCGTTGTTTGATTATGTGGGACTCATTATCTATCGAATCTATCCAATCAATGGTTACGATTCATTTGATACCAAAATTAGGGAGATAAAAAGAAAGAAAGAAGGAAAGATCATCCCACAAGGACGGTGAAAGAGTGAGGGAGAAATGGAAAGGACTGTTGGTCATGGAACAGCAACAGCATCATCCCATCAGAAGATATAAATAGGCTAAATAGCAGTTCGGCTTGGCTTGTCCCTGTCACAACTCCATAAACGCCTTCTCTTCACAGTACTCTCCAAGAAAGTTCCTCATCTTCCTAACTCGTAATAGACATCTTCTTTCCTCTTACCGCATCTCTCTCTTCTTTAATCCCCCCATATCTCTCTGGTTAAAGAATAGAGAGATGCGATAGACGAAAGACAGATCTCTCTCTCTCTCTCCATCTCTCTCTCTCTCTCTCTCTCTCTCTCTCTCTCTCTCTCTCCCTACAGGAAGAAGAAGGAGGAGGAGGAGGAGGAGGAAAGAGGGAAAGCTAGGACCTAGGATGGGGAGAGGGAAGATAGAGATCAAAAGGATAGAGAATGCGAACAACAGGCAGGTGACATACTCAAAGAGAAGGACTGGGCTCATCAAGAAGGCCAAGGAGATCTCTGTCTTGTGTAATGCTAAGGTGTCGTTGATCATCTTTGGTGGCTCTAAGAAGATGCATGAATATTGCACCCCTTCCACAAAGTATGTCTCTCTCTCTCTCTCTCTCTCTCTCTCTCTCTCTAGACTGAGGTATGTACGTATGAGAGTTCTTGCTTTTGTGCAGGTTGACTGATATATTGGATGAGTATCACAGGCAGTGTGGGAAGAGGTTGTGGGATGCTAAGCATGAGGTGCTTTTGCTTTCCTCTAGAGATGATTTTCCAAAGCTATGTATGGTTTGTTTCTTCTTTGCCAGATTTGTGTTAAGAAAAAGGAATCTTGAATCTTGTGGGCAGATCTATAAATAGGCATTTTTCTTCCATCTGCTATTTTTTCTTGTCGAGAAATATATTTTTATTATGCTGAAGAAACAAGACTCTGTTTAAGAGTACCAAATGACATTTTTTTGTAAAAGGATGCTAGCAGACATGGATCTACAGTTTCGTGAGAAAATTAAGGGGCGATGTTCGCCTTTCTCTGTCTATCTTGAGTATAGGTATCTATTTTTCTACTGCAGAAGGAGGACCAAGAAGATATCCTTAGAGGCAAGAACCGATCTTGCAATAAGCCTTTCGTTCCCATGCACTATTAATGTTTAGCAAGCATAACTATAAATTCAATAATTCATGTGTTCCAAGTTTTTTTTTCTTTTGTGTTTTCTATGTTTGTCTTTGGTTCTTGCTTGGATAATAATAGGGGTCAGTTCATATTCGTGTTTCTACTTTCTCAGAACGCTGTTCCTCCTTTCGACTTGTACAAGTCCTTTGACATACTCAAGAGTCAACTCTGTCTCTGCCATATTTTTTCTTGATTGGAAACTAATGCACTAACGACTAGAGTTTCTTTTTGGCGAGCTCTCAGAATCTCAACAGTGAAATCGACAGAATCAAGAAGGAGAACGACAATCTGCAGATCAAGCTCAGGTGGGTCTTTTCTCTTCTCTTTACTTTTCCCTCCTTTCTTTAGACTTTAGGCACTCTCAAAGCCACTCACTCGTGCGCATCTCTCGCAGGCATCTGAATGGACAAGACATAAATTCCTTGAACCATAAAGAGCTCATTGTCCTAGAGGATGTCCTTGAGAATGGCCTTGCTTTTGTCCGAGACCAAAAGGCAAGTCTCACATCTTTTATATATAGACTATTAAAGAAATTGGTCTAAAAAAGATGTGTTTCTAACTCTCCCAGCTATTTTGTTTCAGACGGAGGTCATCAACACACACAGGAGGAATGTATGTGCATTATATAGATCCAACATGAACTTTTCTTATATTAATTGACCATTCTCTTGATTAAGCTTATATCGGGATCTTGTTCATCCTTATGATGTTTTCGCTAAACATTTTTTTGCATCCTACTTCTTCTTGTTTTGGCATTTTGGGGTGAACTTCATATCCGCCAGCACAAGATGTTGGAGGAGGAGAACAAGGAGCTCAATTACTATGCGCAGGTAATTCATCGACTTATTATTTCAGCCCAAATCATATCCATCCTTCCGGGCATTCAAGTTTCACCGCCCATATGTATATTGCCCCAAACTTATTTTAAAATTAATTGAAAAGAAATAATTTTAGTTTAGTATCTTACGGTTATTCTAATCCTTCAAAATGTGAAAAAATATGATTATCAAGTAGTAATCAAATAAAGAAATACACATAATATGAGCTTAGTATCACAATGGGTTAGGGTACAAGTAGAGCCGGGCCGGGCTGGTGCCGGATATGAGTAATGATTAAATCCATTTTCGTCTCGCCCTATTTGTGCGGCAATGCAGAATTTTGTTGGAGCGGGTTAGATTGTCATTTCTACTCATGGATGAACATGTAAGCAAAATAGCAAGCCTCTTCATTTAGAGGCCTATTTTTGAGTGATAATGCGGTGTTCATGCCAACTTTCGCACAACTCAATTGATCTGCCTCTCCAATCGATTTTAAAGGTACAATCACTCGCATTGGCATGGTTTTTCAGAATTATACGATTGAAGTGCTTCAAACAATACTTGAGACCACAAGGAGAGGAGGGAACTCCATTTCCATCTAAGCCAACACCTTGTTTAGAGGCTTTCATTCAAAAAATTTTCATAATTAGAAAAAAAAAAATCCATTTAAACACTAATATAAGGACCGAGATATGTCTCTTAAACAAGACATTATAAACTTAATAATAGTGACCATTGGTTGGCATATTGTACCATGTACGGTCATATCTAAGTATATATAATGAAGTCATAATAACATAGCATCATAGTATATGCATTGGAATTTATATTACTCTCATTCAGAGTGCAAAAATGTCATATTTGAAAAAAATTGAAAGTCTGAAATGCTTTTAACTGCTTTTCGAAAAGATTCGTGGACTTCCGGCTATAAAGGTCAGTCGCCGAAGTGATTGACATCCAACTATAATTCCTCGTAAATCATCAATTTTGTTCCCCCAAAAAGAAGAGCGCCTACTACACTATATCAAAAAGATTTTTACTTTTATTTCTGAATTTTTCCCCTGTAGATCAAAGAAAATACTGCATCAACATAATCTTTTTACCCATCAATTTATGATATAAACTCTTGCTATGTCCATACATAACGCAAATAATTTCCTAGATGGGATTCCGACGAATTAGTATGTAATTTAGTATGTTGAATTAATTTAGACCTTTGATATAGTGTAATGAGAACTCTGTCCAATTGTTTACCACATGTATGTATAGATGTGTGTCTATGTAGATTGATCATTGATATGTAAATCAAATCCTTTAGCCTTGAGGTTTCGATTCTGCCTAAGATTTTGTCTTTTTATAATGTTTTGTTTTCGCTATTGCTGGGAATCTACAGCAACTCCAGGACTATAAGTCTCATCATCACATGCCTTTCACCTTTCGCGTGCAGCCTCTTCAGCCCAATTTACAGGAGAGGATTTAGAGAATAATGTTGCCAAAGTTGCATTTTGGCATGATCATGGAACTAAGTTGCTGTTTAATTACGTTAATATGAAAGACTGTTGCACTTGATTAGTAGTGTATTATTAGCCTGTCACTTTATTACTTGGCTTGGACAGTTGTCTCTCTCTCTCTCTCTCTCTCTCTCTCTCTCTCTTCCTTTTTTCTTTTTTTGGCCAATTTCTCTTCCTTGGTTTACTTCAATAGATTTTCTTATCTAGTCCCCCCTAATGATAGTCGAACGGTTTATTAGCAGAGCTAATTTGGTCAGAAGGGTTAATGTGATTCTCTTTCAGATATACAGTAAACTAGAAAAAATAAATAAACAAAAGCATAGAATTGTCTCGCGAGCATAAAAATGCGAACTAGATTGATGCAGCGTAAGTATGCGACAATGCAATTCCTTAGGAAAGAAAAGGAACATCAACACAAACATGAGGGGAACAAACCAAAAGCTATCCTTTATAGACATACATCCATATAAAAACATACCTAAAAGTTGAAAGTTAGGCAGCATAGAAGCGTAAGTATTAGGTGGGAGAAGCAAGGTAGGGTGGCTAAGTGATGCACGGCATTAAACTTTAGTTTGGTACATGACTCAAACTTAGGGTTTGAGGTGAGAGAGAGAGATTCAAACAAGAAGAAGAAGATGACAATGATGATAAAATAATTGTCAAAACTGTAACAGTTATAAAAATCGATTTTAGCAATTTATTTGTTTTAGATATAGGCAAATTTCTTGTATTATATTAAGCCTGAAAAATGAGAAGGCATGCCTTTCTACACTAGGGGAAATTCAATATCTTTTTTTTATTGTTATGAATAATTGATATCCTATGGAGATTTTTGATGTAATGGTTGGCAATATTATTTATGAGATAAGCACAGACACTTAACGTGTTGATAACGTAATATTCTTCACCACAAAATACTTGTCTCACATAATTCGTTTGGGGTGTTATGGAAAATTCAAAGAAAAAACGCGTTTAACAAGAGAATTACTCTTCTGGCCAAGAAGTTAAAGACAAGAGAATTGCTTACTGCAATGAACACAATCCTCTTTCACTTATCATCGGGCATGCGAACCATAATTCATATTCTTACAACCCCTTTGATTTGCCTCTCACCTTATGGCATGGAAACGCGTATGCAACATAAACACTAGCTCTCTTTATTCCATTGCGATAAAGAACTCGATTGTGGACCCTCTACCTCCATAGAGCAGTGTCCTTTAAGGAGTACACACTCTAATTTGATATAGGGTACAAAGTTTTGCCCCAAGATGTGGGTGACATCATTAAATGAGATTCACCATCTTTCAACAGGTTCAAAGGGTACCCTGTACTATATAGCCCACGAAGCAATTTGTATGTTAAAAAAAAAATTCACATAGACTAGGTACGAATGAAAAGCTCATTAAGGAGCTGCCAACGAAAAGTTTACTTTCTTAACCTCTCCTCTTATCTTATGATCAATAAGAATATGCACATCGGTTCTGATTTGACTCTCAAATTGAACTTGACATTTGGTTTTTGGTTCCACCCACTCAAACCCTAAGCAAAAAGGCCAGAAATGTGCACACATTATTCATCAAGCCGGGTGCCACGGGTCCAGTAAGACAAACTAAATAAGGAAAAATACTGGTAAGGAAGCCTATGTTGCGTATGAAAGATACCCAAAGATAGTCCATGGTTTTGATAAGTTCAAACTCAACATTTGAAAAAGGACAATATGATGAAGCTGCAGTTAGAACAGGAGAACACCCCAACCCGAGAAAATATCCGGCGTTTAATATCAATAGCTCACGTCAGTGCAGGATGTATGAAAATGACCGATGGTCACACAAGCGTGACATGGAAGAGAAGAACCAATAACCAGAAAGCCCTAATAATGAACAGTAGACTTTAGCATGAAACCTCTCACCTTCTCTTCTGTGCCAAGAAAGTCGCAGTTCCCCTTAACCCTAAATGGAATGTTCTCTCTTTACTTCTGTACCTCTCCTTTTTTCAGCCTCTCTCTCTCTCTCTCTCTCTCTGTGTCTCAGCTATTCAGCTATTCTGCTCCTCAGCTTTCATTTGCAAACAAGAGCAGATAAGGAAGATAATCCGAGAGAAACAAGAGAGAAAGAGAAGACCCGGAAAAAGAAAGATGGGGAGAGGGAAGATAGAGATAAAGAGGATAGAGAACTCAAACAACAGGCAAGTTACCTACTCCAAGAGAAGGAACGGGCTCATCAAGAAGGCCAAGGAGATTTCTGTTCTGTGTGATGCTCAAGTGTCTGTGATCATCTTTGGTAGCTCCGGGAAGATGCATGAATACTGCAGCTCTAACACCTCGTATGCATTATTTGTGCTTTTTTTGGCTTCTTTTTCTTTTTAACAAGATCTACTTTGATTGTTTCGCTGGCTTATGGTTTTTCCCTTTTAACTTTTGTTTTGGGAGTTTAGATTGGTTGATATATTGGACCAATATCACACACAGTGTGGAAAGAGGCTTTGGGATGCTAAGCAAGAGGTGGGTTTGAGTGATCTTCCCAATATTGATCTTTTGGTTACTTTGCAAAGCTAGCTAATTTTATAAATTCCCAATAAAGGTTCAAAAAAGGAAGGAAATGACACTGTTTTTCAGAGACAAATTTGCAGTAGATCTGTCATTGGGATGTTGTCCTCTTCTTTTCTTTTCCTTTGAGTTATTATTGTGATTAATGGGAGCTTTAGTAACAGATCTGGCACTAAATGGTTACCATGTGCCTTCTGTTTTCCACGCAAAACATGCGTTCTCAAATCAGAAGCCCATTAATCAGTTTCTATCTCGGCTTCTTGCATGGCCATAGATGTGGCTCCTTTTCTTGATTATTTCAATTTTCCTGAAAGAATTCTAATAAAGATAGGGTTTTGTCAAAATCATATGAAATCTCTCAGAATCTGAGCAATGAACTAGATAGGATCAAAAAGGAGAACGACAACTTGCAGATTCAGCTCAGGTTCACCTCTCTCTCGCTCTCTCTCTCTCTCTCTCTCTCTCTCTCTCCCTCCCTCCCTCCCTCTCCATTGATAAATATTCAATCATATGAACATGAATAAAGATATATTATTAAACAGGCACCTGAAAGGAGAAGACATAACATCACTGAACCACAGAGAGCTGATAATCCTAGAAGACACTCTTGAAAACGGCCTCACATGTGTCCGAGACCAGAAGGCGAGTATATCAAGAAAAGCTTTGATTACGCAAATAAATTCACCAATTATATTGAAATAATTCACTTCTAACATCTTTTATGATCAATTCTCCATTTGGGTTGCAGGACGAGGTTCTGATGACGCACAGGAGAAATGTTAGTTCCAATCTAAACTTGTCACTTGACTCTTTGCTTGGTGCTAAAATTCGAAGGTGGTTTTGCTGACTTTGTTTTATTTTTTATTTTTATTTTTAAAATTCTGGTTCAGCAAAAGCAGCTGGAGGAGGACGCTAAGGAGCTCCATTTCTATGCGGTAACTCCATCAACTTATAATCGACTTGATGCATAAGCACATATAGATGCACAAGCAAATTCCAAGAGAAAAAAGAACAAGAACAGAAGAGAGTTCTTGATATGATGGTATTCGGGACGCCTACCTCATAGCCCAATCAAGATTAGGTTTTGAATGGGATTGAGTTTGGTGAAAGTAACATTGCTGTCAATTTGGCCTAGATATGAACCTCATTTTCATGGTCCCCCAAAAGAGTATTTGACTCTAGTAATGAGTTTCTTGTTTATCATTCTTGTGATCCTACCTATATAAGTATAATATAGGTGGTCCGGTTCTCTATTACCCTACAAACTAGCTAGAAAATGATTTCTTTTCTCATAACAGTTCATAGATATAAGGAAGCAAACTAGTTTTTTCCCTCTTAGCACGTAACCAAGAATCTTTTCTTGTACAATATTTATTTCTTATATATTCACAAATTCTATGTGAAACATGGTAATAACCATGAATTCTAACTATAGTTCTAACAGAATCAATAATCACTCAAGTGAAACTATGGATTATATTCAGTTGAAACTAAATCGAAATTTATGTGACAAGAAGGTAAACGAAACTACTTAAATTAAGAAATTGGAGAGAGCAAGTCATGGGGTAAGGTACATTTATATGGAAATACACATATAAAATGGTATTGACAGCTAAATTATGATTATGAACTTGAGAAAGTTACCTTGTCTCTAAGATACTATTGCAGCACAGATTTTGTTATTGGTTTCAAATATGCAATGTTCATTTGAAAGGTTTTGTACCAAGATACTTTTTTACTAGAATATCATAATTTCAAATTAGATTCATAACCATGTCGTAATAAATATTAACCCGCTAGTATCATGTTTTAACAAAAGCAACCTATAACAAAAGGCGTTTCATGTTAAAGCGTGTTCAATACTAAATAACCTTGGACCAAAAATCTTGATCTCCTTCCTTAGAGGGACTCGGAATGGGGGGTGAGTAGCGAGTTGATGGAAAAACCCACACATACTCTCCCATATAAAATATGAAATTATGTCTTGGAGCATATCATATCTACAGCATTAGTGATATCTCTCCTATAACTAGTTTACAGGTTCATCATAGTCTTATGCATACATGCAGAACTATGAAGATAAAGCCACATTTTAATTTCACGACATCCCATTTGATATTTCAATATATTTTGCATCCATGCGGGTTTTTATTCATCTTATTTCTCATTCTTTAATTCAATATAACGTTCTTGCTCCAAATTCATTCGTGAGAGGGGAGCATTCAAGTTATCACACACTGCATAGCTATACTCCTGTAGGGTTTACTTTTGCCTTGTATACTCATATGCCTTCTTCAACTGATAATACAATTTTGAATTGAAATACTACATTACATAAGATACACAAGTCATGACTACTGATAGTATAAATAACCAATTCGAGGAGATCATGCCATCGGGGAAATTATAGAATTCTAGATTGCATGTAAGTAAGTTTGTTATGACGTTCGCTTACAACACCATCACAATGAACTGCATCGAAAATTATAAGGAGGAACTGTTTTTGCTTTACAAACCTGATCTGCTCTTGAATACATCATGGACCGGTTGATTATAGTACAAAGGAATGTTTTCATATCGATTAATGCCAAGACAAAGAGACCGTAGATACATCTTCCTTACCCTTATTATATGTATAACGGACTTCATTTTAATCTACTTTCTTTTCATCTTTTTTTTTTTTTTTTTTGGTGGCTTGCAGCAACAAAAAGACATGATGATGGCCGAAACTGGTAGAGCTGGGAACGACGGTTACCATCAAAGAATGAAGGCTGACTTCGGCTCTTCCACCTACCATGTGCAACCGATCCAGCCAAACTTACAGCGAAGGTTCTAAAAACCTCTCTTGAGACGATGGTCGACATTCTATGGGCTTGCTATAGTGTCACCGTGCATGAAGTCTCTTATCTTATAAAATGTTGATGCGAAACATATAGCGCATATGGAATAAGATATGTGTATGCATTGATATAGTTGAAGCGCCTTGGCTTGAACCGACCGTTTGTGCGCTTGAGTATTTGAACATGTCCTAGTGCTTCAGGTTGGCAGTCCCATGAATATGGATGCATTGTCTACCTTGTCCACCATATACTTCATGTAGTTCATTGCTCTACCAAATACCATCAGTTTGGTGTAACACAATTGAAATATATAGAATCCATAAGAGATAGCCAAGAGATAGATGAACGAGATATCTTTTTTCTTTTTTTGGGGGGCAAGTGAGTCTATATGCGATAATAATTTAGTACGAGACATCGGAGGATTGAATTAATATGTTCTTATTATCAAGTAATTATAAGTACCACGGAAAACTCCGGTATACCAAAATGATCGGTTAAATTATACAAGAGAGTGAAAATTCTTCGTTTTATTGGAAAAAGAACAAGCAATGCTAAACGCAGAAATATTTTTAGAAAAAAAAAAAACTCAGTTACTTAATGATGCGGCTTCACAAACGACAATTGTTCGCTAGTACCTAAAGATAGGGGATCCCAACAGAACATATAGATGAGTTGACTAGATTTTCCAACAAGCGCATATCAAATCATTCGTAAAACAAGTTGTTCGTATTCTTTCCAATACGGGTAACGATTCCCAGAAAAGGAAAGGCAAAGAAAAATGGTGCCTGAACGTATTAATAAAGTCTCGAATTTGGCAACTGAAATTTGGCATTAAGTCGGTCTATTTCCAAGTAATAACAAATTGTTAGGTAAAGCGCACACAAGAGCGCACCACATTTCCGAATTCCATCCCACGAGGGAGCAAGATCAGATTCTTAGGTTCAAACATGTTTCATCAATTGTCTTAGAAGTTTACCAGGCTAGCGGTTGAGATGTTCCTGCCTTGTGTCTAGTGTTCTGGGGATCCGTTCTACAGGGCTAGCTAGTGTAGTCCCCTGAGCACCAGTCACTTGTGCAATTCATCGTAATCTGGAAAGTAATACCAGAACAAGGGTCAGGCGTTCAGGTTAGGGAAAGAATGGCTGATCCCTCCAACGAAATGTCGTTCACTGGCCATGTACAAAGACCTTTCGGATGCAGGCGCTGCAGTTTCTTGCTTCCCAAAATTATGCCGGGGCAGCTGATGCGGACTGCTATCTCAAAAGCTTTCAGGAAGTAGAGCCACTTTATAGAGACGGCAGAGGAAGTGCTCTGTCTCTCCAATCCTTGCCTGTCTGTCGGTCCAAGCTATTCACAAGATGTGTAGCCTGGTCCCTCATCCGAGACTCAGATATGGGATCGTTGCGGTTCGCCAAGGGAGTGCTTTAATCAACTCTCTTTTGCTCATAACTCTTGATATCTAATAACAGCAGAATTACCCTGCCTTATGATATACTAACTTGCACCAGCTTTTACTAAAGATCAGGAATCTTAAAGATCTAGAATACGGATGAACTGTGCTCTAAGACTGCAAACTCAATGAAGTTCACTGCTTGCAACCAAAAAAACCGAACCTTTACAATTTTTTATTTTCATAACATGCTTGTTTTCTACATAATTATTTCAACCTTAAAAGGGAATACAGAACAGAAAGCAGTCCAGTACATGAAAAATTCAACTGCCTGCTCTTTCAACACTAAGAGAGGAAACACTACAGAACCTATTCACAGCTATTCAAAAGGTAAATTTTGCCTAAAGATTATTCACTGCTAAAACTTTCCCCACCCTCCTTTTACACTTTTGAGATATTCCTACAGCGTCAAGAAGTTAATACTTCTTCAGCGTGTTCCTCAGCCGTATGAAGCACCAAGTCTTAGCCAGGGTCTTGTACTTCCTCCAGCCGCCAAAGTATCTTCCTATCACTTTTTTGTAGGAAGGCCTTTGCTGAACCAAACTCCAGTATTCGGCCATGTTTGGCCTGCTGTTTATATACTCGTCTTCCAAATTCAAGAGTGCCAGACGAGCTAGCACGGGAATGAACATTACGTCTGCCATGCTGAACTCTTCCCCTGCAATATAAGCCGTCATGCTCAACCTGTCCTCAATTTCATCGAGAAGTCTGATTAGATGTTCCTTGCTCCGCCTTACAACCTCTTGGTCTCTCAGCTTCTCTTCAGTGTGATATGCCTCTTTTAGCTTGCCGTGGTAGGACTTTGCCAGGTCAGGTGACTCGGCCATCCGAGCAATCAAGACTCTCCTAAAAAACTTGGACACTGCTTGCCGATACTTCTCAGGGACGTGGGATAATGTGAAAAACTTTGGATTCCACTCCTGTATTTTATGCATCCATTGAATGACTTCATCACTGCTGAAGGCAATGCTATCATTACCAACAGAGACAATTGCAATTCTCTCTATATACCTGTAAATTTCTAAAGCATTATAAATTTCCACAAAAGAAGAGGATGAAGACAGACAGACAGAATAAATCTGCAAAGAATATGGTACATAATAGAGCACAATACCCCATCCCGTCAACAGATACATTCAGTTACTCAGAAATCCAGAAATACTTTTATTTGGCATACTTAGCTAGAAAAGCTGATATTTCTCATTATCACATGCCAAAACAGTTGAAAATCACATCAAACAAACATCCGTCATAACCATATCAAAAAGTAGAACAAGTATGCTGTAAGAATAGGATGAAACTTACTGAATGATTTCAATAGTATCAAAGATGACATGCGAACCATTCTGGAAAACAGGGAGTTTTGCAGTCGGGTTCATTCTGAAGAAGGAAGGCCTCAAATTTTTGCCTGTTAAAGGATTCATATGGAAGGATGTGTAATCAATGCCCTTCTCTTCCAAAGCCAGCCTTACCTTTTGGCTGTCCAATGAATATGGGTGATGATACAGTTGCATGATTCTAATTGCCTTTCTTTTTATTGACTTCAATCAAGCTTCACACAAAATCAAGAGGCCTGCTGCAAGTCAAATTGAAACAATTACATAGCCAAAGAGGAAGTTTAATTAGCAGTTAGCATGATTCAAAAGTACAACTTTTCTACCAATATTAACACACGTCACTAGTTAGAGATTGCAAGTTCGACAACCATCACCCCTCTCCGATGAGACTTAAGGTTTTGCTAATCTAAAAGGTCCAGTCTATACTGTGATGGAACATAGTCAAAATCAAAAGAGAAACCAGAGGCTTCAAAAAACTTCTTGGCATCCACAACGAATGAATACACAAGCATTGAAGAACATTTATTGACATACCCATTTTGAGTAAAAGAAGAATCTCTAGCATATCTTAGTCTGTGGCCATCAGCAATTACCTCCCCAAAGTAAACAAACGTCAACAGTGAAACCCATTCAACAATCCTCCTTTCAGCACCCAATCTCCAATATAGTCAGGTTGGGCCTCACACGATGTCGGGTTCCACAAAAACCCAAAAAAAAGCGCTGAACTGAGACGCCATCTTATGTAAAAGCTCCAAAACCAAGAGGTGCATTTTCCAGCAAAGCGTTTAAATTTTGCAGACAGTAAGATTAGAATAAAGGAAGTATTCCCGATTCAGTCAGTAAATACACAGAACGAACTCACACCAACTCCTGTCGCGCTTAGAACAGTATTGACGGTTCAAGAAAGGGGCGAAATGGGTCCCGCCACTTCTAATTTGGCCATCCATACAACAAGGAATTCCAACGAAGAACTTCATGAGGCGATCGAGAACGGTCTAGACCACACGGCGAAAGAGGCTCGACTGACCGGACGACATGCAGAACCAGAACCGCCACGCCCCCGCTCCGACACTCCAACCCCAACTCAAGACCCGCTGGAGTCTACGCGCGCAAGCACGATCAAGTTCACAACAAGAGCCCGCAGCGACCAAATTGACCGGGGAATCAAACGAAAACGGAAACAGCACGCGGCAGCGACAAGAGAACCAAACGGAGAAGGACGGCTAAGTGTCAAGCGCGATCGAGACAGATGGGGTCGGACGGAACCTTACCCAGAAAGCGTCGACACTTCTAGAGACAACTTCGACTGTAAAGGTCGAGTCTTTCCTGGGATTTGCGTTGTGGGTAGCGCGAGAGAGAGACAAAGTGAGAGGGAAAGAGAGAGAGAGAGAATCTAATGCCAGAAACGATCGCGAAACAACCGTAAGTAACGTGCCAGAAACTTTCCGAGGGAAGTGCAAGAACCGATAAAAAGGGAACTTTTCATTAGTAACAGTTGCTGGCCCCTCGTTGGACTTTTGTTGACTTTTTGGGTCTTGATTGATTGACCCATCAATCTCAAATCAAAAGATTGATGAAATTTGAAAGATGTGAAGTTGGAGCCAAATTCAAGAAACCGAGTTTGGTAGCTATCAATCACGAAAAAAAAATGCTTTAGAGCATTTCATATTTTTAACCACATTCCAATAAAAAATAATGGATGCGTTTGAAATTATTATATATTTTATTTGATAAATTGATGGGTGTCATGAGAGTGGCCTTTGATATAATTCCACAAAAAGCCCGTCTCTATCAATTTTTGAAAACTTTGAAAATGTATGCATGTCGTGGCACTTTATCTATCGATCATATGTAAAAATATCTGTCGCTTTCTAATAAAAATGATTATTCGAAAAATTATAATAATTTTTCATCTCGAGTGAAAACATTTGGCCGAATTCCCTTGACTATCATTGTGTTTTGACAATAATAAGCGATTGCATCATCAAATGTTGATCTTAATTACCGAATACGACAATTTCAATTTGTTTACAATTGACGCACTAACCATCGTTTTCCCTCTTTACCAAAAAAAAAAAAAACCATCGTTTTCACTCAATTTTCTGGCACGGCACTAATGCGCCTACCTGTACGGCAATTTTTGGGGAAGGTGAGGGCACACCGCCCCATTGGCGAGTGAAGACAAAGGGGCTCTGGAGCAGAAGGCTGCCAAAACTCAAACTGACATGGAAAATGGGATTGATGGTCGTGAAAAATCTTAAAAGCAATTGGAAATAATTCCAGAAAAAATCCTAAAATAATTTATGTGGAATGCATAATTTTGATTCAAATCTCATCGTCTAAAAACTCGCGACTATGATAGCAGACAAGGGCCATTACTTGTTTTCGATATCATGTTAGAAAATCTAATCTAAAAACTTAAGATAACCACACGTATATAAAGAGTAAAATCTATTTTGAATGTGCGCGAAGGCTCTTTATCTCGAGATAGTACCGGAAGCATTTTACGCACGGGATGCACCATTAACATTGCAAAGAAGCAAACCAAGTCGTCACGTGCGAGAGAGGAAAACCACTTTCGTATCTGTATTTTGAGGAAGTTTCGAACTTTAAGTATCTCGTTGTATCGCCCGGGAATGGCATGTATTCCTAACATAGGCATCAGATACCTTGTCATTCACCATTCTTCCAGCTCATGGCTAAAGCTTCTTGCACAAAAAAGCCCATGGCCTTGCTTGATTTTAGTTACACCCCGGATCCGCTAACCAATTGGATATCTGCGTTTGAGCTACGCTTGGCTTTCATCGGCCTCTTTTTTAGCTTTTTTGATTTTTATCTGTGGATTAATAAATATTATTAATCCTAATGCTACAAGTTACGACTCGAATCTTTAAGCATGTTTTAATATATCGCGGTAAAAGCGATTACGAAATTTTTCTGTCTTCTGATTTCCGGGCCGAAATGTTTAATTTCCATTGA
The DNA here is from genome assembly GCA_017140595.1 of Eucalyptus curtisii. Lineage (NCBI taxonomy): Eukaryota > Viridiplantae > Streptophyta > Magnoliopsida > Myrtales > Myrtaceae > Eucalyptus > Eucalyptus curtisii. The sequence goes on along the minus strand of CM029499.1, from coordinate 35,476,290 downwards.
CCACTTGGGCCTGCAGTAGAAGGAAAGGGAAAATCGTGGGCCGTATCCATAAAATGGTAGGCCCGGTGGATTTTGATTTACAAAGTAATAGGTTTTCTTTTTAAGATATGAATGACCAATATTTCCAATTTATTCTTCAGCTTTTCATGTAAACAATCAAGAGGAAGAATATGAGATAATTACTTAGTCAGTCCTAATTTCATTGTACAAAAATCAATTTAGGCTTAACCGTTTCAATTTACCAATATAATTATAAACCTTTGCACAAACTCTCATGTAGTCCTTTTGGAAAATCGAGAATCGTCAACGTGTTCATAAGTTGTCCATCTTAGTGTGCCACATAGGATAGCTTGTCCATGATTTCCTCTAAAATAATCATTTGATTTCCTCTAAAATAATCCAAAATGATTATTTTAGAGTTTCGTGCAAAGATTTAAGGCTACATCAACAAAATTGAAAAGTTTAATTGATATCCGAACAATAAATTCAGGATTGGATTGGAAAAATAGGTATTAAAAAAAAAAAAAAAAGCGAAAAGGGACACTGTCACAATGGCCACTTTTAATGCGATCAAAACTCGGTACAAAAGAAATATCTATAATTCACGGGCATATAGGACAGGGGGAAGTGATGCACCGACATCAATTTGGTGCCCATCAATTTAATGTGGCTTTTAAATGTGACCCATAACTGTCCAATTAATGGTCACATCTTGCATGCTCCTTAGTCCTTCACAACCAGCTTTTTCCATAGAGAAAAAAAAAAAGAACATAACAAAATTGGCAAAAATTAAGATAAGCTCGTCGTATCCTCTCCACTCAAATTCTTTATGCTTTATTTCTTATGCACGTTGAATAATTCTCTCTCTTAAGGTCACTTGAGCGGCGGAAATCAATGGATGTACCATATTGTTACTGATTGATGTAATAAATGCAAACGATGCTGCATAGCATGACCAACGGGGCACGCAATTCCGTGCGATTAGCTTTTCAGATAAGGGATTAAGAAAGCTTCTAGCTCTTGCAGATCTGCCGGATATATCAGTAGGGCTTGATGGGATCTTGAATCACTGAAGATTCGCACTTGCCAACGTCATCCAAGTCTCATAAGATTTATCAAGAAAAAGTATTCTAAAACTTACAAAGATTCTGAATAATTTCACGCATTAATGTTTTTACTTTTAAATAATTTGACCTATCTAAACTGTAACACGAAATATCATTTGAAAGTAATGTCCCACGATTGAAATACAAAACTACAAATGAGAGTCGGTTCAAAATTTGTCGCCATAATGTACTTTATGTTTGCGGTCCATCATTTCGAAAGGGATTCACTTGTTTGAACATGGATTTAAAATTGAGGTACATTTATTAATGAACGCATCATTTTCTAAATAATATTCATGACATGCTTTATTATCGTGCAACTAATTACCTATCTATTGACCGCGCGTGCATCCATTATTATCATCAAGACAAATGAAAATGGAAAGACACCTGGCAGGCTGGCATAACTTGAGAAAAGCGGCAACGTGCAATCGATCAAATCATGAGAACAAGAAGAGTAATCTCTCGAGGGCAGATCCAAAATCAAAAGAGCCTTCGAGATGAGATTGAAATAAGATTCAATGCTTTGACACCATCGATAGACCTTGGGGTAAGACTCAGCTTTGTCCATACTTTTTTCAGTTCCTACCTCACCTAAGACATCACGAGCCTTAAACAGCTTCCATGGAGCCTACCTCCATGATGCTGCTTCTGGCTCGTGAATGGTGATTGATGCATCCGTCCATGGCGGTGTTCGTGGTGGGTGCTCTCTTCACCAGATCATCGAAACCTAGATTCAGGAATTGACTTTTTCGGAAGAGAGGTCAAAGTCAGGTTCAACTCGAAGGAATGATTAGCGCAGCAATGATTAATCACAGCAAAAGAAAGTTAAAATCACCCTTAAACTAACTCGGACAGGGAAATGCCTTGAGATCGAAAACAAGCCCCACCGACTGACAAGTCAGGTTTCCTTTTCTGTCGATAAATTAAACATGGGATCGCTAATAATCTCTTCATGTGTTGGGTCAAGTTAGAGAAAAAGGAAGAAAATTAGGCGGGAAACAGGGACTTCGGTTTGCCATTGCAGCTACTGCACTGTTTATCTTTTTGGTTAACGTGTCGTTTTTGGTCTCCCGCAAGCACCGTTTTTAACGCCCGGTGCGCTGGTCCGGGGTTCGGACACCAGCAGCATAGATCATCATCATTGCTCTTGCTGGCTGGTAACATCGGCTGCTCAGCTAAAGCATCTGATTACTTATATGTGGATTAAAGGTGATCTGTTGGTTTTCAAAAAGCTATTCAACTTTGCCCTCCTAAAAGGCATTTCCTCTGGCGTTCCCTCGTGGGGTCTTTGTGCAACGGAAGAATCAGCAAAATTTATATTGAGGGTCTTGCCAATGAGTAGATTAAGGCCAACACCTATCTAAAGGAATAATCATCGAGTATACCCAAGTGGGTTACCAACATCAATGCAATGAATTGACATGGCACTTTTATCGAGTATCAAAATGCCAGTTATTTAAGTACTCAATCATTTACACTTTGTCACATCACTCGATATATCTATTGAAATTACTCTAAAGAAGATGTGATTTTTACAATATCTTGACATGTATGATGCAAACGGCCATAACATCGAGAACCACACAGAGTTTTCGAAGTTGTCTAATTAGAAGCTTAACATTTATACCAATTTTTTCCTTCATTGTCATCCACTCAATCTCATCACCACTTTGACAACAAAAAAAAAAATCTCATCAGTACCTCTCCTAGTGTTAACGGATCGTATGAACAAAGTATCTTTTTATTCCAAATTTTGATATCCATTTCTTCTCCAGTGAACAAGCACGGTTAGAAAAAACACCGTTGAAACTTGGATATACATCAATTGCACAATACCTAAGGGCTCACCTCATAGTAGGTTTACTTATCTCCTATTTTGGATACACAGTGACTGATAGGTATGAAATATCGTTCAAGAGACAAGATTCTTGAAAACCTAGATGTAAAAGAATTTGCTTTTATTGAATGGCATGAATTCAAGAGAAGTCTCTATAAATAGCATCAAAAGCCTCTTGAAACATGGACACAACATTATCTAAGCAAAACAAGGAATATAATCAAAAAGGTCATAAACATATTATATTCGTGTTAATTTAATCATAAATCTTTCAATTTGACAAATTTAGTCATAAATGTATTACCCTTGTACTAATATAGAGATAAATCTTTCAATTATGTCAATTTAATAAACCTTTCGACGTTTTATCAATTTAGGACGGCTGGTGCTAACTAGATTGCCATATCAACAATTCCCCACTATGATACAAATGCAATAGGTTTATAACTCAATTGGTCAAATTGAAAACTTTATAATTGAATTGGTATAAGTATAATATATTTATGACTGTTTTAGTAATTATCCCAAGTAGTGCACCTTAACCCTCAAGGTATAATCAAGCTCATGATCGAAGAGGATTAACCTCTTCCAAACGGTATTTGTTTTAAGCAGAGGGCGCTTGTACCATTTTTTAGCAACTTTGATTAATTCGCCAATCATGTTAGAATAAAATCTAGTTCATCAATCACAATCTTTCTGAATCTGTCTAGATTGCAACATCATATATAAAAAATCACGATGAAATGTGCAAGAACACGTTGTAGGATCAATCTACTTATAAGATTCCCCCTCGGAGCAGAATAAAAGAAATGCACCGGCGAAACTCGGGAGAGGACAAAGAAAGCCACCTTCCTCCCTCCCTCCTTCCTTCCTTCCGGCACTGTCCTATTCCTTTCGTCGGCGGTAACTTGTCCATGACGACGCCGACGTCCCATCGCTTCATCTGACGACAAAAAAAAAAGTTGGGAAAAAAAAAACGCCATGAAAGGGATGGATGGATTGAATCTCGAGTCTTTGAGAGGGAGATGGGGATTGGTGGCCGTGTCCTCTTCTCTGCTTTTTTAAGCACATGGTAATGGTGGGTGGACGCCCCATCATGTGGTCACCACCCATCACCGTTTTATGAGCACGCATTTATCGTCCAGATCAGGGTCGGAGTCGGGTTGGGGTTGGATCACCCCAATTGGATCGAGTTTTTTTTTTTTTTTTTTTGGGTTATCGATGCCGGTGGGAGGCTCGGTTTGGGATGGGAAGGTTATTAGGTTTTGGTACATTTAATTCATTGATCTTACGAGTTTCATATAAGATTTTAATCGGTCGTACACATCGAGCCTACCTACATTGAGTGCTCTCCGTGATCTATCCATAGATCTTTGATCTTGGGATGAAAGAGTTCTGTGCTTTGTCGTTTTCCATTTTTGTTGGATGGAGGGAGGGATGGGGAGTAGGACCACTACCGTCCGTCCAAAGCCTCCTTGTTGGCCCCGCATATAAAGGCATCAAATGCATTGTAGTTTGTATCATATGATATCCATAATTCCCTATAATTTTCTTTTTTATCTAATTATGTAATCACTAAAGTCCGATTTTTATCCAAGTAATGAATTTTCATGGGAATTTAGTCAAATTTTCAACGAAAATCTGATGTGACAATTATTGAACATAGATCTCGATCATCCAATATATTGAATATTTTTGTTTTTCTCTTTCTTATCTTACAATAGGTACGCTTTAATTGGAATTCAATCAAATTTTTAAACAACATACATGTGATCAAATGCAGTGTCATTAATTTCCACATGGCTATGATATAACGTCTTTCATTAAAACATCGGTGAAATTCCACCAATAAACTTTCATTAGAATTTAGTCAAATTTTAACGGAAAGTTAATGTGGCAATTATTTAACATGGTTCTTGATCGTCCAATGTATTAAATATTTTTCTTTTTTTATATAATAGATAATTTAATCGGAATCCAATTAGGTTTTTTAGCAATACAAGTGATCAAATGCAATGTCATTAATTAACACATGGCCAATAGGTGGTTAAATCCCATTGATTGAATAAAAAAAAAAAAATCAATGATCGGTTTATTAAAATAAAGACCTTATGAATTTAATTGCAGTATTTATCTTGAGGTCATGACACCACGTGTCCAAATTTTTATCTATTTTGCGACCAAGCATCTATACTTATTTATGTTCACGAATCATAAGAATTTGAGTTGACGTGAGATATTTGTTAACCAAATTGTCACGGCACGTGAAATTAACGATCGTAACTTGTTTATTAAAAAAAGGGTTAATACCCTGAAAAATCCCAAACCGATACACTTGTGACAAATTTACCAAAAACTATTTTTTTGACCACAAAAAACCCTAAACTGGTATACCTTTGACAAATTTACCCTCAAACTGGTATATTTGTGACAAATTTACCCTCTTTTAGTTTTTGTTAAATTTTATTGTCAAATTATTAAATTAAATTACACGTGACAATTAACTTGTATAAATTTATGTTCCGTTGTTACAGTTTAAAACTTTTGTGATTTTTTTGTGATATTAATCCAATTTAGCGGAGGGTATATTTGTCACAAATTTACTAGTTTGGGGTTTTTTGCGGTTGAATAAATTAGTTTGGGGTAAATTTGTCATAAATATACCAGTTTAGGGTTTTTTTATAATTAGTTTGGGTAAATTTGTCACAGGTATACTAGTTTGGGGTTTTTTATGATCAAAAAAATAGTTTGAGTTAAACTTGTCACAGATGTATCAATTTGGAGTTTTTTAGGTATTAACTCTTAAAGAAAAAGTTAAAATCCTAATTACTGACGTGACTTGTTTCACTCAATGGAAGTATGAATCATTGCAGTTCGAGAAAACCGACAAAATCATCGGCACATCTTTCCCTAAAATCTAGAATGAGGACAATGGAGTCCTCCACTATCGTCCCTAGACTGTCACGAAAAGCATCGCAATCCATTTTAATTTTTGTTGTCTGGATTTATCTTTCGGGCCGGAAAGAGAAACATAGTCCTTTCGCTCGTGGATTGATTATTATTCGTCGTTTCTCGCGATGTTCTCGTTTCGGTAGTGGGATGTAGCGAGCCCCTCGGCACGTGAAAGGAGCTGTGTAGTTGGATCCACCGACAGCAAATCTAATGCGAGCACGTGAATTATTAATGGAGGGATTACATTAATAAATTATTATAGTTTATAATTAAAAGAGCAGGAAAACTATATCAGTTATAAATCAATTATAAGAATATCGATTCGATTATACACTTTTCAGTGTTATCAATTTAGACATACACTTTTGCATGAAATTCTAATGTAATTCTTTTGACTAATTTTCATCAAAAATTGTTGATTAGGTGGTTAACAATGATTGGATCATCAAATTAACAATTTTCAATGAAAATTGATTAGATCGACTACATTAGAAATCCACGCAAAGATTTAAGACTAAATTGTCATAATTGAAAATTTAATATTAAATTGACATTCGTATAATAAGTTTAAAGATTGACTGGGTCATTTGCCCTTAAGAGAGTAATGCTAGACTTAGCAAAATTAGACTTAATGATTCTACCGTTTCTCCATAATTGAACATAGTTGGGAATTAGCTAGAATTGGGGGGTCTGCCCTACAGACTTTCATAAGATGTTGATGGGTCCAAATGACCCATTAGCGTGGAACCTCTCACATGCGGTGCAAGGACTTCTCTTACGAAAATTGTTGGTACTACAACGATGTGATGAGATGGGTAGCTATAATCCCTTTCGTTGATATTTCACGCCATATATGAAGAAAATCTGAATAATTGCATGTGTCGGTTTTCAACTCCAATTTTCCTAGTGGACAAAGCACATGACTTGTCCCATCGAGCACTCTCGGTGTGAAAAGAGTTTATCCATGGTGATTTAATACTTCAAGAGAAGATCAAGAGAAAAGAATTATTCACGATTTTGTGTTTTGAGTTGTGATGGGTTCTTCTCGATGATTTTTGCACAATCAACGATGGTAGAAAGCAATTCCTTTAGTTTGATTACGTTGGTATAAGTAAATCTGACCATTCTCAGTAATTGATGGTTTCTCTCTTCAATAATTGTTTAATTTGTGTGATTCAAAATTATCGCGATGTAACAAGATGAATCAAGTGCTTTATGATGTTTATTTAAAATGCTTTTTTGATAGGAAATTAGTCCCAAAATTTACGTCGGAAGTCGAAATTTGTAAAGCCCCTTTTCACATTAATCAACCTAAAAATGCAATTACCTTTTTGACTGGGTAAAAGTTTACAAATGTGCTGGTCACCATAAATGTCGATAATGATGAATCTTCCACTTGGAGGGGGAGACTTCTTTCTCGGTTGACGTAGAAGAAAACCGCACGGCCGTCGACTTGGGGCACACGTGTGCGCCGACCAATGAAATCAGAGGGAGCTGCCAGCTGGGCCCGCAAACCGAGGAAAGCCCTCGTACCAAGATCAGCCACGCGTCGAGCGGACCATCATGTGACGATCATGATTCCGCGAGCCACCTCGGGACGAGGAGGAGGGAGATAGATCGAGATCGAGATCGAGATCGCAGGTTGCAGGGCGGTCAGTTAAGCCAGTCACGAGCGAAACTGCCATCGTCGTCGCCGCCGTGTCGCCGTCGCTGTTACCTTCTTTGCCGACCAAATGAACGTGGCGCTTCTCTTCTCTTCGTTATCATCGTCTTTTATCCGAGTAGCTTTGCCCTTCTGCGCTTTCTTGATTTTCGTAGATCTTTTCTTTCATTCTTGTTGGAGACGGTAGGTACGGTGACCCCATGCAACTTATACGCGTAGGTTATACGCACTTCCTGTTGAAGTTAGGTGCAGTAACGCCATGCAGGTCATCCACGACGGACCCCCAAAAATGGATAAATTCATTGAAATTTTCAAAACTTATCACAAAAATATGATTAAATCGCAAATTTTTAAAAAATATAATTGAGTCTTAAATCTTATTAAATTAATATTAACTTTGTTTGATTTGCAAAAAGTGCTGAAGTTAGCTTTGCCTCATGCACTTTCTTGATTGGCGTATTTCTTGTTGGTGTCAGTAGGTATGGTGACCCATGCAACTTCTGCGCGTACGTTCTACACTCTTCATGTTGAAGTTTGGTGTAATAACAGCATGTAAGTCATCGACAATGGACCTCGAGAAAAACATACCAATCTTCACAGAGCCAATTATTTCCTATATCCTTACAACTAAAAAAGGCTTACATAGGTCGGAAAATTTAAAAGGAAAAAATTCGTATAAAATCTCAAATTATGCTAATTGTGACACATTTAACATAATTTTTTTGGTGACATAGAAATCTCAGACTAAGCGCATTGTGATATATTTACCTTGAATTTTTTATTATGACATAAAAACTCCTAAATTTGTATTTATATGATATATTTATCCACCATCAATGCTTTGCTAAATGATTTTTTATTTATTTCACTTAAGTCAAAGGGGAGACGTCATGTCAATAATTTTGCTTTTTGGCATCTTTTAGAACTTTGACGGAGAGTACATGTGTCACATTAGTGCAAATTTGAAATTTTTTGTATCATAGAAAAAAAAATTATGATATATGTGTCGTAACAGACATTGTCTAGTTTTTTTTTTTTTTTTTTTTTTTTTTTTTTTTTTTGTGGTTTTTGCCCCATTTTAAATCCATGAAAATTTCGAGAGCCGCATAAGAAGTAACTATAAACTTGACTAAGTGGCCAAACACAAGGTTATTTGCGCTTGATAGTTTGGAGGACAGAACTTATATCGTACACCTCCAATCATACATGCGCATTTATTTCTAAATCGTTACATTAATAATGCGAGATTAAAAAGTTTAACCTTGCTAGACTGACGATCAAATAAAGAATTTTCCCAGAGCAAATAGCTAAAAAGAAATATGTGGCGGAATGTCCTGGGATTTTCAAGTGTTCTTACGTAGTCTTTATGACTTTGTCCTCCTTGGCGCACTGATCATTCTATAATTCAATTGAAACTTCTTTTATACTGGCGTAATGCTATGATCAAATGGTTGACCAAGGTTTATGCGATGCTTATCTAGCGCGTACCTAACATGATGGATCTTAGGAATTGAAAGGTAGATGGGGATTGGACGAAATTTGGCTCCATGGACTTTGCAACTTGTATATTCTTTTTTTCGCCTCCTTGTATACGAGTAGGACGACCGGTATCCATATCGGTAATTTCCGATCGACTGTGGTTAGAATGATTACATTAACAAATTGTAAAAAAAAAAATAAGATTGAATTGACCAAATCGAAAAGGTTAAGGACTGAATTGAATATCATACAATAAGTTCACGATTTTCTTGACAATTATCCTGTTGAAAAATTAGCCGCCCTTTCGGTCAAAGTGCATCGGATGAAAAGGAAAAGAATGAATGAAAGTCTACCGTATCGGACCGTTGAAACTGGAGTTGAATGATCCGATTGAAATACCACCTAAGTAGAGGATAATGACGTGCGACTAGTGCTTACTAGATTTGACCAATCAACAACCGCAATGAGTTTCACATTCCTGGCCCATGCGTTGTCGAGAAAGATGAAAGGAACACAGGAACACGAATAGAGAGTCAAGATTTAGGCGCTATGACCATGACCCCACATAGCTTTATGCAGTGTAATTTCCATTACACGTGGGTTGGCCAGGAAAAAGGGGAACTTGTACTTATCAAGAAACATAAAAAAAAATAAAAAAAAAAATAGATTGGGGGCTTATGGTAGAAGCATGTTGTGATCTCAATATTAGAAGTACTTTGAAAAATTCCTCCTAAATATTTTAGGTATAAATCCTAAATTCGAACTATGTGAAATACTCTTGAAACTCGACTACATTATTTTATTAAAATACTTAATTGATATACATATGTGGAATCATTATAAATCACGCAAATAAACAATGTCAAATGTTTTAGCATCCGATAATCTTTGTGGTAATCACAATCTATTTTCCATTTGCAGAAAAAAAAAAAGCTCTCTTTGTTTCAGTTTCTTTTGTTTATGCTCGATTAATTAGAAATTAGGTTAATTTGTTTTAGTGAAGATTTTGATGTTGTCAAAAATAGTTTGTGGAAGCAAGTCATTATCAAGGACAGTGATTATAATTTCCTATGTTTGGATCAATAATGGAAGATCATTTCATTCTGCTTGTATTTATTAGAGTACCCACATTTATTTGATATGCCGTGACTTTATGATTTGGGCGATACCTTTAATAATAGATGTACATAAGTGATAATTGGACCAAAAGCGAGGCATGCTTTCGGTATTTTTTAGAAGAAAAACACTTGGGAGATGATGAATGCGGGACAACATTCCCCACTTCTTTCCCATTTATCTTTGTAAATCACACCTTAATTGATGATATTACTTAAAATACTCGAGCATCTCATTTATATAACAAAAAAAATAGTCATCATGTCCCTTAGACCTGGGCCCAAGCACGCAACCATCATATCAAACGATAAACTTATTAAAATACAAATTAAAAGATGGGTAAGACGCATTGATCAAGATTAAGTGCGAGGTGACTTGTAGTTGCGTTCCACCGTACCGTTGGGACTAAGCCTATCAATCCTACGTGGTCATGCACCATTGCACAATGCTTCCGAGGCCTTAAATTATACGAAAGCGTTTTAGTTAATCACAAAGCAAATCACATTGTCATCACAAGCGATTAGGAAGACAATTGTGGTCGCTTTCGCAACACTTAAAAAAACCAAAAAGGGGGGAAGCATTGTCTTTTGAACAAACATAGCTTTCGTGGGTTTATAGTTATTCAAGAGAAGAAGACAAAATGAATGTCAACTTTATGAAAATAAAGTTACGCATAGTGCTAATGAATGATCTTACAACATCGATTTATGAAGCGATTTGAATTATGATCTTAACCAAAGCAAATGGAGTATATCATTTGACATTAGATATATAGTTTGGAGTTTAAAAAATAATGATTTTTAGATTTAATCCTTTTCCCTTAAATAAGACTTATCTATAAAAAATTATCTGCTTCGTTCGATACAATTAATTTTGGAACTAAAATCAAGGGTAGCTTATATTTTTCTTCATATTTCAAACTAAACCTAAATTGTCAAATAAAGGATTATTCGATTGAACATTTATCTCTTAAAAAAATGAGTAAACAAAAAATATTTTAATTGCCTTTTCATGGTTAAGAAGGGGTAGATAAAATTCCACAAAATAATTTATACACAAATTATTATTAATAATGAAATTATTTTTAATTAATTAATTATTTCAACCGTTTACTTTAAAAAATTTGTCTTCTTAAATTATTCATTTTTTCGTAGTTACAAACAGCGCTTCAAGTCAAAATCATGGAAAAAAAATCCGTGCCCGTTTTAAGGTCCCAAAGCAGCAGTTGCAGCAGTAGTTTCTTTCTTTTCCATGGAAAGCCACAGCTACCTCCTCCAATTTCTATATTTCGTCAATCCACAAAACGTACGAAGAACAGCAGAAGACCCTGCGACTGAGACCCTCCCTCTCCCTCTCCTGCTCGCTTTCTCTCTCTAGCATGGTGGTGGGCGTGCGGTAGAGAGAGAGAGCTTGGAAAGCAAACCACCCGGCGGTTAAGCGATAGCTCAAACCAAGCAAACTCCTTCTCTCTCTCTCTCCCTCTGTGTGGAGCCATATATACCGGACACGCTCTGCTACGCAAGCCCTTTTCACAGAGCAATGAGCTCACCCCTTCTCCAGCCTCCACGAGCTTGCCGCCGCCACGCCGCCCCCGGACTTTGAACCTCGCGCCGCGCCGCCGGCGAACGATGAAAACGCAGCGGAGCGGAGCCGCCGACGCCGAGCTCCCGGCCGAAGCTCCCGGCGACCGGACGGTGGTGGTCGGGGTCAAGCTGGATCCGCAGAGCAGGGAGCTGCTGACGTGGGCTCTGGTCAAGGTCGCCGAGCCCGGCGACCGCGTCCTCGCGCTTCACGTCCTCGGGAACAACGGTGAGAGAGAGAGAGAGAGAGAGAGAGGGAGGAAGGCCCGGTGTTGTTTTTTCGAGGTTGGGTGTGATCGATGAGCCTTTTCTCGTTTGCAATGCAGAGATTGTGGACCGGGATGGGAAGTCGTCGTTGCTCTCGCTGGTCAGAGCGTTCGACTCCGTTCTAGCCGTCTACGACGGTTTCTGCAACTTGAAGCAGGTTTTTTGAGCTCTCCTTCTGTTTCATTGTTTTAACTGCCCTCGAGATTTGTCCGCAGAGGAAACAGAGCACTGGGACAACAAAATGAAATCAAGCTTTGATTATGACTTATTTTGATTCCTAGTGAACTGTAAATGTTTCAGGGGTTTTAGCTTGTGAATTTTCACCGTTAACTCGGTCATCTTGTTGTGCGCATCTTTGTTTGTGGCGCGTGCTCATGGAGCGCGAGCATTTCCTGCTTAAGTAGAAATTTACTTTTCAAAGTTTTATCTTTTGGTGTGTAATTTCGATTGTGGATTTTGCAGGTTGATCTTAAGCTCAAGATCTGCAGGGGCACATCGATTCGGAAGATTCTTGTTCGCGAGGCGAAATCGTACGTCGCGACCAGGGTCATTGTTGGAACTGCGAAGAATCACCACTCGATTCGGTCATCGACCTCCGTGGCCAAATACTGTGCCAAAAAACTGCCCAAAGACTGTTGGGTTCTTGCTGTCAATAATGGAAAAGTTGTCTTCCAGAGAGAGGGCTCTCCTGCGGCTTTCCACGTCTCACAAGGTAATTCAAAGTTTGATATATGTCAAATATCGATACCAGCGAGACTAGCATTTTACGGTGACTGAATGGATGGTCAAATGTCTAGTTGCAGGAAAATCCGATAATCTTCGGCCAAACAGCTTGCTTAATGTATTTCATCGATCAATGAATAAGAACTCTAAAGTTCTCAATGATAGTGATTTCACGGTACCTCCAAAATCCACGGATAATGTGGATGGGGCAGAAACCTTGGAGCAGGCTTTGCTTAAAGCCTCTGCTGATGCTAAAGAGACTAATGCGAAGCACGACTGCTCTGTTTGTGCTTCCACCACACGACAGGCTGATAATTCTTGCGACAATGCTTCTGAGGAAACTTCCAGTAACCATGATGAAGAAAATTCTTTGGCTATCGTACCATTGCAGACAGATGAAGCAACATCAGGGTCAATTTCTCCACAGAGTAGAGAAATGCCTGCACTGCAGCCAGGTTGGCCACTGCTTCATCGTGCAATTTTAGCAGACAGGCAGACTCCTGACCATTCTTCAGGAAGGGAGATCTCAGTGGTTCAGTGGGCAATGCGATTACCTAGCAGGCATCTTCTATTTCCATCCATTACTTCAGAGCAGAAACAAGGGGATTCGACCAAGGGTGAACGAGAAGCTTCGAGTTTAGATGGAGAAAGTGGGGCGCTTGTTCTTGTAGGTGATGAGGCTCGGAGAACACATCCTCCTGATGAGAGTCCAATAAGTTTGCCGAAAGAGTTGAAGGGTCTTCATGAAAAATACTCATCAACATGCAGATTGTTTACCTACGAGGAATTACTGGGAGCAACATCCTTTTTCCTGGCAGGTGGGTTCTGCTACTTAACCTCATCTTCTGAAGAAGCATTGATTTACATCCGTCCTTTTTAACTATTAAGCTTTTAGTAAGAGATTGTCTGTCCATTCTGTTTCAGAGAATCTGATAGGGAAAGGAGGCAGTAGTCAAGTTTACAAGGGTTGCCTTCCTGATGGAAAGGAGCTTGCCGTGAAGATTCTAAAACCATCTGAAGATGTGCTCAAGGAATTTATTCTGGAAATAGACATTATTACGACATTGCATCACAAGAACATTGTTTCTCTTATTGGTTTCTGCTTTGAAGACAGCCATCTTCTGTTGGTTTACGATTTCCTATCAAGAGGAAGTCTTGAAGACAACCTTTATGGTGCATGACTTCTACAATCTTCTGTTGCATATAATTTCACCAGAAGTTCGACGATTTTACAGTCATTTATCAGGTTTAGATTATTTATTAGATCTGTTTGTTCATATATGGCAGGAATCAAGAAAAATCCAAATGCATTTGGTTGGAGAGAAAGATACAGGGTGGCTCTTGGGGTAGCTGAGGCCTTGGAGTACCTCCATGAAAGAAGTGCTCAACCAGTAATACATAGGGATGTCAAATCATCAAATGTACTGTTATCTGAAGATTTTGAACCACAGGTGATGTATCACGGAACTGTCTATCCTCTTTGGCTATTTTTATTTATCTGTCTTGGATGGTATGTTGATAAATTGTTCTGCCTTATTTTCTCAGTTATGTGATTTTGGGCTTGCTAAATGGGCATCAACCTCCTCTACATATATAACATGCACAGATGTTGCAGGAACCTTCGGGTCGGTAATCTCGGCATTGTAGCTATTGTCTCCCAGCAATAATCATTTATTTAAGCCAGAAACTCACATTGTCATGTTTTTGAGCTGCTGCAGTTATCTGGCTCCTGAATATTTCATGTATGGCAAAGTCAATGACAAGGTTGATGTCTATGCATTCGGCGTTGTACTGCTTGAGCTTCTTTCTGGTAGAAAGCCCATAAGCAATGACTTTCCAAAAGGCCGAGAGAGCCTGGTTATGTGGGTATGTCTTCTGTCATTTGCTTTATGTAAATATTGACTTCGGGTCTTATATTTTACTTGGTAGATACTAAAAGAAGATACCTATGTTTCTCCAGGCAAGACCTATTCTTCATGGTGGGAAAATATCCGAACTATTAGATCCGACCTTGGGTGAAAATTATGATAATCAGCAGTTGGAGCGAATGGTTTTAGCCGCCACACTTTGTGTCCGACGTGCACCTCGAGCTAGGCCCCAAATGAGCCATGTGAGTTGATTCGATTTTTCCACATGGCATTTATCTGTTCTTCTTTGTAATTTGCCTCTGGTATTATGGTCTGGTGGTGTTACCTTCAAATTTTCTGGAGTCGCTGTTTCAAGCATTAGAGATTGATAAAGAAATAATGTCTGCACATGTCTTTGTCTGCTTGAAAAGACGCTCGTACATATTTATTGCTGAAAATCAAGGTTGTCATTACAGACACCATTGGAACATCATATCATGTGTCGAAGTTATTGCAGCAATTGTGAATTTTTTGCTTCATGTTATAGCTTCTCCTTATGATGGATCCTGGTTTTTCGTTTTCGTTTTGGCTAAGTACAGGTGGTGAAGCTCCTCCATGGCGACGTCGACGTAGTGAAGTCAGCACAGCTACAAGTCTCCTGTGACCAATCCGATGCGGTGGATGACGAAGCTTGCGCTTACCCTAACATCCAGTCCCACCTGAACCTTGCGCTGCATGACGTGGAGGACGATTCGTCATCCGTGAGCATCATCGAATCCCGCGTCTCACTGGAGGACTATCTGAAAGGCCGATGGAGCCGTTCATCAAGCTTTGACTGATCAATCACTCCACGCAGAGCGCGAGCATGATCCGCGTTTCTTCCTTCTCTCCTTGTATATGCTTTCGGATCCATGATCATATATTCCCATTGGTTTTTCAGCTCGTCTTCCTTTGGATTTTTTCACTTATTAGGTTGGGTGTTGGATGAGAGGTAGTTTGTGGGTTAGCCCTCCTCCCACCCCTTACATTAGGCAATTAGTCATAACGCATTCTCCACCTCAAATCAAGGTGGGAATGATGGTTCGTTCTCTTGAGGAGACGAAATGCTCCTCGGTCTGTTAGCGAAAAACACCATGTTCCTTTACCATTTTTGTATTGTATGCGACTGTGTGAAGTGAGATAAGTTCACTATACATCCATCTGTATCTGCTGGAAAATGCCAATAAAATCAGTTTTTGACCCGTTCCATCTCGTCATGTCCCCAGCGATCTTGATTCGTCGAGCGCCCGGTATTACCGCAGCCCCCTTCCTGAATTCAAATTGTTTGGTCAGCTGGATGATGAACTGGGTTTGGTCAAATTCTGGCAGCATGGAACCGGTGACGAACGCTTTTCTTCTTTGTGAATTTTTCTTATTCAGAGCGGTGAATTGACTCTTCTTGGCCTAACTTTCGAGGTCCTCGCTTTCTGTGCAAATCCCGTCGTTTTCAAAGTCCTCGGGTGCGCCACTTTTGAACCACAAAAGACTACAGTAGTGCAGCCACTTCTCTTTTTGTTCTTTTTCCTCCTTTTGCTTGGTGAGAGTCCTTGTCCTCGACAAATTCAACGACCCCACCGCCCACCGACGCTCAGGATAATCTTCTCCTCTTCTTTTTCACGGTTGAATTATTGCTGCAATGCCGTGAATCTGTGTCGCAGCCACGGCTACCCAATTTCCTACTTTTGCATCTGAACATCCACTTTCTGTCAAATCACGAACTCGCAGCAGGAAATGGGTTGATCGATTTGGGCAGAGATCGGCAATGATCAAAGACGGGTTAGGCTCGTTTTCGTGTCTATGTATGGTGATGTGCCTACTGATGGCAGGGCAGGACATGGTGCCTCGTGGACTGAAAAGTGGGTTCATCGTCGACTCGATCGCCATGGTCGTAATTGTCATAGTTGCCTCGGGAGCTGGTCTCACGAGCCACCTCTTCCCTCTCTCATAGATCTCTGAACTTTGATCTAGAAGCGATCGCTACCTTTCGGGGGTCGCCCCTAAGCAACCATTGTGAGGTGGTTGCATGCCACTAGCACGGTGACTCCCGTGTGGGGGTGGCGGCGTGCAGTGGTGCCATAGCCCTCACTCCTCGGTCGCTTTTTGAAAAACTTTTTTATATTGATTTCATGGTGCATACTTAACGCTAGGTAAGAAATTTAATCGTTAATTGAGTTAAAATATGATATGTATATCCCATTGTCAAACTCATTATTCAGCCATTCATATTATTTTACGTTGTTGAAATATTGCGTTTATTCGATAACATTACAAATTTATGTCTCAATTTTTTTTTTAATTAGAGGATGAACTTTCATGATGATTTTTTTTTTTAAAAAGCTCTATGTAAATTTTAGCATAATTTGTGATTGATGTGAGTATTTATTTATTTTTGTAATTTTATGCATATGGCTATATTTATTTTAAAAAATATCCTTCGACATCAATATTTAAATGATATAACAAATATAATTTTAGATTGGGCCGACCATCATTCTAAACAATAACATTAAATGGGTGTGAATGTGGCTTCTCGAGGAATTTGCAATGATTTGTTCTTCTCAATTAGTTGTTTATAAAAGAAAATGTACATATTAGATGAATGTGAATAATATAAAGGTAATCTTACCTTTTGATTAAGATTTCATGAAATTTTGATTTCTTTCCTATATTATACTCTTTAATTAATGTGTTATTATTGCCTCACCATTCACAACATAAAGTTTCCATTCCAACGTTTATTGTATGAAAATAATGTTGATTAAGACGGAATGAGGAGTATGAATTGCATTCTGTTGGAGTCGTCTTTTTAGAATCATGGGTTGATTTTACTTTTCAATTGAAAAAGAGATAGTATAATATCATTTTATTCAAAAAGAAGTCTCATTAGCATATGGTGGCGTCCCTTTTGTCTTTTCATATCACATAGGAAGTCTCTTTCGATGTGGCCATTCTCAAGACGAAAAATATAGCTTGAACAACTAATAAAGGTAAAAAGATGATTGATGTAATTGTGACGCCTGCCACATAAGAGCTTTAACTTTATTTACATCTTGACTCTCCTTCTTTTTAATTATGCATATCGCTCTTTTCATTTTTTACACGATCCTATCTTATGATATTTTGATATATTTTGATACCTTGCTTCACTCGAATTCAATCACTTATGAATGGATTTGTTCATTTGGTATATTACCAAACACAATGTAAGAATAACATGATTAATTATAGGACAATTCTTACATTTTTGTACTAATGATGTGAGAGGTTTCGTAAATGACAAATTAAGCACGACTAAAATGAGAAAATGCGATAATTTTATAATTAAATTTTTTTCTATGTGGATAAATATTTTTGGTTTTGATTCGGTATATTAAGATCATCGAGATAAAAATAATTACAAGTACATATGTGTTGTCTGATTGACTAAACGATGAGGCATTCACGAGCGAACGGTTAGGATATGTATGCTTTCTTTTATTCAAAATAAATAAAAATATTAGAAAAATATGATTTTATTTTATTATAATAATAAGGTAATTGGACTTTCTGATTGGGCGATTAATGTCGATCGGCTTCTCGATCCACGACCTAAAACATCGTCGTCCCCGAAACATTACACGCAGGATCATCGATGAGCTCTCGTCCGCCACCCATGGAGGCCTCTCTCTACGCCGACCACCACCGCCACCACCACCGCCGCCGCGAGCCGCCGCCGAGGTACCTTCCCCCGCCTCCTCCCCATCTTCCTCCTCCTACTCCTTACCATCCTGGCTTCCACGAAGACCCCAACGTTTATCCCCCTCCACCGCCACCACCTCCACCACCACCACCACCACGATCACCACAAGAACCACCAGCTGCTGCTCCCCCACAAACGCCGCCGCCCCGCCACCGCCGCCGCAGCCACATCCGCCGTCGCAGTCCTATCACCCTCTTCCTGCTCCTCCGCATCCTCCTCCTCAAACCCTACCTCCCCCGCCGGTGCAATCTTTTCAAAGCATCGATCGGATCGACGACGATCGCCATCGCCGACCGGTTTGTCACCACAACGACAGTCGCCTCGGCGGTGTCTGCCACCCGAAATTGGCGCTCGTGGCCGATAATCACGTGCCGCGTCCGTACGTGCAACTTGATTTTGGTCGGGACTCACGTTACCACGTCAAGCGCGATGCGGATGCGATTTCTAGATTTAGGGACGACGGTGTGGACGGGTTTGAATCCCGTCGGCAAGATGGTTTCTCGCGGGCGCGGTCTGTCCTTTATGATGATTCTTTCAGGAGCTCTGTATCAAGTTCTTCTAAAATTCATGGCCTGATTGAGGATGGTGAACTGTTGAGTGAAAAACACAGGAGGTATAGTCATAGGCAGGTTCCATCTTTAGGTTTTCATGACTTAGTTTTTGAGACTAGGGATTGCGAGATTAATGTTGTGGATGGTATGCCATTTGTTTCTAGAGAATCACAGGTTCATGAGTCTGATTGGGGAAGATATAGCAGTAGTACTAGAAGAAGTAGGGTAGGTAGCGATGAATATAATGTCACGCCAAGGAGACAGGTGCAGAAAAAGAGTGCTTTTCTGAGGCTTCAAGAGCCGAGAGCCGATCGAAGGATTGGGGACAATGAGAGGTTGCACAATTTTAATCATCGTGATGAGAACGGTTCTGGTTCCTTGAGAGGCAAAGGGTCGCTTGTGTTTCCTGATCATGGTATGAAAGAAAAGAGAGAAGGAAGATCAGTGGAGCTCGATGTTTCTTTCAAATCCAATTCTTTGGTAGCCAAAGCAGTCGTTGCACCTACAAGTTCATCGACTGTTCCTGGCAAAGAATTGACTCCAAGGACTAAGAGGTTGAAGAGTTTTGCTGCATCAAATGGGGGTTTTACCAATACACTCATCAACAAACCTGACAAAAGCATGGTAAATCCGACCAGACCTCCCGAGATTGCCAGTTGTACTTTGACGGATTCAAAACCATCAAAAGAGAGAGTTGTTGCAGCATCTAATACAGGGAGTAAGATTAACAATCAACCCTTTTCCAAGGGAACCTCTAGCTCAGTTGGTAAGAGTAAGGTGTATCGGTCTTTCTGCCCTCCAGTTTTAGATCAAGATGGTCGTCTTGCCCTTCAATCTGGAATTATGGCAGTTTCTGATGGAAAAGTTAGTGAGACACATTCTGAGATGCATATAGATTCAGATAAAGTTGGTACGAGCATGAGTGATGGCAAGGAAATTTCTTTGGAGACTCGTATAGCTTCTGGATCTGATAGTGGTAACATTCGAGGCATAGAAAGCGATAACATTCTTGCCAATAAGTCACCTACCGTAAAGATTGAAAAGAAGAAAAAGGTCATGAAGAAAGCAGTTAAGAGAGTGAGAGTAGTGAAAAAAAATAAACCTCATTCAGAGATGATGACTTCGAAGCATCTGCATGGAAATGATAATCATATAAGAATAGATAGTTCTGGTGTGACAGGGTTTGACAAGGGTGCAAATCCTTCAAAAGAGGATACTAGTACTGCAATTCAAATGTTCCCTAATGTAGGAGCAAATGATGCTTCCGATGGAGTGTCTGATCTGCTCCAGTCAAATGATGTGAAAGGAACATTGCAAGGTTTTCCATTGCAGGAATGTGGTAGGGACCCTGATATTTTGGAAACACCTCTACCTCAAGATGTTGGAGAGAATTGTGGTGCATCTCGTCCTATCCCTTCTGCTGTGGTTGAAGATAAAAAGGCATGTCATACCAATTCTGACAGTTCTTTGGGGTGCCTGCATACCAATTCAAGATTCTTTGAGAATCTTCCTGCACCGCCATTTAAAAGTACTTTTGAGACTGGTATAGAGAAGTTAAGTTTGATGCAAGAGAATGATGTGGGCAGACTATCTTATATGCCGGGCCGTGACATTCCTGATTCCTCAACTTTGGAGGACATGAACATTCATGGGGTTTCTACAGGTAATACTGTCCCTTTTGGGAGGAAAATTCCTGTCTCAAGTTCTGATAAAGTCCTAGTTAGATCTCAAGATCCAAGTGCTGCTTCAGGTCTGAGAGTTCTTGATGGTTCTTACAGTAACTCTTATCTTAATCAAGTTAGTGCATCAGATATGCGAAAAGCTGGAGGCTATTCTTCAAAATTTTCAGGAAGCAGTACTGGCTGCAATGCTTACACTTCTGCTAATTTAGATGAAAACATGACCTTTAAGGATAGCACCATTCTTCATGATTTGAGGCAATCATCTTCAGTAGATCTCCCTGCATCACTCGAGATTCATGATAGTAAAGGGAATTTATCAATAGCTGCGTCTCCCATTGAAGTAAAAGAACTTACCACATATGTTATAGACAGTAGACAAGATGGGGTCTCTAAACTAGATATGCTGAATTCAAAGACTGCAGGAACCTGTAGGGAGACTGTAAATATTTCATGCTGTAGCCCTTCAGATGCTTTAGACACCTGCAAAAATATGCCTGTGGAGGATTTTGGACTCCAAATAGCTACAGCCTCTTGTGTTAGATGTGTGGACTCTGGCTTACCCTCTGGTTCACGTAGGCATGACGTTTCACATGGACATAAATCAATAGATGAACTTTCTGATGCAAAGGATTTAAATAAGAAGGGGATTGATGCTGATGAATATGAAAATCCATCTACTTATAAAAAGAGAGGAACTACTCCTTCTCATCCTGTTTTCTCTAATTTGGGAACGTACCAGAGCAAAGATGCGCGTCTGCTGGCTGATAGCCATGCATCTTGCTCAGAGATGCAATTAACTGCTTGCGACAGTTTCAAAAAATCTGGCGTAGAGGCTGCAACACCTCCTATGAATACTCCGCATCATTCTAATTCATCACCAAGCTGGAAAGCAAAGGATGTTTCTTCGATGAAATCTGTGGATGCTGTCAGTTCTGCTGCAAATAGGTCCTTTGATGACACACTCCAACTTCCGCTCTCAGTTTTTGATTCTGGATTGCTAGGTGTCAGGGCATCAAGCATCCGAAACAAATATTCAGTCAGTCAGTTGATAATGGAGGAAAACCAGAAAGATAACTTTCCAGTTAAGGCCACGAGTGATCATCCTGATGGGGTTCTCAATATAGAAAAGAATAAGGGAAAGAAAGTGGGTTTACATTCTGTAGAAGCACAAGTGATGGGGGCTGGTGAGACGGCTGACTGCAGATCTTTAGGAACCCATGTATTGACTCGGGAATCAGGATCATCCAGTGCGGTTAGGAAAACTGATAGTGACATTCATGAATTGGAAGAATCACCGTCCGTGTCAACTTACGTGCCATCGTCTGCTGATGGTGATGGAATCTACAATTCTAACTCCAATGATGAAGGGGTAGATTCTGTGCTTCATCCAATATCTGATATGAGTTCTCCAGAAAATATACCTAATTACTTAATAATGCAGATTCCCAGGTGGAAATTGTCTATAGACGAAATTCCTCCTGGAAGGTTAGGTGGTAAGGATGCTCAAGAAAAAGAGAACGTCATGGTTGGTGGAGGTTCAGAGATATCTGTCCTTACTCTGTCTTCGCATAGTACCAAAGTTGATCGGATAGCAGATCATGGAATGGAAATTGATTGCATTAGCCCTGAGAAGGATGTAATATTGTCATCAGAAGCTTTGAAAAAGACTGAATACAGTCTGAAGAAAGCAGAACCATATGGTATGCAGAATCAACCAAATCGTGTTATGCATAGGTCATTCCCAGCTCATTCGTCCTTTGGTTCCAAGACTTCAAAGGTGATCTCTGCTAATGGTGCCACAAAATCAAATACATGGCATCGACCTAGCAATTCATCAGTTTCTCTCTCAGGAAAGAAGCCGGTTTCTAGCATTCTAGCTGTCAAAAGGCAGTTTACAGTAGATACTGGGGAACTTTATATCCGAAAAGGTAACAGTCTGGTCAGAAAACCAGGTGTAGATACTTGCCAATCCCAGATCCATCATGTCACAAGCTCAGCTGCACACAGAATAAATTCATCAGGTGAAGATGACTTAAAGAGGAGCATAGGAACTGGAAAAGTCAATAATCTTAATCACAATGTAGATCTGTTAAAAACAGGAGGAATGAGTGCTCCTCTTGAGAAGCCAAATACATCCCTATTTCCAAGTGTTCATAATCTGCCCAATCACACTGCCATGTCTTCAGACAGCTGCACGATTTTAAACTCAGCTGGACCTTCACTTGATGGTTACTTTGGTAATAGATTAGATTCTGTGGATTGTACATCAAGCAGTGATCAGCTAAACACCAGCAAGGATGCATTGAAGATTTCTGAAACTCGTGAAGACCAACTTTGTTCGGCAAATAAGTTGGAAGGTATGAAAGATCTGCCCAATGAAAGTTTGACAGCATCTGCTTTGAAGAGGATAACATATGTGAAGCGCAAATCAAATCAGTTGGTCGCAACAACAAAATCATGTGATCTGCCCACCCAGATTGTTCATAAGACCCAAGTCTTATCCTCTGATGGCTACTTCAAACGGAATAAAAATCAGCTTATAAGGACTTCAATTGGCAATTTAATGAAGCAGATGTCTGCCCTGCCTGAACACAGTCGAAATTCAGAAGATCAGGGGGCTCCGGCAGTTTCGTGTGGAAGAATCCTTAACAGGGGGCTATCTTCTAAAGGTATGTTCAGTGTGTTCTCATCTCACCGTGCCTTGTTCATAGTATTGATGCTTCCCCAATTGCGCCACTCTTGATCTGCTTTAGACCCCCAATTTTTTGCCTTCGAAGGCATATCTATGGTAAAGTGCTGACATTTTAGAGGCTCGATTTATTTCAGTAAGTGGGGCTTATTCTCTTTTTGGAAATGTTAAGATATTCAGCAATTCTTATTCTCTGATTAAGGCTCTTAGGCATGGTTCCTACTAAATTCTATTAACAAGCTCTTGAGAGCATCAGTTTACCCATCTGAAATGATGCATTGGCTGAAAGATTGGAGCATTCATAGACAAACTCCTTTGTTCTAAATGGATTTGGCTATTAGGGCACAGTATTATTATATTATTTTACCTACAGTTTTACTATTTACCTATCTGAAATGATGCATTGGCTGAAAGATTGGAGCATTCATAGACAAACTCCTTTGTTCTAAATGGATTTGGCTATTAGGGCACAATATTATTATATTATTTTACGTACAGTTTTACTATCTTAATTGTGCATTATGCTTGTAAAATTTCTTCATTATTATTTGAAGGAGGTGCTGGATGATGTGTCACGGTTCCCTCATTACATGTCTTCTGGCTATCATTTATGTGGAAGATCTAAAATTGCATTTAGATGTGGTTGCTTCCCCGTGGATGCATGCTTTTGTTGCATTTTGCTTTTCTTCAACACTATCTTTTTTTTTTCTGGCTTTCTCTTTCATTTACCTCGATTCTTAATCTTTTGTTTTCATTTTAATTGATGGAGTGGTTCTTCGAACTTGACTTAGATTAATTGTCTTGTATTATTTCAGATAATTGTCAGATATTTTCATCTAGTTATTATTTTTGCTTGGCCGATATTTATCAGGAATACTTGGCCCTAGCTATTAAAATCACCTTAGAAGGTGCTTATGGTATCACTAGCTGTTTTAGCTACTATCGCAGAGTATGTAGTGTTCAATTCAAGCTAGAATCAACACATATGTACATTTATATGGAGGTGTAAATATAAAGTGCAGCTATATTTGAGTCATTTGAACCTTCAAAATTTTCTGTAGTGTGGACTCTGTGGGGTTCAAAGCTGTCAAAAAGTTACAGACATCCATTGCATCATCAAAAATGTTACCAAAAGGTCCTTCCTCAACTGTTCCCTTGGAAAAGAGCAACATACTGGCGGAGATACATGCAGACAACTTGCAGTCTGGCTGATAAATCTTCATCTGCAATGAGGTTTACTAGCATTCAATGTTTAGTTATACTGCTTTAGCTCCAGTTTAGTCATAAATATAAGTACAACTGCACTCATTAATGGTTCTTTCAGTCGAAGATTAATGCTGTTGAGGAAGAGGGATACTGTCTATGTTAGGTCAGCTCATGGTTTATCACTTAGAAAATCTAAGGTGCTAAGTGTTGGTGGGACAAGTTTAAAGTGGTCGAAGTCCATTGAAAGGCAATCAAAGAAAGCTAATGAGGTCAGTTATGTTCCTTTCATATTGCAGTTTGGTCAATTTCCTCTAGAATTGTGAGGTTATAACACAAAATCTGTCGTCTCTTACCACAGGATGCAACACGAGCTGTTGTTGCGGCTGAGAGGGAGAAAAAAGAACAGAATGGTAGTTTCCCGGGGTCCTCCAGAACGAAAAGCAAATTTCGTTCATCACGTAAGTCAAATTATAAGATGAAATTGATTAGCCCAATTTGTAATCCTCATGCAAAGATGATTTCCTGGTTCCAGATACAATTATGGATGTTAGTTGGCCGAAATTTCCTTATTTATGTTCTGATGTAGAATAGATGATATTGCAGGAGCGGGAGAGCGCATATTCCGGATTGGTTCTTTTCGATACAAAATGGATGCTTCAAGGAGGACACTACAGAGAATTTCAGGTTCCCATTTTTTTTGCTTTATTTCTATAATGATCTGTTCTCGGTACCTGTTGAACATGTTTCATTTTATTGAGTTGGAAATGTGACCATAAGTTCTTTGTTCTTTTGGGTAAGTTTTAAGTGAGAACCTCATTTGACAAAATAGACACCGGTAGTGATACCAAGCCTAAGTCCGTTTTACAGGGAATTAATCTACTTTTATACCCATTATGGGAAACATGCTTTTGGAAAGAGGCTTGACTGAAATGTCTTGAATTTTGATATCTTTTGACAGACTGGCTCATATGGTATATCTTTTGACTTTCTGGGTTTAGATTGCTCTGTTGATACTTAGGTGCCTCAGATTCTATCAATTGCTTTCTGCATTTAGAAATGCTATGGTAATGGCATCCCTCTCGAGGGAAACAGTTGCTGCTTGCAGATTATGGATTTCTTCCCTGTAATATCAATACTCAAAGTTGGTTATGATGCAGTGCTTGGATGGTCAGAGACCTTAGCGTCCTTAATTTTTGAATGTCTTAGTGGGTTTTGCCTTTCTATTAGGAAAACCATGTAACCTTCTTCTGTCCGGACTTCATTAGAAAGGAAATACGTTGCAGGAGCATCTGTATTGGAAGTTAAAAGAAGTCAGGACTTCACCAATTACTTCCACTAGTGTTAACCATTTGAAATAATGTTAGAATCTATGTCAGTTCAGTATATGAAATGCCTTTCTGATGTAACTGTTTTTTGGATTGCGTCTGGAAGCCATAGCAGTGATGTAGGATAAAGAAACCAAGCACAAGATCTGGATTTGAGGAAATGATTGGATAAATTAACCATAGTTATATAGTGAACCTAGCAGACTGATTTTCTTGGATTCATGTCTTAGGAAGAAGAGGACAAACTTTCTTAAAGCTGAGCATGATATTATTATGTAGGCTTCAGTGCTCTATGTATTTCACCTGTCTGATAAAGCAGAGCAAAGATGATTATGGCTTGAGCTTATGTTTGAAAAGATGCAGAAGAAAATGTGAATCTCTTTTGTCATCATCTACTTCTGGATAGCAGATATTTTATCTTACTTCTATCTCCAAATTTCAGCATTGAGGTACTTCTATTGTAGTGGATGGATCATGTTTCTTCATGCCATTGATCCCTTTGTCGTGCTGTCGTGAAAAGATCATCAATCCCTAATGAAATCGATGTAGTAGTAGCTTGTTGGAAGCCCAGAGTCTTCATCCAGAACGTGTAGAATTATAGTTTCTTTCTTGTGGGATCTGTTTATTTTTATTATTCTTTCATGTCATGGTTGCAACCTGGCTTGAGCATTCATCAGAGATAAAGATCTCACGCCTTTTCAGTTCTTTGTTTATTCCATTAGTTCAAAGGTGGGTGCCAAGTTGAGCAACACATTAGGGCAGCCTTGTTTTGTTTTCCATTTGCCTTATTCTGTCTAATGTGAAGTAATATCATTGAAGCGGGAGTTTGTTATCTATTTATGCATTGATTTCTCTTCTTATTGTAGATGATGAATCGGCTTACTCTTCTGTTTCCCAAGCAAAAGATGATACTAGGAAATCATATGTTCCGCGGAGATTAGTGATTGGCAATGATGAGTATGTTACCCCTTCTTTTTGTGCTTTCTTTTGGTTGCACAATGCCGTAATTGCTAAGTTGATGATTTTAGTTGAAGAATCGTATTACAGTAGGTTTAGCTTTGCTTTAGTGCCCGAGGTATTTTGTAGATGCTTATGATTGTTTGCAGGTATGTAAGGATTGGAAACGGGAATCAGCTAATTCGAGATCCAAAGAAACGAACTCGGCTTTTAGCAAGTGAGAAAGTGCGGTGGAGTTTGCATACTGCCAGATTGCGGTTGACTAAAAAACGAAAATACTGTCAGTTTTTCACCAGATTCGGGAAATGCAACAAGGATGATGGAAAATGTCCCTATATTCATGATCCCTCCAAAATCGCAGTCTGCACAAAATTTATAAACGGGTCATGTTCAAATAAGGATTGCAAGTTGACTCATGAGGTTCACTATTATCCTGTTTACTGAAAAGTTGGTGTTCCAACATTAAGAGTCCCATGCTTGATTTGTCACTAATTTACCCTTTTCTTATGCAGATCATTCCTGAAAGAATGCCAGATTGTTCTTATTTTCTGCAAGGTATTTCCACATTTGTCTCCATTTTTAAAATTAGCGGGTTGAGTAATTCTTGCTTATAGATTAAACAAACACTTTATGACAACTGGCAGGTTTGTGCACAAACAAAAGTTGTCCTTATAGGCATGTGAATGTCAATCAGAATTACCCTACATGCGAAGCTTTTCTTAGGGGCTATTGTCCTGACGGGAATGAGGTACTGCTTTTCTTTCTGGGAGCTTCTATTCCTCAGCCTTATGATTGTGAAATTTTCACTTATTTTCAACAGCACGCATCATGCACATGCACCTTTCTGTGCATATGCCCATGCATGCATCGTTTCCTTCTACGTTGCACTCTTCTTTTAAGCCAAATTTTTTTTTTCACTTGATAGTTGGACTCGCTACTTTGTGCTAGAGAAAAACATTCCCATCTGCAAAAGTTAGCGGAGATAACAGCACTTTCTGCATGCCATTCTTGAATGTTTGCTTCATGTGTAATGGATACATGATGTGATTTTGTGGCAGAAAGTTAAATAAGTTCATTTGACTTAAAATTTGGGCTTTGCAAACCAACTGATAGTTTGGAGCTTTTTGGAGCCAATTCATGATTTCTGATTCTTGTTGGTTGCTTCAGTGATTATTAGAATTTGTCTCTTGTGATTACTTTCCCTTTCTTCTTTAAGTTCATGAACAGCGTAATGGTATTGCATTAATCTTAAGAACCACCGCCTTTTATAAACAAGCCAAAATCTTCTTCCCTCCTCTCTGTTAGACAAGGAGAGAAAAAAGATGATAAAGAAATTTTCCCTTCTCCGAACGTAAATTCTCAAAATGGTAGCATGAAGAAAATGAAATGCATCCATCTGCTCTCCCAGTGTCGGAACAAGCACAGCTACATATGCCCAACCTTTGAAGCAACTGGCAGATGTCAGCAAGGATCCAAATGCAAGCTTCACCACCCGAAAGGACGTAGTAAGGGAAAGAAAAGAAAACGATCAGGTGAAAAGAGCAGTTTAGGTCGTTACTTTGGGTCCATGACGATGAGATTGTCTAAACAAGGAACAGCAGCTCCTGAAAGGGTCCGTGTGGAAGATGTTGTTGACAATTCTGTCTTTTCTGATTATATCAGTCTTGATGTTAGTGATGACGAAGCGAGAGAAAGTGATGACCCCATGATATATGATGAAATTGATCCTTTGGATGTACGATTGGATAATCTGGATGAGCTAATTAAGCCAATACGCATTATGGACAAGATGCCGACAATGTAATCCCTTCCCTCCAGACTGAGTAGCTCTCTCTTACCCCTAATCCCTGGATCAAGTGTTTGAGCAAGTTTACTCATCTTCCCGACTTCTCACTTTGAGTAATATCCATGGTGGTGGGGAATGATTTTTCAGACAATTTCTTGCTCGTGGTGAGACTTCTATGCTGATCTGGGAATTTCATCTTTGAGTGAGCGCAGATTTGATGATTAAGCAGAGGATGACTTTAACTCGTCTTTTCTCCTCCTAGGATTTGAAGCTTTTGTTTTCTTCTTTTTGCCCCATTTCCCTTTCCTATAGAAATTTTCTGATTGCTTCTGGTGTTACATGGTAAGTGTACATGTGTGTATACAAGAAAATAATATTTATGTTAACAGAACAATGAAATTGTTGTAGCAAGTGGCCCATTTTTGGTGCATAGTGATATAGAAGTTGGCGCTTTTGTTTTATCTCTTGTGATTTTGTTTTCCCTATTACAATGAATTCTGCTTAGCCAGTCAGCTTTCCAGGAGCAGAGTGGAGATAAATTATTTGTAGCAAAACAATGTGAATTCCCACTGGTTAGAATTGTCTTTTCAGCCCAAGAAGTGTTAATTCCACAAGTACGCTCTACCTGCTACTCTGTGCATCCCGTGGATTGAAAAGGTTTCTAAGGCATGAGTGTCTCATAATATAGAATATTGATACTTAGGCGACTCAAAGGCGGTCCCCTTTGAAGCCTGAGAGAAGGCAGTGTTTTTGGAATAGTATACTTATCTCGGATTATCGTTAGTCCTTACCATAATCTCTCAGTGGTATCAGAGTCATCTCATCAACATTGATTCGGATTAGAGTTCTACGCTTGATAATGCCTTGTGATTCATAAGCCACTGTCAAGATGTAGATGTGCACGTCATGCTGTAGATTCTCATGAGTATTTTATCATTTGACTCTGAGAATCCTAACAGCCTCTTAGGAGCAACTGATATCTATATGTTTCTGACAAAGTGCATTGCCCGTCCTTATCTATCTATAGCCTATAATAATTCATTGGTTTTGTTGACAAATATTTTAGGGCCATTCAAGTAATCAGTCGTCGAAATTGTGCAGTTCTCAATGCAGTAATTGGTTAATTATTTTCTTGATTAATAATTTAAAGTTAAATTATTCTAAATAAACATGGAGAAATACCTTAAGAGTTTCTATCAACATGATTCTTCTACAATTTTCGTCACTTCTGTATATAAAAAGAATTACCTTCAATTACACAGTGAAGAACAAGAAAAGAACATGAAAAGAACATGCTTTTCCTTGCGCGTGGAATAAGACTTTTGACATCCTGAATGACATGATGACCGATTCTCCATTTCTTTGACTGAGTGGAGACAAAAAATTTTGGACAAACAAAAGACTTCGCAGTAAAAACGTGCGATCTGACAGGTTGGTCGTGTCCGACTTATTGATGGCATCTCCTTGAATTTATGTGTGCCGCACAATTCGGTCAAAAGTGTGTGACTAGCGTGGTTTCTTGAGATTGTTGAACCATAGCCAAACACGAATGGTGTTGCTTCGAACCCGCTTTCCCGTGTCGACGCAGGAAGAGGCAGGCTCAGAACAACTTTTTACTCAAGGGTTGTTGCACCTCTTCCTTACTTGCCGCACTCATTGCTTGCCCCATGTTCGTCATGTGAAACGTCGCAAGTTCTTGGTAAAAGCATTAAAATGTGCTAGGTAGATAAACTAAATTTGGTCTGATTCAAGCATAGAGAGCTGCACATTTCGATAAACATGATTTTTACATCACAAAAAGATCCACTTGCATTTGCAAGTGACTGAAACACAGAAAAGCATTTTCCTTGATGTGGTCCCCAAGTTCCACCTTTGAGAGGAGGAATGATGCACAACCATCAGATTCACTATCTGTGAATAACCAAAATCTCGACCAGAATTAGGACACCGACGTTCTGAATAAACATTGCAGCAGCAGTTCCAGGTTTTGCATGCTTTCTTGTCAGGGCCAGAGAAATATTCACATTAGACCCTCCTAATTGCCTGTGCGGGCAACACTTTCAAACAACTTGGATCCAACCAAGGCTTAAATGCTCCTTCCTGCGGAACGTTCTGTTAAGAAAGGAGACCGGAAGGATTAAGATAAGGAATTACCATCTCAGCTAATTCCGAACAAGAGACTGCAAAACTAAGGAATCAGTGCGCTAGGGTTCTGTTTACAAATACCATCTCTCTGAACAAGCATGACCAAATATGTATGCGTACTACAAACCGATCCCAGATGGTCCATGCACAATCAAACAACGTGTAAGGAATAATGGATTGGTTTACAAATATGGTAGACCGAGTAATGTGGGCCTCCTAATGAGCATTGAAGGTGGCCTATATGCCTCCATGGACCATTTCATATATACCAAGTGACAGTGTGACTTATCCATGAATTACATCAACATATACCCTCTCTCTGTATCTCCCCCTCCGCCCCTCCACCCGCCCCCCAAAAAAAAAGAAAAAGAAAAACACCCCCCTTTTCTCCTTCTCTCTCTCTCTCCTCCTAATAAGCACTGAAGGTGGCCTATATGCCTCCATGGATGGAGGGATTTCAATTAAATCTGGCAACAGTGTGACTTGTCAATGAATTACGTCAACTTATACTCTCTCGCTCGCTCGCTCCCTCCTCCATGGACCATTTCAAATATATTCAGCGACAGTGTGACTTATCTTTGAATTACATCAACATATACTCTCTCTCTCTCCCTCTCTCCCACCCTCCCTCCCTCCCTCCCTCTTCCATGGACCATTTGAAATATACCCAGCGACAGTATGACTTACCCATGAATTACATCAACATATACTCCCTCCCTCCCTCCCTCCCACCTCCTTGAACCATTTCAAATATACCCAAGGACAGTGTGACTTATCTATGAGTTACATCAACATCTCCCTCCCTCCTCCTCCATGGACCATTTGAAAAATACCCAGCGACAGCGTGACTCCCTCTCAGTATGACTATCTATGAATTACATCGACATATGTTCTCTCTCTGAGAATAACAATATGCCATCCACATATAATGAGCAAGCAAGCTATAAAGTGAATTAGAATTAGATTTGGAACATATTGGACCAAAAAGGCCATGTCGACATATGAAACTCACCTCCAACCAAAAGAAAAATCCACGCAAGAGATTCAAATTCGAGGACGATCACCTCGAACCAACTTGAGTTCTTTAGCAAGATCTGCACAAAAATGATAATAAATATAAGGCCGTTGAGTATCAAATTATATTCGACTTTTCTCTTCTTGTTTTCTCATTTTGCTGTCTCACACGTATAGAGAAAACATCCAACCTTCTTAAATCTTCTCTCACAAAATAAAACCAAAAAGAAGGGAGCAGATAATTTCATATATGTCAAATGATTTAGAAAATGACCTCAAGTAAAACAAAAGACCAACTACTAAAGTTTTGTTGTAAGGAAACCTAAATAAACCTCCTTAGATAATATGTGAGAAAAAAACTTGAAAAAAATAGACATGAAGAATTCCAGCCAGCCAATATGTATAATTGAATTGGCAGTAGAAATAATGGGAAGAAAATCAAGACTGAAACATGCTGATTTATTTATCTCAGAAGAGATCCATTGTAAAAGCAAAAGAGAGACAACTTGACCGTTCTTAGTCACCAGATTACAGCTGTACGACAACATAAGAATAAAAATAGCAAAACGATTAGTCAGGTGGGAAAAGTGGTGCAATATCTCGTAAGATTCTCCACTATGAATGGTGGTAGGAGCAGTACCCACAAGAATTGCTCTTTTGGCTAACAGAAGGTAATCAGGATCAAAAAAGGCAAAAAAGAAAACAGGTAGCATGTGATGTTAATTATAAGATATTTCTTTCGCCTAGTGCCACCACTTCCCTGTACACTGTTCATGCATGTGGTAGTTTTGGAGGAAATACATCGAGAACTCAATAAAGAGAGTCATGCTTTCTCCCTAGATGGTTCTGTACTTTGCAATAATGCAAAGATACTATACACATCAGAAGTCTTAGATCTTGTTGATACCGTCGTTAAGTTTTACATGGTTTGATACACCAACGACTCACTTAATTCTATACCTCTCGAAAGGCAGTGCATGGATTTGTGCATCTCTGCCAAATTCTTAACTGAAGAAGCATTTGGTCATAGGAAAAAGAACTAGTATTGAATAACAGTATCGTGATAAAGAAAGAAACTAATGGGGGAAGAGAGTAGCATATATGAGCTTACCCTTGTGCAGCTCAAGATATGATTTGCAGCGCTGCCGCAATGAAGAAGTGAAATCCCGTCCTTGACGCAGACTTTTTTCGACTGTCTTTTGCCTTTTATGTCTTATTCTTCGGGAAAGGTCTTCATGCTCCTTCACATCATAGGGCATTTTGAGTAAACCCATGAGTTTCTTCCTGAATACAGTACCACTGCTGCTCCCGGGATCATCAGCAAAGTGCTTGCTGTCAACGGTTATCTTTTTTTTTTGGGTGGGGAGCAGAAAAATTCAGAAATATCAAAATCGAGATTTAGAAGCCATATGAAACTAATCACATAATAGCAGGGAAAGAGCTAGTACATACCGGATCTTTGGATAATTTCCTAGTCACAAATTCTTCACATTTAGAAATATCTTCCCCAGCAAGCATTTCCACTTCGCACGAACTTTCCTCATCATCTTCCTCATATCTAATTTGTTTGCCATTTGCAGATGTAAATTCAATAATGCTACCATCCTCTTTTACACAATGCAGAAGGGCTAGGTAGCTTTCATCCCATGTCTCCTCCTCATGCTCGGGTGCTTGTTGAACCTCTGGACGCAATACCTTAGGGGTCCATCTAGTGGCCCGAGTAGAACCAAGATTGGCGGGTTGAGCATCTATAGTTCTTTTATCCAAGCTGCAATTTCTTTTGCTTGCTGCAGCAGCTTTGGTATTTTGTTTACCATTATCAGATTTAGATTCAAGAATGTAACTGACATTTTTTGCACCATTCAGAAGGGCTAGATAGCTTTCATTGCATGTCTCCTCCTCATGCTCGGGTGCTTGTTGAAACTCTGGATGCAATACCCTAGGGGACTGTCTAATGGCCTGATTAGAACCAAGATTTGCGGGTCGGGCTTCCATCTTTCTTTTATCGAAGTTGAAATTTCCTTTGTTCGTTGTAGCAGCGTTGGTGGTTTGTTTACCATTTGCAGATGTAAATTCAATAGTACTACCATCCTCTTTTGCACTATTCAGATGGGCTAGGTAGCTTTCATCCCATGTTGTCTCCTCCTCATGCTCGGGTGCTTGTTGAACCTCTGGTCGCAATACCTTAGGGGACCATCTAGTGGCCCGAGTAGAACCAAGATTGGCGGGTTGAGCATCTATAGTTCTTTTATCCAAGCTGCAATTTCTTTTGCTTGCTGCAGCAGCTTTGGTATTTTGTTTACCATTATCAGATTTAGATTCAAGAATGTAACTGACATTTTTTGCACCATTCAGAGGGGCTAGATAGCTTTTATTGCATGTCTCCTCCTCATGCTCGGGTGCTTGTTGAAACTCTGGACGCAATACCCTAGGGGACTGTCTAATGGCCTGATTAGA
This sequence comes from Eucalyptus curtisii, assembly GCA_017140595.1. NCBI lineage: Eukaryota > Viridiplantae > Streptophyta > Magnoliopsida > Myrtales > Myrtaceae > Eucalyptus > Eucalyptus curtisii. The sequence continues at coordinate 35,442,127 of CM029499.1, read as the reverse complement.
ACCAAGATTTGTGGGTCGGGCTTCCATCTTTCTTTTATCGAAGTTGCAATTTCCTTTGTTCGTTGTAGCAGCGTTGGTGGTTTGTTTACCATTATCAGATATAAATTCAGGAATGTTACCATCATCTTTTGCACTACTCAGAAGACCTGGGTAGCTTTCATTGCAAGTCTCCTCCTCATGCTCTGGTGCTTGTTGAACCTTTGGACACAATACCCCCGGGAACCGTTTAATTGCCTGATTACAACCAAGATCTGCAGGTTGTGCTTCTATATTTCTTTTATCCAAGTTGCAATTTCCTTTGCTTGTTGCAGCAGCTTTGATAGTTTGCAGGCTCTCCTCCCTTCCAGAAACATTTCTTGGAATTCTTTTTTCCTTATCATTTTCCTTTCTCCTCACAGCAACAACTTTGTCCTTTTCTCTTCCCACAGCATTCCTCAAGCTTCTCATCGTTTCCACAGTATTTTTCAATGTTCGACTCTTCAAATATTCTAAGTTTAATCCTTCATGTGGATGGTCTTCAATGTCGTACTTGAGGAGTATACTGGTTCCAACGTCCACTTGCACCTCAAGCTCATATGACTTCCGGGTTACTCTTAGACTTTCAAAGAAAATCTTATACTGCGGATCCACTAAATCATCGCTACCACTGCTGCTGCCATATCTATAAGCTTTGGAAGGCACAGAACCATAATTGTCGTGATAAGTTTCCAACAAATTTAAATATTCGTCGTCTTCAGAGGAGTCAACCCCATCAGTTCTTTGTGGAGCACTCTCAAGAGCACCATTCTGCAAAGAAGTACGCGTTCCAATAGGGTCACGCAAGCACCTTCTCTTTAATGGCCTTTCCAGTTGCTTTTCTCTATCAGTATCGACCTCCATGCACGTCACACCCATTTTAACTATCAAACCACAGCTCCAAAATTTTTCACTTCACCAATACACGAAGAATCTCCTTCACGGAGGCACTCCCCCCGTAAATCCCAATAACAAGCCCTGTTTCCAAAACACCAATAAAGGAAAGAGAGCTACATAAGAACGCACATGGACGTGCTTATTTGCCACATTAAGACCAAAACAAGACCAGATTCTAGATAATTAGGGATGCGCTGAGCCAAAAAAAAAAAAAAAAAGGAACAAAACTCTGTTAAACCAAAAACACTAAAACTTACGCAGAGCATCAACTAAAGACGGGAAAAGGGTTTAAAGAAGAAGAAAGGCACACGTTCCGACTCGCGAGTCGTTACCAAAAGATGATCAGACAAACCGGATTTGACAAGAAATTCAAGCGAAAGAAAAACAGAGAACAGCCCATCAGGAAATATCCAGGAGCGCTTTTCTTAGTGGGTTTTCGAAGGGAAAAACGAAAAACGGGGGAGACGCACCGAAGGGTCCTCCTCACCTGACCCGAAACCGGACGATTCCTCTGCTCGGCACAAGAGGCGCCTCGCCGGCATGCAAGAAGAAGAAGAAGAACGGGCGAACGCAAAAGGGTGTCCCCGTACGGAACCCAAGAGCTTCTTCGGGCGATGTCCCGCCGGCGGTGACGCGAGGGCGGGTGAGGGCCACGACGGACGAGGTTCTCCGACGACCGCCGCAGAGACGGGGATTTAGCAAATCTCGGCGGGAGAGAGAGAGTGGGAGAGTCGACGAGACTAAGGAAAGTACAATGGCCAAAACGACGGCCTTGCTCGCCGTTTCGGCTTCGAGATCAGCGTCGGTGTGGAAATTGAAATTGATGCTTTTCTTAAAAGGAAAATAAAAAATGTTGGAATCACTTATCAGAGCTGAAATCTAAGTTAAAAAGATGGTATTTCTTTTTTATGAGATAAAAAAGAATTGAGCCGGAATTGAGATCCGAGCTAAATTAAGTATTTTTTGGGAAAGGAAAAAAAATATAAGATGGAATTGAGACCGCATTAAGCATATCGCTTGAAATTTTTCTTAAGCAAGTTTGTGGTCAAAAAGGGGAAAGAATTGAATTATCTAGTTATGTGCTACTGCACTTAGGACCTCCACTTTTCAAAATCTATCATTTAAATCCTCAATTTTCGGTAGCAAGTCTACTTTCCATTAATTTCTTTTTTCTTTTAGTTAATTCTCTGGAATAGTTGGACCAAGGCTCAATTTTTACTAAGCAAGTAAAGAATGTGAGGTACGGGTACATAAAGCAATAGAGACATATGATGGATGTAGATTGTATTCCTAATGAAAAGAACTATTACAAAATAGAAGATAAAATTCTCGCGGACGACCACATCACAAGCCCAGAAAAGCTTGGGCTATGCCTATAATAGATGGAATGACAAAATCCTAGCATCTTTGCTCCACGGTGGTGCTGGTGGTTGGCCAGGCCGTTGATGGCAAGACTCCGGCGGCCAGGTGAGGCCACATTGCGACGGCCATGGAGAACGAGGGCGAGTGCTGGAAGTTGGTAGTACGTGAGCGGTTGTTACATGCCTCCTAAGGGCTGGAAAATCTTTAGATGGAAAAAGGAAGAAGACAGTCTTGAATTCCTTCTCTCTTTTTTTCAACTTCTTTCTCTATAATTCTCGGGCCAAACTTTATAAAGAGTAAGCTTTTCTCGGCGAAGGTATCAAAGGTTGCCATAACAAATATATTTAAGTACTTTTAACGTGTTATTTACATTTGCATTGTTCAAAAATCCGTCTTAACAAATGATGAAACGTTTCTCAACTTAAAAAAAAAAATGTTATTGGGCAGAAATTAGCAATTTTATGTTGCAAGGCATGTTAAAAGGTGATCTCTTTCCTTTGCCCCCTATTTCAATGAATACGGCCCCAAAGGAAGAAAAAAGGAAGTGCTATTAGTGCAGCACGAACATTTTGCCTTTTGCTAATGTTTGACAAATTACTGTTTAACTGGAAGATGATTAAGAATGACAAGTTTCTACTTCCCCTATACAACAAATCTTAGCACACATTCCTCTCCTTATTATCCTGTCTTACAAAAATAATTCACGCTATCTTTAATGGCGTATTTGAAATGTAGAGTGCACTCATTGGAGATAATAAAAATAAAAAAATCGTTCTCGGAGTAGTGATTTTGCATGCATTGTGGGTTTGGCTTTATGTCGTCATGTAGTGACGGAGTGAGGCTCTGTCCTTACCCTGCCAATCATGTCACTTCCTCGAAGAAAAAGATCAGACTTATCCAACGTATATAGGCTTAACTAAAGTAGTACTGTTGAATCTACCCTCTGACAATGAGTTAAATGTAACTTTTTTTTTTTTTTTAATGGTTGGACATCGACACTTGGAGCAAATACCGTGTACTTGGGTATGGAAACCTTAACACCATTTTTTGACTCTTTGGTAATAGACCGAGTGTTAAAAGGTTGGACTAAAGTCCAGTGTTAAGGTAAATATGTCATAGTGTGTAATTTGAGATTTTTGGTGCTTTTACCCAAAATTTTAACACTTAACTAAGTCCTTCAATAACCGACTTATGACTTAAAAAACTATTAAGTTATGTGCAATATGAGGTTTTCAAATGCACACATCAAGTGCTAAAAAGCTTAGTTTTCTACTCTTAACTTGATTATCAAACAAGCCATTTTTTATTAAGTAAAAAAAGTATTGATAGTAACTAAAATCTTGCCAATTATAATGATAAAACCTATCAATAATCAATATCGAACAACCTATTATTTCTATTCTTTTTTTTTTTTGGTCATAAGATATTATTTCTATTCTTGAAACTTAAAATTGTCAGCAATTAAAGTTTGTACTTAAATTTTCAGCGCTTATTTTCAATTTTATTAAACACATTTTAAGTAATGTGACAAATCCTTATTGGATATTTAAAGAAGTCAATAATTCAATTCCTTGGTCCTACTTAAAGGACATCATCAGGGCTTGTTTGACAAGCCAATCAAGGTTGAAAATTTCGAAGTTCATCCATTTGATGAGAATGAGTTTTTTTTATTAATATAAAATATTGACTTGAAAAAATTAATCCAACTCAATAATCACTTGATAGGATAAGCAAGGAAGGAATTGCCTAGGGCTCGTTTGATAAAACATAAAAACAAGTGCTAAAAATGTAAGTACCAAATATTAAAATGTTTTACATTCTTTACCACAAGTGCATAAGAAGTTCTTAACCAAATATTAAAATGTTTTACATTCTTTACATTCTTAACTTTATATGCACATTACAATCTGATTTAAAACTTGTTCATTGACTCAAATAAGTGCTCAACCTTTTCTAAAAGGTGTAATCAAGTCCTTTTGATGAAGTGTACTTCAATTGGACTAGGTGTAACTTAGAAGTTGCCTAAATGACGACCTTAAATTGCACATTGAACATAAATTTTGAGTCTTAATTTCATTTTCCAACCAATGTTTAGGATTCAATTGAACTATTGAAAGTTTTAGAATTTGATTGTAATTTTTTAGTAAAGGTATAGAACTTAATTGAATCGATCGAAAATGTTAGGACCTACTTATATTCGGGATATAAGATTTAAGACTTGCAGTACAATTTTCTCCATAGAATTTGAATAATATGAAAATTGTTGGGTTTAAGACAAACATTCGTTAATTTCATCAGTCCACCAACGAAAACATGAAAAATCACTATAATCATTACACAAAATGTGGTAGATATTCTTTCGCACGCATGGAGAGAGAGATTCGATTTAGGCTACATGGAAGATTCTGTGGGAAGCTGACTGTTCCTTCACGTAGTTATCCTCAACGCATTCGCCGTGGTCAAAGATTGTTGTTTATGGATGTCACAATCACAAATTGGCTGAAATGTCAACTCGATTAGTCTCCCCCACACAAATTGGCCCGGAGCGGCGCGTGCAAGTCTCATCTTCCTGCGTCTCAAATAAGCGTGGCATACGTACAAAACTAAGAATACATAGAGATTCCCAAAATTTCCCGACCAGATCTGTACATAGCAATTCCCAAAGAACATCCATCCCTCCCTTCATAATTTGATTCCTGCTTCGTCCGAACGAACGTGCCAATCAACGTTCCAATCTATTGAAAGAACGAACCCGGCAAAGACGCGAGCGAGACCCACGAAACCAATCAAAACAACCAGGAAGGAGCACGGCAGAATTTACTGGGACTAGTTCTAGACCTTTAGACCCGTGACTTGGATCACGTTTTTCAGAGTCAAAAGCGCGGCAACGAAGGACGAGCCTTCCTTCCAAGAATCATCTCGGAAGATAAATGGCGTGACGTGATTAATCAAATTAGAGAATAAAAATAGTATATATTAATGATAGCGTGCGAAGACCCAAGAAAAAAAATACCCAAAAACATATCAACGTTACTATCTTGTCCTGTATCTAAAGTCAAGAGCGTTCCAGATCAAGAAAAAATCAAGTCAGCTTTCGCAACGTCCTTCTTCGACGAAGCTTCTTCCCAACTTCCATGAAACCCTAAAAACCACAAGCTTCTTCAAAGTCATGCTACGTACGCCCTGCATTATATATATAGAGGGAAGCTCCACCAAGAAGGCCCTGGATTCAAATTGTCCTCCTCCCACCGGCGCCATTAGCGTTTACACATATTTCTCTTCATTAGTTTTCCCAATCTGCACGTAAATATCCACCATTGCATATCATGTCCCGCCTCGGAACCAGAGACTTGCGTCGGATTTTCGAGAACCTCGACAAGAACAGCGATGGCCAGGTAAGCCTCGAGGAGCTCAATTGGCTGCTCGAGAAAATCGGTGTCCATCACAGCACGGATGAGATTGAATTGTCTATAGGGAAACCGAGCCTCGACTTTGATGAGTTCTTGTACTTTTACGACTCCATATCGTCGGAAGGAACCACAAGAAGCGGCAGATTAGAATCGCTGGAGGGCAATGAAGGAGACGGCGATCAAGAGACCGACCTCGCAGAGGCGTTCAAAGTGTTCGATTTGAACGATGACGGCTTCATTTCTTCCGAGGAGCTCCAGAGCGTCCTCTCAAGACTAGGGTTGTGGGACGAGAGAAGCGGGAGAGACTGCAATAGCATGATTCGCGCGTACGATACTAATAGCGATGGGAGGCTGGATTTTGAGGAATTCAAGAGCATGATGTTGATTACCATTTCTTGATTATATCTTCAAGAACATGATAAGTCTTGACTCAGATTTGCTTTCATACGTCTTACTGGTTCTATATACATTTATAGCTCCATTCTTTTATTTGCTTCTACCATCTCTCTCTCTTGCTAATTTAGCTCTCTCTTGTGCTATTCTTCTCGCCAATGTTTTGGCCATCTCTATATTCCTATATGTAGCATGGACACGAATACATGACACGACTCGCCAACACGTCATTTCTCAAAAATAAAAAATCCCGACACGTTATACATTAAATATATTTTTATATATAAATAAATAATAAAAAGAGCTTAGAAGTAATTTATAGAACTAATTTATACTAAAAATATTAATTCAATTTTTGTTAATATCAATCATTATTTTAATTTGATCAACTCAACTACATTCCATTATAATAATACATAAAACTTGGGAGAAAAAAAACATTATTTAAAGGAAAATGCTAAAGTGGTATTTTTAAATTTATTTATTTATCCTATGCGGTATTTTTATTACTTTTTTCATAGTAAAATTTTTTTAAAAAAGCTAAAAAATTTCTAAAATACAAAACTAAAAAAAAAAGAAGAAGAAGAGAGGACATAAGTCTAGATAGGCATGCCGCTGTTGCTACCGTTGCCCCGGCGATGTGCCCGGCCGCCGTTGGAGGGTGCTTGGCTACCTCGTAAACCCTAGGTGGTGGATGGGGGCGACCCGCCGGCCCAGGTGAGGCCTGGGTGAGACTCTCCTAGATTTGGGTGACACCAGCCCTTGTCTACGCCTGGCGAGCCTCTCCAGCACCAAGGGAGGCCTTGCTGGCCCCACACAAGGGTTGGTGACCCTCGCTAGGCTCAAGAGAGGGCGTGGTGGCCCAGATTTGGGCGAGCCTCACTCGGGCCTCAGTCGAGGCATCACCTAGATCTAGGCGAGCCTTGCCAGCCCTTGCCTGGCCGGCGAGGGTCGTCCCCCCACCTCCGCCATCTCGTTGGAACCCTCCAACGGATGGTAGTGGTAGCGGCGCCCAACCATCAACCTTACCTTTTTTTTTTTTTTTTTTTTGTATATTTACATTTGACCCCTTAAGTATTAAAAGTTTTTAAAATTGACCCCATGTGTGTCAAAATCGTGTGTCAGAATTTTGGACTCACGTGTTGGAGAGAGTTGACCACACGTCGGATTTTTTGACACTCGTTGACTGTGGGTCAAACATGTGTGGGATTGTCGAACACGACATGAAAGCTCTCAGAGAGTGTCGGTGTTCAATACAATTTCTACTTTGAGATATTCAAGGCTAATATTACATGCACCAGATGCGGGCGAGTCCAGCACATATTTTTCCATTCAACAATATTAGTACTCGCGTACACACGTGCCTAGCTTTAAAGTCTACACTTTTATACATTTCCGAGTGATATTCAATAGATCAACATGGTGTATATTTGGAAAGAGAAAGTGAGATGAAAGTGACCTTCGTCTTAGGTAGACAGGCCTGTTGTACAGGCATTACGTTTGTGCCCAGAATGAAGAGAATCAGATTATATTGTATTTTTTTCAGGGAGTGATTTTAAAAAAAGTGACTAACAAACAAACCCAACCCCCCCCCCCCCCCCCCCTCCCTCAAAAATGCATAGAATGACCGATTTGGATTTTAGTATTATAAGGATCATGGAATTTTAAGGGTGTTCTAATGAACTTCATGGTGGACGCCAAATCCAAAAGTTCCCTATGTCTAGTATAAAGCTCTACGCGAGAGTCAATTGATTCAATTGCTCACATACAACAAATGAGCTCGAATGCATACATTTGGTGCCAGTAATAATTGTTTGCTTTATGGCTATTTTGGTCTTAGATATTTTGGCCAAACACCCAACCTAGGAAACTTCGTCCTGTCATTGGAATTTGACGTGAGTAACATTTAGGAAACATTCAAAAAAGTCAAGAGAGATGATGCGTTTCACTCGTTTATGCATCGGACACATCAAATATAATTAATCGCAGTTGAACTTGTTTACACATCTGGAAACACAGTTCACACATTTGAAAACATGGTATAAGCATCGTAGGATTTAGGTGTAAAGCGACAATACATAATGACTAGATTTGATGGCACAAAAACCCTAACTTTCGTATCATCAATGTCTCTGGGATGAAGTGCGGGGGTATTTTGGATGTACTGTCCTATAACATAACGCCTTCATCACTCAATGACTGGAAGTCGTGCTCCAACACGATGCTACTGCAATGGCTCGGTGAGTGCTCATTGCGACCTTTTTCAAGAGCGTGATGAACCGCAGGAGAACATGAAGCCGCTCGGACACATGAAAATCTGAAGCTCCAACTATCGGTTCTCTCAACATCTGCAATAAAGAAAATAAGCATATGAGAGGAGACTATAAGCACCATGTTACCCTGGGAGAGTATCACATAATTACAGCCTTAAGTTCTTTCCATGTATTAGACTCTAACCAGGCAAAGCCACAGATCGTTTAACCGCACTTTAATCCCAATTGAGTCTCATGAACTATTTCCTCACACTTCTGTGCAGATGAGACTAGAAGAAAAGTATGTCCAGAAGCAAAATTCGAAATGACAACATCACGCAACACCTTTTAACCCTCTGGACTAATTCTGTGTCCTTCCTGGCACTGTGCAAAGAACAATTTGGGAGTGTCTTAACAGTAAGCATAAAGCAATAAAGGTGTCCCAGCTCTGATAAAAACCAACATAGGACACTCGGCGCTCCTAGGGCCTGAGCTATGGACATGTGGAACTTGTTCATTTAGTTGTGATCTGTGACGTGTAGATACTTATCTAATTTGAGAACCTTTGGTAAAAATTATTTAAGCTATCTTTTTCTATTGATTAATGAGGCCAGAACAAACTTAACTTAATTTAATAATTAGTCACGTCGACCACTATGTCGTAATTTGATCGTTGTATGTGATATGTCTATCAATCATTATTTGCCCTTCAATTATCACCTGACTTTATTACGACTATATCTTATACTCGTGTAAAAATGCAAATTTACACGGGAGATGTAGGAGAGGTGTTGAGCTATGTGCTAGATATATATTGTGCACATATTTTACAACCCCTTAAACTTCTGCAAAAATAAGTTTTAATCTATAAAAGGCCAATGAATAGGCAAACTCTTATGGTTGAATCAAACTTTTAGTGATTTTTCAATGAGGTCACTCAAAATTAATTTCAGCCATTTTACATTTGGAAACTTTATTTTTTCTTTGTTGCAATTATTATTATTTTTTTTTGGTACCTAGGGAACCTCCGAGCGCTGCTTCGCAATGGAATAAATCCTAGAGGAGCAATAGAGTCACCACCACCCTTGCTGTCCCGGGTAAGTCGCTTGACGACGCAGCAATTCGAACTCTGGACCGCTCGTGAAAGGAACCAGCGCCCAATCACTACGCCGCCGGGTGGTTCATTTGTTGCAATTATTGTACTTTGATAAGAGTCTAAATTATTAAGCAAAATATTGATGTGGTATCCCTGTGAAGCATCACACAATGCCGCGTTCAAAAAATTTGCCACTTGTATATGAAATGAGTGGATTGCTCATAAAATTTGATCAAGGCTCCAATTGAGGTGCATTGATAGAAAATATTGAATAGTATGACGAGATATTAAAGTTACAATTCGGTCACAAGGCTGTTGGCTGAGTGGTTCCTCCAGAATAAAAAAAAATAAAAAAAATAAAAAAAATTCGGTCACCTAATCGGAAACTTTGGCTGCCCAATGATTTACCTTTTCCTGCTATAAGAAAATCTTTTACATTTAATGGTAGTCAATTAGGAAAGTGCATATTCACAGCCAAAAAGATTCTTGAAAATTTACACAGGGTCTAAATTGCCCTTAAGACTCGTGCACCTTCTTCATGAAAGATTCTTGACCAGATCAAGTAAATAGTGAAAGAAGCCCAAACTTACTTTTTTTAATTTATTTGTTTCTACCATATTTCATTGCACCTCTTCTGTTTATCTAATCTTGCTGAAAACTATAAAGGTAATATTTGTTCCTAAAAATCGCTGATTTTTTTTTTTTTAAAGAACCCCATATATTTTCACTTGCAAATTAATTCAAAGCAAAATACAAGCTACTTACCAATACGAACATGTATCTTTTTTTACTCAATTTATTTGTAAAATCAATCAAATATCTTTGTTGCTCGACATTTATTAGTTAAAACGACCCATTCTTTAAATTATAAGCAATATAATTTGTGAGTAATATATACTTAGTCTATCCATATTTCCATTTATTTTATTTAGTCGAAAAGGATACTTCATTCATGAAGTGCCATAGTTAAAACAAAGATGTTCAATATTATACAATCAAAAGAGAGGGAGAGAGTCCTTCGGGAAGAGCTGGGCTTCAGCCTCTTCGGCCGTGGCAGAAATCACCAATTTCGCAAAACCCATCGACAACGATCCCTCTTGAATCCCGAAGTACACCGGCAGTTGCACCTCCCGGCTCACCCTCGACGACAGACCCACCGACATTCAGCTTAAAGGCGGCATCTTTAGGCGGTATCCACCGGGCAGGTTCGATTTCCTTCTCTTTCCTCTTCGAATTTTCCGTTGGGTTCCCCCGGAGACGGGTGCGTTCCGTGATTTCCATATCTCCCACAAGACACGAGCCATAATCTCCCAGGTCGGTCGGTCAGTTGTCTTTTCGCTCCATTACTTCCAGTAGCCATTCTTCGATTCTTGAAGTTACAGCGGGCATAGCGGGTGAGGTAAGGCCTTGAATAGATTTTCACGGGTAGGGAGTGCCTTCTGACATAAGCTCCACCATGAAAGTTCTGATTTTTGGGTATGTTTGCACCTTAAAGGAAAGGTTTTTGGTGGCTGGTATGAGCCGGATGCTTGGTTTATGGTGTGTGCCTGGTTTGTTTGTAGGGAGGGATCTGTGGTAGGCATTCTCGACCGAGTATTGGCCTGTTTTATGACCAAGCCAAATCAGTTAATCCTTTCCTGGGTTCGAGGTGATTGGAATGGCTAGTAATTCTCTAACAGTAGTTTCCTTAAAGAGGTTGTTTAACCTCTGTCGTAGGCTTTTGCATGTCGAGTTTGAAAGCAGCCTGAAATCCCTTGTTCCTTTTCCTTACCATTAGCTGATGCAATACCTCCTGAACAATTAGAATGTTGTCTTGGACCTGACATCCACTAAAAACGGCACTCTGTTCAGTTGCAATCAATTTGGGAAGCCAGGGTTTGAGACGGTTAGCTATGACCTTAGCAATAATTTTGTAGTGGACATTACAAAGGCTAATCAGTCTAAATTGACTCATATTCTCAGGGTTTGGAGCTTTTGGAACGAGGGAGATGTGAGTCATATTTAAGGCCAGGTCTAGGTTACCTGTCTCGAAAAAGTTTCTATGTCTTGCCGAAATTCGGCCCGGTGATGCTGGAAAAGTTGGCCATTTAGTCCGCCTGGATCTGAGGCCTTCGTAGGAAACAGCTTGTTTTACCTCTTCCAATGTAACTGGGGCAGGCAGTGCTTCATTTGTGGTGTCTTGAAAGATATGCAGAGATTGATCCAACACTGGTTGGAAATTCTCATGTCTCGTGGTTGTGTATAAAGTCCGATAGAAATTCACTGCATTCTGTTTAAAAACAGTAGGCTCACAGCACCACATGCCATTTTCCGGCATTAACATTGTGATGTTATTTCTCTGCCTTCTTTGAATGGTTGTCACATGAAAGTCCTCCCCATTTCAGCCTGTTTATCCTCGATCTAATGCTCTGGTAAATATCTTCTTGTCTTCATAATTTTGAAATTTTTTCAGTGATGGCTTGGAATTCTTCTCTGTTTTTGGGTTCTATTTTACTGTGTGTGGGCTCCATAAGGTGATTCTTAAGCGCATCTATTTGTTGGGCAGCATTTGAAAACTTCTTACTCCATTTCTTTAGCTCCCCTGTGATTTTTCGCAGTTTTTCAGTCATTCCCTTTTGAATATGTGCTGCATCATGCCGCACACTCTCACAAAATCATAGCATTCCTCATCCTCCGCCCAATATGCTTAAGATAATTCCTTATATAAAAAAAGAAAAGAAAAAGAGAGAGTCATTCTAACGGTCTTATATTTATTTTTAACCTTTGCTTTCTTCATCAATAAGAATAAGTTTATTTAAGTACGACTTGTTCAATAGTCAAATAAGCCATAATTAAATCTATCAATAAATGTTTTAGTAATAAGATGAGTTCTAAATTTGTTTATTTTCAATTTTCTCTAGTGAGATATATATCTCTTATTTTTTCAATGATTAACTAATAATTATACTTATTGAAATTTATTGAAATTAAGTAAAACATAAGTAAACGATATATTCTTACAACCTTTATCTATTATATTATAAATTAAATTGATTGCCATAACCCACATGTTTTAATCACTACGTGCTTGCCTCGTGGATGAGTTTTAAAGCTAAATTAATCAAATGAAATATAGAGAATCCTTTTTAGCTAGGTAAATATTATTTCCCAAGTTATGATTATTTACACGTTTTTACATGCATCCGATCCCGAGCACGAGAAATAGAAGTGAAGAGGTTTTGCTGAGGAATTAGCTCTCTCACTCGACAAATGCAGTGACTGAGTGCAAGGTAGGAGCACCAGGAGGAGACCAAGTCCATGCAGTGCATATTAGAGGAGCACGTCATGCGTGACACCAGCATGTGCAAGGAGTGCTATGAGGAGGCGAGCGAGACTGTGGAAGAGCTCGAGCGAGAGATCCAGGACTTGAAGGCCGAGGTCGCCTTCTTGAGATCATGCTCGCCGACCTACCACCACCACCACCACCTCAATGGTCACTCCCATGGCCCTGAGTTCACCGCCGTGGATGTGGTCCCAATGGAGGCCTGTCAATGCCGGTGCCAGCTCACAAGACCATTCTGGTGAGCATTGTTTTTTTCCCGGTTCGTTGATTTGGTTGCTAGTTTTTCTTTGGTTTGAATTTTGGATTTGATTGAATTTGGGAATTTCAGAAGAGATATTAAGCTTCAATTTGTTTGTAGTTAATTTGTCGGTGGATTCAAATGTTCTGTTCCGCGCTCCCAGTTCTAGTAGTCGGTGTGTCTCATAGGTTGGTGATAAATTGTGTCTCGATGGTAAATAGGTGGTCAGTTAGGTTAGAAAAGCGGTAGATTAGATACGAGAACACATCATTTATGAGTTTTCTTTCGGTCATTGGACAATGCAGGTGCGGAGACCACTGTTTACTGAACTTTTGTTCGGTAGTCTCGATTTATGTAAATTTGAGGCACTTGTATGCAAATTGATGCCTGAGTGAAGCGAGAAATGGAAGCAAAGATACTCTTTTGGGAGAGCTTATAGTGGACATGGATGGTCTGAAAATGGGGTTGGTCAGAGTGTTATAAAATTTAATTGTCTGGTTCGAGCTATTAAGGTTTCTCACATCTTTCATTTTAGTTGAGGCAGTTGGAGTTATAAGAGGGGGAAAGAGCAATGCTCATAGAGGATTTCTTTAGAACTTTTATCTTCCTTTGGCCCTTTTGGGCATGCCTACACACAACTGTTATTGAGAAAAGGCAACTGTAATGGTAGCTTGTGCAAATAGATCTAAGAAATGGAGACCTATGGAGAATTGGCAATTTGACCTTTAAGATGAGTTTTATGTGTTCATGAGAATTTGGTAACTTGACATTGACATGGTGTGCTGACACAGTGGCGCCGTGGCTTTCTAGTTGACAGCGATAACCCTTTGCCTTGCCACTTGAAGTCTGTGACAAAGCAGTAGTTTCAGTCTGAAAGCAAAGAGTGCCCCCAAAGTAATATGACTTGATGATAATGAGTTAGGGCTTGCGTAATTTAATGCTTCCAATGCCTTAGAGGAGGCCTATACGACACCTTTAACTAGCTCACCATCTTGAACTTTCATGCTGTCATACAAGTATTATTTATAGCTGAATGAAGTCCTTTTGGTATCTCCTGCTTGTGAGATTGAGTCGGTAACATACTAAAAGCCTTCATATTTTCTTGTGAATGAGGATATCAAGTAGAAGGCAGCCGCTCTAGAATTGGCAACCCTGTAATATAACAAACTTCCTATCATAAATGACCGTGCTTGCTGCAAGAATTCTCTTCAGATATGCTTGGATAGAGTGTGGGGTCACGTAAATGATTCACACGATGACCATCCTAATTGTTGTGTACCAGAGAAAAGCTAACCAAGTAAAAAAGAAACAACAATTATTCATCTAAGATTTATGCCTTTTTGTCCACTATAGTTTTATCAAGCAGGCCACTACCAAACAAGTTCTGTTAGATCGCTTGTTTCCGCCTCAGACAAGTCCTGATTAAATCACCATGAGTTCTAAACGTAATGATCCAGCCTTAAACAAACGATGTTAGACCGCTTCCTTCTTTTGCTTCTTGCCTCAATATTTGCTTGGAGTGGTCTTTGTCTTCTCTCTTCTTGAGCCTAAACTTATGTTTACTTGAGTTTACAATATGTAATGCTAAAGCTTAGGTGGATGAAATAGTTGTTGAGCGTACATAGTCAGCATTATCAACTCATGTGAACTTCTGCGACTCTTTATCTAAAGACTTGCTGTAAAGTTCTGCAACTTTATATGTTTGTTGTCGGATATATATGGTGATAATGGGGGTTGCATTTACTTTTGGTACTGCATGCTACTAAAGATGCACCTATATAAGACATTTCCACTGACAAATTGTCTTTTACTTCCTAGTCTGATTTTGAACTCTCTCTTAGGTTGATTTTGAAGCTTTTTTATTAGCTTTCATCTATTCAGGCATTAGAAGTACGGATTGTTTGCTCGGACTGGATTTCTAAATCAGAGAGATTCTCAGTTTTATTTTGCAGGTGTTCCTTTTATTTGCCTGGAACATGGCTTTGTTGAGTTGAGTGGAATGTTAGGCCTTATTTGGTAACCATTTCCGTAACAATTGATAAAATTTTTGCCGAGAATAATTCTTAGAATTAAGTCACAATTTTTTTTTCCTTTTCTCTTTTCTTCTCTTTCCTCCTCTTCTTCTTCTTCTTCTTCTTACTTTTGGCTGGTCGTCGGCCTCGGCCATGGTTAGTGACCGGCTAGATGAGGGTCGGCAACCTTGTCGGAGCATCGCTCGCCTCCGGTGAGGCTGAGAGCCTCATTGTGGTTGGGTGAGGCTCAGCCTTGCCTTGGCTAGGCGAGGCCACCGCCACTGGTGAGGCTTGGCCTTGTTGAGCCACTGATAGGTTAGCATCGTGGTGGCCCGATGAGGCCAAGCCTTGCCGGTGGCTGGGCGAGCTCGGCCTCGCTAGATTTGAGCAAAGGAGGAAGAAGAAGAGAGAGGAAAGGGAAAAAAGAAAAAAAGAAAAAAATATATAATAAAAGTATTAAAAAATTAAAAGAAGCAAAAAGTTTAAAAATTCTACCATATACATTTCTATATCGAAAATAGAAGTTTTAAATAGTTACGAAGCATCTTCAAAAGCTCAAAAATTGTTCCTGGGAATAGAATAAGAAAAAACCATTTATGATTAAAAATTGTTCCTAGGAGCAGAATGATTACCAAATGCGCACTTAATCTCTATTTGAATTAATATGTTTAATAATTGAGCTTTTGTATACTTCATTCATCATGACTCTCACAAAATTTGGTTTAAGCGATGCTTGAGCCACCGGATATGCATTTTGCCTGCTGCCATGTACATTTCATTGGAGTATAAACTCAAAACATTACACAAGCTGGAGTTATGGTCTTTCCCTTGGCGTAGGGGACTTACGAGCACACATAGTTTTCATATTGTTGTTTGATAATGATAGCAAGGACATGTTTCAGAAGCTTTGCTTGAATGCTTACAATATTCATATCCAGAGTTACTTTAATTGAGCAAACTGATGTGATGCATAAACATTTCCTATCAAACTACGGAGTTTTCCCACTGCAAAATTGCGTTGCTGAGTCCTCTTTGATTTTCTATTTACAATCAGGCTAGCCAGTCCCCGGTATCTCGAGAATGAGATGGAAGAAAGCCGAAGCGGCACCATTAACATAAAAGATGCATCGTATGATGCCCTCTGAGCATTTGTCCACTGTCTTTCTGTTGAAGCATTGCTTGATGAGCAAATGGCTTATGAGCTTTTAGTATTGGCTGAAAAGTACCAAGTGGAGCACCTCAAAGCTTATTGTGAGATGATCTTGATATCCAAATTAAATTGGGATAACTCAATCATAAACTATGCCTTTGCGCACCAGCACAATGCGAAGCATCTTCTTGAGGCTGCCTTGTCCTTAATCACGGTCAACATGGATAAACTAAGAAAACACCCTAAATATTCAGAACTCGTTGAGAAGGACGCAAGCCTTGCGATGAAGATATACGAAGCATTTTTTGGAAAGTTTTATAATTGGAACGACAAATAAAATTGGTGGATGAGTTTATACTTTTTTGTTCCTAACTGCTGGTATTTTGAGTTTCAGATAACTTTTTTGCCTGATTTGTTGATAGATCTCATTGCCTTTTTTCTTATTCAGGGATGCAATTTGAAGTGTTGTCAGATTCAAAGTGAGCTTTTAGTGAAGCAAAGTGCGCATGCAATGTCATGACAGCCGCTTGGTCTTACTCAATAAATGCTCGACGGATGTAATAATGGCTTTTATAGGTTCTAATATGCTTTCTCTTTTATAAGAATGTACCATCTATGCTGAAATTGGTCATGATATTCATCTATATTATGAGTTGGGTGAAATTTGAGCACTGTTCAGGAATTTTTAGACGAACCAAATGCTTGTGGATAAGAGAGATTATAGGCAGTTTAGGGTTTTTACATTTGGGGTTATCGAATTTTTTCTTATTTTCATGTAGGGTGTATAGCAATTTGATTTTTTCAAACATATCACTAAATTTGGACTAATCAGTTTATTTGATTTCCACTAACCAACCCAATAATTAATTATATTTGGTCATTGAACTTTGATGTGACTAACATGCAGAAGACTTGAAAAAATTGTAGATGGATATTACATTTCTACTGTTTGAGGGTCTTATAATACTTAACGTCCACTCCCGTTTCATCTTTTATAATTTCTTGAACAATTGTGCACAGAACATGATGTTTGACGAGATCACTTTAATTTGCTCTTGTCCGGGACATAACCGTCTCATAATCGTCTTCTAAAATTGGCTTTTCCATTTGAAATATGATTAGGCATTTGGCCTATCTTTGAAATTTGTCAACGTGAG
Source organism: Eucalyptus curtisii (assembly GCA_017140595.1). Classification (NCBI taxonomy): domain Eukaryota; kingdom Viridiplantae; phylum Streptophyta; class Magnoliopsida; order Myrtales; family Myrtaceae; genus Eucalyptus; species Eucalyptus curtisii. The sequence goes on along the minus strand of CM029499.1, from coordinate 35,424,823 downwards.
TTGACATGCAAATTGAGGGTCCGCACATGCAAACTTGGTTTATGTTTTCAATGGATCAATGGGTTAAGATCATCTGTCACGTATCAAAAAAGTATTTCATTTACCATACATCTCCCTATCATTAATCAAAGTCTCTTTAAATATTTGAAAACATGGTGCCCTCGTTATCTATTTAATGAGAAGCGACTTGTTCCCCCCTTTTTTTCCCTAAATGTCTATATGATTTGGCTCTCTAGACACCATTTAAGATGGTAATTAAGTTAATTATATTCCAAAAGTCCATTTGCAAACCCTCAACCACGATAAGCTTACTTTACAAAGATGCTAAAGGGCATTGCTTGAGAGTTCTCAAGACTAGGCTGAGCTAAGTAAAGATGTACTAACACTGATTTACAAAATTTATATATAAAACTACCCGATGGACTTTCATCACATGATATCCAGTTCATGTATGTTGAATGGCCTACCTAGAATTTTTGTCCTTACTTGGTGAAAAGGTCGATAAGTAAATGATTGTTTGCGTGTATGGCAGATCGTCAATTATTCTTGCTTGGAGCCAGATTGAGCTGAAATTCAAATTAAGGTTGATGACCATAAAACTTACGACACTTCTAACATTCTGTCGCCATTTCATTACCGAAACATATTTCGTCTCTTTTGTCCCCCTAGGATTAATTAAGGCCCCGGCTATAAAGCAAACAATTATTGCTGGGACCAAAGGTATACATTTGAGCTCATTTGTTGTTTGTGAGCAACCGAGTCAATTGATACTCACATGGAGCTTTATGTACACTATATAAAGAGAATTTTGGATTTGGCGTCCATCAAGTTCATTAAAACACCCTTATGACCCAACCAAAAAAAAGGCTCATTAAAACACCCTTTCTGAATACAAAAATATAAATTGGTCATTCTATTCATTTGAGTGGGTAGTTTAATTGGCCCTAGTCAGTAGAAGTTAGCGGTTTCTGGATTAATCCAAGTTCCAAATGGACTTTGGAACCTACCATGCATATTATAGAACTTGGAATATAACCTGTCGCAAGTTTTATCTATATTTTTAATTGAAAGATTGTAGTGAATTATCATCTTTAATGATCACTATATGCTGCTACAATCCACTAACCATAAATTATATTTAGATAAACGAAAAATATGAAACATCAACAAAGTAAAGGGAAAATTGTCCAAAAAGTCCTAAACCTATTGTAGTTTTGCCAATTCAGTCCTAAACCTTTTAACTTTGCCGATTAAGTCCTAAATCTTTTTACTTCTTGCCGATTCAGTCCATCCGGCCAATTTTAGCCGGAAAATGTTGACGTGGACACCGGCGGTGCCACGTAGGGATCGCCGCCGACGTGGATAATTTTTAATAATATTTTAATATTTTTTAAATTTTTTTTGCATTTTTTTATATTTTCTGTTTTTTTCCTTTTTTCCTTTTTTCCTTTTTATTTTATTTTATTTTATTTTTTCTTTCTTTTTGGCTTTTTTCCTTGGCCTTTTCCGGTGGCCGCCCACCGGCCACAGCGAGGCCTAGCCGGGCGACGGCGACGCCGGGCGAGGCCACCCTGGCCTCGGCGAGGGGAGCCCTTGCCCAGGCGAGCGTCGGCCTCGCCCTTGGCCGGGCAGGCGACGGCTGGCCATCGGGCATAGGCCGACGCCCGCCGGTCGTGGGCGAGGGCGCGACCCTCGCCCGGTGGCCGGAGAGGCTCGCTGGCCACCACAAAGACAATCCAAGGAGGAAGGAGGGAAAAAAAGAAAAGGAAAAAGAAAAAACAAGAAAAAAATAAAAAAAATTAATATTAATTAAAAAATCAAAAAATAAAAAATAAAAAATAAAAAATAAAAAATAAAAAATAAAAAATAAAAAATAAATCATAAAAATTGCCACATCAGCGTTCGAGCACTAGCCGATGTCTATGTCAGCGCCAGCTGGCCAAAATTGGCCAGATGGACTGAATTGATACTAGTAAAATGTTTATGACTGAATTGGTCTAATTGAAAAGTTTAAGACTCAATTGGTACTAATGTAATAGGTTTATAACTTTTTTGGTACTTTTCCCCTAGTACAGGGGACTCAAGTTGGCTGGGGGTTGTCAAGTTATTCCCAGCTGACCATAGAAAAAAAGGCTAGAGCATGCCTACTTGCCTTGCAAGTTAAAATATGCCCTGCATTTCCTATATTTCTGGTTATCAAATGACTTTGCATTCTCATCTCGAGAAAGTGATCGAGAAAATCATGATGGTGAGTGTGCTTTTGAATCAGAAAAGGAGCCTTGATTCATGGCATTTCAATAGTCTTTTAAAAAAGACAGAATCAGTCACTTCAGATTCTAAACAAGTCGCTTTAGATAGAGATTCATATTCCACTCAACTCAACTAAGCTCATTCCGAGCTAATCAAAGGAATCAAATGCACTAAAAATTGAGGATCTCTCTCATTTAGAAATCTAGTCCAACCAAATAAATATGTACTTATAATGCCTGAATAGATGAAAGCTAATTCAAAAACCCCAAAAAGAACCTCGGAGAGAGTTTGACATCGGACCAGGATGTAATCTTTTAGTGGGAATGTCCTATCGAGGTGCATCTATATGAACATGCAGTTCCAAAAGTAATTTCAACTCCTGTTATCACCATATAAATCCAGCCAGAAGCATGTACAGTGGCAGAATTTTACCACGAGTCTCTAAATAAAGATATGCAGAAATTCATATTGATTTTGATAATGCAAACTTTATATGCTCAACAACGATTTGATCTGCCTAGCATTACATCATGAAAACTGGAGTAAACATAAAACGGTGAAGTTTAGGCTCTAGAACAGACGAGACAAAGACAAATCCAAGCAATTATTGAGACCATAACGAAAGAAGAAAGCCGTCCAACATGCTTTTTGAAGGCCCAATCACCGAAAAGATTGACCGTCGAATGCATATGTTTAAAGATTGAAGTTCAAGATGTCAAAAAACGTACTCACAATCACAAGATTTATCTAGCATATAGCTCGTCGTTTTTTCTTACGTCCCTCGAGTAAAGTTGCATTTTTACACATGAATATAAGCAATAAACATAAAAGAGTAAGGAAATAATCGGAGGGCAAGTAATGAGTAATAGACATATCATATATGGCACTAAAATTAATGGCGTAGTGGCTAACGTGGCTAATTATCACAATGGAGGAGGATTTATATAGTAAATTTAAATGATGAAACCGTTTAACATTTTAAAATGCAAAAAGAATGTAAAAGAAGCAGATAAATACAAAAGTTAACCGAAATGAAAATGAAAGAGAAATGAACTATTTAATTTTTATCTAATTTACATTACATTTTCCTTTCCTTATAAGTTCGTGTATGTAACTGGGGTCCTCCTGACATGATTCGGTATTCCGATAAAAAACATTTCTATGACCTGCATTTAGTTATTTCATTACGTTGGAAATTTGACATCGCCCATGTGAAGAAAATTCTAAAAATAAGAAATTTAATAAGTCAATGTATGAGACAATTTGACGGTGTCAATTTACACAATCTAAATAATGATGACTCGATTTGTATTGTTATAAAGATATTTGTGAGCAAATCGGATCGCTAAAGTTTGGTATCATGGGGTTGTAAATTGCCACAAAGAAAAATGATGTGAAGGAACGCGTTAAACTCCAATATGACGGCATACGTACAAAACAAAGAATGCACAGAGATTCCCCCTAAAAACCCCCCCCCCCCCCAAACAATATTCGTACATAACAAGTCCCAAGAATATCCATCGATCACTACATAATTTGATCCCGACTTTGTCCTGATTAACGTGCTAATTAATATTCCAATTAGTGAACGAACCAACAAAGAAGTTAGTGAGATGCGTCATACCAATTAAAAAAAAAACAAGGAGGAGCATGCCAAAGTTGAGTCGGCACGTTTTCTCAGCGTCAAAAGCGTGGCTTACCATGGACCACTCTTCTTTCCAAGAATCATCTCGGAAGATCAATGGCATAATTAATGAAATGAGAGAACAAAAATAATACGTATTGATAAAAAGCATGTAAGCATTGCTATTATCTTCTCCATCTAAAAGTCAATAAAATTCCAAAACAAGAAAATATCAATTCAGCTTTCTAAGGTCGCTTCTTCGGCGAAGCTTCTCGCTAACTTCCATGAAACCCTAAAAACCACAATCTTCTTCCAAGTTCCTGCTGTGCACGTACGCACACAACCGTACCACGGAAGCTCCTCGATGCGTGTATAAATAGACCGGTGGAGTCTTTGAATTCGAATTGTCGTCTCACGGCGCCGTTAGCATTTCCTCATACTTCTTCATTAGTTCCCCCAATCTGCACATACATACCAATCTTCGATTCATTGTATAACTATGTCCCCCTCGGAACTGGAGATTTACGTCGGATTTTCGAGAACCTCGACAAGAACGGCGATGGCCAGGTGAGCCTCGAGGAGCTCAATTGGCTGCTCGAGAAAATCGGTATCCATCATAGCCTGGGCGAGCTGGAATTATCTATAGGGAAACCGAGCCTCGACTTTGACGAGTTTTTGTTCTTTTACGACTCCATATCGTCGGAAGAAACCATGAGGAGCGGTGGAGTGGAATCCCGAGAGAGCAGTGAAGGAGATGTCAATCAAGAGACCGACCTTGCCGAGGCGTTCAAAGTGTTCGATTTGAACGACGACGGCTTCATTTCCTGCCACGAGCTCCAGAGCGTCCTCTCAAAACTAGAGTTATGGGACGAGAGAAGCGGGAGAGACTGTAACAGCATGATTCGTGCGTATGATAGTAACAACGACAGGAAACTCGATTTTGAGGAATTCAAGAGCATGATGTCGATTACAATTTCTTGATGATTTCTTAAAAAGCGGGGCATGTCTTGGGTGGGATTTGCTTTTATACATCACACTGATTCTGTATACTTTTATGACTCCATACTTTTGTTTAGCTCCTACCGTTACTCTCCCTTCCTACTTCAGCGTGCTATTATTTTAGTTAGAGAAAATTATTCAAAAAATCATAAATTTATTGTAGTTTTGCCAATTAAGTTCTAAATTTTTAAATTTTGTCAATTGAATTTTAAGCATTTTTACGTTTTGTTAATTGATATAATTAATTTTGAATGAAAATCGCTAACATGAATGCTAGCCATCTTTTTCATTTTTTTTCTTTTCTTCTTTTTTTTTTTTTTACCATGACCGCTAAGTAGGTGAGGGCCATGACACTCGCTTGCGGCCATTGCTAGACCATCAGCCATGGGCAAGAGTTGTAAAAGAAAATGGAAAAACAAAATAATAATAAATAAATAATTCGGATTTTTTTTGAAAAAAATTATTCATATCAAAACCAGCAATGTCATGTAGGACAACCGGCATCCAAGTTAGTGATTTCCGACAAAAAAATGATCGGATTGACTCAAATGACAAATTGTCAAAAGGTTTAGGATTCTATTGGCAAATTGTTAACATATTTACGATTAAATTGAAAATTAAAAGGTTTATGACTGAATTGGTAAAAATGCAATAGGTTTAGAATTATTTGGACAACTCTCCTTTCTAACTAGTATTTTGGCCATCTCTATGTTCCTACCGTCAATGCTAATTCTACCTTTAAACATGCAAGGGTAATTACGCATATGCCTGATGCGGGGCTGAGTCCCACACATATTTTCATTTAACAATACTAGTCCTCAACGCACACGCACGCCTCATCTTTACTTACGCATTTTAATCACATGATTAAGGACATGAATTGATTTCACTTTCTACACATTTTAGACATTTCCTCGGTAGGAGATGATTTAATTCTAAAGTGGAAGTTGGAGGTAAATGTTCAATTCGAGCAGGAGAAGTTAATTTTCAAGAGATTTTTCTCAAAATAAGATAATGCCAAGATACGGGGTATTAAACAAGTTGTTGCCCATGCCCTACGTGCGTGACTGAGGATGAAGAGAATTTGCACAAGATGAACAATTTAGATTTTATTATTATAATAAATATGGAGCTTTAAGGGTATTTTAGTAAATTAATGGGGACTTCAATTTCAAACGTTCCCTATGTATGGTTTGGATAGAACTCCACCGGAGTAGCCAATTGATTCAATTGCGCACACACAATTAACAAGCTCAGATGCACACTTTTGGTGCCAACCATAAATATTTTGCTTTGGCGCTGGGGACGTTAACTTTTCCTTAGGTATAAACAAGGAAAAAAGAAAAAGGAAAAGAGAGATACATATAGAAAATAACTCAATCAATCTTAAACATATCGTACGATTACTAATTTAGTTCTAAATTTTTGATTTGACCAATGTAATTTTAAATCTTTTGACGATTTTTCTACATATTACATTTAGCCTAAAAAATTCAATGTAGAGATTTAGTCAATGTCGGATGTCTAAGTGGTATAATCAATGATGCGACCTATACAACTCCACTCAAAACGATGTTGATTTGAAAATTTTTCTTAATTTTTTTCTCTTTTTATTGTTCATCGCGCTTCCTATAGCTCTTTTCTCTCTTCTCCGAAGTTCCGTCTTTACTCTTCTACGACTTGGACGAGTTCTCTCAGTCATCTTGGTTCTCCACTGTCTTCTCCAGACACTTGTACTTTTTGGTCGAAATCTGGCATCGATTGACCTAAGACGAATTTGGGTTCGAGAGTGTCTCATCCTTAAGAGGCCGTGATGCCCTGTCTTAGATCATCCAAGACTATTCTAATTCAGTCCTAGATCATCCAAGATATAAAAACCCAGCAAATCAGTATTTTCATTCTATTGCGTGTGGAACAACCAGCTGAAAACGAGGAACAACAATGACGGAGAGATGCATTTCAATTATAAATAATCTTTCGCATAGAGTTAAAAAGGAGTAGATAATAGGATATATCAGATTAACTAAGAAAGGTTCCAATTTGAGAAAATTAACAAAAGCAAGCCACAAATAATTAGAGGTTATCTACGTTCTTTCCGCGACATGAGCCTACTATCCAATGGTTGAGTGCAAAAAAGCGCACGAATGGAACAAAAAAAAAAGAAAATTATGTTAAGAGAAGATACTTGGAATTGAAAATTAATTATATATATATTCATTTATTTATGGAGGGAGAAGCAAGGAAACAAAAGTGAGATTGTACTTTTCTTGATAACATGCTCAATCTGGCATAAGATAATTTTTCATCTTCACAGTTGTTAAGATTCCTTACAGAAATTAATTGGAAATGAGTTCTAAGGGTAAACTAACCAAATCCAAATAGAGATTTCAGAGATGTTGTGAGAGATTACTTTACATAATTATTGTTATATTCTTGGTCGTTCTAGCCATGGTAGAAGAAAGGAAACGGTGTCTGTAAGAAGAGATAGAGAAGAAGGAAATATCTGGGACGACCCCGAAGGCCTGACACAAAATAGGCTGGCTCCAATTAACTGACTCGACGTTTCACAGCAAGACGTGCATAAGCATAATGGAAGGAAACATGGATAGTGGAATGATATTTCACCAAGGTATCGGTTCTTGGCGTCTCTTTTCAACCTTCAGCCCCACCAAACGGTCCTCTCTCTCTTTTTCAACTTTTCGAGAGATGTGTCGCTCGTGCCTCGGTTTGAAATTTCTTCTGCTTGGGCTCATTGAGCGTGCTTGAGTTTTTGTTGGCCACGCACTTTAGCTAAATCTTTTTTCGAGATCTATTTTCTCCTCCGCGTTTAGATTGGCCAAGTCATCTGCTATGACTTGCGAAGCAGTCTTATTGACTTTCAAATGCTGGGTGGCCTCTTCGATGGCATGATCGGGGCGTGGACGATCTCCTCCCGAAACGGTCAATGTGAGAATTGTCTCGTGGTTGCGTCGGTAAACCTCCACTTCATCAGAACTGCTGCCTAGGCTCCGAAGGTATGGTAGAAGAGACGCCACTGCTGCATACCTCACTGAGTAGAGATTCGAGTCTCGGAACAGCTGATGAATGATATACAATCATTGGAAGGCCACCAATCGAGAGTTCTAAGAAATTCTTAACAGTTTGTCCTTCATCATCTCATCAAAATGACATCCTAAGAGGAGGAACCTTCGGAAGTTGGGTCCCTGGAGTCCACCATCGGCTGAGTTAAAAGCTTCGTAACTTTTTCCAAAATAAGCTTTGGCCCCGGCCAAAATGTTGGAAGGGTTTCCTGCTTCGGCTTTGATTTGACTGTTCAGTCAAAGGAGAAGATGGCAGCGGCATTGCTGAAGGGGGAGATGAATCTCTAGTGGAAGCCAAGGCTAGAAGAACATCAGGAGCAGTGACAGTAGCAAGAGTGGTGTCATTAGACGTCAGGATCGGAGAAGATTTCCAAACTTATGACTTGACTTGCAGGTGACGATCAGGTTAATAAAGAGAGCTCTACGTTGCCTGATGAGAGTAAATATGATGCCAATTAGTTTGGCCTACAATACAGGATTAAGTATGGCAAAGAGATTGCAAATGCATACCGTGTTCTGGTTCTGGAAGAAGTAAAAAGGAAGTTTCAATGAACTAGGCTGTTTTGAAGCGGCGGTGGTTTCCTCTAGCAAGGTTTGATTATTGAAGCAGGAAGTACATTTGTCAGTTCCGTTCACCGCTGGGAAAAGGTCATTTAAAGAGGGTAGTGAGCAGCATGTTAAGAGTAATAACCACGTCCTGCCAAAGGAGTTGGAACAAGAGTAAATGATGCGCCTGAAAAAGAGGGAATGGGGGATTGCAACTCGATTCGGCATCTGCTCCAGTGTCGTCTTCAGAAGAGGGTTGGTCGATAAAGACAACTTGATCTTCAGGACTTGAAGGAGCTTCTGTAGTTTCAGTGGCTTTATGACCAGCCATCAAGGTAAAGCTGAGGCCATCTGGATTCTGGCTCTTTTCCAAACAAGTTGTATTCGAATATTGGATTTCATCCGCAGATACCACTCGTACAAATCAACTTCAAAAGACGGGAAACCTCTGAATCGTGAGGGCTGGGTAGTCAGTATATCAACAACGAAAGATCTCTCGACAAGGGGTAGTTCCCCTTTCCGGGGGGAAACAGGGTTTGAGAGAAGTAAGGATTCGATGATCTTTAAAACAGGGGCCATGGACAAGCCATTCAGGTCATTCTTTGATTAAGTATAAAAGGCGAAAGCAGCAATTATTAGAGTACTTGTCTCCCTGTGAATCATCGAATCAAGCAATATAATCCGCAAAATGAGCACCGTGAACTATCTGCTTCAAAAAGATGGTTGAATGAGACTTCATGCCTGTTCGAAATGCGAATCATAGTATTAATTCTTATGGAAATGGAAATGAAAAACAAGAGATACTTTTTCTCGAAATATGAACAAACGGAAGTTTAGTTCTGCTTTTGATGAGAAGATTTTCTTGAGAACGTACTCCCCATGGCAGTTGGTATCAAAGCAGGATACTTTCATGCATTATGTTCGATATCAAAGAAAATCAATTCTGGCTTCAAAAGATACGCCTCTTCTGATGAAGAAATGAAAATATTACCTTGTTAATTTATGGCAATATCATTTTTACGCCTGGTTTCAATAAGGTCTTCTTGACTATTATTCAAAAGGTCAAATAATGTATGTATATTGCACCTTTTAAGGCAATTATAGGCCCTGAGAAGAAAAGTATTTTGTTTCCACCAAGCTAAAAAATATAATATGTCACATAAAAGTAGTGATTTGAAACGATATGACACATAATGATGACGATTAGTAGATCAGAAGTAATCAAGGTGACATGTCTAAATGTTATAGAATATGGCAGGTTGGTCGACTATGCACAGGGTACAAAAGGTCAGAAGAATGTACGTATATCTTTAGAGCTGCCTATAGAATAAGAATGTGCGCAATAGAAGTGATATTTTAAAAGAAGTCAAAATATGTTTACACTGAAAATAACCCAGTTGATGACTCAGAAAAGCACATGCTTTTAGTTAGAGCACAAATGGTCACGTAAAAGACGTGTCATTAAAAGTGTCAATTTAAAGGCAAGCAGAAGTTGAAGAATACGGAACGTGAAGATCCATGATCGAAGGGATTGTAACCATCAAGAATCGTCGGAAGGCAGTTGTTTCTTGAGTCACTATAAAATATAAATACCCCTAGCCGTCCCCCCAAATAAAAAAATCAAGCAAATTTCCTTATTTCTTAAACCTTTTGTTTTTGTGCCGATTTAATCCTAAACATTTTTTTGGTGCCGATTTAGTCCTAAACCTTTTTACGTTGTGCCAATTCAGTTTTTTCCGGCCAATTTTAGCCGGATTTTGCTTACTGGACGCCGACCGGCTGATGTGGATAATTTTTAATAATATTTTAATATTTTTGAATATTTTTTTCTTTTTATTTTTTATTTTTTAATGTTTTTCTTCCAGCTGGTCGCCGGCCCTTGGCGATCGGCCCAGGTGACGGCCGGCGAGGTTGAGGTCGACCTTGCCGGCCACCTCACTAGTGGTTGTGAGGGCAGCCTCGCTCGCCCGGTGCGAGGCCGCCCTCAAGGCCTGGGCGGCGAGACTCACCCTCGCCGGATCCGGCGAGGCTCGAGCCTTGCCCATGGCCGGCGAGGGTGAGCCCCGCCAGCTCGGTGCGAGGAGGCATGTCATTGTTGGGAGATAGTGGTGGCGGCGGTGAAGCGGACGAGGTGACGGTGCGGAATGTGACGGAGGAGTTCGCTGCTGTGGGCTTTTACTCTCTCTAGGCTCACTTAATTTCTCTTACAAGTAGGTTACTATTCTTGTTGGGCTCATTTGGGCATTGAGCTAAATGGGGAGTCTGTTTCCTACCCTGAAATCGGGAATCGGATTGCCCATCACCAGTTTCAATTTTAGAATAGGACCAACACCGTTGAGAGCCACTTAAAACTGGCCAGTCCAATCTAGTTTGGGCAATTCTTGTTGCATATCCCTAGGGAATAAAGTACCAAGAAGAAGAAGATTTAAGATCAATACGCCATCACAATACATTGGCCCTTCCCTTAGCCATCAAAATAGGACTGATTTTAGTACGCAAATCTCATTAAGATGGTCACCTTGAGACACAAAAGTCTCATTATTATAGTTTAGCTTTTTGATCCACGAGATCGCCTTGACTTGCAAATGTAGAGAAAACATGCTTCACCAAAAATCTGGGTGTCATTAGCAAATATTTATTACTATCCTTCAAATAACAACATGCTTAAGGGACGACCATGTTTCCAAGAGCATGATAGAAGAAAATATGAAGGTTTTCCGGAAGTTCACCACCATTTTAGTAAAGCTCTTCATCGCCTTTTATAACTGAAGGCAACGGCATTACATGAATTGCATAAGGCCTTAAATGGCCAACACATATGACCAATTTTCAAAAATGCATCTTGAGAATAGATTGCCTTATACAAGATGGACAGTTTAAAAGTGACATTAGCACAATAAACTAGAAAGATTTTTGCATATAATTTCAAAGCATAAAGCTCGCCCATTGACAATTTGGCAAAATTCCTCCACTTATTGGTAGGTTCATGGTGCACAATTATATGAGGGTTCTCGAATGAGTCGCTGTATATATGATGCGTGCTATCTATATAAAATATGTCTATCCAAAGTCTCAAGGGTTTTCCTTGAGAGAAATAAATTGACCCTGGTTGATTATGCTCGTGTTCTTGTAGAGCCTAGTGGATTGCATCTCTAGTGGCCTTATGGTGCTTGGAAATAGTACCTCAGCATTCCTTCTTCATCTGCACTGGGCCACAGGAATTTTGGAACAGATCTATTGCATTCGCAGAGGATGCACTGGACTTCTCTGTATGGTCCACTAATTTCTTGAAAACTGCATTCATAGGACCTAGGCAATTTTGGCACAGGACATGGACAACCTATCTAGCTTGCTGGTCGTCCAGCGAGCTGTTTCCGTTTTTTGTAAAGATAATGGTAGCGTGAACTTCAGAATTTAGGGCTTTGCATTTTAGCCATGTGGAGAACAGATATTGCCAGTAGGGAAGAGGATGAAACCGCTTTAATTTCTCTGCAAAGTGATGAGATGATGATTGGAGCATCTTCCGGTAAGAAAACTAGTAGTGAGGCTGCAGACAGAGAAACTCGACACCAATTGTATAGTTATGAAACGACAACCGATGGAGCCGCTTAAGTTCAACAAGGGAAGGCACAGCATCGAAAGCCGCGAAGATTTGTATATAATAGAAGATTTGTACTACTCAGAATTTTTTGTCAGCAAAAGCCAAACCTTGAGAATAACATTATTTTACCACCTCCATTAATTAAAAAGCTGGTTAAGGTCACGAATAGGCTCATCATGATAATTATATGCCGTTGCGTCAGCCAACATCATCGATGGAATCTTCTGAAAGCTTTTTCAGTGATGATAAACATGCTACATGATCCACCTTTGAAAGAAAAACATTATGATTTAGCACTTCTTTTTGTGGAATTTAATGCCAAAATTGGTTGATAATGGTCATCAGTATACATAGATAGCTTCTCTAAAGTCTCTTGTCGATAATAGACAATACTATCTTTACTTTCTTATATCCGCTATTGAAAACTTTAACTTGCTTTCTACCACAATGGATTCGAAAATTTAATATTAATCAAAGTAGCGTACTTATAAAGATTCCCACTTTTACTTCTTTTCCTTGCCCACATGACAGATAGCACCATATATCCAAATAGAAGCATTGGCAGAGAGTTCATTTATCATATAACGAGTACAGGCTTAGAAGATTGCAAGCGTTCGTAGCCATAAATATGTAACTCTGTTCCATGATGGTATATAGTGAAAATTTGAATGCGGCTAGCAAATGTCAAATATTGCTGGTACAAAAAAGTGACTAGAAACTTGCTTACACAATCACGTGTCAATTAGTGCGGTTACCAACGCTTTTGAAGTTATTGACTTTTATTCGAAATCGCCAACCTCAATTTGATTAAAAGTACCGACATTCATCCAATTAAGTGCCAACTAATTACAGTCATATACCAACTTTTTATATTTTGCTTCGTTTTGAGAAGTATGAACATTTCTTTCTACTTCCAAAATTATCAACTACTTTCATAGTCTACCAATTTCTATTCTTCTAGTTATCGACATCTTTAATGCAATTTGGTGTGTCAATATGACATATGTTGGTAAATCAAATTAAGGTTGGTAATTTCAAATGAAAATTAGTAAATTCTAAGGTCTTTGTAAGCACAAGTATAAATGCTGATATGTTATTAAAACAGTCAGTCATCCTAGAAGTGTGAAGAAATGTTGGTATTTCTCAAACCGAAGTAAGATAAAACGTTGGTAAATTATTGTGACGGTTGTTGCTATACTGGTCAAATTAACAAATAATTGATTTGAGCTTTAGCAAAGACAATATACATAAATGAAGGATCAATTGCAAAGAGAATAATCCCTTGAATTTCCGATTAATCAATTGTAAGGAGAATAACTGACCAATATATTCAAGATGACCAACCAGTTGATCAACCCAATCAGTTTCACTTGTTCTAATGTGATATAACACTATGATATCCACATATATGCTACGCCCCCATAATCATAAAGAATTAGGCGATGTCAACACTAATTCTCAGTCTTATATATGGCAAATGGCCACATTCGATGCTAGTAGATGCATATCCTAAATTGATTAGCTTTTTACCGATTGACTTTTGTTGTCTTGTGTCCAAGAGAAAGCATACCCCTTTATTTTTCTGGTGGAAAGACCCCCCCTTAGCCTTAGGTAAGTGAACCCTCCACCTGTGAAATACGTACTTCTACCGGACTTTATTTTGCTCCCTCACTAGTTGATGGTAATGTTTTCGATTTGTTGATTATTAATATGGACATTAACTACATAAAAACTTGGCTACAAGATGACGTTCGTCACTGTAACTCAATAAGGCAAACATGACTGTACTACATTGATTATATAAATGAGTAACACACGAGCAAAAGTCAAACGTGAAATTCATTTTGGTTGGTGGTGTATGGAATTGAACATTTATCACGTGTCTAATCGACACGTGAAAATTTCATTGTATTACTGGTAAGGCAAGATCATGGAATTGCCTAGAGAAAAAAAAAAGGATTCATCTAAGTTGGACGTACTACATTCTCGAGCAAACAGAAATCTGCACTTCCATATCATTTTAACTTCGGTACACCCAAAGACAATATAGCTCCCTAATCTGATAAGCTCCACCAACAAACAGTAGGAGTAAACCATTTTCACATTATGACACTGATTTGAATCCAAAAGCTTTCTAAAGCTAAATTATGCTGCATGGAGAAAGACACTTATTAAAGATAAATTACACGCTTATTAACGAACAAGAAGCAACCCAAACGCTCCTACTATGAAGTTTGAACGTGAAAGAACCAAATGAACCAGTGCAGTCAATGGAGACCTAGTGCACCCACAACATCCAACACTACATACCTAGACAAATATTGATAACCTATTATTGTCATATCCCACTACTAGCTAGTGGTAGGACATGGTTTTTCATGCTATCCGTGTATCCTGTGCTCGTGATCGCAATACTATCCATGTATACATCGGGTTTCTCTCCAAGTAAACGAACTGTCTCTTCTGGATTCACATCGATACCAATGGCCCATGGGTGCTTAGCCATTGCTCTAAGTCCCTCCAATTCCATTGCTACTTCCTTCATGGTTGGCCTCTCCTCACCTTTTAATTTTAAGCATCTCTTGGCAAGAATGGCAACTTCCCTCACCTGCTCATTGTTTCCTTCATTTGCAATAACCTCCTCAACAATTTGAAACAATTTGTCATTTTTCAATGATGAAAGAAAGTATACTACCAAGCTCCGCTCTTCTTCTGGTCGATCGAAAGAAAGCGCCTTCTTCCCTGTCAATAGCTCAACTAGCACAACCCCAAAGCTATAAACATCACTCCTTTCTGTCAATTGGCTTGTGTGAAAGTATTCGGGGTCTAAGTATCCCAATGTTCCCTGAACCATAGTAGACAATTGTGTTTGATCAAGTGGAACTAATCTTGAAGCTCCAAAGTCGGAGACTTTCGCGGTGTAATGTTCGTCCAAAAGGATGTTTGCTGACTTGACATCTCGATGGATAATAGGAGTGGAAGCCGTGGAGTGCAAGTATGAGAGGACTCCAGCAGTTTCCGAAGCAATTCTCAACCGGGTCTCCCAAGTCAGCTTCGATGACTTGTTTGTATTGTGGATGTGGTCGAAGAGAGTTCCATTATTGACAAACTCATACACCAATAAAGGCACCTCGGTTTCCAAACAACATCCCAAAAGCTTGACCACATTGCGATTATTAATTTGAGAAAGCACAACAACTTCATTGATGAACTGCTCGATTTGGCTAGGGTCCACGAGCTTGGACTTCTTAATGGCGACTACCATATTATCGGCAACGACCCTTTGTAAACAATACCATAACCACCTTGCCCAACTATTCTAGTCTCATCATAATTGTCGGTGGCCTTCTCTAACTCTTTTGCACTGAAGATTTTCACAGCTTTTGTGGTTCTATCATGTTCATATAATTGTTGTTGCAAAAGCAAACCACCATTTTTCTTGAAGTATTGTTCTCTAAGCCTGATGAGCTTCCTTTGATTGTATGCAAAATACATAAAGCCTATGCTGAAAAGCAGCACTATTATTCCCACGGCGACACCTGTATACAACACCGATTTTACAAAATAATTAACCACATGAATATCTGCACAACAAATCATTGCACCATGTAAAAAAGGCCACGCATTCTAACTTTATGTAGAATTATATCGTGAAGTTTCCCGAAAAACTTCACAGTTTTGCGACAATTTGAGCTGAAATAGGACAATGGATTTGGTTAAGCTAATCTACAAAAAAAGAGGAAGAAAATCACAATCGTCCCGGTCTACAAGAAATGTCATCAGTTTAACAAGTTTAATTCGACATGAAAGAAGTCATAAAAGTATAAACTCAAACTAACTACAAGGATACTCATCTTTTCCTATGGTCCCACAGTAATCTTGCTTACAGCTTCTTAGGTCTTACGCAACCAAATTCACGCCACGTAAAGCATATGCTTATAGAGACCTTTTTGTCGAACCATGCATGATTTTAAATAACTCAATACAAGTCCCTCTTTGTATTCAGCTTGATCCCTTATGATGACATGAAAATGGCTAGGACCCTTGAGGAATTTTTTTAAAACAGATTAGTATTCAGTGCGAAAGTTGCTTATATCTTCCTCTTTTATTTGTATCGTCACCTTTCATGGATGTTGTTAAGTCATCAGTAATCAACCAGCTATCTAAATAATATCGTGATAAATATAGCTTGTGAAGAAATTAAAAGAGTTGTGTAAGTTGTGTCTCACATAAAAGAAAGACGAAATAGCCATTGAACTAATTCAATCAGTTCTTACATGCTAATCAAAACTAAATAGAGAAAGGAACAGGTTTGACTTTTAGGAACCTTGAAAAAAAGAAGAAGAAGGATTGGGACTCTCTAATGAGATTAAAAGTACATGGAAATCCACATTTCAATCAGTCACCTCATGCCTCATGTGGAGCAAGTCAAGAGGAAAAGAGGGCTTTATATTGGCAAGTTTGAAAGTTCGAGTCAGAATTTAATCAATCCCTACCGTTTGTGCGGAATTAAGCTGTGTTTATTATATAAATCTTTCCCGGTTAAATGCGAAAAGAATATTGGTAAGAACACTAAAGCTAGAAAATTTGTAGGGGGAATAAAGAAAGAGCAAGAGGAAAAGAGGGCGAGCCATGTCCATCTATCCCCCAGCCTGGATGTGGAGCAGAAGAATTTTACCACATCCCTGCCCCAAAATCCGTTGATGGGACCAGGAAGCAATATACCTACTTGGATTGGTAAAAAGAGCAATCCCTATTTACACCAGTTTTCGCCATCCAACTTCCCGCCCGGGCCACCCCCTTTCTAAAGGTACACATATTTCATGATTTAGTTCTAGATAGGTTTTGTCGTTCTCTCAAGGATGATGGCCCTCTCTCTCCACCTCGAGTTTTGTGTAGCCAGCTTGAGGAAAGATTTAGCCAGTTCGAGAGCACATTCCTATTTTTCATCTTCCTTTTTTCATGGCTTTCTATTCCTTTTTTTTTTCAACACCAGCACACCAACATAAGACATATTTTCCTTTATTTTACAACATTCTATAAAGACTTATCACATTTGATCGTAGTTAAGTACAAAGAATGTAATTAAATGCATTATGTTTTAGATTTTGAAATATTGGACCAGCATTGATGACATTTTATCCTAGGTGAGTGCAACATAGTATGAAAATATTTAAAAAAATGTGAATTTTCAGAAACTACAATTACGATAGTATACAAAAGATTTACAACATCACGTCAGGAGGGCGAAACTTTATAAAACGTTGATTTTTTTATTGATGTACAATTCTAATCAAGTGGATGATATAAATTTCATTTTTATTTCATTTTATGAGGTACAGAAATTTCAGCATTTACCAAGGGTAAAATGTTGTAGAATGTGAAATTTTTATTTTATGAGGTTGTGAACAAAATGCAAAGTTGAGCACAAAAAAAAAAAAAAAAAAAATGATTATCTGCAAGATTGTTCGTAGAGGAAAGATGGGATGAAGATTGAGATTCAAGAGATGTAGTCAGGAAGAACATAGAAAAGTTTTAATTTTCATTTCCTTCTCAGGGAATTGTCTTAATATCTTTATAGAAAGCTGTTGAATAGACTGTAAAGATTCGATGGCCGATTTTTCTTGAAATTCTGGTATTGGATCAGACTACACCGTCATTTTAATAATAGTACCATTATGTATATATATACGATATGATACAGAAAGCCTACTGACGAAATCATTGAGATGCGTCAAGTCTTCTATATATATATATATAGAAAACCGCAATTTTGTGACTTGTGTGGTTTTCCAGATTAGCATTTTGACTAATTCAATCCCACGACCTTGCAACTCCGCGCTATAAGCGGCAATGGAGATCATGCAACTACAAGTCATGCTGTACCAATATCAACATTCGCCACTTGTTCTGTATTCTCAATTACCCAGAGCCCAAGGTCACCAAGTCAAATTTACCAAAAAAAAAAAAAAAAAAAAAAAGGTCACCAAGTCAAAAGATGCTCGAAGAGTTCAAACATTGACAAGAGTGAAATTAATCTACTTTTGAATTTTAAGAGAGTTCAATCGTTATGTAGTTAGTAACACGTGATATACATAATGCATTAGATTATCTCATTTATCTTCTAAATAGAGAACTTCAGTGAGAAGGACATAGAATTTTGGATTTTTTTCAAGCAAGGGCAACAGTGGAAGAAAAATCGGGCAAAAATGTGAATGGTTAATTTTCGTCTACACCGCAGACAAATTAAATTATATATTCTCAAAATCAGCTAGGATAATAGTATTTTTTGGATTCACGAAGTCCGAATAAAATTAAAGAACTTACCAACCAAAATCTTCATCAAATGTGATGAATTAGCAATGCATCTTTGTCCATTTTCACCGTCCATTTTGCTATTATCATGATAACCCTTTGGGCATGAACATATATAGCTCCCCTCAATATTATCGCACTTTCCCTCACATGGATACTTCCCTGGATCCACACATTCATCAATATCTACATAAGTTAAACACACACACATTAAATGTATCCAATACTCCGATGATATAAATACAAATGACAAATTAAAGAATGTCGATGTTATCAACGTACCATGACAACCATTCTCGAGGTAAGGATTGCCTTGGTAACCTTCTAAACAATTGCACTTGTAACCAAATCCGTTTTCAGCATTGGTGCAATTGGTGTTCTTGGCGGTGCACATGTAGCTTGCGATGTTCTTTTGGGCCTCCTCGCATGTTTGATTCCCTATCGCCCAGTCGAGAACTAGAGCAGACTCATTAAATTTAAGCCCCGAAAGATCATCAGCCGAGAAGTTGTAGAAGTCATTTTCGGCGACAAAGGCATAGCTGCAAGGATTGAATTTGAGGACATCGGAATGATTAGAATAGCTCCAAATAGCGATTTCGTAGCTCAAGATGTTCTTAGGGATGCTCGTTTGACAGCAACCGATACCGGAGCACGACCCATTGCTGACGTCCGAAATGTTACCGCACGAAGACATACAACCGAAGGAGAAGTTCCCGTTGCCGTCGCGGAATTCAGCCGACGTGTCGCAACCGACTGCGGTGAACTTGTTCTTGGTGCTGGATATGGGGAACTTTGCTAATGTGAGAACTGGATATATGCTTGAAGACCCATCTTCCCCGGAAGAGTTATAGCAGTCTCGACCAGTCGTAACGTTAACGCGTATCTCGTGATCCTGGACAGAAATGTTGAGTATTTGGAAGCCACTACTTTTTTCATTCATGTAAGGTACGGGAGGACCGTTAGAGTCATCGCAAACGACTCTAAATGAGGGATGATCGTTGCGGCATTTGGGATCACTGTCGTTCGATCCGAAGGGGTATGGAATTTCGAGGTTTCCACAAAAACTTCGACATCCGGGCTTGGTCATTGGATCATCAGCTTCTGCTATGTGATTGTGGTATGGACCCAATATGATGATCCCAAGCACCACAACTTTCAAGAGAAGCTTATGAATGACCATGGTTCTTCCTTCAACTCTCCTCGTAAA
This sequence comes from Eucalyptus curtisii, assembly GCA_017140595.1. Taxonomy (NCBI): domain Eukaryota; kingdom Viridiplantae; phylum Streptophyta; class Magnoliopsida; order Myrtales; family Myrtaceae; genus Eucalyptus; species Eucalyptus curtisii. The sequence goes on along the minus strand of CM029499.1, from coordinate 35,405,201 downwards.
TTTTTGTTGTTTCGATGAATTAATTTGATGGGTTGGGGTATATAAGGAGAAGTAAGATGGGTTTTTTCTCCTTTTCTCGCTGTTTTTTCGGTCAAGTAATTGTAGTTATTGTCTAAGTACAAGTCGTGGAGTTAACATCAAGTGGTCATAGCCACTTGCATGAGAAGATTCCACGATAATTCCTCCTGTGACGAAGTCTCGAGCAATGCGGTGCACATCTCTTGACGAAACTTCGTAACGTAAATTTGACATAATTTTCCTGGATCTTTCTTCGCTACTCATCGAGAAGACAGGCTATATTCTGAGCCAGAGACGGGAGTACTCTTGTCAAAAAATGAGCTGCTCTTACTTTTCTAATAATCTTTGAAAGATTAATCTATGATTCTAGAGTCTAAGAAAATATCGAGAAAAGTACCAAAAAAGTCTTAAATCTATTGCATTAGTACCAATTCAGTCCTAAACCTTTTAATTAAACCAATTTAATCCTAAATATTTTTACATTGGTACCAACTTAGTCCATTCGACCAATTTATGCTGGAAACCGATAACGTGGGTGCCAGTGATCCTACGTGGTATCACCGGCATTGAAATGGACATTTTTAAATAATTTTTTACTAATTTTTTGATCTTTTTATTATTTTTTTAAAATCATTTTCCTTAATTTTTCTTTTTTCCTTTCCTACCCTCGCCACCCTCACCCAAGCCGCAAGGGTCTCACCTTCGCCAGATCCGACGAGGGCCACGACGCCCTCGCCAGCCCCCACCTATGGCCGGTCACCAGCAATGGCCAATATCAACCATAGTCCAAAGAATTTTTTTTTTAAAGAAAGAAAAAAAGGAAAATTAATAAAAAAGAAAAAAATTAAAAAATAATAAAAATAGAAAATTTAGTAAAAAAATCATTTTAAAATGTCCATGTCAGCACCGATGATGCCACATAGGATCGCCGGCATCCACATCATCAATTTCCGGTATAAATTGCCAAATGGACTGAATTGGTATCAATGTGAAAATATTTAAGACTCAACTGGAGTGGGGGGTTCGAATCCCCATCTTCTCAGGGGGGTTGGGTGGGGACGAATTAGTTTCAGGGGTGAGTTTTGACTCCCACACCCTATAAGGAGGCATGGAAAAAGTCTGAGAGTGAAAGTTAGAGTAGGAATAGAATAGGACTGACAAAAAAAAAATGGTTTAATTGAAAGGTGTAGGACTAATTGATATCAATACAATAGGTTTAGGGTTTCTGGGTACTTTTCCCAGAAAATGTCTCTCCCACCGTGGGAACAAGAAAAAGTCTGATCTTCTCCTTTCCCTATCGATTTTTGATACAATGTATATTGGGGATGTTGCTTTTGTGCATGTCAATTTTTTTTTTCTTTTGGGGGGTTCATATTAATCCAAAACTAATAGTTGATAGAGAAAGGACAAGACCAGACGCTTTCTATGTTTGAGCATTTCCAAAACATAATATTGGACCATAACTGCTAGTCGTTACATGGCAATGACTGATGAAAAAAGCCAACTTGTTGACAAATTTCATCAGCTAACAATCTTAGAAATTTCTCTATATAATATTCTTGGATTTATTTTCATTGACTGTTTGAAAATCCAAACTACCGACTAAATTGGATGATGCATGGACGTGTGATGTGCGTCCCAACTCATTAACTTATTAACTCGGGCTTAGACTCCATCACAAGCATCTGCCAACTTTTTCATTCCTATATTAATTTTATATATTTGAGAGCATATTAAGAATTTCGTTTTTAAAAAAAGTCTTGTAAAATATAAAAGGCTGAGGAAACAAATAGTAAAAATCATTAAAAATATGGGATATGTGGATTTTCACATGCAACTGCCATCGCTGGAGGGGCCGCCCTAGGCTGCAGAGGGGGTTAATCTATCATGGTGCGTTAATCTATCATGCAGATATAAGTTTGGGGTTTTTAATGTAAAAAAAAAAAATTTAGGGTAAATATGTCACATAAAGCATAGTTTGGTTTTTTTATATTACACAAAAAAGTATTCGATGGGAAATTTAATAGCAGCATTGTGTTGCCTAATTGAGAGCTTATCTTGTACTCTAACAATTATAGCGCACATAAATAAATAGAACGTTTCTTTTTTATAAATAAACTCCAGAATAGATAGAATTAGTGAATGTAATATCTTTTAATACACTATCATAAGGGTAGTGCGGCAGAACTTCAATTAGATATAACATATGTGATAGTCCTTCAACAAATTAACTTGGCCCGAGCCGGTCGACCACCCTAGTAAGAAATTGTTGATTCATATCAGTTCGAGTTTCGATTTGAAATCTCAAAGAACAAGAATTGACCAACCTATATATAGAAGAAGAACGAAATCTGTGGTGTCTAAATCTACAAAATATAAAACACAATCCCCAAACCAACATACATCTTCCAATTCAGAGAAAAGCCACATATATGGTCCGAGATCTTATCGTTGCTAAGTAAAAAGAACTTTGGGAGTCCCAAATTGATTTTCGAAAATTTATTGAGGGTCATTCGTAGAGTTTCAGGCAAATGCTAAGTCAACTTGGTCGGTCTCCTCAAGAGTTTCTCATGTAGGATAATATGTCTCATCAAGATTTGCTATAGCCCGCCAATTTTGACTGCATCATTGATAGAGAGAGGATCAATGATGCATGCCGCTTTCATCACAGTGCCAAGACTTGAGAAGTCAAGCAAAACAAGAGTAAGCGTATGCAGTGGGGGAGAGATCACAACCCCAAAATAGGAGAATGAGAAAAGAAGAAAATCTACAAGAGTAGACTAATTTGAGCTGGTGATTGTATGTATGAAATGTGTTTCAAGGTGGATGGATTTGTACTCGAAAAATTGTATATATATGTTGTTGGACTATATATATGCATTTCGAGAAAGAATAACGTGTAGCTTCAAAATAGGAAATCGATTAGTTTCAAAGAGGTTAAATATAAAAATTTTCAATTGTGTGCTGGAAAATTCAGATTTCTAAATAAGATTCCTTTATATACTTTTAAATTAAGACAAGATACATCACAAGTGGACTTTTTTTCCTTTTTCTGGGCTATAATTTCTAATTAATATGGATTGTGGTTGATATTTATTGCGGAGAATTATCATCCCAAAGAATTTTATTTTTCCTTCAATCTAGTAATTGTGTTGTACATATTTTGTTAAATTTTCATAATTTCGAGGAACATCCTATCTTGCTAAAGAAACACAATCACGGTTACCAAAAGTCATTTTTGAAGAAACTAATCTAATCTAACTACGAGCATAATCGATGTAACGATTAAAAATGTTATAAAACTCCTAAACTTATTCTATTTATGTCAATTTAGTTCTAAACCTTTTAACAGTGTCATTTTAGTCATAAATCTTTTGACCTAGAGTTTAAGACAACGTCTCTCCCTTCGTGGGAACACAAAAGTCTGGTCTTCTCCTTTCCAACCGATTTTTGATAGCTGGAATATTGGGACAAAACTTGAAAGTCGATAGGGAAAGGAGAAGACCTGACCTTTCGTCTTTAACGAAGAAAAAGACTTCTTGGTAAACTCTAAAATACAACAATTCCAAAACATAATATTGGTACAACAATTCGAGGAACATCCTATCTTGCTAAAGAAACACAATCACGGTTACCAAAAGTCATTTTTGAATAAACTAATCTAATCTAACTATGAGCATAATCGATGTAACGATTAAAAATGTTATAAAACTCCTAAACCTATTGTATTTATGTTAATTTAGTTCTAAACCTTTTAACAGTGTCATTTTAGTCATAAATCTTTTGACCTAGAGTTTAAGACTATGTCTCTCCCTTCATGGGAACACAAAAGTCTAGTCTTCTCCTTTCCAACCGATTTTTGATAGCTGGAATATTGGGACAAAACTTAAAAGTCGATAGGGAAAGGAGAAGACTTGACCCTTCGTCTTTAACGAAGAAAAAGACTTCTTGGTAAACTCTAAAATACAACAATTCCAAAACATAATATTGGTACGTAACTCTCGACCGTTAAATGACAATCTCTTTGTTTTTTAACAAATTTCATCAGTTGAACAACAAGAACTAATGATAACCTTAAAAGATTTCTCTCCACAATATCCTCAAATTTCTTTATAGATCCTTTGAAAATCTCAAACTGCCTTCGGTATCGAATGACGCATTGGTAAAGATTGTGTGTCTTAACTCATTAACTTATTAATTGGGATGCCCATTCTCATCACCACAAGCATCTGCAAGCTTTTTATTTAGTGCACTTGGGTTTTGATTTCTTTAAATAGCACAAAACTTTCACTTAGTATTTTTCTAATAAACTTAAAGTAATCGTCAAAATCTGAAAATATTATGAAAAAATACATACAATCCTGTATTAAATTGATATATCTCGAATTTTCCTAAAAATTTCTTGTCTAATAAAATTGGAAAAACTAAAAAAACTGAAAAAAAAATTGAAAATTATGGATGAAAGCCAAACCCCCCCCCCCCCCCCCCCCCAAATTATGCCCATTGTGACACATTTACTATTAAAAAAATTATGACATCAAAAAACCTAAATTTGTAGTAGAACAAAACTTCACTCCTTTTCTTTCTAAATAAACTTAAAGTAATTGTCCAATTTTGAAAATATCATGAAAAATTACATACATCCTGTATTAAATTGATATGTTTCAAAAAAGATTTTTAAGAATTCGCATGGTAAAAGTTTGGCAAAGATATTTGAAAAATGAAAAGCAAATAGTTAAAACCATAGGAAAAAATTCATCAAAAGCCTAAATTATGCCTATAGTGACATATTTACTATTTAAAAAAAATTTGTATTGCCAAAAATGTGAAACTTGTATATATGTAATACATTTACCCTCTGTTAGGATTTCGTCAATGAGTGTTGATAATAAATTACCTACATGAACAACGAAAGGCAAACATTGTTGACAAAGCACCACATGGCTTAAGTAAAATGAAAATGACGTCGTTTTAATTGAAAAATTATTTGAAGAAATCTTGATGGTGGGTTAATCTATCATGCATATATAAGTTTGGGTTTTTTAATGTAAAAAAAGAAAAAATTTAGGGTAAATATGTCACATAAAGCATAGTTTGGATTTTTTATATTACAAAAAAAGTATTCGATGGGAAATTTAATAGCAGCATTGTGTTGCCTATTTGAGAGCTTATCTTGTACTCTAACAATTATAGCGCACATAAATAAATAGAACATTTCTTTTTTATAAATAAACTCAAGAATAGATAGAATTAATGACTGTAATATCTTTTAATACACTATCATAAGGGTAGTGTGGCAGAACTTCAATTAGATATAACAAATGTGATAGTCCTTCAACAAATTAACTTGGCCCGAGCCGGTCGACTCACCCTAGTAAGAAATTGTTGATTCATATCAGTTCGGGTTTCGATTTGAAATCTCAAAGAACAAGAACTAACCAACCTATATATAGAAGAAGAACGAAATATGCGGTGTCTAAATCTACAAAATAGAAAACACAATCCCCAAACCAACTTACATCTTCCAATTTAGAGAAAAGCCACAGATATGGTCCGAGATCTGATCGTTACTAAGTAAAAAGGACTTTGGGAGTCCCAAATTGATTTTCGAAAATTTATTGAGGGTCATTCGTAGAGTTTCAGGCAAATGCTAAATCAACTTGGTCGGTTTCCTCGAGAGTTTCTCATGTACGACAATATGTATCATCAAGATTTGTTATAGCTCGCCAATCTTGACTGCATCATTGATAGAGAGAGGATCAATGATGTAGGCCGCTTTCATCACAGTGCCAAGACTTGAGAAGTCAAGCAAAACAAGAGTAAGCGTATGCAATGGGGGAGAGATCACAACCCCAAAACAAGAGAATGAGAAAAGAAGAAAATCTACAAGAGTAGACTGATTTGAGCTAGTGATTGTATGCATGAAATGTGTTTCAAGGTGGATGGATTTGTACTCGAAAAATGTATATATATGTTGTTGGACTATATATATGCATTTCGAGAAAGAATAACGTGTAGCTTCAAAATAAGAAATCGATTAGTTTCAAAGAGGTTAAACATAAAAATTTTCAATTGTGTGCTGGAAAATTCAGATTTCTAAATAAGATTCCTTTATATACTTTTAAATTAAGACAAGATACATCACAAGTGGACTTTTTTTCCTTTTTCTGGGCTATAATTTCTAATTAATATGGATTGTGGTTGATATGTATTGCGGAGAATTATCATCCCAAAGAATTTTATTTTTCCTTCAATCTAGTAACTGTGTTGTACATATTTTGTTAAATTTTCATAATTTCGAGGAACATCCTATCTTGCTAAAGAAACGCAATCACGGTTACCAAAAGTCATTTTTGAAGAAACTAATCTAATCTAACTACGAGCATAATAGATGTAACAATTAAAAATGTTATAAAACTCCTAAACCTATTCTATTTATGTCAATTTAGTTCTAAACATTTTACAATGTCATTTTAGTCATAAATCTTTTGACCTAGAGTTTAAGGCAACATCTCTCCCTCCGTGGGAAAACAAAAGTCTGGTCTTCTCCTTTCCAAACGAGTTTTGATAGTTGGAATATTGGGACAAAACTTAAAAGCCGATAGGGAAAGGAGAAGACTTGATCCTTCGTCTTTAACGAAGAAAAAGACTTCTTGGTAAACTCTAAAATGCAACAATTCCAAAACATAATTTTGGTACGTAACTCTCGACCGTTAAATGACAATCTCTTCATTTTTTAACAAATTTCATTAGTTGAACAACAAGAACTAATGATAACCTTAAAAAATTTCTCTCCACAATATCCTTAAATTTCTTTATAGATCCTTTGAAAATCTCAAAGCGCCTTTGTTATCGAATGACGCATTGGTAATTATTGTGTGTTTTTAAAATGATTACGATTATATATATATTAAAATTGTGCAATCAATATAATCAAATTGAAACGCACAAGTAGCATCCTAGCATCATCTCTAAAAAGAAAAGAAAAAAAAAATACCCTTATTGTAAAGCCCTAGATGCTTGTTCAAATTTGGACACAATTTTTATTAAAGGATTTCAGATTTCTTTTTTTTTAATAGCTAAAGTAACACTAAATAATCTAATAAGACTAGCTCAAATTTAATTTCTTAGCTTTTTCCTTTTTTTATTTGAATTTTCGAAATTTTTAATATTTTTAATAAAAAATATCTTTTTTAAATTTTTAAAATATTTCCTAATTTTTAATCTGAAGATAGGGGATCTGAGCTGGGCTGTTGAGCACAATCCAAATATGGGCTGAACTTGGACTCCCGGGCTTTGGACAAGAACTTAAAAACGAGAAGTCGAGAAAGGAAGGGGCTTACGTACTAAGCCCAATCCGACTTTACCCTGAAAATTCCCAATCTAAACCCATACCCATCAAAGCTAACTTTAAGCCCACATCCACTAAAACAAAACAGCTCACACCTCAAGCCTAATCCTATTTCCCCTTTCTTTACTTTTTTCTAATCCATCTTCTCCTCCCCCACGATGCCTCCTTCACCGAAGCAAGCGTTCTCCGCGTGACGGCCTTCTCCGAACCAGCAACACCCAGAGCAACATGATGTAGCCCGCATTGAAGACCAACTCTCTCGACCAAGAAGATCAGCCCCCATTCAAGCTCGACGAAACCGAGAAGCCGTATCGATATCTTGAGTCCATCCCGGAAATTTAAAAGACACCTTGGGAGCCATGAAGACGCTTGTACTAGTTTCTAATTTCTATGCTATTTACTATTTTCCTAGTTTCAACACTCTGTCTTTATTTCTTTGATGATATAAGCCATCCAATTCCTTGTACAAGACAGACGACTTTTGATGAATGAAAACTTTGCTTTGAAGCAAGTATCGTGAACCTTGTAGAGTTCATACCCTTGAAAACCTAAAAGAGTTTTCACTCCGTCCTTGAAGAGTCGGAGCTTTCGAAATCTGCATTCTTGAAGAGTTGCAGTCATCGATCTAGAAGAATCGGTGCCCTTTCAACTTCCTTGGAGGCCTAGAAGAGCAACCAACGGAGTCTCTATATTTTCCTGTTCTATTCGTTATTTTCAACCCAAATTAGACCATCCTATAGTGCTTATTTTAGAAATCCCAAAATAGAGAAATTGTAGATCCAGAAGTCTTTGTTCATTTGGCTTTGGAATCAGGTCGATCCGATTAGTATCGACAAAGATACGACTGTTCTCCTGAGCTTGTGCAGTGCTGAAATTTCTGATCGTCCTGTTTCCCGTGTGCGAGTCACTCTCCCAATCCTATTGTTTGAGAAAGCCTAACCTTGGCTTGCATCATTTGGTATCTGAGCTTTAGAGGAGAGGAAAATGCCTCCAAGACAAGCTAGACGTCGTCGCGGCAGAACCATTCCCTCGATGAAGTGCACACACTCGCTGAGAATATGCAACAACAATTGATGAATTGATGCGAGAAGTTCAGCGTTTGAGGGCTGAAGCAAATAATTCTCCACCCCGTTCCAGGACTGAAGATTCCCATGGTGACTCTTCCTCTTCGGAGAGTGTTCAATCTATTCACGGTCGGAGGCATGTTCGACATCGTTTACAACATATTCTTGAGCCAGATTGGGAAAATGAAGTCAAGAAAGATGTTCCAGAATTTACAGGTACTAACTCTCCTTATGAAATTGTTGATTGGCTGACACTTGTGAATGAGGTATTTGGGCATCGAAATGTTCCGGAGAATTGTCGAGTTGGGATCATTACTATGCGATTCCGAGGCAAGGCGATTGCTTGGTGGAGACATGAAAAACAAACTCGCCAAGCCGTTGGCAAAGCACCAATCACTTTGTGGAGAAATATGGAGGGCAAGATTCAAAAAGATTTTCTTCCCAAAGGATATAAGAGAGAGCTCTACCAATGGTACCAAAATCTAAAACAAGGTACGTGAATAGTGGACCAATACACCAATGAATTCAATGAGTTGGTGATTCGTAACAATATCCAGGACCCGGAGGAGGTGCTTATGAACAAATACTTGAACGGTCTTCAATTTTACATTCAAGACGCCTTGGAAGTCCTCGACATTTGGGACTTAGGAGATGCACACCAACGGGCACTCAAAATGGAGCACTCTCGTTCTCGGAGACAGCAATCAACTACCATGACAAGTCGGGCCACTAAGAGTACCACTAGCATTGCTAAAGTTGCTGAGGCTACAATGCAATCTGCTAGTAAGCCTTCTACTCAGCCCCATGTTTCGAAGCAACCTGCTATGTTCGAAATACGTTGCTATTCTTGTGGGGGAGTTGGGTCATCGTGCTAGCAATTGTCGAGTCAATAAGAATCGACTAGCCGGTAAAGCCTTCTTGGTGGATAATGATTCTGATGAGAATGCTGAGGATCCACTTGAAGAGGAGTTGAACAATGATGAAGAAGCTGCGGATGATGAACAAGTAGTGCATGCTGACACTGGCGAACTTCTTATGGTGGGGAAAATTTTTCTTACTCCTCGAGATGACATTGGAGATAGGTGGCTGCGTACCAATATTTTTCATTCTACTTGCACAATCATGGGAAAGGTGTGTCAATTAATTATTGACTCTGGTTGTTGTGAGAATATAATTTTTGAAGTAGCGGCAAACAAGCTGAAGTTGGAATTAAAAACGCACCCTACGCCTTATAAAATGTCGTGGTTGAAGAAAGGCGGCGACGTAACTGTTTCAAAACGATGCCTTGTTAATCTATCCATTGGTTCTGTTTATAATGACAAGATATGGTGTGATGTTCTGCTAATGGATGCTAGTCACATTATTCTTGGTCGACCATGGCAATTCGATAGGAGGACTACGCATGATGGTTATCGAAATACATATTCTTTTGAATTTGGAGGCAAGAAGATTACGTTGGCACCTAGTAGGGAACCTTTGAAAACTCCGTAGTTGAGAATTCCTTCTCCCCTACGTTGTTTACAATGAAGGATATGAATGATGCTTTGAAAGGAGTTCATATCTTGTATATTTTGCTTAACTCCAGGTGAGCAAAATGGGCTAAATACATCCAAGAGTTCACTTTCATTATTAAGCATAAGGCTGGAGCTCAGAATCAGGTTGTCGATGCCCTTAGTCGAAAGAAGAGCTTGCCCTCTACAATGCATTCTACTGTTCTTGGATTTGATTCTTTTCAGAAGTTATATCAAGAAGACCCCTACTTTTCCAAGATCATTCTCGATGCACATGAAAAGAAGCTTGCTGATTTTACTGTATGTGATGGTTTTCTTTTCAAAAGAAACCGTTTATGTGTGCCGGATTGTTCTCTTCGTCAAAGGGTGATCGATGAAGTTCACAATGAAGGACATTTTGGGCGTGACAAAACTGTACAACTTGTCTCAGCCAAATACTTTTGGCCTCATTTGAAACGTGATGTACATTGACATGTGATAAGGTGTCGACGTTGCCAGATTGGAAAGGGACAAGCTACTAATTCTAGCCTTTATTTGCCCTTGCTAATTCCACATGCCCCATGGGAGGATATCTCTATGGACTTTGTCCTTGGACTACCACGCACAAACAGATGTATGGATTCGATCTTTGTTGTTGTCAATCAATTTTCAAAAATGGCACATTTAATTCCATGTCGAAAAACTATGGATGCTTCGCATGTTGCTGACTTATTTTTCAAGGAAGTCTATAAGTTGCATGGCATTCCGAAGACCATTACTTCGGATCGGGATACAACATTTCTTAGTCATTTTTGGCGACAACTGTGGAAGAATGTCGGTACTAAACTGCAATATAGTACCGTGTTTCATCCCTAAACGGATGGACAAGCGAGGTCGTCAATCGAACATTGGGAAATCTATTAAGGACTTTGATTGATAATAATCCCCGTTCTTGGGAGACGCGGTTGTCACTTGGAGAATTTGCATATAATTGTGCCGAGAACCGTAGCACTGGATATAGTCCATTTATGATCGTATATGGTCGACAACCGAACACTGCTCTTGATCTTGCACCAATTCCTTTTGTTGAGAAGTCGAGCAGCAAAGTTGACGATATTGTTTCTCAAATGAGGACAATTCATGAAGATGTGCGCCAAAGACTAAAGAGCAAAACTGAATCCTATAAAACGAACATCGACAAGCAGCGACGTGAAGTTATCTTTGAACCTGGAGATTTTGTTTGGGCTTATTTGCCACCGGAATGGCATCCCGTCGGAAGTTATAACAAGCTTAGTGATCAAAAGCTTGGCCCTCTCGAAGTTCTTGAGCGCATCAATCCTAATGCGTATCGATTAAATCTTCCTTCTCATATGAAGATTCATGACGTCTTCAACGTTCGACATTTAATACCTTATGTGGGAGATTTTTCTGATGATGATGGTGAGAATTTGAAGACGAATTCTTTTAAAGATGGGGAGGATGATGCAGCCCGCATTGAAGACCAGCTCTCTCGACCAAGAAGATCGGCCCGCATTCAAGCTCGACGAAACGAGAAGCCATATCGATATCTTGAGTCCATCCGAAAGTTTGAAAGACACCTTGGGAGCCATGAAGATGCTTTTACTAGTTTCTAGTTTCTAGGCTATTTACTATTTTCCTAGTTTCAATGCTCTGTTTTTATTTCTTTGACGATATAAGCCATCCAATTCCTTGTACAAGACATACGACTTTTGATGAATGAAAACTTTGCTTTGAAGCAAGTATCGTGAATCTTGTAGAGTTCATACCTTGAAAATCTAAAAGAGTTTTCACTCCGTCCTTGAAGAGTCGGAGCTTTCGAAATCCACATCCTTGAAGAGTTGCAGTTATCGATCTATAAGAATCGGTGCCCTTTCAACTTCCTTGGAGGCCTAAAAGAGCAACCAATGAAGTCTCTATCTTTTCCTGTTCAGTTCGTTATTTTCAACCTAAATTCGACCATCCTACGGTGCTTATTTTTAGAAAACCCAAAATAGAGAATTTGTAGATCCAGAAGTCTTTGTTCATTTGGCTTTGGAATCAGGTCGATCCGATTTGTATCGACAAAGATACGACTGTTCTCCTGAGCTTGCGCAGTGCTGAAATTTCTGTTCGTCCTGTTTCCGTGTGCGAGTCACTCTCCCGATCCTACTTGGTTGAGAAAGCCTAACCTTGGCTTGCATCACAACACCATCTTCCAAACGTGTTGTCACTGGCACCCGCACCGCCGCTTGCCAGCCGATCTCCCCGCCGCCAGCTGAGGACCCCTCTCGGCCAAACGTGCAAACGATGAAAGAAACGGCGGAAAAGTGGCAAAGCGACTAAACGAGCAACACTGGGAATGCTAATCACAAAGACGATGCCTCAACAAAACGAATGTAACGCATGGACACTCAATTTTGGCCAAAAAGGGAAAGCACAAAAACAGATCTGATTGACGCGTTTCGTCGAACAGGTGACGGGCGCTTGTGAATCATGCGGGTTCCGACTCAACTAGGACTCGAACCGAACGGAGACTCTCGCCAACAAGCAATAAAACACACAACAACCAACAGAGGAAAGGACAGGGCCGGAGTTTGCGCGAGCCGGTCGGTCGCGAGCGCCAGCCCGGCACGCACAAAATAGGGCGGCGCGGGCGTCCGAAGGGCCTATCGGGTTCAGCTTGAGGACTTCGGGCGGAGCTCTTGCGCGGCTGAGGCATCGGCTGAAGATCTCTCGCTCTCCCTTAGTGGCTCCTTCGCTCGGACTCTCTCTCTCTCTCTCTCGGTGTCACTCTCGAGCCCCCGAACCAAAAAAACCCCCCCGCTCTTTCACTCGCTCCTCTCACCTTTAAGCACCGGCGCGTGTGGCCTCCTGCCATGCCAGCTGTCGCCGTCGGTCTGCCCACGACCACCAACTCTAGTGTGAGGCTCACTGTCTCCTCTGCCTATATCATGTCCACTATAGCAGAACGCGTGAGGAAAAGATGGGAGGAGGAGAGGGCTGGACTTGGAAGAGCAAGGGAAATGGGCTAGACCAGCCCACCTAGAGAGAAAAAGAAAAGGAGGGAAAAAAAGAGAGGTCGGGCTCGCTGCCTCTCCGGCCCGGTTTCGCTTTTCTCTTTTTTGGCTTTTTTCTTTTAAATTAATAATAATTAAAAACTAAAATTATTAATGTTTTAAAAATTTTAATAAATTATATTTCTATCATTGTAAATGCTGCTCCTAACACCTAATGCTTATGAAATTTAATGGAAATTATTTTTACTAGGATTTAAAATTTAAATGAGTCGTCAAAATTTAAGTATCAACAAGTAGTTTTTACAGGTTTTCAAATGTTTTTTTTTTCCTTAAAAAAATCTTTATATGCTATATTTGGTCATCGCATTCATCAATACTATGATTTAGGTGAAATTCAAGCCTTGTACAGGAAATTTTGGACAAACCAAATTCTTGCGGATTAAGAGAGATTATAATTCAATTGAAGATTTTACTTATATTTGGGTTACCAAACTTTGTTCTTTTTCTCATCGAAGGTGTATTGCATTCCAATTTTTTTCAGTTGTATCCCTAAATTTAGGCTTCGCTTTCCAATTTACTTATTATCTTTTCACGAAGAAAGGAGAAAAATTCTTGGTAGACTCATTCACACATGCACCAGATAATATGCGATAAAAGTCTATCGGGTGCTTTTATATTTCAATTTTGTAAATCAGTATTAGTACATCTTAACTCGCCCTAATTTTGAGAATTCTCAACCAATGGCCTTTAGCATGTTTAAAAAACAAGATTATCATGGTTGAGGATTTCGCAAATGGACTTTCGGAATATGATTAACTTAATCAACATCTTAAATGGAGTCTAGAGAGCCAAATTCTGTAGACATTTGAAGGAAAAAAGGAGAATAAGTTGCGTCTCATTCTGGCGATGAAATAGAAAATGTGGGCACCATGTTTTCAAATGTTTAAACAAGTTAGATTTTGATTAATGATAGGAGATGTGTATTATGGATGACATACTTTTTAATATGTGATAGATGATCTTAACCTATCAATCCATTCAAAACACGAGCTAAGCATGCATGTGCGAACTCTCAAGAGTAGCATGTCACCCTCATGTTGACAAATTACAAAGATAGGCCAATGGCCAAATTGCATTTCAAATTAAAGCGATCTTGTCAAACATCATGTTCTCTGGTACATGGGGAAAAGTACCAAAAAATTCATAAACCTATTGCATTGATACAAATTCAGTTCTAAATTTTTCAATTAAATTAATTCGCTCCTAAACATTTTTACATTGGTGTCAATTCAGTCCATCTGGCCAATTTTGACCGGCCAACGTTGATGTGAACGTTGACCGGTGGTCGAATGCTGACATGGCAATTTTTAAATATATTTTTGAATTTTTTCCCTTTTTTTTTTTTCCTTTTTTCTTTTCTTTTCTCCCTTCTTCCTCCTTAGACTATTCCGGCCACTGGGCAAGGGTCACGGCCCTCACCCAGCCTCTCTCAGGGCCGCCGGTGAGGCAGCTTCACCTGGATCTAGGCGAGGCAAGGGTCACGGCCCTCACCCAGCCTCTCTCAGGGCCGCCGGTGAGGCAGCTTCACCTGGATCTAGGCGAGGCAAGGGTCACGGCCCTCACCCAGCCTCTCTCAGGGCCGCCGGTGAGGCAGCTTCACCTGGATCTAGGCGAGGCCAGCCTCGCCCTGGCCTTGCCTTGCCGTGGGCGAAGGCAACCTTGTCGGCGGCTGGCGAGGCCATGGCGACCATCGCCTGGGTGGAGGTGAGGGCTTCCAAGTCGGAGGCTCGCTAGTCACTGGGCAAGGGCCGTTAAGCCCTTGCCGGCCATCGGGAGGGTCGCGGCCCTCGCTTGGCCTCACCTAGGGCCGTGGGCGAGGCGGCTTCGCCTAGATCTAAGCGAGGCCAGCCTCCCCCTGGCCTTGCTGTGGGTGAAGGCGGCCATCGCCAGGCCAAGCCAGTGTGCAGGCGATGGCCGCCTTCGCCTAGATCGAGGCGAAGCCGCCTCGCTCGCAACCCTAGGCTAGGCCCGGTGAGGGCTGCGACCCTCGCCCAGTGGCCGGAGAGGCTCGCTGGCCGCCACAAAGACAATCCAAGGAGGAAGGAGGGAAAAAAGAAAAGGAAAAAGAAAAAACAAGAAAAAAATAAAAATTAATATTAATATTAATTAAAAAATCAAAAAATAAAAAATAAAAAATAAATCATAAAAATTGCCACATCGGCGTTCGAGCACTAGCCGATGTTTATGTCGGCGCCCGGCTAGCCAAAATTGGCCGGATGGGTGAATTGATACTAGTAAAAGGTTTATGACTGAATTGGTCCAATTGAAAAGTTTAAGACTCAATTGGTACCAATGTAATAGGTTTATAACTTTTTTGGTACTTTTCCCCTAGTACAGGGGACTCAAGTTGGCTGGGGGTCGTCAAGTTATTCCCAGCTGACCATAGAAAAAAAGGCTAGAGCATGCCTACTTGCCTTGCAAGTTAAAATATGCCCTGCATTTCCTATATTTCTGGTTATCAAATGACTTTGCATTCTCATCTCGAGAAAGTGATCGAGAAAATCATGATGGTGAGTGTGCTTTTGAATCAGAAAAAGAGCCTTGATTCATGGCATTTCAATAGTCTTTTAAAAAGACAGAATCAGTCACTTCAGATTCTAAACAAGTCGCTTTAGATAGAGATTCATATTCCACTCAACTCAACTAAGCTCATTCCGAGCAAATCAAAGGAATCAAATGCACTAAAAATTGAGGATCTCTCTCATTTAGAAATCTAGTCCAACCAAATAAATATGTACTTATAATGCCTGAATAGAATAGATGAAAGCTAATTCAAAAACCCCAAAAACAACCTCGGAGAGAGTTTGACATCGGACCAGGATGTAATCTTTTAGTGGGAATGTCCTATCGAGGTGCATCTGTATGAACATGCAGTTCCAAAAGTAATTTCAACTCCTGTTATCACCATATAAATCCAGCCAGAAGCATGTACAGTGGCAGAATTTTACCACGAGTCTCTAAATAAAGATATGCAGAAATTCATATTGATTTTGATAATGCAAACTTTATATGCTCAACAACGATTTGATCTGCCTAGCATTACATCATGAAAACTGGAGTAAACATAAAACGGTGAAGTTTAGGCTCTAGAACAGACGAGACAAAGACCAATCCAAGCAATTATTGAGACCATAACGAAAGAAGAAAGCCGTCCAACATGCTTTTTGAAGGCCCAATCACCGAAAAGATTGACCGTCGAATGCATATGTTTAAAGATTGAAGTTCAAGATGTCAAAAAACGTACTCACAATCACAAGATTTATCTAGCATATAGCTCGTCGTTTTTTCTTACGTCCCTCGAGTAAAGTTGCATTTTTACACATGAATATAAGCAATAAACATAAAAGAGTAAGGAAATAATCGGAGGGCAAGTAATGAGTAATAGACATATCATATATGGCACTAAAATTAATGGCGTAGTGGCTAACGTGGCTAATTATCACAATGGAGGAGGATTTATATAGTGAATTTAAATGATGAAACCGTTTAACATTTTAAAATGCAAAAAGAATGTAAAAGAAGCAGATAAATACAAAAGTTAACCGAAATGAAAATTAAAGAGAAATGAACTATTTAATTTTTATCTAATTTACATTACATTTTCCTTTCCTTATAAGTTCGTGTATGTAACTGGGGTCCTCCTGACATGATTCGGTATTCCGATAAAAAACATTTCTATGACCTGCATTTAGTTATTTCATTACGTTGGAAATTTGACATCGCCCATGTGAAGAAAATTCTAAAAATAGGAAATTTAATAAGTCAATGTATGAGACAATTTGACGGTGTCAATTTACACAATCTAAATAATGATGACTCGATTTGTACTGTTATAAAGATATTTGTGAGCAAATCGGATCGCTAAAGTTTGGTATCATGGGGTTGTAAATTGCCACAAAGCAAAATGATGTGAAGGAACGCGTTAAACTCCAATATGACGGCATACGTACAAAACAAAGAATGCACAGAGATTCCCCCTAAACCCCCCCCCCCCCAAACAATATTCGTACATAACAAGTCCCAAGAATATCCATCGATCACTACATAATTTGATCCCGACTTTGTCCTGATTAACGTGCTAATTAATATTCCAATTAGTGAACGAACCAACAAAGAAGTTAGTGAGATCCGTCATACCAATTAAAAAAAAAAACGAGGAGGAGCATGCCAAAGTTGAGTCGGCACGTTTTCTCAGCGTCAAAAGCGTGGCTTACCATGGACCACTCTTCTTTCCAAGAATCATCTCGGAAGATCAATGGCATAATTAATGAAATGAGAGAACAAAAATAATACGTATTGATAAAAAGCATGTAAGCATTGCTATTATCTTCTCCATCTAAAAGTCAATAAAATTCCAAAACAAGAAAATATCAATTCAGCTTTCTAAGGTCGCTTCTTCGGCGAAGCTTCTCGCTAACTTCCATGAAACCCTAAAAACCACAATCTTCTTCCAAGTTCCTGCTGTGCACGTACGCACACAACCGTACCACGGAAGCTCCTCGATGCGTGTATAAATAGACCGGTGGAGTCTTTGAATTCGAATTGTCGTCTCACGGCGCCGTTAGCATTTCCTCATACTTCTTCATTAGTTCCCCCAATCTGCACATACATACCAATCTTCGATTCATTGTATAACTATGTCCCCCTCGGAACTGGAGATTTACGTCGGATTTTCGAGAACCTCGACAAGAACGGCGATGGCCAGGTGAGCCTCGAGGAGCTCAATTGGCTGCTCGAGAAAATCGGTATCCATCATAGCCTGGGCAAGCTGGAATTATCTATAGGGAAACCGAGCCTCGACTTTGACGAGTTTTTGTTCTTTTACGACTCCATATCGTCGGAAGAAACCATGAGGAGCGGTGGAGTGGAATCCCGAGAGAGCAGTGAAGGAGATGTCAATCAAGAGACCGACCTTACCGAGGCGTTCAAAGTGTTCGATTTGAACGACGACGGCTTCATTTCCTGCCACGAGCTCCAGAGCGTCCTCTCAAAACTAGAGTTATGGGACGAGAGAAGCGGGAGAGACTGTAACAGCATGATTCGTGCGTATGATACTAACAACGACGGGAAACTCGATTTTGAGGAATTCAAGAGCATGATGTCGATTATAATTTCTTGATGATTTCTTAAAAAGCGGGGCATGTCTTGGGTGGGATTTGCTTTTATACATCACACTGATTCTGTATACTTTTATGACTCCATACTTTTGTTTAGCTCCTACCGTTACTCTCCCTTCCTACTTCAGCGTGCTATTATTTTAGTTAGGAGAAAATTATTCAAAAAATCATAAATTTATTGTAGTTTTGCCAATTAAGTTCTAAGTTTTTAAATTTTGTCAATTGAATTTTAAGCATTTTTACGTTTTGTTAATTGATATAATTAATTTTGAATGAAAATCGCTAACATGGATGCTAGCCATCTTTTTCATTTTTTTTCCTTTTCTTCTATTTTTTTTTACCATGACCGCTAAGTAGGTGAGGGCCATGACACTCGCTTGCGGCCATTGCTAGACCATCAGCCATGGGCAAGAGTTGTAAAAGAAAATGGAAAAACAAAATAATAATAAATAAATAATTCGATTTTTTTTGAAAAAAATTATCCATATCAAAACCAGCAATGTCATGTAAGACAACCGGCATCCACGTTAGTGATTTCCAACAAAAAAATGATTGGATTGACTCAAATGACAAATTGTTAAAAGGTTTAGGATTCAATTGACATAGTGTTAATATATTTATGACTAAATTGAAAATTAAAAGATTTATGACTGAATTGGTAAAAATGTAATAGGTTTATAATTATTTGGACAATTCTCCTTTCTAACTAGTATTTTGGCCATCTCTATGTTCCTAGCGTCAATGCTAATTCTACCTTTAAGCATGCAAGGGTAATTACACATATGCCTGATGCGGGGCTGAGTCCCACACATATTTTCATTTAACAATACTAGTCCTCAACACACACGCATGCCTCATCTTTACTTACGCATTTTAGTCACAAGATTAAGGACATGAATTGATTTCACTTTCTACACATTTTAGACATTTCCTCGGTAGGAGATGATTTAATTCTAAAGTGGAAGTTGGAGGTAAATGTTCAATTCGAGCAGGAGAAGTTAATTTTCAAGAGATTTTTTCAAAATAAGATAATGCCAAGATACGGGGTATTAAACAAGTTGTTGCCCATGCCCTACGTGCGTGACTGAGGATGAAGAGAATTTGCACAAGATGACCAATTTAGATTTTATTATTATAATGATTATGGAGCTTTAAGGGTATTTTAGTAAATTAATGGGGACATCAATTTCAAAAGCTCCCTATGTATGGTTTGGGTAATACTCCACGGGAGTAACCAATTGATTCAATTGCTCACACACAATTAAGAAGCTCAGATGCACACGTTTGGTGCCAACCATAATGTTTTGCTTTGGAGCTAGGGACGTCAACTTTTCCTAGGTATGTAGGAGGAAAAAAAGAAAAAGAAAAAAAGAGAGATACATGTGGATTATTACTCAATTAGTCTTAAACATATTGTAAGATTGCTAATTTAGTTTTAAACTATTTAATTTGGCCAATGCAGTTCTAAATCTTTTGACGATTTTCCTATTTTGATATGGAGGTCTAATTAGAGATTTAGTCAATGTCATCCTAAGTGGCATAACCAGCGATTCAACGTATACGACTCCACTCAAAACGAAGTCGTTTTGAAAAAAATTCATAATTTTTTCTTTTTTATTGTCCATCGCGCTTCCTATAGCTCTTCTCTCTCTCCTCTGAAGCTCTATCTTTGCTCTTCTTCGACTTGGACGAGTTCTCTCGGTCATCTTGGTTCCCCACTGTGTTCTCCAGACACTCGTACTTTTTCACGATGATGGTGGTGAGAAGAAAGGGGATTCTCGGTTCCTAGGATTTTTATGGAGAGTGCCGACCGAGAAATCGCAAGGTGGTTCGGTTCGACGTTTCAATCCGCATCGATTGACCTAGGACGAATTTGGGTTTGAGTGTGTCTCATCCTTTAAGCGGCACCCTCCTCAGCTCAACGACATTGTCCGATGACAGCGCCCTTCTCAGCTCTCCTCCGTCCCCTGTGGCACCGCCACCACAAGCACACACGTGATGCCCTGTCTTAGATCATCCAAGACTATTCTAATTCAGTCTTAGATCATTCAGGACAATAAAAACCAAGCTCATCAGTATTTACAGTTTAAGCGTGTGGAGCAACCAGCAGAAAACGGGGAATAACGACGACGGAGAAATGCATTTCAAATACGAATAATATTTCACATAGAATTAAAAAAAAGAGAGTAGATAATAAAATAAATCAGAAAAACTAAGAAAGGTTCCAATTTGAGAAAATTAACAAAAGCTCGTCACAAATAATTAGAGGTTATCTAGGTTCTTTCCGCGCCACAAGCCTTCTATCGCATGGTTGAGTGCAAAAAAGCACATGAATTAAACAAAAAAAGAATGAAAATTATGTTAAGATTGTACTTTTCTTGATAACATTCTCAATTTGGCAGAAGATACTTTTTCGTCTTCACAGTTGTTAAGAATCTTTACAGAAATTAATTGGGGATGAGTTATAAGGGTAAACTAATCAAATCCAATTCGAGATTTCAGAGATGTTGTGAGAGATTATTTTCCATACTCATAATTATAACCTTGGTCGTTCTTGCCATGGTAGAAGAAAGGAAACAGTGTCCGTAAGAAGAGACAGAGAAGGAGGAA
Organism: Eucalyptus curtisii; assembly: GCA_017140595.1. Taxonomy (NCBI): domain Eukaryota; kingdom Viridiplantae; phylum Streptophyta; class Magnoliopsida; order Myrtales; family Myrtaceae; genus Eucalyptus; species Eucalyptus curtisii. Next base: position 35,384,474 of record CM029499.1, on the reverse strand, counting down.
ATTACTGGGACGAACCCGAAGGCCTGACAAAAATAGGCCGGATCCAATTAACTGACTCGTCGTTTCACAGCAAGACGTGCATAATGGAAGGAAACGTGGATAGTGGAATGATGTTTTCACCAAGGTATCGGCTGTTGGCATGTCTCTTTTCAACCTTCAGCCCCACCAAACGGTCCCTCTCACTCTTTTCAACTTTTCGAGAGAGGTCTCGCTCATGCTCTGGTTTGACATTGCTTCTGCTTGGGCTCGTTAAGCGTGCTTGAGTTTTTGTTGGCCACGCACTTCAGCTAAATCGTTTTTCGAGATCCATTTCCTCCTCCGCGTTTAGATTGGCCAAGTCATCTGCTATGACTTGGGAAGCGGTCTTATTGGCTTTCAAATGCTGGGTGGCCTCTTCGATGGCATGATCAGGGCGTAGATGATCTCCTCCCGAAACGGTCAATGTGAGAATTGTCTCGTGGTTGCGTCAGTAAACCTCCACTTCATCAGAACTGCTGCCTAAGCTCCGAAGGTATGGTAGAAGAGACGCCACTTCTGCATACCTCACTGAGTAGAGGTTCGAGTCTCGGAACAGCCAATGAATGATATGCAATCATCGCATGACCACCGCTGGAGAGTTCTAAGAAATTCTTAACAGTTTGTCCTTCACCATCTCATCAAAATGACCAAAGAAGAGGAACCTTCGGAATTTGGGTCCATGGAGTCCACCATTGGCTGAGTTAAAAGCTTTGTAGCTTTTTCCAAAATAAGCTTTGGCCCTGGCCGAAATGTTGGAAGGGTTTCCTGCTTCGACTTTGATTTGACTGTTTAGTCAAAGGAGAAGACGGCAGCGGCATTGCTGAAGGGGAGCTGAACCTCCAGTCGGAGCCGAGGCTAGAAGAACATCAGGAGCACTGACAGCAGCAAGAGTGGTGTCATTAGACGTCAGGATAGGAGAAGATGAGGTTAATAAAGAGAGCTCTGCGTTGCCTGATGAGAGTAAATATGCTGCCAATTAGTTTGGCCTACAATACAGGATTAAATGCGACTAAGAGATTGCAAATGCATACCTTGTTCTGGTCCTGGAAGAAGTAAAACAGGAAGTTTCAATGAACTAGGCTATCTTGAAGTGGCGGTGGTTTCCTCCAGCAAAGTTTGATTACTGAAGCAGGAAGTACATTTGTCAGTTCAGTTCACCGCTGGGTAAAGGTCATTTGAAGAGAGTAGTGAGCAGCATGTTAAGAGTAATAACCGTGTGCTGCCAAAGGAGTTGGGACGAAAGCAAATGATGCGTCTGAAAAAGAGGGTGACGGGGATTGCAACTTGTTTCGACACCTGCACCAGTGTCATCTTTAGAAAAGGGTTGGTCTGTCACGCCCCGATCTTCAGAAACGCGCACATCCCTTATCTTTGGTCGATATTAAAATGCGATATCCTAGGACTATACATTGTCGACCCCTTTCATTTTGTATTGCACATGCGGAACGATTATAAAAATCCCCGAGACAATAAAACATTGGGATAGAACAAGTAGGACTAGAAACTTAAACACGAAAACCAACAACCTTATATACAAATATAACGACTCAGCCATACATGTACATATACAAGCCATGCTAAAAAAGTTGGTTTCTACTCAAATTGATTCTACAACAAAAGTCATCAAGATCCTACTCTGGATCATCCTCGGGGTTCTCCTCCAGATACTCCTCTTCGATTTCTTTCTCCTCGGCTTCTTCATCAGGGTCCTGAAATGTTGTCCCACAATCGGGATGAGACTACGTCTCAGCAAGTTCTACCCCCTAAGACCCGATTAGTAAACTAATACACCTTAGGGTTGCCTATGCACAACATGAGTCGAAGTAGGGGTGAGCGCGGTTCCCGGGTAGAACCGGGAACCGGAGAACCGAACCGGAGGTTCCGGTTCGGTTCCGGTTCTTAAAGAACCGGTTCCGGTTCCGGTTCCATTTTTCCGGGAACCGGCGATCCGGTTCCGGTTCCGGTTCCAAGCGGAACCGGAACCGGAACCGGAACCGGTCGCGGAACCGGAACCGGAACCGGTCGCGGAACCGGAACCGGAACCGGTCGCGGAACCGGAGCCGGAACCGGTCCGGAACCGGTCGCGGAACCGGTTTCGGAACCGATTAGGGTTCCAAAGGAACCCCTCCCCGCTCGGTCTCCCCGCTCGGTCACTCGGTGCTCGCTCTCCGGCTACGAAAGTTTCAGACATACACAATCGCCGGATCCACCGAGCCACCGCCGCTGCTCGCCGATCCACCGCGCCACCGCCGCTGCTCGCCGACCCACCGCCGCTGCTCGCGACCCGCTCGGTCACCGGTGCTCTGCTCTCCAGCTCTGAAAGTTTCAGACATACACAATCGCCCGATCCACCGCGCCACCGCCGCGCTCGCCGTCCACCGCGCCACCGCCGCGCTCGCCAACCCACCGCGCCACCGCCGCGCTCGCGACCCACCAGCGACCCCGCCGCTGCTCGCGACCCCACCGCTGCTGCTCGCCGATCCACCGCGCCACCGCCGCGCTCGCGCCGACCCACCGCGCCCGCTTGCCCCGCGCTCGCGACCCACCGGCGACCCACCGCCGGCTGCTCGCGACCCACCGACGCGCGCTCGCCGACCCGCTGCGCCACCGCCGGCGCTCGCCGCCCCCACCGCGCCACCGCCGCGCTCGCCGATCCACCGCGCCACCGCTGCGCTCGCCGACCCACCGCGCCACCGCCGCGCTCGCGACCCACCCCGGCGACCCACCGCCGGCGCTCGCGACCCACCGCTGCTCGCCGATCCACCGCGCCACCGCGCCTTGCTCGCCGACCCACCGCCGTTGCTCGCCGACCCCTGTTGGAGGTGGGTTTACCTTTTTGGCTTCTGGGTTCTTTGATGTATAGGTTCTTGTCCCCTGTTGATGGCCCGGTGGGTTACTGTTTCTTGGTTTTGTTGTTCTGTAATTCGTGTCTTCTTTGTTCTGTTCCTCTTTCTGATTGTAAAGAATGGTGAAAGAATTCGGGGGCAGGAGGGGGGTGGATTTTGAGTTGCAGAACTTCGTTTAGTGCTGCCCGAGATCCTCAATTGTTGTTGTCAATCTTCATCGTAACCTAGCGAATGAGCACTTCTTGTGGTGATCCCATGGGTTAGCGGCGAGAGGAATAAGGCTAGGAATAATTTTACGGGCGACTTTGTAGAACCCATGATCTTGGACATCGAAGGTGGCTGGGCGTGTTTAGTGTAGTGGAAATTGCTTATAGATATGCTTGGATGCTCGATCAAATCGCGGATATACTCTTAGGCAAACCAAGCCACAACTATACCAGGCTTTGTTTGAAGATGGAACGAAGACGGTTTTGTTGCATCCGTCTTTGGAACTTCGCAGCTGAAGATTCCTAGGGGAGGCTGTCTTCACATTGTACCTCATTGAACTGCTAAATTTTATGGGATATTCCCTCGGTTATGACCACCTAATAATTATTTGCTACCTATTTATCGTCACCATCCTTGTTGCAGAATCCAGTTTGTCCATGGAGAGAATTGTTTACTTTCCTGGGTTTTTATGATCAATGTAGGAACTTTAGTTTGGCGCAATCTGATTTTCGCGAATTGGCAGAAGGTTTCCTTGGAAATCTACTTCGTTTTGTGTTTTTAGTTAGCGTGACGAAACAATATTTTGGGACTGTCCTAGCTTTGGCTGCGTAACCGCAAGTATAAAATTGCCATGTCTACCACTTGTGCCTACAAGGTGCATGCTATTATTGTTTATGAGTGGTCAAAATGTGCGCCTAAATTAATATTCTATTATTATTGTGTAGTGCAAAGTTAATGTATCAAGATAACACATCAATGGAGGTGGAGGGATGTGAGGAGATCACTCCGATTACGGAATCGGAGTTTTCCGGCGATGAAATTGAAGAAGAGGCACCCCCTACCTCGAGTGCCACAAATAAGGTACCCGATTTTCATCCTCCCCATGATAAGAAATACACATCCGAATGCTGGAATCATTATTCCAAAATTAGTGATAAGGATGGAAAAATATATCAAGTGAAGTGTATTCATTGTGGGTCAATGCTTAAGTATCGTGTTGCTAACGGTACTTCTGCAATGAGGAAGCACTTGACCACATGCAAGAGGTTTTCCCGTAATCTAGATAAGAGGCAGAAATTCTTTGTACCACGTAATGTCAACATGGCTGGCAAGGCAGGAGGAGATTCTAGTACTAGTAGCGTCTTATCGACATGGGCATTTAATCAAGAACGTTGTAGGCTCATGCTTGCTCGATTCATCATCCTTGATGAGCAACCTTTTTCCTTGGTTGAGCGTGTTGGATTTCGTGAATATGTTACTGAGTTACAACCTCTCTTCAAACATGTATCACGTTTCACAGTGGCAAAAGATTGCATGAAGTTGTTTTTATGTGAAAAAGTTCTTTGAAGAATTATTTTGGAAAGATTAATTCTAGGATCGCACTCACGACGGATACATGGACTTCCAATCAAAATCTGAATTATTTGTGTCTCACTGCACATTTTATTGATGAAAATTGGAAGTTGCATAAAAGAATCATCAACTTTGTGGTGATGCATAGTCACGGGGGTAGGGAGATTGGGAAAATGGTGGAGGAATGCATTGAGGAGTGGGGAATAGAAAAAAAGGTGTCCACAATTACCGTGGATAATGCTAGCTCGAATGATGTTGCAGTTGGCTATTTGAGGGAAAAACTTTCGAAACAAAAGTCGTTGATATTAGATGGTAGTGTTCTGCACATGAGGTGTACAGCTCATATATTAAATTTGATTGTGAGAGATGGCTTGACTATGGTACGTGACTCCATTGCACGTATCCGAAATGTGGTTAGGTATGTAAGGAGTTCTCCCACAAGAGCCCAAGGATTTCAATCTTGCATTAAGAAAGAAAATATCACTTATAAGGGTTCGGTGGTTCTTGACGTCGCCACTAGATGGAACTCCACTTACCTCATGTTAGACACCGCCATAAAGTTCAAAAAAGCTTTCGAAAGGATGGAAGATCACGATCCATCTTTTGTAAGTGAGCTTAATCATGAAACTCCTAGTGAAGATGATTGGGACAATGCTATTATTCTTTCGGATTTTCTCAAAGTATTCTATAAGGCCACCAATCGGATGTGCGGGACTTCATATGTTACTTCAAATGATTATTTTGAAGGGATAGCTCTTTTGTATAGAAATTTGAAAGATGCGATCAATGCTTCGGATCCTAAACTTCAAGATATGGGTGTGAAAATGAAAGAAAAATTTGACAAATATTATGGAGGCTTGGATAAAGTGAATATGATGGTGTTGATTGCGGTTGTGTTAGATCCTAGAGCCAAGTTAAATTATGTGAGTTTCTTGTATGGAAAAATTTATGATGATGAATTGAAAATTAAAGAGATGCATTACAAGGTGAAGGATACATTGGAGCGTTTGTATGAATTTTATGAGCAATCTTCTCTTATTTCAAGTGATCAAGATCTCGGTGGCCATAATTTGGGTGCAAGTAGTGGTAGTTCCAATTCCAATACCGATACGGGTGGTATTAGTGGAGGAATAGATAAGCATAATGCCCAAGATTGGAAGAAAATGTTTTTATACTCGAATGAACAAGGGCGTGATGACAACAAGTCCGAGCTTGATGAGTATCTTCAAGAAAAAAATGAAAAGGATCTTAGTCTTGATATTTTGATTTGGTGGAAGACTAATAGCTCAAAATATAAGATCCTTTCCTTGATGGCTCGAGATATTTTGTCAATTCCTGTAACTACCGTTGCTTCAGAATCAACTTTTAGTACATCGGGTCGTGTGCTTGATGGCTTTCGGAGTTCTTTAACTCCAAAAGTAGTGGAAGCTTTGATTTGCACTCAAGATTGGTTGAAAGCCGCTCGTGTACCGCTTGATGTTGAAGAGTGTATTGAGAATGCAGAACAATTTGAGTTGGGTAAGTAATGTTTATTTTTTTATATATTGTAATTCTTTGATAAGTGAATATTTTATTTAATCTCTTCCTCTCTTTTTTCAGATATGGTTGGTCTTAATGCGGAGATTATCGTCGATAAATAGAGTTGGTGGTGTCGCATCTGCAATGGGTCCAACGGTTGAGAAGTCAAGCAAGGTTTTTTGTTGGCTTTGTGCTGCTTTAATTGTGCAGAAGTTGATTGATGAACAACTTTGTTTATTGTAATCTTAATGTAGACTCCTCTTATGTACATTGAATTTTTGAACTATGTTGTCAAAGAATTTAGGAGCCTTTATGCGCGTAGGTTATAATTTTTTTATTTTTATTTTATAATTTTTTTTTTTTCGCGTACGTCATAGTCCAAATATAAAAAAAAAAAAAAAAAGAACTGTTGGAACACAGGAACCGACCCCGGAACCCGTGATGGGGTAGGTTCCGTGTTCTCGGTTTTGACGGGTAGGTTCCGGGTTCCAAAAAATGAGGAACTGTACCCGAGGGTAGGTTCCGTGTTCCGGACGGAACCGAACCGGAACCCGGAACCGCTCACCCTAGTCGAAGACTTACTTGGCCTCAGATTCCATCTGCATATTAGCCCATATCAAATAAGCATCCAAGCAATCACATCACTGATCGAAGCATCGATCTAACCGACCTAGTCGATTACACACCAACAAGACCGCTCACGGTCATTTCAATTCAATCAATCAATTCATAATTATGAATCACGGTTCTTAGGACATAACTTATCTATAGGTGGTAATCACGGCCCCACTAAGCAACTTTCAATATAATCAGTAACCACACTCCGCACGCGTTCCAACTGATAACCACTACCACACAAGGGCATAGCCTACTTGTAGTTCGGCTATCTACCGACATTAATGCCGCATCGCCTCCCCCTTGGAGCGCGGCTTCGTCACTACGTCGACGGCATTCCCGAAGGAGCATAGGTCCAGTTGGCCTAGCCTCTACTGCGACCCGAGCCTCGTCACTAAGTTTAGAATCAGGTCTAGTTGGCCTAGCCTCTACTGCGACCCGAGTCTCATCACTAAGTTGACGGCGATCCAAAAGGAATACAGGTCCAGTTGGCCTAGCCACTACTGCGACCCGAGCCTTCCAACCAGCACACGACAAATCAATACTGACCCTCGGACACTTTGCATTTCATTCATATACTCCAATTACAATGGTAATCCTTAAAAATTCAATTTTTGATGCCAAACCCGACACTTGGGATTTTCTGAATAAAATCCATATTTTTCACAATCAACACTCAATTTGCATTATCCACTCATCAAATTCAAATTCTAAGTACACAGCAGCGATCAGCACGAAATTCTAAGCGTCGACCATCCCGGTTAAATTTCCGGAAAATAAATCATTAAATAATTAATTTCGAAATTTAATATTTAAATACAAGAAATTTAACTTAGCACAATATAAAGCTCAATTAAATAAACGGACTACACCACAATCATCAGCATAAAATCCCGGTCACCGGCCATCCTAGTTGAATTTCCAGAAAATAAATAATTAAATAATTAATTTCCAAAATTAAATAAATAAATACAATAAATTCAATTTAGCATAATATAAAGTTCAATTAAATAAACGGACTACACCACGACAATCAGCACGAAATTCCGGTCACTAGCTATCCCAGTTGAATTTCCGAAAAATAAATAATTAAATAATGAATTTCGAAAATTAATATTTAATTCCTAAAAATTCCATTTAGGCCCGAATTGCCTAATTAACACCCGATAAGGGTCGGGAAAAATTCAAGAGACATCCAATAAATACTATGGGCCATTCTCTATCTAAGTACACTAACCATTTCACTAATATATAATGCAATTCACTAATAATCCCTAATCCATTCTAATCTAACCACTTAATTACACTTAACTAACACTAATCAACCTTTAAGTGTAATTAGCAAACTAAGAAGGCATTAGTGAGCAAAACTCACCGGAATTAAGCGCAAAACGAATCAATCCGACGGGGACGACACGAGGAACGATAAACCCCAAAGCACGGCTCGGGTTCGGGGCCCGGAAACGGCCCAAAAGCGACCCGGACCAGCTGGAAACCCACTCGCTGGGTTGCTGTTCTGGGCTAGCCGAGGCTGGTTCGGTGGCTGAGGCGACGAAGCAAGGCCGGGGAGGGCGAGGAAGCTCCGGCGGTCCGAACGGTGGCGGAGATGGCCGGACGGGGCGAACGGGGGCGAGCGAGGCCGAACGGGGTTGGACGGCACACGGCGAGGACGGCGAGGTGCGGGCGGGGGGCGGCGGAGCACGCGGCGTGCGCGGGCGTGCGGTGCGGGCGGCGGTCCAACTCCGGTGTGGCGGCGGCGGCTTCGGCGAGCCGTGCGTCCAGCCTTCTTCTTCCGCTTCGGTTTTCACGAACAAGAAGGGAAGGTGGAGAAGAAGTCGGTCACGGGAGAGTGAGGGAAGAAGAAAGAGAAGAGAGAGGTTTGAAAAGTCAAAGAAAGAAAAAGTAAAGAGGAAGACCGCCAAGCATTCGGTGGAGGGGTGCGCACGAGGGGGAAAAAGAAAAGAGAGGGAGAGAGAGAGAAAAAGAAAAAGAAAAAGAAAGAAAGAGAGAGAGAGAGAAAAGGGAAAAAGGAGTGTTTGGCTAAAAATGGAAAAGAAATGGGAACATCAAAAAAATAAAAGGATTTCCTCAAATAGAAAATCCTAATCCCAATTTCTTTTAAATAAGCTCATGGATTCTCAAAAGGATTTTCCAATTTAGAGTTCTTGATTCCCACTTGTATTTCTACAGCCAATTTCTCTCTTGAATTTCTCTCAACCGACTATCAAAAATCAATTGATATCTCACTTATCAAATTGATTATTTTTCTCATCCAAGACTCCCTCATGCTTCTCAATTCCACAATCCCCGGCTTCAACTGAACGAAAATGGCCCTATTTATCCAGTCGAAATTTGAACCCGAAAATCCGGATGTCACAAATCTTCCCCTCTTATAAAAATTTCGTCCTCGAAATTTAAACCTTTACTAATCCTTATACAAAAGGTGGGGGTATTGTCGTTTCATTGAGTCTCACTATTCCATGCTAATCCTTCGGTCTCGTGGTGTTGTCCGACCATTTTGACCAAGGAGACCATCTTGGTATACAAAATCTGTTCTTTCTGAACCAACAACTGAACTGAGCTTCTCACATATGACACTCGGTCGTCCTCATCTGATCTCTTTTTCTCGACTCCCTAATGAACCTTTAAATTTCAACGATTCAAAATTTCTGACAGTTCTGTTTAGTCTTTATTCGACATTGATCGACAACTACAAACACCGATTTACGAGCCGACTCTAGTCTCGTGATCTTTCTTCACTTCACTTTCTTTTCACCACTGAAATTCTGTACCCTCTGTTATGCACTGCTTGAGAAAGAACCCTCTGAAAACTCTGCCAAACTTGAAATCTCTTATTTAGATTCGAAATATAATTCATCCCCGACACTCCATGCCGGTGAATTATCTGATGCACACACACTTCGTATACCCACTCTATGACATGAGAATCTTCAATTTCTGAAATCGAACTTAGATTGGCGGTTAATTTCACTTCGACATGCTTTTAGTGTGACCTAGGCTACTTTGGGTAATTTTCGAGCTTTTTAGGACAAATGACTAGTGGTCGATTTTTTCGAGCCACAATGAACCCACTCGACACATTGTCGATTCTCGATTGTCGTGAAAATATCGAGGATTCAAATACGGACACGGGTACCAAAACAACGGTAAAATCAAATTAGTGCCGGTCGATGAGAATTTTCCAATTTAGTGGGGTCACCCACGATTGGTCATTCATCTTAGTCGAACCGACCTATCTCTGATCTTAATTCGATTTTAACTGTGCCGTCATGATCTCTAAAGATGAACAAGGTCAAGAAATCGATTTCTGGTTTAATTCCCAAGTCTATTTGCCTTAAAGTCCTTAACAACTCACCCAGCTAGTCTAGTTATCTCGTGAGTGGCCAACTCAGAGAAAAGCACGAAGTCGCGCCGATGAAATGCCCAATTTATCCAATCAAAGACAGAATTCAAAAATCTGGATGTCACACACCCAAAACAAGATCTATTCGTACTTGTACCAAGGTGGACCTACTCCATCTATCGATTAACCACTATGCTCAAGTGGTATTAGTAATTCCCCGACTCCTTAGTAAGCTTGTCACAATGTTCCATTGTGATATATTTTCATTCCCACTTGGGACTCTCGAGTGATGGTAAGATCCTCCGGGTTTGCATTATCGAACTTCCACTTACCGACACCTTTGACACTTGCAACCGCTTGGTGATATCTATCTTCATATCAGCCTACCAAAATAACTAACGTCGATTCTGATCTACCTTGAATGGTCTAAACAGATACTGCAAAACCACACAGTGAATTTCTGACAAGATATTTTCCCTGAGTGCTACACTGTCAAGTGCACTCAATCACTCATGGAACCCAAACATTCCATCCTCAGAAATCTTAAAAGTCCGATTCTTTCTTACCAGTATCCTCTTATAAGATCTTTTGAACATCTCTGTCTGTCAATTAGGCACCGATTCTAACTAGAACATATGGTACAATTTTGAGGGTGGCTATAAAATTCAAAAGATAGTCTACCTCAAATTTGAAGACCGAATTTCGAATCCTTTTCAAGTAAAGTCTATGCTTTAGCCAGTCTATGCACAATTGAAGACTCTCGGCTCAAAGCATTAGTGGCTTCTTCCGTTCTCCCAGGGTAATACTTGATAACACCATTATAGTCCTGCCGAAATTCTGATTCACGACACCATCTCATATTCAACTCCTTTTGAGAGAATAACGCTTGAGACTTTAATAGTCGATGAGGATCTGGAATCTTTCTTCATCTCATTGATGACTTTAAATCTTTAAAGTAAAATTGTTGACGTTACGAGTCCCAAGTCATGCGTTGGTAATTTAACTCCTGAGATCTCAACTGGCGGGATGTGTATGCAACAATCTTCTCATGTTGCATCAATACGTACCTAGTCCCCGCAAGATACATCATTAAACTCTGGAAACTATCCTCATACTTGTCTATGCCGACGAATTTCTCTTCTTTCTTAAAAGGTCAAGTTCACGATGATATTGATGCTGAAAATTCTTTCATGAACCTTCTATAGTAATCTGTCCAATCCTCACGGCTTCGATCTCGACATGGTTGTCGATTTCGATCCATTAACAACCGATTTGACCTTGGCCGGGTCCATGAAGATTTCTTTACCCGTAATCACATGACCATTCTTAGGGCCTCTCGTGACCCTTAGCACTTAATGAATACCCTAGAATGTCGCTATACCACATGATCACCATTGATCTAGATATTCTTTGAACACTCGTTTGTCAAATCTATGATAGCGGCCGGAGCGTTCGTCAAATCAAATGGCTTTACATTATTCTCACAAGGGCTAAATCAAGTGTGAAATGTTATCTTCAGTATAACCTCCTTCTTGGTTCTCAACTGATGATAACTTGTCCTCATGTCGATCTTTGAAGACGTCAACACTCTTTATAACAAGTCACATCATTTATTGATCTTTGGTAATGAACACTTATCATTGATTATCACCTAATTGAATTGACCATGGTTGATGCACAACTGCAACGAACCGTCTTTCCTTCTTTCTCACTATGAAGCTGATGTCTCCCTTAGGTAATGCACCGACATACATGAATTCCTCATTCATCAATCCTCACGTCTACTTCATTGGTTCCATCAATTCAGACAACAACAACCGGTAAGAAACTTTAGAGAATGGTTCTGTTCTAGATGTTAGCTTGATCATAATTTCTACCTCTTTCTCTGGCAACGATCTGACAGTTCTTATGACAACACATCTACAAATTCTGAGACCACTGAGATGTCTTCTATCTTCAATTCTCCAATCTGTCTTAACTATAACCATCACCAAGTAACCCTGGCAATCTCCATCGAACAAGTGGGTTGTCTTCAATCGACGAGATTAAAGAAATCAAAGATTCATTTCGACTCCCAATGGACTCGACACTTTCATATGCTCCTGGACTAAGTTGAATTACTCCATGACCACGATTTATTACCACAAGATGCTCCGAACTAATTCTTTCCACACTTGATGGATAGGTTGTACACAAATAGCCAATCAAGTACAACTCTTATCAATGGTTCTTTTCCTGAGCCTTAACAAACAACTGAAATTCCACAATTGTGTTTCCAATACTCTACGGCACCATTCGATGAAATCACCTCAAAACATTCTTCCATTGAATAACGCATAGTCATTTCCATTTATGTTCCTTTTGCCATCTTAATAACGTCTTATCTGCGGCATCAGTATCAATGCTCCCTTGGACTTACACTGATAGGGTTTCACCTGATAGCCGTGCTGACAACACTTACCACAAATCCTGTCCTCAAAATACACGAGACCGATTCATACCATCTTCCATAGAACAACATGTTCCATTAATCGAATCGACGACTATGCCACCCCTCCTATTGGGTGGAATAGAATATTCTTCCCTCAACATCAGTCTTTTCCCCTGACCGAATTCCAAGTCTGCCTGCGCCGAATCTTGACTCAAATATCGAAATCTGTTCCCTGATCAACCTTCCAGGTTGGACCTCAGCAAAGGTAGCAACAACAACAACTTGATCCTGATCTCACCGACTCATCCAGATCCCAAGGAACACTTGCATCAAAACGATCTTATCGAACTTAGGATCATTCAACGCTGCCATAGTAGTACCAACCTACGATGGCACTTTTACACTCGAGCTAGCCAGAGTCAACACTCTGCCTTCCGAAACCACAAGATTAAAAGCAAACGATTCATACACGACAAACAATTCTACCAATCAACTATCAAAGACATGCGCCAGTCATGAATTTAAAGGCCTTTCCTACTACTATCCCATAGGTCATCGCACCTTATCACTCCAATACCTAACCATTGCTCTGATACCACAAAAAGGGGATGTCACGCCCCGATCTTCAGAAACGCGCACATCCCTTATCTTTGGTCGATATTAAAATGTGATATCCCAGGACTACACATCGCCGACCCCTTTCATTTTGTATTGCACATGCGGAAGCAGTTATAAAAATCCCCAGACAATGAAACATTGAGATAGAACAGTAGGACTAGAAACTTAAACCTGAAAACCAACAACCTTATATACAAATATAACGACTCAGCCATACATGTACATATACAAGCCATGCTAAAAAGGTTGGTTTCTACTCAAATTGATGCTACAACAAAAGTCATCAAGATCTTACTCTGGATCATCCTCGGGGTTCTCCTCCAGATACTCCTCTTCGATTTCTTTCTCCTCGGCTTCTTCATCGTAGGTCCGAAATGTTGTCCCACAACGGGGATGAGACTACGTCTCGGCAAGTTCTACCCCTAAGACTCGATTAATAAACTAATACACCTTAGGGTTGCCTATGCACAACATGAGTCGGAAGACTTACCTTGGCCTCGATTCCACCTCCGCATATTAGCCCATATCAAATAAGCATCCAAGCAATCACATCACCGATCGAAGCATCGATCAAACCGACCTAGTCGATTACACACCAACAAGACCGCTCACGGTCATTTCAATTCAATCAATCAATTCACAATTATGAGTCACGGTTCTTAGTACATAACTTATCTATAGGTGGTAATCACGGCCCCACTAAGCAACTTTCAATATAATCGGTAACCACACTCCGCACGCGTTAACCGATAACCACTACCACACAAGGGCATAGCCTACTCGCAGTTCGGCTATCTACCGACATTAATGCCAGGCATCGCCCCCCCCCCCTTAGAGCGCGGCTTCGTCACTACGTCGACGGCATTCCCGAAGGAGCATAGGTCCGGTTGGCCTAGCCTCTGCGACCGAGCCTCGTCACTAAGTTTAGAATCGGAGTCTAGTTAGCCTAGCCTCTCTGCGACCGAGTCTCATCACTAAGTTGACGGCGATCCAAAAAGAATACAGTCCGGTTGGCCTAGCCACTATGCGACCCGAGCCTTCCAACCAGCACACGACAAATCAATATCGACCCTCGGACACTTTGCATTTCATTCATATACTCCAATTACAATGGTAATCCTTAAAAATTCAATTTTTGATGCCAAACCCGACACTTGGGATTTTCGAATAAAATCCATATTTTTCACAATCAACACTCAATTTGCATTATCCACTCATCAAATTCAAATTCTAAGTACACAAAGAAGCGATCAAAGCACGAAATTCTAAGCGTCGACCATCCCGGTTAAATTTCCGGAAAATAAATAATTAAATAATTAATTTCGAAATTTAATATTTAAATACAAGAAATTTAACTTAGCACCATATAAAGCTCAATTAAATAAATGGACTACACCACAATCATCAGCATAAAATCCCGGTCAACGGCCATCCTAGTTGAATTTCCAGAAAATAAATAATTAAATAATTAATTTCCAAAATTAAATAAATAAATACAATAAATTCAATTTAGCATAATATAAAGTTCAATTAAATAAACGGATCGCACCATGACAATCAGCACGAAATTCAGTCACTAGCTATCCCAGTTGAATTTCCGAAAAATAAATAATTAAATAATGAATTTCGAAAATTAATATTTAATTCCTAAAAATTCCATTTAGGCCCGAATTGCCTAATTAACACCCGATAAGGGTCGGGAAAAATTCCAAGAGACTTCCAATAAATACTATGGGCCATTCTCTATCTAAGTACACTAACCATTTCACTAATATATAATGCAATTCACTAATAATCCCTAATCCATTCTAATCTAACCACTTAATTACACTTAACTAACACTAATCAACCTTTAAGTGTAATTAGCAAACTAAGAAGGCATTAGTGAGCAAAACTCACCGGAATTAAGCGCAAAACGTATCAATCCGACGGGGACGACACGAGGAACGATAAACCCCAAAGCACGGCTCGGGTTCGGGGCCCGAAACGGCCCAAAGCGAGCCCGAACCAGCTGGAAACCCACTCGCTGGGTTGCTGTTCGGGCTGGCCGAGGCTGGTTTGATGGCTGAGGCGGCGAAGCAAGGCCGGGGAGGGCGAGGAAGCTCCGGTAGGGTCCGAACGGTGGCCGGAGATGGCCGGACGGGGCGGAACGGGGTTGAGCAGAGGCCGAACGGGGTTGGACGACGCACGGCGAGGACGGCAGTGCGGGCGGGGCGGCGGAGCGCGCGCGGCGTGCGCGCGGGCGTGCGGTGCGGGCGGCGGTCCAACTCCAGTGTGGCGGCGGCGGCTTCGGCGAGCTGCTATCCCAGCTTCTTCTTCGCTTCTGGTTTTCACGAACAAGAAGGGAAGGTGGAGAAGAAGTCGGTCACGAGAGAGTGAGGGAAGAAGAAAGAGAAGAGAGAGGTTTGAAAAGTCAAAGAAAGAAAAAGTAAAGAGGAAGACCGCCAAGCATTCGGTGGAGGGGCTGCGCACGAGGGGGAAAAGAGAAAAGAGAGGGAGAGAGAGAGAAAAAGAAAAAGAAAGAAAGAAAGAAAGAGAGAGAGAAAAGGGAAAAAGGAGTGTTTGGCTAAAAATGGAAAAGAAATGGGAACATCACAAAAATAAAAGGATTTCCTCAAATAGAAAATCCTAATCCCAATTTCTTTTAAATAAGCTCATGGATTCTCAAAAGGATTTTCCAATTTAGAGTTCTTGATTCCCACTTGTATTTCTACAGCCAATTTCTCTCTTGAATTTCTCTCAACCGACTCTCAAAAATCAATTGATATCTCACTTATCAAATTGATTATTTTTCTCATCCAAGACTCCCTCATGCTTCTCAATTCCACAATCCCCGGCTTCAACTGAACGAAAACGGCCCTATTTATCCAGTCGAAATTTGAACCCGAAAATCCAGATGTCACATGGTCAATGAAGACAACTTGATCTTCAGGACTTGAAGGAGCTTCTGTAGTTTGGGTGGCTTTATGGCCAGCCATCAAGGTAAAGCTGAGGCCGTCTGGATTCCGGCTCATTTCCAAACAAGTTGTATTCGAATATTGGATATCATCCGCAGATACCACTCGTACAAATCAACTTCAAAAGACGGGAAACCTCTGAATCGAGAGGACTGGGCAGTCCATATATCAACGACGAAAGATCTCCGCGCCACGTAGGACGCTGACCTGGTGGTTAGCAACCACTGAATATTTTCTCCTGGATGGGGAGTAGTTCCTTTTTTTTCCGGCGGAAACAGGGTTTGAGAGAAGTAAGGATTCGCTGATCTTTAAAACAGGGGACAAGGACAAGCCATTCAGGTTATTCTTCGATTAAGTATAAAAGGCGAAAGCAGCAATTATTAGAGTACTTGTCTCCCTGTGAATCATCGAATTAAGCAATATAATCCGCAAGGGAATACTCACTAGGTTTGGAAGCCATGACGATAGAGAATAGTGGCAAAGAAGATCAAGGGTTTGAAGTCTTACGAAGGGTTAGGGTTTAAGACTAGAAATAGAAGAAACGTAAAGATCGGATTTTTCTTATGTATATCTTTCGACGTAAATGATTACACGGAAAATAGTAAATTGAAACGATACGATTCATAATGATGACGATTAGCAGATTAGAAGTAATCAAGGTGACGTGTCTAAATGTTATAGAATATCGCAAGCTGGTCGACTATGCACAGGGTACGAAAGGTCAGAAGAATGGATGCATATCTTCAAAGCCACCCGTAGAGTAAGAACGTGCGCAAGAGAGGTGATATTTTAAAAGAATTCAAAATCCTTTCATTTCTTTTAAAAGGGGTAAATGTTTACACTGAAAATAACCCAGTTGATGACTCAGAAAAACACATGCTTTTGGCAAGAGCACAAATGGCCGCGTGAAAGATGTGTGATTAAAAGTGTCAGTTTAAAGGCAAGCAAAGGTTGAAGAATAGGGAACATGAAGATCCACAATCAAAGAGATTGCAACCGTCAAGAATGGTCAGCAGGCAGTTGTTTCTTGAGTCACTATAAATACCCCTAGCCGTCCCCCCAAATAAAAATCAAGCAAATTTCATTATTGCTTTGTATCATACTTTATTTCCTTGGCATAGTTATAGCTGTAGTTTTTAATTGGTGTCATCGATTAGATTCCGACATGTAATCACTTCCCTGGATGCTTTGCCATCGCCTAAATTTTGGCACAATATCTCTGTTTTGGATGTATTCGCCCTTTCTTGTTAATTAAATTCAGACAAAGTTTGTCTAAATATTAGCTTACTAGCATCTACGGTACTTCCCGTAGACAA
Source organism: Eucalyptus curtisii (assembly GCA_017140595.1). Classification (NCBI taxonomy): domain Eukaryota; kingdom Viridiplantae; phylum Streptophyta; class Magnoliopsida; order Myrtales; family Myrtaceae; genus Eucalyptus; species Eucalyptus curtisii. Next base: position 35,367,231 of record CM029499.1, on the reverse strand, counting down.
CATTAGACTAACATAGTTGACTCCTTAAAGACTTCTTAGTTTGATATTGTTTCGCCGGAATTGGCTCCGGACAAGATATCTTTTTATCGAATATCGTTTTTCGGCTTTTAATCAAAGAAGACCGGATGATGTGGTGATTCCAGACGGAAATTAATTGGGGATGAGATATAGGGGTAAATTAATCAAATCCAAATTGAGATTTAAGAGTTATCGTTAGAGATTTCTTTCCATAATTATAATTATATCCTTGGTCGTTTCGGACGTTTTTACTTGTAAAAGATTTCCGAATTATATTTTATTTGATTCACTTCCTGACTCCGTCTTTTGCTGATTAAATAGTAAGGATAACTCATCGAGCCCCTATCCACGCAAAGTCTCTTGGGATCTGCAAGCGAACTAGCTCTCCCTCAGCAAATGCAGCGACCTTGCGAGGAGGAGGAGACCGACTCCATGCCATGCACATGCACCTCCTGCAAGGAGGAGCACGTCACGCTCGATGCCGTCACGTGGAAGGAGTGCTCCGATGAGGCCAGACAGACCAACGAAGAGCTCAAGCGAGAGATCGAGGATGGCACGTGCAAGGGGTGCTCCGAGGAGGCCGAACAGACCAAGGAAACCATCGAAGGGCTCAAGCGAGAGATCGAGGATTTAAAGGCCAAAGTCGCCTTCTTGAGTATACTCCACCCCCACCTCAGTGGTCGCCCTCATGGCCCCGGGTCCACCGACGTGGTCTTGGTCGCCGCGGGGGACAGTCCCAACGGAGGCCCCTCTAAGCCAGTGCCGGCTCACAGGGCCATTCTGGTGAGCATCTGTTTTTGCTCGGTTCGTAGCTGGTTTTGCCTTGATTTGAATTTTGTGTCTTTTCTGATCTCCCTTTAAATTATGGGTCTTTCTCTGTTCTTGCTCTGATCCCAGTTTAAATTGTGAGTTTTTCTCCGTTTGAATTTGAGAATTTCCAAAAGAGGCGAAAGTGCCGGTGGATAAGCATTGTAGTTAATTTTTTGAGTGGACTAGGTGTATACTATTTGGTAATCTATTTCTATTTTTTAACTCCTTTAAAAAAAAGAAAAAGAAATCCGTTTAGCAATGATTTTGTTCCAAGAATAGATTTGAAGTAAAAAAAATATTCTTTGTTTCCGGGGACACATCTAGAACCAAACCTTTTTTTTTTTTTTTCTCTTTTCTTCTTTTTGTTTTCTTCTTCTTCGTCATCCTCTCGCCGCTGGTGAGGTTGCTTACTGTAAAATTCTGTCATTGTACATGCTTGTGGCGAGGTAAATATGGTGAAAATGCGGGTTGCATTTACATTTGGAACTGCTTTCTGCTAAAGATGCACCTACATAAGACATTTCCACTGACGGATTATATCGTTTACTTCCTAGTCAATTGTTAAATTCTCTCTTAGGTTGATCTTGAAGTTTTTACATTAGTTTTCATCTATTCAGGCATTAGAAGTACATATTTATTTGCTTGGACCGGATTTTTAAATGAGAGTGATTCACAAATTTTTCTTTTGCAGCTAATTGTTTCCTTTTATTTGCTTGAAATGAGGGTCGAGTAGGGTGGAATATTAACCTCTATATGAAGTGACATATTTAGTAATTGCGTTGCTGGATACTTCATTCATTATGACCCTTTCACAAGATTTGATTTAAGCGATGCTTGTGCCAGTGGATATGCATTTTGCCTGCTGCTATGTGCATTTCATTTGCGTTATCGACTCAAACATCACGAAAGCTTGAGTTATGGTCTTTCCCGTGGCATAGCGCACTTATGAGCATAACATAGTTTTCATAATTTTTGTCATTGATAACTTTAGCAAGGACATGTTCAAAGCTTTGCTCTCATGCTCATAATATTTATACGAGTTTTTTCGATTTAGCAAACTCTGACTCTTATAGAGCAGATGCATAAATATCTCCTATAATACTATTGAGTTTTCACAACGCAAGAATTGTACTTTCTAAGTGGTCTTCAATTTTCTATTTACTATTTTTTCTATTTACTATCAGGCTAGCCAGTCCCCAATATTTAAAGCAATGCTCGAGAATGAGATGGAAGAAAGCCGAAGTGGCACCATTAAGATAAGTGACATGTCGTATGATGTCCTCCGAGCATTTGTCATCTTTCTTTATGCCGAAGCATGCCTCAATGAGCAAATGGCTTGTGAGCTTTTGGCATCGGCCGAAAAGTATCAGGGGGAGCACCTCAAAGCTTATTGCTTATTGTGAGTTCTTGGTATCGAAATTAAACTGGGACAACTCGATTGGGTACTATGTCTTTGCGCACCAGCACAATGCAAAGTTTCTGCTTGAGGTCGCCACGTCCCTAATCTCAGACAACTTGGATAAGCTTAGAAAACATCAAGAATACTTGATACTCACTGGAAACCCACGCCGTGGGTTGGCGTTACTAGAAGCATGTCTGGCAAGGCGGGAAAAAAATGCAGCACCTGAAGATACTTCTGCGAAGTAATACTCTCTTTTGGAGAAAAGAATTTCGTATCCACAAGAAAAGGGCTTTGTTAGTTTTAATGATCCTTTTCGTTCTTTAGGCTCAATACCAACCATTTTAGTTACTTTGGTCGATGTATGATAGAGATCAAACTTTGAAACTTTGCCGCCTGAGTCATTTGTCTTTTTTCTTTTGGTTCTTTTGTTAGTAAAAGAATTGTCTAAGCCTGAGAAAACCTGCCTCCTACTTCTTTGAGAAGGCAAATATGCCGATGAAGAAAGTCCTCTTATGGACATTTAGAAGTTATATAGGAAGCATAATATAGGCTGACAGAAACTTGTCAGCTTGCTAATTGCTGATGCAAGTGTTTTTCATTTCATAGATCAAAGAACTCGAAAAATTCTCTTCATTCTTGTATTTTTTATTGAAGCGACTAATGACTCTTCCTATTGCCTGTCCTAGTTAGGTTGCAACTTCTTATTTTTACTCATGCATTCCTTTCATTTAAAGTAACTTAGGGTGCGTTTATTTGTGTTTCTATTCAAAAATTGTTCAAGGGAACAGAAATAGAAAAAATTATTTCGTTGCGGAGGACAATTTTTTACTAGAAAAACACGTTTGGTAAACTTGTTCCGGGAATAAAAAAAGAACGGAAACACGTTTGGTAAATTTGTGTTCTTTTTTTGTTTCTTTTAAATTTTTAAATTTTTAATATTTTTATTTTATTTTTCCTTTATTCTTTCTTTTTTTCTTTTTTCTTCCTTTTGGCCGGCGGCCTCGCCCGCCACGGCAAGGCGCGCCGGCCCCGGTCGGCCGAGCCTCGCCGTGGTTGGGCGAGGCTCGGCTTCGCCTTGGCCGGACGAGCTCGGGCTTGCTTAGATCCGGCGAGCCCGAGCTCGCGCAGCCACCGGCGAGGCTCGGCCTCGCTAGGCCACCGCCGGTCGGCGTCGTGGTGGCCGGCGAGGCCGAGCCTCGCGGGTGGCTGGGCGAGCTCGGGCTTGCCGGATCCGGGCGAGCCCGAAGCGTCACCGGCCGGCTCGAGGCTCGGCCTCACCTTGGAGCTCGCCCCGGATCCGGCGAGGCCGAGCTCGCCCGGCCACCGGCGAGGCCGAGCCTCGCGGAGCCGATGACGCTCCGGCGAGTTCGCTAGTCCTCGACGGCCGGTCGCCGGTCATGGCCGAGCCGGCCGAGGCCGGCGACCGGCCAAAGAAAAAAAGAAGAAAAGAAAAAGAAGAGAAGAGAAGTGTTTACGCAAAACGTTCCGGAAATAAGAAACAAGTTTTTTTTTGTTTATTGTTTCTGTTCTTTTTGTTCACGGGAACAAAAAATAGATTTAGAACAAAAACGCAAACAAACACGATTCTATTCTTTTTTTGTTCCCGGGAACAAAAAAATAGAAAATCTGTTCATAAACAAAAAAAAAAAGAAACACAAACAAACAGGCCCTTACCTTTTGAAAATTCCGCGACTTCTAATGTAGACATTTGTTTTCAAGTAATACTTCGGATCTTGATCTATGATATTGTTTATCATTTTATGATCTTAAGCATGCTTAAGATGGATGTTATCTAAATGTTCCTGCATATAAACTTGATATATGTCTCTACAACCTATACCATCGAGTTGATGTTAGTTTTGGACTTGTTAATCAATAGAAAAGTTAACTTGAATAACTTTATCAAAGGTTGTTAGATTAGGCAAGCATCTACGCGTCACTGATTCGCAACTAAGGGCTTGTTTGGCAAATTTTGTTTGTTCCTGGAATAAAAATTTCTGTTCTTTTCTTCCAGGAACAAAAAGAAGAAACGCAGAAACGCATTTGGTAAAACTTTTGTTCCCGAAACAGATTTGGAACAGAAACAAGAAGTAGAAAAAAAATTGTTTTTTGTTCCAGAACAATTCCGAGAAACAATTTTTCTCTCTCTTCTTTTTTTTCTTCTCTTTCTGTTCTTCTTCTTCTTCTTCTTCTTCTTCTTCTTCTTCTTCTTCCTTTTCGCTAGTCGTCGGCCTTGGCCATGGTCGGCGCCGGCCACTGGCCAGACGAGGATCGGCGACCTCGCCGGAGCGTCGTCGGCCCCTGGAGATGCCGAGCCACCGTGGCTGGGCGAGGCTCGACCTCATCATATCCTGGGCGAGGTCGACCTCGCCCAGCCCAAGCGAGGCCGAGCCGCCGGGGTGGCACGAGCCTCGCCGGTGGCCTCGGTGGCTAGGGCGAGCCTCGCGAGGCCATTGGTGAGGCTCGACCTCACCTAGGCGGCGCCCGTGGCCACCACGGCCGACGACTGGCCACAAAGAGAAAGAAGGAAAAAAAAGAAAAAAGAAAGAAGAAAAAAAAGGAAAAATATAATAAAAATATTGAAAATTTTAAAAAAGTAATAAAATTATACAAATTTACCAAACGTATTTTTATTCCTGGAGTAGAAATTTTTTGCAATTACCAAACGCGTTCTTATACTCGAAAATTGTTCCCAGGAACAGAAACAAAAAAAAAAATATTTTTGTTCAAAAATTATTCCCCGGAACAGAAATGTTACTAAACGCGGAATAAGTTCCCCCATGCCCATGGCTCAGGCTTTAGGAATGCACGGTGTCCTGTATTGGTTTTTATTATGCTTTAGTTGGGACAGTTGTCTTGGGCAAGTGGTGGTGTTTGTTGCTTTACGCTTACCATTAAGACACTTGCAAATTCCTTTTCACATGGTGTCTGGAACGAGGGGGAATTAGTTCGGAGGGCAAAAAGGTGTTGCCTAGTGTTGTCATTACGAATTTTACTTCTGGACATCCTTGTCTCCTGGTCTCATCCGCTCAGACGTGTGAGGAAATAATCCATGCAACTCATTTGGTAATATGCATGGTCGAAAGATCCACGATCTTGCCTGGTTAGTCTGATATAAGGAAGGAACTCGATGCTGTAAAACCTAGTCTTACGTGGCTTGTTTCATTTTGACTGGTGGCACCCTATTTTCAAGATTTTAAACAAGTTTAACTTTCACTAAATGATATGTGATATATTTGATGTATAAAATACTTTATGATCGTGATAGATGATATTCACCTATAGATTAATTAAGAGCTTGTAACAAGCATGCATGAGTGGATTATTGAGACTTGCACACCATCCTCGGGTTGAAAAGAATAGAAAAATGGGCAAATTGACAAACCGTGATTCAAATGGAATAATTCCATTCTAAGCGACGTTGATGACCTGGAGCAAGTCAAATCCATCTCATCAAACATCATGCCCTTTGCACCGAACGGTCAAGAAATTGCAAAAGACTTATGAAAGAGGGCGTTAACAAACCTCCAAACAGTTAATTGCCCAAATAATGTCAATTGCATGTCTTAGATTAATGAGATGGATCCTCTGTCTTTGCTTTCGTTGAATGTCTCCTGGACATTACTTGCATCGAAGTTCAATGACCAGAGAGAGTTTTGGGTCGGTTGCCGGCTGGAATATCCAAGGTCCAATGAACTAATTGGAAGCCAAGTCAAAGTTTAGTGATATGAATGAAAAAAAAGTTAAAATAGAAACATACACTAGATGAAAATAACTAAAAGATTTTGATGATGCTAATAATATAAATAAAACCTAAAATGTAGTCTCTGTTATTGGCAAGCATTTGGTTCGTCCAAAATTTTCTAAACAAGGCTCAAATTTCTATAGATCATAGTACATATGATATGATGACCACTTTTAGCATAGATAAGAAATGACATCGAATGAGCACTTTAAATCAACAAAAGTTCACTGCCAAGGCCGAAAACACTTCAATTGGGAAAATGATACCCAATGAGATGATGCCGGAGGTTGTAGCCCTTGGATTGGACATGTTGGAAGCATGTCTTCTTGTGACGTGGTGTCGAGTTGGCATCGTCATGAAACGATGGCATCGTCATTGAGACTTAGGTGGCCCAATAATGACGAGATTAGATGGGGTTACAAGTCCCCACGGTGGTGTAACTGATGTGGCCCCATGATGAGTTTAATAACGCGGCATGGATCGTTAAACGTTCAAGGCTCCAATACGTCAAGCGAAAAATCTAGATGTCACAAATCTGTCCCTCTCAAGGAATTTTGTCCTCGAAATTGAACGTTCCCTATGACCCATTGAAAAGATGTGGATAACTTTGCCTAATTTCCTCAGTGCTTTCCCACGTTGTTTCTTCTACGTCGTGGTGGTGCCGTGAGACTTTGACAAGTGGGATTACCTTCGTTCGAAGCGCTTGCTCTTTTCGATCTGGTATTCACACTAGCTCTTCCACATATTTCACTATTTCATCTACCTAGACAACCTCATGATCCAGTTTATGAGCGGTCGACTAATACTTCCTCAATATCAATAGGTGGAAGACATCGTGTAGATTCAACAACTTGAAAGATAATGCCAATCGATAGGCAAAATTCCCTATTCTCTTCAGGATTTCAAAGGGTCCAATAAATCTCAGGCTTAACTTGCCTTTCTTTCCAAGTGTTGATATGCTCTATTAGTGATACTTTCAAAAATACATGATCCCCATATTAAATTCCAAGGTGTTGACACCTAAAATTTTGCCCAAAAATCATTTCCGAAAAATGGGAACTTGTTTTTCCACAAAAATATTTCACGTCAAATTCTTGTATATAGATTTTTTAGGTGTTTAGTATGTGTGTGTGTGTGTGTGTGTGTGTGTGTGTGTGTGTGTGTGTGTGTATTAATGGAAGATGTTTTCCCTAAATAAAAATAAAAATAAAAATAAAAAGAAAGAAAGAAAGAAAAAAAAAAAAAGAAAGAAAGAAAGAAAGAAAGAACAAAAAAAACAAGTTGGTGTCAATGATTCTCGCGACCAAGGGACCTGTTGACACCTAAATTTTGGCGATTTAGTTTATTTATTTATTGCATAAAAAAATAGGGATTAATTTTATCCCTGAAAAAATTAATTGCATAGCATATAGTTTTAGGTGCATTTATTTTTTAATTCGCATTTACATTGGGTCGGGTGACAGATGAGTTCGAATTGATTGTTCAGAATTTAAATTTGATGAGTCGGGTTAAGCCCACGAAGAGAACAAATCGGCCCAAGCTTCGTATCCTCGGAGAGATTTTACAGATTTATTTGTGCGAGATTTCAAATTTATGAAATAATCCTCTTGCAATCCTGAATTATATCAAAAACAAATATTGCATTTGGAAAAGCAAATATTGCGTACGGAAAAAGGAATTTTCGTGGATATGGATTTGGAAAATTAAAACCCTAACTCGTGGCCTATAAATAGATTAATAAGCGTAGAGTTTTGGGGCCACACAATTACATACACGGCCACATTCGGGGCACACAGATATTGAATACACAGCTACATTGAGAGAGAAAAGGGTAGCAGTCGAGACCCTCCTCGCATACGCAGCCCTTTGTCGATAAAAGATCCCTCACGGTGAATCCTGCTGCTGTCTTGGCATCATCGACAGCCACTCTCGGTGTCCCCTTGCGCCGGTTTCCTTCACAGCCACTGCTGCTCAAATCACGTTCTCTATTAGTCCGGACGAAACTCCTCATCCGAGCCACATCCAGGCGAACTTCCTAGCGAGCCACGTAGTTCACGGATTTACGGCAACAAATTGAAGAATTCTTGGGAAAGGCTTTCTGGATCAGAAGAATACGTGGACTTGGTCAAAAGCACCACGTCAATTTGGAGTCAAAAGCACCACGTCAATTTGCAGTCCAAGAGTCTTCTTGAATCAGCCCCATCTCTTGAAACTTTAGGCATCCATCAAAGTTCGTGCCTTGCATGCACGTCCTTGTTCATGTTCGGGTTTTGCTGCCACGCATTGCCACTTTGCCCGCTATTGCGCTTCAACGTCCCAAGTGAATCCCATAATTTCTCGGCACTGAGTCACCGCGAGACACCACCGTGAATTCAAGCCAGCTCCGACGTCAAGTTCCACTCCCACGAGTGTTTTCGGAGTCCTGACGATTTCTCCGAGTTTGGGCTGCCATCCCCGACGCAAGCCGCATCCGTGTGGCCCATTAGGTTATCTGCAGAATCCTCAACGACACATACTGGTCTTTCTTTGCAGGTCTCGTGGAGCCCATCCGACGACTTTCGAGCAACCGAGTACCGCCACGTTGCATCGTGAGTAGCCATTCGAGGATCGAATTGGAAACCAATATTCGAATTAGGTGAAAATCTTATCTATTTTGATTTCCGAAAATTCTGTTTCCTTATTTGAAATATTTCGATCACATGATTGAAATTCTCGATATCTTTATCATATTCGTAATCTTGAGTAGCCTTACAAATTGGGAAATCTTCCTAATTTCGCTAGCGTGCATATGATTGACGGTCCGATTTCATGCTTTGGAAATACGAATTGATCGCGGAAAAAATCACCAATCCGATCTCACGCTCGAGATACGATTTGTGATTTTATTTAAAAATTGGCCGATCCGATCTCATACGCGAGATACGATTTGTCAATTTATTTCCAAAATTAAATGGACATGGATGATATCTTGCTTGATTTGTTGCTATGCTGTTCTCGATGCCTTTATTTGATTGCTCCCGTAAAGGAAAAACCAAAAAAATATTTGAGTCGATTAGGTTCATGTTAGAACATTACTTGTTTTAGGTTTATTTTGCATGTTTAGAATAGGAAATTTATTTATTTCGAATTTCTTAAAAAATACCAAAAAATTAATTTAGGATGTTAGATTTTCTTTCATTAATCCGAATTGCATGTTTAATTATTCGGCAATTTTAATTTCGAATTTTAAAAAAAACTGAAAACCAACAAAAAATCATCATGCATATGTCATGTAGAGTTAGGGCATATTTTGCACGTCATGGCATATTAGAATAAATTGCATGTTTTATTTTAAGTTTAGATTGATTTTTGCATCTTAGGTTAGAGCTTGCTAGGTTAAGATAATATCTTAGTTTAAATTAGGATTTAGTCGACTCGATCCTTAATATAAACTGGATAGAATCTTAATCTAGGTAGTTATGTTTCGCATTTTCCTTAATTTCGAATTTCATGAAAAAATAAAATTTGTTTTAGGATAAATTAGTTGCAATTTCTAGGATAGATCGCATTTTTTTAGAATAGAAAAATCATGTGCACGTCATATAGAATTAGGCCCACAAAATGCACGTCATTTTAGTGATTGTTATTAGGTTCATTTAATTAGAAATTGAGATTAGGTCATTTTGGTTCATTTAGATTGCATATTTAATTATTGCATGTTCATTAAGAAATCACAAATTTGTTTACTCATTCATATAGTTTAGGACATGTTGCCATTCTATATCATTTCATATTAGATTAGAAGCATTGCATTGCATATGGATTATATTCTCATTAAAAGTGAAAACAAAAATTGAGTGATGGCGTGTTAATTAGAAATCATATCTAGGATTGCTGATGTGAATTTTGATTTAACACCGCAAATGCTTTCGTTGCTTTGAGGTAAGTTCTGCATTTTTTAATTGCTTTCTTGGGTGTTAAATTGGTGGATTGTGCACCCGTATGATCACCTCACATGTTAAGGAGATAAATTAAAATTGATTCAAACTGCTTGCCAAACATTTTTTCAAAATAAAGGAAAAGGTACCGAAAGGGCGTTAGAGAAATCTAACGTAATCAAGTCCCCGAACTCACAAATCTACGGTTCGTAGGAGTAAAGTAAAACTCCCATTACTTGGGTTTCTAATCGACCCACCAAAAATAGATTAGTGGCGACTCCTAGTTAAAAATCATTTGCATGTTAAGAACTTTAACATAAGTCGCGAATTGGTATGGGCTTGGGAGAGCCCGGGCTAAGTTTAGGCTTAGTAATCCATTAGCCAAATCATAGGTGGTTCACCCCCGAAAAATTTGGTCGCGACTTAAGCGACTCCACCGGGGACATTGAGTTAAAACTCTTAGTGGACTTAGGCCAATTTTTCTTTCCTTTTGAAAAATGTTTTTGTTTGGCAGCCAGGATCCTACGCCCCTAACCTTTAAGGTGTTAAATGTTTTACGGGATGGGAGGTATAAGGGGAAGTGTTTGTTGACTTTTGTTTTGCAGAGAGGTGTAGGAATGAATGGTTTACTTGCACATATGAAGTGCTGCTTGCTATAAACTGTTGTGCATGCTTTGCATTTACACTACACTTTTGCACACACAACTGCCCCGCCGGACCGGGCGCACTGAGGATCATTTAGGATGGTGTTGAGATGGATACCACTTCGACCGCATGCTCGCGGTACGAGTTGCCCATCTCAATCCCGAAATTTCTTTCATGGTGTCAAGAGTACCCACCTCGGTCCGCATGCACCACGGCCCGGGTCGGCTCTTCGACCAAGCCGGAGTCATGAGGACCCGACATAGTCCACAAGCCCGTGGCTAGTCCGATCATCCTTGTGGCTCCACCTTGATAAGCCTTATAGATTAGAAATCGAGCCTCACTTACCATGCGCATGTCTATGTGATTGCTCTCTTTGTTCATTGGTAAAGTAAGTTTCTTAAATTCGCACCCTTGCAATGTACTTACTTTATTATGTCATTTTGTTGGTCCATGGCATTAGGATTGTCCTAAGTCTTGTTCAATATACAATGGGGATACCGGACATTCGAATTATTCTCCTCCAAAGGAAGAGCTTAGTGCATGGTGGGACAAGTTAGATCAAGATAGCCGTCGGTTCGTAGAGTCACATATTGGTGTTGCTTCCCCTGCTTTGCATATCAACATCCATGGCGGCCTCGTCCAGCACTTGCCCACTTGTTGGTGCCCCGAGACTTTTACCTTTATCTTTGGCGGTAAGCATGAACTCACTCCCACCTTGGAAGAGTATAGCATCGCCATAGGGAGGTCCTTGAAAGCTGGTGATTAGTCCGCCTATCGGAATAGATCTATTACGGCCTTATATGATTTTTCTGAGACTTAAATAAGACGACATAAAAAAAGGTTTTAAAGGCTCATCGCAATGCATGTCCTCTATCTTTTCGAAAGAATGTTTTGAAAAAAAGGCACCTCATTTCAAATGCGTAGGATTTTCCTCTTAGCTTTCTTTGGGTTTATAGTATTTCCTTCTTTTGCCAAGAATGCTATTAACCCTTTGATTGCTCAATTAGTTAGGCAAGTGTTGGAAGGAAAAAATTTTGTAAACCTTTGTCTCGATTTGAAACTTTCTTTCTCTCACTCGTTTCAAAGAGGTGGTGATAAGACTCTCCATTCCTCTCTGAACTTTTACAAATCTGGTTCCTTTCTCATATAAGGGGATTTGGTGGTTTAATGACTATACATGATGTTAGTAATTCTAATCACCCTATTATGAGATTTGAGAACAGCCAAAAACATGCACCGGATTACCATTATACTAGGTGGCTAGCTTTCATGAAAAAACCAACTTCAAGGGTTTATGGCATGCTAAATGGTTCCAAGTTAGGGTGGCGAGACTCGTGTGGAGGAGTTGGCCCAATCCCTCTATTGGGATTCACTGGAGCATTGAGTACTATCCGACTAAGTGACTCGGCCGTATCAAGTCGTGCAAGAGCTTCCCCGCGTTACAAGCAGATCCGCTCCAAGTCAGCTTCGTTGATGGAAGCCGAGGCCATGAAGATTCCATTCTCACTATCAAATCGATGTGGGACATGTGCCATCCACAAAAACTCAAGTGGCCTGATGAAGAGTTGAAGGGCAAAGAAAGGAAGTACTATGCTTCGACTAAGTATATCCAACAACACAAGATTCCCGAGGAGTTACTTCCGAAGATACCGAGCACCATTGAAGATCACCAATCGAGTGAGAACAAACGCCTCAAAAGAGTTGCTGAAAAAGCTCAAGAGGAGAATAAACGATTGCGTCGAATGGTGTCCGAGTGTATATTGATCAAGCCAAATGAATTGCTTGAATCAATCTTTGCTTAATGATTTGGAAGTTTGAGTCATTTACTTTCATAGTTCATTTGTTTAGGACATTTCGAATTTCTATTTTGATAGGCCTGTCAAAAGCTTCATTGATGAATAAAAGTTCTAGAATATTGCCATGGATCGCGTGTTTCATATAAGAATGCTTATTTTTGTTCATTTCTTCCATTAGGTCATAACGGATCCCTCACATTCATCCATTATTAGGCGATCAAGAGCTAGAATGGCCGACCAACCGAAATGCGTGATCGTATCTCCACATTTATGGAAGACCAACTCCAAGGTTGCTCGCTTCTATGCAATTCATGACAAGCTCAAATCCAGTCCCTCCGAGCGGATTTGACTCCCGCACCTCGCTCTCCCCGAGATAGTAGTCCCGAAGCAAGCAAGCAAGACCCAAATGAGCAATGGCGACATGCCGACCGGAAGATGACCCTTGTTGGTCACTACCGAAAAACACTAAGCCCGACAATGTCCCTAAGATGGGGCAAGATGAAGAGAAGTGATGGACACTTTGGGGCAGCCAAGTGGCAAATTCGATTATTTGGTGAAGTATTCGGTTCCTCCCAGCTCGCGTTGATCCTCGTCGAGATAGTCCCGGATGGATGGGATAGCATGGATGATCCAACACCCCCGAAGACCGAAAACCTTGAGGATGAGCTGGAAGGAGTTGCGAGCTTGTTTGACAACCTCATCATGAGCCATTGATGAAGAATCCTAGAAGCAGATGGGCCTTGGCCCAAGAGTAACTTTTTTACTGCTTTCGCACATTCCCCTGGCGGGAATTTTTATTGCTTTCTAGGGATTGTTTTCGTTTCTTCTTTTTCGTTTTCTTCTTAGGACTTGAAATGCATTTTCCATTCAATAAATTGTAATTGATTGATGAATTTCAATAAAATTACAACCTTTATTTTGAGAGTATGATGAGGCACACCAAACTAGCCGGTGATGATATCCAACAATGAAAAAGAAAATATCATCCAAAGAGAATTGAGGGCTGGGCTTCTTCATGTTTCCTCATCCAAAAATTCCCAAATAAACAAAATCATTTTCAAGCCATTTCCAAGCATGCATTAGGTTAGCCATGTTTAATTTTCTAACTCATTTACTTCATGCTTCAGAATATTACTTTCTTGGCCTAATGAGAAAGCATATGAAGGCACATTGGGTCGCTCCTTTGTTGCTCAACAAGTTTTGAGAACACACTTTCAAAGAGATTAAAAGAAGACCATCCATCTTTGGTGAAAGAGATGACAAATTGGGAACACTACATATTCTAATAGTGATATGCTGGAATGAAATCTCGATCAAGCCAAAATGGATGTGGAGTTTTTGAATTCACTTTGATGCGCATAGTATCCTATTCATGCATGTTCTCTTGTGCGGGGGCAAGAGGCGAATTTTCAGTCTTGGTGATGAGGACGACCCAATGACATCCATTCTTTGAAGGCAATCCAATTTGTGAAATAATCCCCCACATGAATGTTTAAGACCATTTTTTAGTGTGGTAAATTGTTTTGAATTTGACAATTTTTCATGCTTAAAGCTGTTGGACTCTTTTAAAAAGGAATTTTGCATGATGACTTTTACATGTTTTGTCCACCAATTCCACTAAAGAACATAAGGATGGACTAATTTAATGAATGATGTGGAATTGATTGAGCATACTAAATGAGGCAAGTCGGGATGATGAAAGGCAAACCCTATCCTATACACAGTCCCATATTCATACACTTGTGAGATGAGTGTAGGAAGGTTCATATCCATAAGGTAAAAGAGTTCTCTCACAAAATCAGCAACCCGAAGTGATGAGAGGCAATTCATTTCTCTATTCCAAATACTAAATGTGATCTATTGCTTAACCCTTTTGAGCCTATACACTTATGGATATTCTTTTCAAACTACCCCTGTCAGAACTATCCCACATTGGGGCAAATTGGAAGAAAAGACAGCATCATAAGGTGAAGAAAGTGAATTGAAATCTACTTGCTCTCACACTTGCATCAATCTTCAAGTAGTGCTATTACATTGAATTAATGTGTTAATTTAAGTGCCTTAGGATGACGAAGAGCGGTTCTTTCTTTATCCTTTCCACTTTTATCTATTGCGTAGCCCCTTTGAGCTTAGCAATTCATTTTTCACATTAAACCCAGTTGGTGATCATCCCCCACACTAGGGCAAGGCAAGAAAAAGCAAATCACTCAAGTAGCATAGGTTTACAATGCTGATAAAAGATGAAGGCTGTGCAAGTCCAAAGAAAATAAGTGCAAAAAATGAGGCATGAAAAAGCAGTGTGCACGGTAAAAGCAAGGCCAATGCCCCGTAAAAAATGTGAAGAAAAAATGAATAAGAACTAGAGAAGGGGCATGAAAAAAGCGGTGTGCTGGTAAAAGCAAGGCCAATGCCCATAGATGAAAGAGGAAAGTCAAGATAGGTGACTGTCGATTGCAGAATTGAATCCCAATGGAGCAATACTCAAAAGAACTCAAATGCTGAGTTTTTACAATCAATAGGGCACTTCATGAAGACAATCCCGATGGTGAAAAAGAAAACTGGTGGCAATGCCAAGATGATCATTAACTCTCACCCTATACACATCTTTGAGCTAACAATCTTTCGTTTCTCAACCCATGAACCCAATCTACGTTAAATCCTTACAAAGTCTTCAGATTAGGGCCACTTGAATTAACGTGGGAGTTCATATGTTTAAGCATCGCTCGAAGAAGTGCGAGCAAGATTATTTCTTTCTCATTTACGGGTTCTCATTCAATAACCTTGACTCAAAAGTCCCTTTGTTAAATTGACCAAGCCCATGATGCGGTCCATCTTTAAAGACCTCTTAGATTGGTAAGATCGTACCGCTTGCGAGAATACTCGGACCCATATCGATATGATGAAATTAAGTGATTCTCATAGAATAACGATTCTAAATGAGAGGTGAAAGTCCTTTCTAACCGAAAGTCTCATTTAGTATTCTTGAAAATCCATGTCATGAGTGAAAATTGTCTTGAGCGATAATTCTCTCTAGTGGAAATTTGGATGATGCAAAGTTATTATGCATGAACCTTGATTGAATTGATAAAAGCTTCAGCAGATTTTGAAGTATACATTCCCGAATAGCCTTAGTTGCTTATTTCTTTGGTGAATGCATTTTTATTCTAATCATGGCTGACAGAGATAATGTTTTCTCAAGGGCCAAGAGCTTACGACATTCAGAGTTCCTTTCAAATGCCTCATGATATTAGGAGATGAGAAACCATCATGAACATTCAAGGTGCATCCTTGATGTTCGAATGGCCTTCTACCCGGAGGTGAGAGGCCTCCACGGGATATCTAAGTTCTAGAAAACATATCCCCAAGAATCGGAGATATCATCGGAGGTAAGTATATCTCTACCCATTCTCGACACTTGACTCGGTCAAGCTGTCCTTTTAAATTGACTGGTGTGCTTTTTTTGTAGCCCCGAGTCCTTTCATCGACTCGGCGTGCTTTGTGGCGATGTCCTTTATATTGACCTGGTGTGCTTTCGTAGCCTAGTGTCCATTGACTCGGCGTGATATGCAACTGATGTCCCTTTATATTGACACGAAGTGTGCTTTAAGCCTTGGTGTCCATTGACTCAGCGTGTGTGGCCCGATGTCCATTTATATTGGCTGGCGTGCTTTCGTAGCCCGGGTTCCCTTTTTATCAAGCCGGCGTGCTTCCTTAGCCCAGTTTTTCTTTTG
This sequence comes from Eucalyptus curtisii, assembly GCA_017140595.1. NCBI lineage: Eukaryota > Viridiplantae > Streptophyta > Magnoliopsida > Myrtales > Myrtaceae > Eucalyptus > Eucalyptus curtisii. The sequence continues at coordinate 35,351,167 of CM029499.1, read as the reverse complement.
CTCGACACAGCGTGCTTTCGTAGTGAGTCCTTTTCGACACTCGATTGAGCTGTCCCCCATGATTTTTTCTCCAGTTCGGTTAGATTCGGGCGACCGTAGAATGGTACGGGTCTGGTCCCGGATGATCTGTGTTGCAATGGTTTGGCGGCCGAAGAATGGTGCGGGTCTGGCCAAGCAAAACCCAGTTTAGCGACCGTAAAGATGATGCAGAGTCTAGACAAAACCTATTTCCTAATGAGGCGGCCGTAGAATGGTACGGGTCTGGAAGGTAAACCCCGTTTAGGCGGCCGTAGAATGGTACGGGTCCTAGACAAAGCCTATTTCCCTATTCAGGCGCCGTAGAATGGTACGGGTCTGGAAGGTAAATCCCCGTTTAGGCGTAGTAGAATGGTACGGGTCTGAGACAAAACTTATTTCCCTATTCAGGCGACCGTAGATGGTACGGGTCCCAGGAAGGTAAATCCGTTAGCGGCCGTAGAATGAGTAAGGGTCCTAGACAAAACCTATTTCCCTATTCGGGCGACCGCCAAGATGGTACGGGTCTGGAAAGGTAAATCCGTTTGGCGGCCGTAGAATGGTACGGGTCCTAGACACAAGCAACTTTTGCCATGCGGGCTCGAAGTAGGAATGGTACCGAGTCCAGGAAAGCAATCTCTTTACAAAGCCATGTTACTATTCTGGGCGGCACGTAGAGATAGTACGGGTCTGGACATGTAACACAAACTATCTCGGAGCTACTCTTCAAGGAACGAGTGAGAGTTGGGTAATGAGCAATGAAGATTATCATGTACCTCAAGATGCTCTCTTAGTGGTAGTAATTGTAGGTACGTCTTTTCCTTTCACATCATGCATTTGCATTAGCATTTCCATGCGTTATATAAATTACATTTCAAAATAGGATTCATTTTTCAAAAAAAAAATCAAAAAAAAATCAAAAAATCAAAATCAAAATCATTCAATGCATATGTATAGTCAAAATTTAGGTATCAATTTGTCTTTGAAGGCAATTCTTGACTCACTTGAAAGGGAAAGTTTGTTGGCCAACTTTAAATTTTGCGATTTAGTTTATTTATTTATTGCATAAAAAAATAGGATTAATTTTATCCCTGAAAAAAATTAATTGCATAGCATATAGTTTTAGGTGCATTTATTTTTTAATTCGCATTTTACATTGGGTCGGTGACGGATGAGTTCGAATTGATTGTTTAATTTAAATTTGATGGCTGAGGTTAAGCCCACTGAAGAGGAACAAATCGGCCATTATTTGTATCCTCGGAGAGATTTTACAGATTTATTTTGTGGGATTTCAAATTTATGAAATAATCCTCTTGCAATCTGAATTATATCAAAAACAAATATTGCATTTGGAAAACGAAATTAAATACGGAAAAAGGAATTTTCGTGGATATGGATTTGGAAAAATTAAAGCACTCGTGGCTTTATAAATAGATTAATAAGCGTAGAGTTTTGGGAGACCACACAATTACATACACGGCCACATTCGGGGGCACACAGATATTGAATACACAGCTACATTTGAGAGAGAAAAGGGTAGCAGTCGAGACCCTCTCGCATACGCAGCCCTTTGTCGATAAAGATCCCTCACGGTGAATCCTGCTGCTGTCTTGGCATCATCGACAGCCACTCTCGGTGTCCCCTTGCTCCGGTTTCCTTCACAGCCACTGCTGCTCAAATCACGTTCTCTATTATTCCGGACGAAACTCCTCATCCGAGCCACATCCAGGCGAACTTCCTAGCGAGCCACGTAGTTCACGGATTTACGGCAACAAATTGAAGAATTCTTGGGAAAGGCTTTCTGGATCAGAAGAATACGTGGACTTGGTCAAAGCACCACGTCAATTTGGAGTCAAAAGCACCACGTCAATTTGCGGTCCAAGAGTCTTCTTGAATCAGCCCCATCTCTTGAAACTTTAGGCATCCATCAAAGTTCGTGCCTTGCATGCACGTCCTTGTTCATGTTCGGGTTTTGCTGCCGCATTTGCCACTTTGCCCGCTATTGCGCTTCAACGTCCCAAGTGAATCCCATAATTTCTCGGCACTGAGTCACCGCGAGACACCACCGTGAATTCAAGCCAGCTCCGACGTCAAGTTCCACTCCCACGAGTGTTTTCGGAGTCTGACGATTTCTCCGAGTTTGGGCTGCCATCCCCGACGCAAGCCGCATCCGTGTGGCCCATTAGGTTATCTGCAGAATCCTCAACGACACATACTGGTCTTTCTTTGCAGGTCTCGTGGAGCCCATCCGACGACTTTCGAGCAACCGAGTACCGCCACGTTGCATCGTGAGTAGCCATTCGAGGATCGGAATTAGGAAACCAATATTCGAATTAGGTGAAAATCTTATCTATTTGATTTCCGAAAATTCTGTTTCCTTATTTGAAATATTCCTCTTTGGCGCATGATTGAAATTCTCGATATCTTTATCGTATTAGTAATCTTGAGTAGCCTTACAAATTGAAATCTTACCAATTTGCATCGTGCGCGTATGATTGACGGTCCGATTTCATGCTGGAAATACGACCCTTGTCCTTGCGCGGAAAAATCATAATCAATCGTCTCGCGCTCGAGATGCGATTTGTGATTTTATTTAAAAATTGGCCGATCCGATCTCATGCGAGATACGATTTGTCGATTTATTTCCAAAATTAAATGGACATGGATGATATCTTGCTTGATTTGTTGCTATCTGTTCTCGATGCCTTTATTTGATTGCTCCCGTAGGAAAAACCAAAAATATTTGGGTCAGATTGGTTCGTATTAGAACATTACTTTTTTTTAGGTTTATTTTGCATGTTTAGAATAGGAAATTTATTTATTTCGAATTTCTTAAAAAATACCAAAAAATTAATTTAGGATGTTAGATTTTCTTTCATTAATCCGAATTGCATGTTTAATTATTCGGCAATTTTAATTTCGAATTTTAAAAAAAACTGAAAACCAACAAAAAATCATCATGCATATGTCATGTAGAAGTTAGGGCATATTTTGCGTCATGGCATATTAGAATAAATTGCATGTTTTATTTTAAGTTTAGATTGATTTTGCATCTTAGGTTAGAGCTTGCTAGGTTAAGATAATATCTTAGTTTAAATTAGGATTTAGTCTGACACGATCCTTAATATAAAGCTGGATAGAATCTTAATCTAGGTAGTTATGTTTAGCATTTTTCTTAATTTCTGAATTTCATGAAAAAATAAAATTTGTTTTTAGGATAAATTAGTTGCAATTTCTAGGATAGATCGCATTTTTTAGAATAGAAAAATCATGTACTTACGTCATATAAATTAGGCCACAAATGCGTCATTTTAGTGATTGTTATTAGGTTCATTTAATTAGAAATTGAGATTAGGTCATTTTGGTTCATTTAGATTGCATATTTAATTATTTGCATGTTCATTAAGAAATCACAAATTTGTTTACTCATTCATATAGTTTAGGACATGTTGCCATTCTATATCATTTCATATTAGATTAGAAGCATTGCATTGCATATGGATTATATTCTCATTAAAAAGTGAAAACAAAAATTGAGTGATGGCGTGTTAATTAGAAATCATATCTAGGATTGCTGATGTGAGTTTTGATTTAACTTAACGCAAATGCTTTTCGTTTGCTTTGAGGTAAGTTCTGCATTTTTTTAATTGCTTTCTTGGGTGTTAAATTGGTGGATTGTGCACCCGTGCATGTATGATCATCACATGTTAGGAGATAAATTAAAATTGATTCAAGTTTGCTTGCCAAACATTTTTCAAAATAAAGGAAAAAGGTACGAAAGAAGCGTTAGAGAAATCTAACGTAATCAAGTCCCGAACTCACGAATCTACGGATTCGTAGGAGTAAAGTAAAACTCCCGTTACTTGGGTTTCTAATCGACCCACCAAAAATAGATTAGTGGCATTTCCACCGTTAAAAATCGTTTGCATGTTAAGAACTTTAACATAAGTGGCAATTGGTATGGGCTTGGGAGAGCCGGAGCTAAGTTTAGGCTTAGTAATCCATTAGCCAAATCATAGGTGGTTCACCCCACAAAAAATTTGATCATGACAGACAGTACATGATTCAAAAAGACCTCTCAAGATTGCCCAAGGTTTCCCAGGCTTCCCAGAACACTCCTAGGGATGGGCAAGACTGTAATTTTTGCGAGGATCTAGAACTCTCTCGGCATAAATGCTAGTAGATGGTAGGTTAGGAGGCCTGATCTTGTCCATCGAATCGAAGGACGATCAATGGTTTGTAATCGAGGGCCACTAGTATAAGAAATGGTGACCTCCCTTATTGCAATCATTCATCCATTTCATAATTAAAGTTTCACTCTCTCGTTTAGAGCTTTTCTTTTCTAGAAACAATTGGGCGTGAGTACATCGGCCCCTGGACCAAGTCGATGCCCTGTCCCGGGATTGCCTTAAGAAGCATGGCACGAACGGGGCATGGTATTGTTGGGTTTGCCAAAGCGAGCCAAATGAAAGAGCTGCGGGACAAGATTTCCTTCTTGGTTGTGGTGACCAAGTTCATCTCCTGCCTAGTCATCTCCCCGATGTCCACTTGATCATCGAGGATGGTTCCGGGGACTTTGTCGTGCGCAATTCTAGCCTGAGACTCGTGCAGTTAGTCGCATTAGCATTTTGATCTGATTTAAAATTTTGGATTTTTTTATTTTATTTTGCTGGATTTGATTTGAGAAACCGTCATTAAGTTTAGTTCACAGCAATTAAGTTACATGTGTGGGAAATCATTTTGCTCGCAGCACAATGATTAGGTGCAATGCGACAGTATGTAAAGACTAGATTTGACGGCATAAAAACCTAAACTACTGCAAGATATACTCTACCACGATGCTACCCAAATGGCTCTGAGTGCTCATTGCGAACACTTTCAAGACCAAAACAACTTGGAGCGTGAAAGAAAATTCAAATCCAACCACAAATGCAATATGAACCTTAATTGCTGTGAACTGAACCTGATTGTCGGTTTATCAAATCAGATCGAGTAAAATCAAAGAAAAATCCAAGAATTTTAAATCGAGAGCAAAATGCTAATGCGATGTTGCCGGAATAGTCGTGGTGGGATCCGTTGTGGAGTCCTCGGAACCATCCTTGGTGGACATTGGCAGGGAGATAACCGAGTGGAGTCACAGCCAAAGGAGGAAATCTTGTCCCATGGCTCTTTCATTGTTCTTTGGCCTCGACTCATGGCAAACCCAACAATACCGAGGAGCCTCGTTAGGTGCCATGCTTCTTAAGGAACGGTCCCGACGCCCAGCATCGATACTTCTGAAGGTAATAGTTTCGTTTGGGAAAGGGAAATTTATAACAAGAATTAGGGGCTTTGTTGGTTTTAATAATCTTTTTCTCTTTATTCTTGATGACTTTGGCTTTAGGGAGCATCTTGTGGAGTCGTGCGGCGCCAGCCATTTTGCGGTGCTTATTTATATGTCTACGACGGGGACCAAACTTTGAAACTCGCTTTACGGCGAGCTTGGAGGTTCATTGGTCTCTTTTCTCTTTGTTCTTTTGTTAGTAAAAGAAGTGTCTAAGCTTGAAAATCCTGCTAAATCCTTTAACATGATATAGGCCCCGTTTGGTGTGACTTTCCCGAGGGCCTGAAGCCCATTGGGGAAAAATTTTGTGTTTGGCAAAGTTTTTAAAAGCTCATTTGCCCAAATATGAGCATTCCGAATGCCAAATGTTGAAATTTGGGGAGGATGCTTTGGGCATTGGACATTTGGGAAATGTTACATCACTTGTCGTCTTCTCCTCCCCCTTCGTCTTCTTCTTCCCGTCGGTCTTCTTCTTCCCAGCCATCTTCTTCCCTGCCCATCGGGTTCTCAAAGCAACGCCACCGCCTTGAGGAGTCACGCGTCCCCGCAGTGACCACCGCACAGGGGTGGCCGACCTTACCCAGGCGCGTCACTTGGGTCACGCGGGTGACAACGCCCTGAGATCCGACGCTGCTTGAGGTCGCGGACCTTGGGTGGCGTACGCACAGGGTCGCCCGGAGACCGAAGCGGCGTCGCCTAGTTCGAGCAAACCGGGCGGCGCCACCTGGAGTCCCGCGCAACCTCGAGGCAGCCAAATGCGGGTTGTCCGGAGGCCAAATCTGGCCGCCGGACGGACCCAGCCTCTGCGACCTCAAGTGCTGAGGCTGCGCCTCCGAACGGCGTGACAGCGTCGCCCCGAGGTCGCGCCGCCTGCGTCCGCACGACCTCGAGCCACCGAATCTGGCGGTTCGGAGGCCGGATATGGCCCTGCGCCTCTGGGCTTTGGTCCGCGCCTCTGCGCCGGCGACGGCGTCGCCCGAGGGTCGGATCGGCCGCCCATTGCGGTTGATTTCAAATTTTAAAATTAAAATTAAAAGCAAAAACCCATTTGTAATGTAAGTTTTCCAAACGGTATTTTTTGCTAAAGTTGCCTTTCAATGCTATTTGAGACTATAATTTACCAAACGGTATAATATTTGAGAAAACAGCTTGCCTCAAAGGTATTTGCTGTTCTCCCAAGAGCATTTCCTTAAAGTGTTCGGGCAAAACGGGCCCATAGGCTGACAGAAACTTATAATTTTCTTGTTGATGCAGAGTGCTCTTTTATTTTTATAGACTAAAGAGAACTAGTAAAAATCTCTTCACATGCCCATTACCTTTCTGACTTATGCTTGCAACTTCTTATTTTTAAAGTAACTTACCCTTTGGTAATTCCACTTCTAGTTCTGACATTTGTTTTCTGTCAATCCTTTGGATCTGATCTATGTGATGTCATTTATCATTTTTTGATCTGGATGTTATCTAAATGTTTCTGCATATAAACTTGATATATGTCTTTACAACCTATACCATTGAGTTGAAGTTAGTTCTGTCCTTGTTAATCAATAGAAAAGATAGCTTGAATAACTTTACAAAGTTCTCAAATTAGGTAAGCATCTACCCGTCACTGATTCACAGAACAAGTTTCCCCATGCCCATGGCTGAGTCTTTAGGAATGCACGGTGTCCTGTATTGGTAGCTGGGACAGTTATCTTGAGCAAGTGGTGATGTTTGTTTGCTCTACGCTGGACACTTCCAAATTCCTCTTTGTACGTTGTCTGGAACGGCGGGAATTAGTTTGGAGGGCAAAA